>CM021765.1:1377844-1485769 GCA_011076525.1 Nettapus auritus
GCCTTTCCTGCCTTTGTTTCCTCCGGCTGGGAGAGGAGGCTGGACAAAGAGGGATCCTCGGGGTTGCCCGCGAGGTTTTTTCCCCCCCCCCAGCTTCCCCTCTCGGTGGTAACGGGGAATCGGAACGGGTGCGCTTCCCCCCCCGCGGGGCTCTGGGATCTGCTTTATCAAACCAGCACGAGCCTCACAGAGCCCGGCTTTCCCCTTCCTTTCATCCTTTTCTCCACCTGCCGCTCCTCCTCCCGCAGGAACAGCTTTGACTGGGAACCCTCTGCTAGGGAACCTCTCCCCAAACCCTCATCTGGCTTCAGCAAAGCAGGGAAAGGAGATTTTGGGGGGGCTGAAATATAAAAAGCCGCTCAATAACATCCTAGCGAGGGGCCCCGGTGGCTGGGAGCCCCATTAAAATGTTAATTTCTGCTTTAGAGCCAGGCTGGGTATGGAGTCCCGCTTCATTCCCAGCTGCCAAACGCCCGTGTAAATCTGACAAAAGGCCTCTGGTGCGATCGCTTTGGAGACGAGTTGAGTTAAAAGGAATAAATCACGGCTGGCTTCCAAGGTGCGCCGACCGCGGAGAGCTGGTGCTGCTCCGAAATGCCAACTGGAGCGCGACGGGCTTCGGCCAGACCCCAGAAACTTGCTGAGAAACCCTGCTGAGGCTGCTGGATGTCCCCAAAACGTCCTGGTTTTGTCTGGCGAGCAGAGCTGCTCTGACCTTCGGATGGCTCCGAGGTCCAGGCTGCTTCCCGAGCAGGATGAGGCCGACCGAGGACCCTTCTTGCCACGTTTTTGGGTGCTGCGCCCATCGTTTGTGCTCGTCCCGTGAGAGGTGCTGCGAGATGCGTCCCGGCGACTCAAACAGCCCAAATCCCGCCCGCCGGTGGCTCCTCGAGGGCTTTTTTTCTCTTCCCAAAGGGGAATTCAGGTCTTGGTTCAAGCAAACCAACTCGTGAAGCTTTTATTTACCGAAGAGGCTTGTTGGCCGTGTCGATTCTTGCAGAATTGCACCAGGACCGTGCACGAGAGCGCGTGTACGACCGCAGTTTTGATCGTTCTGGAAGCCCAGCACCAAAATCCAAGTCGTTACGCTCCTCACCCAGCCACCAAGAGCGAAGACAGCCCCCAGGCTGGGATTCCCAGCTCCCAAAACCCTCCAACATTTCCCCAGTTCTCGCTGCTGGGCTGCAGGCTCGTTGCCTTGAGCCTTTTTAATCAGCCAACAGGAGAGCACCCAGCGGTTTTCTCTTCAAATTCACCCTAAATTTACGCCGCCGTGCTCCGAAAATCCCTCGGTGCCTGCTCCGGATGCCGTGGATCAGGATTTTAATCGCACGGGCGCGAGTTTCGGGACCCGACCGACGAACACCGAAGCGCTACTGCCCCTTGCATCATCCCCTGGCAGCCGAGGGCATCGCTCAAGCGTAGCGGAGCCGGAAACCCTCACGAGCTGCATTTCTCCGTGCCCTGTCTGCTGAAGAAGGAGCTCCTGCTGCGCCAGGACCCGTTCTGAAAGAGGGATTTCTGGTGGGCGTTGATGGCCGCTCGTGCCACCGCTCGGTTTCACCCGTTTCTTCAGCATTTACGGTCACAAAGCCGCAGGTTTGAACCCTGAAGCTCCCTCCCTTCGTTTTTCTTCCCAACCTAAGCAGCCTCCAGCCCTTCCCGAGCCGTTTTCCTCCCTCCTCGGTCCTCAACCCAGCTCTCCGGCGGCTGCCGCCGGGAATTGCTGAGCTGGGAGGACGAAGCCAAACCCCATTGTGGCTCCCGGAGCGCGCTGTCAGCTCGGCGCCCGCGATGGGAAGCGACTGCGGGAGGCCTCGGCGGGATCCGCAGGAACCCCGGGGGATAAAACGGAGCTGCTGAACGGGCCTCGGATGAAACGGCGGCGTGGTGCCTCACCGAAATCCCCACATCAGCGTTCAGCGGGTGGGAAATGAGGTTGAAAAAGCGTTCGGGAGCTCTGCTGTCTTCTCCAGGAACCCACATTCGCTGTGGGGTGATGCTGGCCGTGGGGAGCGGCGTTTGGGGGAGAAAGCCCCGGGTTTTTGGGGAGACAACCCCGGGTTTTGGGGGAAACACCCCCGGGTTTTGGGGGAGACAACCCCAGGTTTTTGGGGAGACAACCCCGGGTTTTTGGGGGAGACAACCCTGGGTTTTAGTGAGAAAACCCCAGGTTTGGGGGGAGAAAACCCCAGGTTTGGGGGGAGAAAACCCCAGGTTTTGGGGAGAAAACCCCAGGTTTTTGGGGAGACAGCCCCGGGTTTTTGGGGAGACAGCCCCGGGTTTTTGGGGAGACAGCCCTGGGTTTTTAGGGAGACAGCCCCGGGTTTTGGGGGAGACAACCCCAGGTTTTGGGGGAGACAACCCCGGGTTTTTGGGGGAGAAAACCCCGGCTTTTGGGGGAGACAACCCCGGGTTTTTGGGGAGACAACCCCAGGTTTTAGCAAGAAAACCCCAGGTTTTGGGGGAGAAAACCACCTCTGGGTTTGGTTTTGGTGAGGAAATCACGCTGGATGGCGGCGATGCCCGCGGTGCAGCAGCCCCAGGTCGTGTTGGTAAATCATTAACGTTTTCACCGGCATCATAAATGCCACCTGTGCTTCCTCCACGTCGTCGGGCTCTCTCCTGGTGTCGTAACCCAGGATTTGATGCGGCCTCGTCTGCCCGGAGGCCCTCTGCCTGCTTCTTCGTCCGGAAAACGCGGATGGACAGCATGGATCTGGCGGTGTGGAGGATGCCGCGGTGGGGAAGGAGCAGCCGATGGTTCCCAAACCGCGTGGTCACCGGGAAGCTTTGGGGACAAAGCGTTGGAAATCACCCGGATCAAACCCGGCTCGTGTCAGGCGCTCTGCTCCGCGGGACCTGGATCCCCAGTTCTCGTTGAGGCAGAGCAGGAAGGCTCAGGAAAACCCCAAGAATCGCTCTCCGGCGCGCAAGCAGCCAACTTTTTGTCCATCCCTTTGGTTTTTGAGAAAGCTGGTGAGCGGGTTAGCCTCGAGGTTGTGTTTTCACGGGGATTTGGCCTTGCCTAACCCTCGGCTGCCTCCCGCGGGCAGCCGCTTGCGTCCCTCCGAGATTAGGCTCAGCCTCTTGGTGTCGCCTTCAGACGTAGCAGCTGATCCCCCGCTGTAATCCCAGGGGGTACCGAGCATCCTTTGAGGCAACAAAGCTCCTAAACGGCTTCATTCCATGCCACCTTCACCCTCCCAGAGTAATTCTGACAGCCCCGCGTGGCAAATACCAAAGCTTGGGTCCTTGATGACGCTTCCTGAAGCCCTTCATCCAGGATCTCAAATTCCTGGTGTCACCATAAACGCTGGCGCTGCCTCTCTAAGAGGATGAGCGTCGTTAACGCGATAGCGGCTGCTTTAGGAGCGTGGATTTCCCTCACCTAAACGTGTTTAGGGGCACCCTGGCGGTGCTTGCGTAGTTGTGACGCCCGAGTTGGCTTCCCGTTACGGACAGCAAGCCGAGGAGTCCCAACGCAAATAACCTCACATCTTTTTTGTCCCCTCTCCGTGTAGGAATGCATCCTCTCTGGAATCATGTCGGTGAACGGGAAGAAAGTCCTGCACATGGATCGGAACTCGTACTACGGAGGAGAAAGCGCCTCCATTACACCCCTGGAGGACGTAAGTACCGAGGCCGTCCCGTCCTCTCCCCGGGCAGACCCAAAGGAATCCCTCCTTAAGGGTTTCCTTTGAGGAAGAACGTTTCACGGCACCACCGCACCAGAAAACATTTAAAATATTCAAATCTGAGGAAATCTGCTCGGAGTTTAGGGCCGAGGCCACCCCCTCCCGGAGCAGGCGTTTTGCTCAGCTCGCCTTTAGCCGTGTGAAACGGTGTTTTGGTTCGGCAGGTGGTAAACGGCCGAGCTTTTTTTAAGCCTTGGAGGAAGAAAGGATGGGTGAGCAAAAATAACGCTGCCTGAGTCTCATTCTAAAAGCTCACTGGATGCGCTCCGCGTATTTGCCTCGAACGTTAAAACTAAAAACCCGGCCAAAAGCTCGCTTACGTTCTGGGGAAGAAGAGGGGGCGGAAAGTGTGTGCATGCGTGGGGGAAAACCCACCCGTGTGTGTTTCCTCTGCCACAATGGCTTTTGTGTTCTCTTCCCAAGCTCTACAAAAGGTTTAATCTACCAGGAACTCCACCGGAATCTATGGGCCGAGGACGAGACTGGAACGTGGACCTAATTCCCAAATTCCTTATGGCTAACGGTGAGCGCTGCCGGGCTCCCACGTCGTGAGCTTAGCTTGGGACCCTCCCCGGGGTCGGTGCTCGGTGCTGGAATCCAATAAACGGCCCTAAATGGCGCTAATTAAGGAGGAGCTGGAAGCTCGCTTCGCTTGGCCTGCACGCGGAGAGGTTTTAGCCATTTCTGCCCTTCCTGCCTTCGGTTGCGCACCTCTCAGACCTGGGAGATGCTCCAGCATGGAGCGTGCAGCGGCGACCTGTATTTTGGGTTCTAACGGCCCTTTTCCAGCATCCTCCCCTGAAATGTCCGCCTTTTTAGGCGGAATTAACCCCGTGAGCTCCTGCGCTGCCGTTATTCCCTGGCTTAGGGAGGAATCCCCTTTATTAACCCCTTAATTCCTTCGTTACTCCTTGCAGCCTCTCACCCCTCGTTGGTGCCACGAGCCCTCACCCTTTAATCTGAGAGTTGTGGTGCTGACACAGCTCTCCTAGACCGAACCCGTGATCGGTTCCGTTTTTATCAGTGGAAATCTGTTCGGGGGCAGCTCGCTGCCAAATCTTGAGCCCTGGCTGCTGGAATCTCCCGTCCCCGAAGCAGGAGGGGACGGGATTGTTCTGCAGGCCCAGCTCTGCTCAGGGTTAGCGCGGTGGAAGGACGCTTGGTTCCAGACAAGGTTCGTTAACTCCGGTTTCAGCTCATTTCCAACTCCCCTAGAAATCCCTTGAGGTGTGCTCCTGAGGCACAGCATCCTTCTGGGGATGCGGCAGTGCTTGGTGACAGGCGAGGGGCTAAGCCAGGGACTAATTAGGGCTAAATCGGTGGACAATTAACCTGCAGACCGTGCTAGATGTGAACAGGGAGGATGAGAAGCTCCAAAGACACGACCTCCTTGGTCGTGCTGAGCGTGGATAAACGGCAGGGAGCAGAGCAGCGGCGCGTTAACGTGCTGCGGGAGGGCTGGTGGGAGCCGCAGACGCGACGAGGAAGCTCCTCACTGCCCGTAAGAAAACGTTACGCGCTGGTGAGTATTTGCTGCTCCCTGCCTGTTACTCAGAGGAGTAGGAGCTGGGTGGGGTGGCTGTGGAGCTGCTCCTGGAGGGTTTTTGTTGCGCGGTTCTTCCAGCGCTGGCCTCTTCTGGCTCCCGAACAACCCCTTGACTTCTCCCCGACCTCCTTCGCAGGTCAGTTGGTAAAGATGCTGCTCTACACAGAAGTCACTCGCTACTTAGACTTCAAGGTGATCGAGGGAAGCTTTGTCTACAAGGGGGGGAAGATCTACAAAGTTCCTTCCACTGAGGCAGAAGCCTTGGCGTCCAGTGAGTAGTCCCACTCGGTTTCCTGCTGAGGCCGTCGTCCCTCACCGGCTTTAAATACCAAAATATTCCATCCGTGCTCGTGTCAAAAAGATTTTAGGCTGTTTGTGGGGTGCTGCGCGTAGGCTCCATCCCTGTAACAAGTTACGCTTAGCGCAGGATCCTTCTTCATCTCAGCCGACTTCAGGCACCGCTTGCAGCGTGGGTCCTGGGCTTCCTGAGCCTTGAGCTCCTGTCTTCATGGAGCGTTTGAGGAAGGAGAGCCCTGCAGCATTTTACTTCCTCATAAGCCCCAAATGTAACCTTCTCCTTCCAGAAATATCTAATGTCGGGTCCTTTTTGGCTGGGATTATGTGAAAAACGTTACTTTTACCAGCCCGCAAACCAGCCTGACTGATCCCACGTGGCACCCAGCTCAATCTTAGCTGCTGTTGGCTCCTTAAATTCCACTCTGGAGATAAAACTGCAGCATCACAGCCGAGCGACGTGCGGTGGGAGCTAGCAGGGAGCCATCGTGTGGTCAGGCAGCGCTTGGAAATAAGGCTCCCCGTGTGCAGCTCGGCTCTGCGCCGCTGCCTCCCTCGTGACAGACACCCCTGGTGCTGCTGTGAAGCAGTCGGTTGTTCTTCAGCTCGGCCTCGTGGGGTTTAGCAGCTCGGTGAGTTTGCCGATGTCTCGTTTTCAGGCTTGATGGGCTTGTTTGAGAAACGCCGCTTCAGGAAATTCCTCGTGTACGTCGCCAACTTCGACGAGAACGACCCCCGAACTTTTGAAGGCGTCGATCCCAAGAAGACCACCATGCGCGACGTGTACAAGAAGTTCGACCTGGGGCAGGATGTGATCGACTTCACGGGCCATGCCCTCGCGCTCTACAGGACTGACGAGTAAGTGTGGCTTCCCTCGGGGCTCACGGCTCGTGCCCTACAGGATGAGGGGCGGAAACCCCGCAGTGTCCGTCCCTGGGCGCCGCGTGGACCTTAAAACACCGGGTTTGCTGCTGATGGGATGTTTATTTACGCCCTGGGGTTCACGCGGCGTCTCCTTCCCCGGTGAAACCCCTTGGGACGCGAAGCCCTTCTGAAAGGGCTCCTCTGGGGAAGTTCCTGCCCGGAGCAGCCGGAGGGTGGGGAAGGGAACGTCGCGGGAAGTGAAAGTTGTCGTTTTCTGAGCGAATTCTGCTCTGAGCCTTGGTTTTGTGACTTTGTAACTGCCCTCTCCAGCTATCTAGATCAACCGTGCCAAGAAACAATCAACAGGATTAAGCTCTACAGCGAGTCGCTGGCTAGGTACGGGAAAAGCCCGTACCTGTACCCCCTCTATGGCCTCGGAGAGCTGCCGCAGGGATTTGCGAGGTGAGAACTTTGGCTTTGGGCTGCGGGGTTATCCCAGCCCTGCTGTGGAAAAATCGTGCCGTTGTTCAGGGTTCTCGTGCTGCCCAAGTCGTGTTTGGAAGGGGTTTAAATCTAAAGCGCAGCTCATCCAAGCGGGACAGACAGAAGGGGCTGTCAAAATAAAGAAATAAATAGTGGGACGCGCTCACGTGGCTTTACTCCTGCAGGCTAAGTGCTATATACGGAGGCACCTACATGCTGAACAAGCCCATTGAAGAAATCGTGATAGAAAACGGCAAAGTGGTTGGCGTGAAGTCCGAAGGGGAGGTACGGTGCCCTCCAGTTCTTCCCTTACCCCCCAACCCCACGTCTCAGAGCCCCATCGGGCCAAACAAAGGCTCATTAAAGCCAAATTGCTCGGCTGGCGGAGTTCTCGGAGTGATCTCGAGAAGCGTTGGTGGCGCGGAGCACAGCGCAGTAATCCCGGAGTTGGAGCAGGTCCTGAGGGAGGGGCAAGGCCGTCTTCTAAATAAATCAGGCTGGCAAAACTGGGAAGGAGCTGCGTGGCGTGTCTAACCTGGGCACGAAACCGCTCTGCCCTTGACGTTAAGTTCTGCCTGCTCGGCCTGCTGGCTTTTCCACGGCTTCTTCTCAACCCGGAAGGAGAAAACTAGCTAGGACGAGTGCTGCGAGCTGCTGGGAAGCTATAAATGTGCTTCCAAGCGCGGCGTGAGGACAGCTCGGCCCTCCCTGGTAGGGTAACATGTCCCGCCTGGGTCTGGATGATGCGTCGGAGCGGGCTTTGCGACGCTCAGAGCGTGATTTGTGTCCTGAGCGATGAGGGGAGGTGTGATCAGCCACCCAGCGTCTTGGGATTGTCTGAGCCGTGCTGCTGGCAGTGGAATAAAAGCCTCGTGCAGCCGGGGCAGGGACGGCCGCCTCGTGGAGCTCTCGATTTTCCCCCGAGTCAGCAGCTTCCCGATCTGCCTGCGCGCTGGTCACCCGCTGCCCGTCCTCTCTCTGCAGGTCGCTCGCTGCAAACAGCTCATCTGCGACCCCAGCTACGTCTCGGACCGGGTCACGAAGGTTGGCCAGGTGATTCGGGTCATTTGCATCCTCAGCCACCCCATCAAGAACACGAACGACGCCAACTCGTGCCAGATCATCATTCCACAGAACCAGGTCAACCGGAAATCAGGTGCGTGGGGACCTGCAGGGCAAAGACCCCTCTGCACTCAAACACGGCCTTAAACGAGGCGAGGAGGTGCAGACGTCAGGGGGACAGAAATGGGGTGTGAGTATGTGAGGGAGAGGAGGCTTTGGGATCGTAGGAGGCCCCGACTCGGGTTTGGGATCGCCTGGTGACCCGCCGCTGTGGTGCCCTTCCCCAGATATCTACGTCTGCATGATCTCCTCCGCGCACAACGTGGCGGCGCAGGGGAAGTACATCGCCATCGCCAGCACCACCGTGGAAACCGCGGACCCAGAGAAAGAGATCAAGCCGGCCTTGGACCTCCTGGAGCCCATTGAGCAGAAGTAAGCGCCCGGCGAGCCCCTTCCACCCTTCTTTCACCTCAACCCCCTGCTACGAGTGCTCCAGGGGGCAGCGGGGACCCAAAGGCTGTGGTTGGAACCTTTTTCTTCTTCTTCCAGGTTCGTTAGCATCAGCGACCTGTTTGCACCAACCGACCTGGGAACCGAGAGCCAGGTTTGTAGGCGGGGGCAGCAGCGGGTGCGCGAGGAGGGGCCGGGCCCCGTGTTTAACCCCCCGCTTCTCTTCCCAGATCTTCATTTCTCGCACTTACGACGCTACCACTCACTTCGAGACGACGTGCGATGACATCAAGGATATTTATAAGAGGATGATGGGATCAGAGTTTGACTTTGAAGAGATGAAACGCAAGAAGAACGATATCTACGGGGAGGAGGAGCAGCAGTAATGAGAATCTCTAATTAGGAGAAATTAAATCGGCTAATATGAATATATAAGGAACTTAATGAACACTGTATGAAATTCAATATTGTAAGGCCTGCTTTTGTAATCCCATCTCTGAGAGATTGAAGAGTACTGCACTGGTAATGTTCCCCTTTTGGATATCATGTGTTAATTATTTCATTCTAGTAGGGCTGCTGTCCAGAATCTGGCAAATTACTGACTGATTTAACGACTAACCTCGTAAGCGAAAAGGCAGACTGAACCTTTTGTTTTTTTTTGCAGACGTAGATGTTGGTGCAGATTGAGGTAACTCATTGCCAGCTGTGTCTTACCTTGTATTTTTAATCATTTGTAAACATCCTTCACGATTATGTGCTTCTGGTGAGCTCGTAGACGTGACACTTGTCACTCGAACCCGATTATCGAGGAAAATAGAAACTGAGCACTCCATTATTGTGGACAGCATCCCTAAAGTCTCTCCCATCAATCTAACTCTGTGGCAAAGTTGTATTATGGACAAAGCCCACATCTATTGTAGCAGCAAATGTTGGCTTAGTTCTGGGCACAGAACTTAAACCTCCACTTCAGCTTCTCAAACTGTTTACATCGGTTGGGACACAGCTGTGCCTAAGGCTCCTTTGTGTTTTAATCTTAATAAAATTGAGAGAACAAATTACAGAGCAGGCAAGATGTGGGAGTATTTTCTGTACCCTGGTGGCTTCTCAGACGGACCAAACGGCACTGCGGTATCGGTATGACAGAGCCTGTGCTTCTCGTGTCTCCTGAAGGCTCCAAATGATTTCTGTACTGCGAAGTAAAGCCAAATTCTGGAAAACCAGTCCTGTGCTCTGGTCTGATTCACTTCAGTTGTACGAGCAGCCTCTCTTCTCCGAGATCCCTTGGATCTCTGCTCGCCAGGGTGAAATTCCTCCTGTAGAAGGGGTTCAGGCTTCTGTGGTTTGCTTCCGAGGCCCTGCGGCTCTCAGGGCTGCTTTTGGCAGGGGAGATGATGCAGCAGCGCAAGGCCTGTGTGCCTTGCATCCACCCCCTAGTGCCTGCCTCTAGGAATAGCGCTTCTTTAGCAGCAGCACCTAATCCTGCTCTCGTGGCTCCTTTCCATTTTGCTTTGTGCCTTGCCAGGAGCAGTGAAAACGCCCCGCAACAGCTTTCCCCTGCTCTGAGCCGCGCTGCTCGGACAGGCTCTGGACAAAGAGCCACCTTTCTCCGCAGCTCTTGTGGCTGCTGCTGAAGAGGGAAGCAGGCTCTTGGGTCCCAGCGGTCCTCAACCTGCCTCCTTCCTCCCTTGCTCGGGGCTTTCAGCACTTCCTCCCCTGTTCCAGGAAGCGCGGTGCCCTTTTCATCGCCGCGCCGTGCTCACCGTGGTGGCTGCCGCAGGGGAAGTTCCCCCCTTACCCTTGTGCTGCTTCTCCCACCGGCTGCAGATCTCCTGCTCCTCTCTTCCTCTTGGCACTGCTGAGGGGGATTAAGGGGGTGTAGCACGTCCCTGGGAGCCTGTCCCAGCACCCGACCACCTCTGGGTGCAGAACCTTTCCCTAACCCCCAGCCTGACCCTCCCCTGTCCCAGCTCCATGCCGTTCCCTCGGGTCCTGGCGCTGTCCCCAGAGAGCAGAGCTCAGCGCTTGCCCCTCCGCTCCCCTCTTGAAAAAGTTGTAGACCACAACAAGGCCTCCCCTCAACCTCCCCATCTCCAGACTGAACGCTCCAAAGGATTTCAGCCGCTCCTCACCTTTCTGCCCCTCCAGCCCCTTCCCATCCTTCCCCCCTCCACCTCCCCCAGGGGACAGGCTGCGGGCTGAGCCGAGCCCCCTACCCAGAGAACCACCACCAACGGAGGTTTTTAGGTTTTAATAGACAAACTCTATACAAAGTCATCCTGTACACAGCTTCTCATCTCGTTACATTTTTAAAAAAACACAACAACAACAAAAAAAAGCACCAAAGGACAACCGTGTCCTCCACGTGCAGACGGAGGATAGCTTACAAACGTCCTCAGTGCTGTTGTTCTTCGTGGTGCGTGTTCGTTTGACCTACCATAAATAAGAGGGTTTTGTTCCAGCATTTACAAGCCTTCCCTATGCTGGAAAGCATTCAAGTCCCAGCAGTGAAATGGTACCGAGAGGCAACGCGGCTGACTCGAAATGTAGTGTAGAGGCTGCAAGGCTCCCCGACAGCCGGGCAATGGTCCCCGAACAGCTTTTAAAGACATCCACCCCCCCGCCCCCCAGCTTCTAACGCATGCATCTTGTGTACAGGGTGTACAGGTCACGTGGAAAATGCTTTTACTACAGCTGGCTAGTATTGCTCTACCCTTCAGGTAAACTGCTTCTCTTTTCCTCTTCCTATTTCTTCTCCTCGTCGGCTGCGCTAACTGCTTAAAACCACCGCAATAACTTAAAACCGTAACGTGAACGTAACCTCCGGCCTCCACCCAACCTGACGGCAGGGAACAAATCCCCCGAGGGGATTCGCGTTAGCCACCTTTAAATTATTTCTATATACAGAACTCAAACCAACCTGCCCCTGCTCTGCGCTCGCACGGGGCTCCCGCGTGCAGCGGGACCGCACAACGCCCCCGGGCAGCACCGCGGGGACGCGGAGAGGAGCTGTGCCACGGCACAGCTTCGTCACCTGCAAGACAGAGGAGGTGGCACTGTCACTGTCACACTCCCTTCTGGGCAGCAGCACGGCACAGGGGGTCCTGCAAGCGGTCCCTTGGGACCTCGGCTCCCCGCAGACATCCAGGAGCTGCTCCCGGTGCGTTTCTGCCCCGCTTCTCCACAATTTGCTGCTTTTTAAGGGAAGAAGAGGGGTCGATCCCAAGCACCCCCTCCTCTCCCTTACCAGTAGCTTCTCCTAAACGGGGCTGCCACATTCTGCACCGTCCCAAGGAAGGTGTTGACGTCGGCTACGAGGATTCCTTTGCTTTCGAAGACCTCCCTGCTGACGCCGGGCTTTTCTGCAAGAGGAGGAGCGGTGCTAAAAGTCATACACGCACGCGGGATTGTGCTGAGAGCCACAGAAAACACACCCAAACCCCAAATCAGGGATTCTGACGGAAACGGGAGTTAAAATAAAGGTGTTTCTTGTCCCCCCTCCACCTGCACCGCACCGTCCCGCCGAGTTTTTGGGGGGATGCCTGGGGCTGAGGGCAGCAGCAGCGGCGCCCAGAGCCTGTCCTTACCCGTGAGGTACACGGCGAACCTGGCGCTGACGTGCTGGACCTGCAGGTTCAACAAGCACTTGACGTACTCGGAGGCGTGGGACGAGCGGGAGTCGCACGAGTGGTAGTGCAGCACCTCGATGAGGTCGGCTCCTTGGCACGATTTCAGGATCAAGTTCTTCTTGTGGGCATCGGCGTCCACCCTGCAGGGAGAGGGACGAGGTGAAGCAGCAAAGGACAAGGGGCAGTGCCGCTCTCCTTCCCGGGGAACAAGCAAGCACGACGGGATCGGCTTTCCCCCCGTGCATGCTTCTTCCAGCCTCGCGGGTACTTTTCTACTTGATATCCCGCACCACAACGGAGCTGAGAGATGCTACACGCGTGCCAGCGATGAGCACAAGGAAAACTCTTGCTCTGAGCTCAAGGAAACACCTGGAGGACTGAAAATCAAGACTTCGAAACAATTTCTGTGCGCTATCACCAGCTGCTTCATGCGGAGAGGACCTGAGATTCCTCCCCGGTTGCTGTCGCACGTTCAGCTCGGTGAGATCGGACTGGTTTCCTCTTTGTTCCGAGGTCGTTACTCGAAAGCTGACCTTTCTGGCCAGCGGTTTAGCACTAGAAAAGGCAGCCTGCCTCGTAAAAACGCCCCTCTCTGAGCTCAGCCGGGATAAAAGCAGGAGGTTTTAACGAGCACATCACGCTCCGTCTTCTCTTTAACTGCATCATTTAAACACGCGTGCTGTTGCAAATAAACGGGGAGAAGTTCTGCTTTTTCCCAGCAAGGTTTGACTTTACAAGCTCCCCACAACATCCTGGGGCCTCTCTCAGAGCTCCCCCGCTCCCACCAGCGATGGGGCAGAAAAGGAAATGGCGAAGAAGCGGAGGGGCAGAGAGAGGCCCAGGAAAGCACCCTGAGCTCCCCCGTGCCTGTGTGAATGAGGCAGGGTAGCTCGGTTTGCAGCTTCTCAAGCAGAATTTGGTGCCTTTCCTCGGCTGTCACACACACGGAGCCAAAAGAGAAGGGGAAATGCCTTCTGGAGGTACAGCGGGGTGCAAGAGGCAGCTGCCAGAGCTCTGCCTCATCCGGGACCACGTGCAAGAGGCAGCGCTCGGGGCCAACTGATCCTCTCCAGGTCAAAAGGAGAAGGAAGCTGCCACTACAGAGCCATCACCTGACGTCTTCCCGGAGCTTTTTGCTCTCCTTGTAGTGGAGGAGCCACTTCCACCGTCCGCTCCCGTTCAGCTTCTCCAGCACCTTCACCACCTCCTTCAGCTGGCCTGGGGAGACAGCAGAAAGCCGGAGGGTAACCGAGGGGGAAGCGGCCCCAGGAGGCATCGGGCACAACCCCTGCACAATCCCCTGCTCCAGCCCCTCGTGGTTTTGGCCCCTGCTGTGCTTGCACCAGCAGGTAAATATTTTGGGGAGCCCTGCCATGGACCCACCGTCAAGATCGGGTTTCAGACACCGAGGGGAACAACCGCCCCCATTAAAGCAGGAACAGAGGACACCCACGGGAAGATTTTGGGAGCTGGGAACTGACCCTGAACGTCTGCATCCAGGAGACTCACCCAGCGTCACCGTTTCCAACACCTCGTCGTCCGACACCACGAAGCCACCGGTGTGGAAGAGCTCCTGGTAGGTGTGGACCGTGATGTCCTCGGGGTTGTCCACGCCGGCGAACGCCACGTTGGGGCAGTGCTTCAGGCTCAGCAAGCACGGGACCTGCTCAGGGCAGACACATGTCAGCTTCAACCGCTTGTGCTCCGCGCATTAAAATGGATCCCGATATTTAAAAACGGCGTTCCCGAGTTTTGGTTAGGATAAAAAAAAGGTAGTTTGGGGTCTTACCTTGTGGATGTGCGAGGAAATGTCCTCGTTCCTGATCACAACGAGCAGCCGGTCGCCGTCCAGGCGTTTCGCGTTGCAGAAGCTCCGGGGCTCCATCTCCACGTGGCCGTCCTTCTTCAGCAAGGTCTGAAAGAGGGAAAGGGAGGTGGGATACGGGCTGGCTGCGATGTGGGGTGTGAAATCAGGGCTGGAAGCCCTCTGGCTGCTCCACCTGATGTGTTTCTCACCCAGAGCCACCCCTCCCCACCCGACCTTACCTTCACTCTCGCGAAGAAAGGCTCCTCTCCCGTCTCCACCAGGTAGAACATCCCCGGCCTCCTGCAGGCCCCCTTGGCCACGCTGCGCAGGCGGCCCCGCAGCGCTCCGCACAGCTCCGCCACCAAGTCCCCGAACGCCTCCGTCCGCCCGGGCTGGGACGGCCGCGTCCGAATTTCATCGGCCTCCCCGCGGGCCGGGCCTTTCCCTCGGTCCTCTCCCCCCGTCTCGACCCCGCCGAGCATCAGCCTGTTGAACTCGGCAAACTCGTTGAGGATGGCGGCGATGTCCCCCGGCGGGTCCTGAGGTTTATTCTCGTATTTCAGCTTGCCGAGGTGGAAGGGAGCGGCGCGGTCGCGGTTTCGGGGTCGGGAGGCGGCCTCGCTCCTCTCGTGCCACGGAGGGCGACGGGACGGGTCCCTGCGCCGGCGGTGACAGCCGAAATCACCCGGCCACGGGGCCGAGGGCAGGATGGTGACCTGCAGAGGGCTCCTGCTCCGCGGGGACAGCGGGACGGGAGCTTCTTGCTCGGGCAACGTCTCAGACACCGCCTGGCGCGAGCAGTCTTGTGGGAAGATGCTCTCGGAGGTAGAAAGGGGCGGTGGCCCGCGATTCAGGATCTGTTTTAGCTTATAGTGGAAGCGGAGCCGCTCCGTGTCCAAAGTGCGCTGGGTGAGTTCCTCAGGGCCCCTCCACGTCCTCAGCAGCGACCTCAGCAAATGCGACCGCCCCGCGCGGGGGCCGTGTCCCTTCAAATGCTGCGCGTCCCCCCTCCTGCCCCGGAGTTTTTTGGTGACCGTGAAGTTGAGGTAATCCTTGGAGACCCCCCGGCTGTCCGTAATATTGACGTAAGGTGGCACCTGCCTGCTGCCAGCCTCCTCCGGCCCGCCGTGCTCGGCCCACCAGCGGCCTTCCTCCCAGCTCGGCGAGCCCCAGGCCTCGCTGCGCCCCTCCGCGCACCCTGAGCTCACCGAGGAGGAATCGCGGTTAGTCCTCACGCCCCTGGATGGAAGCAGGGATGGGGAAGTCCGTGCAAAGCACTCCCAGTCCGAATCGCTGGAGTAAGACTCGTAGGAGAGATCCGCCAAGCTCGAGCCCGCGAAGCGTTCAGCCCTCGGGCCAGCACCCGGCACGTCCCCGGCGTCACCGTCCCCCGTGTCGCCGAGTCCTGGGCTCCCTCCAGAGTCCCCGCGGGCATGGAACAGCAAAGATGGGAAGGGGGGAACAGGGATTGCTCCCTCTTCCACCTCCACGTCGGCACGGTGAGGATCAGTGAACGCGGTGGGCTCCTCGGCCTCGCCGTGGCCGCCTGTGGATCTGGGCTCCTCTGGCGGCACAAATCCTGCTGAAAAAGACGCCGGGCTGGCAAGAGGGACGCTGCTTCCTCCCTCGGATTCATCCTCGTGGCTCTTCTCCATGCCTGCTGACCGGACCCCGGGGCTGGCACACGTGTGGCAGGCGCTTGGTGGCTTTTGTCCCACGAGGCAGGGCCTGGGGGCACCAGGCGGAGCTGGACTCGTGTCGGGGTGCGCACCAAGGACCGAGTCTGGCTCCGCGCCGTGCCGACCTGCTTCGTGGCTGTGCGGAGGAGAACAAGGAGCAGATTCCGGCTCACCAGGCACGAGGACACCCGGGGGGGAGCTCTCTGTTGGCTCCATCCCGCACAGACCCGGGTCTTTTTTCACTTCTTCTGCAAATTCAGGCTTCAAGGAGCCGTCCGGTGCCGGGCTCTCGGCGGCCACACTCAGCTCTGCAGCAGCTCCTTGCTCGTGGGGCTTCTCGGGGGAGCACAGGACCTGCCCCGGCTCATTTTGCTCTAACAAGCAGCGAGGGGCGTCTACATCTGCACCCCGAGGACGGTCCCGCTCGGGGGGAGCAGGTTTGTCGCCTGGAGGCTCCACCTCTCGCATCGAGGAGAAGGAATCTGATCCTAGCAGGTCGTGGAGAGAGGTCTCTGGCTCCTCAGCCGCCACCGACGCGTTCGTTTCGTTGCTCCCGGGGGGTTTGTGTGCACTGAGGCTCATAGCAGCGTTCTCCCGGGCTTCAGAGTCCCCTGCCCAGGCCGTACAGTCGAAGGCGAAGCCGTGGCCATCGCCAGCTCCCGAGGGCTCCCCCAGAACATCGGGGTGGCTGGCAGGGGGGCTGCTACACCGCCCTTCCACCAAACCCTCGTTCCGCTCTTGCTTTGATTCACCAGAGCTCCCCGAAGCGAGGTCGGCACAAATTTCGCCTCCACACCCTTGGGGAAGGCAGTTTTTCCCTCCGGGGCTGCTCCGTAACGGAGCCCGGACGAGCGCGGCGGCTACCTGGACCTCTGGAGCAGCCCCAAAAGCTGCTGCTCCGTCAAAAAACGCCCGGCAGGCAGAGCTGGAGCCATGGGACGAGGTTAACGCCGGTCCCGGTGACTCGAGGCCAGCCGTGCCAGCAGCTTTGCTCCCAGCGAGCAGCCGGGTTTCTGCAGAGGGCGCACGATCCTCGTCTTCCTGCTCCAAACCATTCCGGAGAGCTCCTCCAAGAGGTCCAGAGCTTGCTGTGGGGACATCAGGGTTGGCGCTCGGTGGCACCAACCTGCCGTCACCCACGTCGTCCGTTCTGGCTTCGTGCGCCGAAGCGACGCCGTTTGTTTCGGCGCCTGGGGTGGCCAAAGCCCCCCAGGGCTCTCGCAGCGTGCCGCCAGAGAGCCCCTGAGAGCCAGCCCCGGGCCCATCCGACAGGGCTGGCATCGATCTGCCCTCACAGGGGAACGCTGAGGCAGCAGGGATGGGCACGGGACCCTCTCCGGGAACACCCAAATCCCTTGGGCATGCCGAATTCACCAGCTTCTGCTCCACGTCGGCAGCACCTCTTCCAGAATACGCTAAACCAGCGGGCCCCACGATCGCGCTGTCATTCTCCGAGTCCTCTTTCTCTGCTTCTCCCTCCTCCGCTTCTTCCTCCTCTATTTCTGGACGTCCTAAGGGGTCCTGGGACGCCCTCCCTTCCCCACCATGTCCATCGGGCTTTGCTCGCTCGGGATTTCCTTCCGAGGGCGTCGAATGGGAGCCGTGTCCCTCCCTGGGCGGCTCCACCTGCAACGACACGATTTAAAAGGTTAAACCTCACGGGAGGCAGAGGCAGGGACGGAGACGGAGATTTAAAACCCACAGATGTCAGTGCCACCACCCCAACAGCGCCTGCGGGGACGGGTTTGTCTCTAAAATAAATCCAGGTTGAGTCCTTGCCCCACAATGAGCCCAGGGCAAGGTATGAAGCTTTCTACCTCATTTCTATTGCGAAGAGGCTTAAAAAGAGACCGAAGGGTGCAGAAGCCATCAGCCAGTGCCCACAGCATGCAACAGCATCCTCGTATTTCTGCTGCGTTTATCTGCCCAAGCTGGGATGGCGCTGTGGACAACAATCCCATATTTCCTCCCCAAAACGTTCCTGGCCTGCTCCGCAGTCCTAAACCCACTGGGATTTTTTTTTCTTAGTGCAAAAAAGCTGCAGGGATACGGCAGCTGCCTGCTCCCGGAGCAGAATTCTCCAAGGGATGATCTTAATCTGAGAATTCAGGCTTGAAAAACGTCAGCAGGCTCCTAGGGTCTTAGTTTCAGTGCCTGCTCCGTTCCTCTCACGAGAACCCACTCCTACGAGCAGCAAAGGGATCGCGCGTGCCCCCCCCCCCCCAGGCTCTTACCGCCGTGGCAGTTGAGACATCGCACACGTGCTCCTCCTCGGGAAGCTCCAGCCGCCTGCTTTTCTCAGCCAGGTGGCTCCGAGCGGCGCGTTCGGCGAGGGAAGGGCTCTCGGAGCTCGTGGAGGAAGGTTCCTCCTCGCCGGGGGGCAGCTCCCCTGAAGAAGACGACACCGTGCTGTCGACGGCGTCGGTCTGAGAGTCTGCAGGGCTCTCCTCTGGGTGAAAGCGCCCCCGGCAAGGCGTGCTGGGATCCAGAGAGCTGCTAGGAGTCTGGTCGGGGTCCGAGCGAGAGTCCACGGGGCACGTCTCCGACCCGAAACAATCGTCGCCGTCATCGCTCAGCTCCAGGAAGTCCCCGGTGCTGTTCAACGAGACGAACTTCTTGGGGTTGCTGTGCTCCACCACCTTCCTCCTGCTGCTCAGGACCTTGCTGGGCTTGCTGTAGAACAGTGCCACCCACATGTGAAGTATCAGCTTCATCTCTTCCACGTCGTCGGGCAGGTCAGGGTCCCAAGGCCTGGAAGAGAAAGCAAACACGGCTCGAAACGCCCTCATCCTCCCTCCTGCTGACCCATCACTCATCTCCTGCTTCCCCGCCGTGCTGAGCCCCAGCGTGGGAGGGCTGCGAGTGGCCAGCTGCGGCACGGATCGCTCGACGTGGTTTGCAACGGGTTGAAAAGAAGAGGAACGAGCACACGTGTGAGTGGCTGCAGGTGCCGGAGCCACAGGAAGCTTCAGCGCAACACAACGGGGCATTCAGCACGGAGACAAGGGCAGTTATCATGCAAAAGCGATGCCACAAGAGCAAAGAAAACCTATTTCAAAAGCGATTTAGGTGTCTAGCGAGAGGTGTGCCCTGCAGAAGGTCTTCCAGGCTGTAGTGGGTTTACGTGGCAAGGTTTTGGTAGCAGGGGGGCCACAGGGGTGGCTTCTGGGAGAAGGATCTAGAAGCTGCCCCGTGTTTGGGAAGGGCCCCGCTGCTGACCAGAGCTGAGCCGGTAAGTGATGTTGTTTTGCGCCTCCATGACAGCAGATTTAAGGTAGGGAAGAAAAACGGTGCGCCACTCAGCAGCTGGGAGGGTGAGAGGAGTGAGGAACAGCCTCGCAGGCGCCAAGGTCAGTGAAGAAGGAGGGGGAGAGGTGCTGCAGGCGCCGGAGCAGAAGTCCTCTGCGGCCTGTGGTGAGGACCATGGTGAAGCAGGATGTCCCCCTGCAGCCCATGGAGTACCACGGTGGAGCAGGGTTCCACGCTGCAGCCCGTGGAGAGGAGCCCACGCAGGAGCAGGTGACCCGGCAGGAGCTGCTGCCCGTGGGGGACCCAGGTTGGAGCAGTTTGCTCCCGAGGGATGGACCCCGTGGGACGGAGCCGTGTGGGAGCAGTTCTTGAAGAGCCGTGGGCAGCCCACGCCGGATCAGTTCAGCAAGGACTGCATCCCGTGGGGGAGACCCCACAGCACAGGGGACGAGAGTGACCGAGAAGGAGCGGCAGAGAAGAAGTGCTGTAGACTGACCATGACCCCCATTCCCTGCTCCCCTGCGCAGCTCGGGGGGAGGAGGTAGAACAGGGTGGATGGGGGGGGAAGATGCTTTTGATTTCTGTCCTTTGTTTCTCACTTCTCTAGCTTGTTAGTAATAAGCAATAAATCTTATCTCTCTATGCTGAGTCTGTTTTGCCCGTCACGATAATTACTGCGCGATCTCCTCGTCCTTATCTCAACCCCTGAGCCCCTTCCATCGTATTTTCTCCCTGTTCCTCTTTGAGGAGGGGGAGTTCTGAGAGAGCGGTTGCGGTGGAGCCTCGGCCGCCCACCCGAGCAAAACCACCAGGCAGACTCACTCACCCATGCAGGGCGCGGATCACCGTTTTCTCCAGCTCGTCGTTGGTGTACTTGCTGTCCAAGCCGAAGAGGTACCCAGCCTCCCACCGGCACGTCACCTCCAGGGAATCGCCGCGGCTCTTCACCGTGCGGGTCTTGGCGAAGTCCTCCTTCAGCCCGGGGGAGAGGAGGCAGCTCCTGCACCGCGCCGCCAGCGCCTCGGCGGGACGCTGCGGGTGGGAGCTGCTCTGCTGGTGGCGGAAAGGCAGGACCTTCCCCACCAGGGGTCCCGCCCGAGCGTTCCTCGTCCCGTTTCTGGCAGGTGCCGGCCCAGAATACGGGGCGTTTTTGGGGTACGGGTGTTTCTTCAGGTGCTCGGGCAGCAGCGAGGCGTACGAGTGCTCGGAGGAGATGAAGGAGTGCTTGTTCGCCTCGGCGGCCTCCTGAGTCTCCCTCGGAGGCAAGGCGCGGGTTTTTGCGGGGTTGGGGTTTGGGTTTGGGTTGTTCTTCTTAGCGGGGCTTTTCTCCCCGGGAAGGGAGTCTTTTAAATCTGTTTTTCCAGCAGGAGGAAGCTTCTGGTTCGGTGACGCTTTGCCGGGCAAGTTGGTTCCCTTTGCGAGCTTGTCCACCCGGTGGTATTCGTGGTCGGAGGCAGCGCGTGAGGATTTCTGCTTGCGGAGGCCCTGCTGCTCCTTAGTGGGGTCACGGGGAGGGCTGCAGGACAAGGAGATCGTCCCGCTGTCCCTGGGGATGAACGAAGGGATACAAGAACCCAGAGCCAGGTCAGCCAGCAAGTTCAGGGCGTGGGACTCGTAGTCGTTCGCCTTCGGATCAAAAACATGGCTTGTTGGGTAGACCTCGTTCACCGGGCTATCCGCCGCCTGGCTTTGCGAAGAAATGTCGCTCGGAACGGTGGGGAACGGCTCCTTCCCCTCTGCATTGAAATAAAAAAGAGAATAAATGAAGGCCACGCAGCTCTGCCTCGAGAAGGGGTTCGAAGCAGGCTAACAAACAAACGGCATGCAGACAGGGACCGCGGCGTTCAGCACGTCCCAATTAATTCCTAATTCAGGATCTCCGTTTGGCAGGAAAAAGCTGCCTCTCCGACAGACTCACCACACACAAAAATAACCCCAAAACCTCTGTGGTCACGCCAACCACGGCTGCTACGGAAGGATCCAGAGTTGGGATTCCTGCAGGAATGGGATTTATCCTCCTAAATAAACGGCACGGGGTCCAGAGGGAAGAAAACTTCCCTTGGCCTCCATGCACAGGGTGGTTTGGGGAGTTATGAACAACCCGAGATATTTTTAAGTGCTTCATTAAATTGCTTTTTATTCCTTTATGCTTTCTTCTAGCCTCAATACTCGCACCCCTCGCCACCGAAGAAACCCCGTGCTGTGTCTGCAATAACCCACAGTTACAACAAACCCCCAAACCCTCTAAAACACAGAGAAAACCCAACGTGCCCTCACCCTTCCCACTGCACACCCTCACCCGCCCCCGAGCTGCCCCTCGGGGCACACGCAGAAACCTGGGGGCTCCCAGAGGCACAGCAAGCAAGCGTTCATTTAGTTTTGGGTACTAAAACCACCCCTCGCCCTGGCTCGAGGCCCGTGTTGGTAAAGCACGAAGTCATTAACCAAGGCTAACACCTTCTAAAAAGCAGCACAGCGTTTCTCCAAGCTTATTAAACGAGAACCGTGCTGGAGTCCTGCGCGTTGTACCTAATTTCCTTGGGAAGCACTCAGCAGGACACAGAAATTGAGTGTTTTTTACTGCTAACCACTCTTATTTTGCATTTTTGGCAGGACCTGGCGTTCAGCCTTTTGGATTTAGGTACAGAAGCGTGGACAGAGCCCTGTGGGTGAATCAAACAAAGTTCAGGACCCATCCTACGAGAGCGCTGCTCCAGGAGCCCCGTGCCACGAGCGCAGCCAGGAGCAGCGTCCGACAGGCACGCTGATGAAATCTGCCACGTATCAGGAAGCCTGACAGCAACGTGGCAATAAAAGAGCAAGAACCGAGCCGAGGTGGCAAAACCAGTCTTGAAAGCCTCCTGCTTCGATGGGAGGAGGGAAAAGAAAGCCCAGACACAGACCCGAGAAAGGACATCAAAGCTTGGGTGGGAGAAAAGTGGCCAAATTAACAAAAAATGACTCTGCCGCTCCACCATTTATCTTGGCACCGTAATAGTGGCTCTCAGTTTAAAAGCAGAGTCCCAGCCAGCACCTGCAGACGCTGCGCTCCGGGACTCTCCAGCTCTGCCTCCTAAATCCACCGCAGTCTGTCTGTGAAGGGCGTGACAGTTCCGCTCTTTTTTTAAAGAGGCTGGATTAAAAAATGGGCTTAAAAACCTGGGCAGGCGCTGGCCGCGAGCAGAGGTTACGCTCCGTCCGTGAGCTGCCTCGACAGTTTTCAGAGGTCAGCGGTAAAAAATGAGCAGTTTGCCCAGGGATGCAGACTGAGATTAGAAAAGGAATCCAAAAAAAAATTAGAAAAAGGAAGAAAAATGAGAAAAGGACTCAAAACAAGTTTGGTTCGTGCGTCCTGGGAGGGTGTCAGGGGTGCCTGCAGGCTGTGGGGCAGCAGCAGACCCCAACCCAGACCCTGAGCCCTAAAGCCCTAAACCTTGTGAGGCCCTAAATACAGCGAGGGAAGCCCTTTGGCTGCTGCTGACCGTGCTGTTACCTCCACCTGGTCACGATCTGCCCTTGACGTTTGACGGCTCCGCGTTTAAAGTCAACGTTTCCACATCATTCTTACCGCTTTCTGCTGGTTTTTTGGCTGCAGGTTTCAGCGGGCTGCTCGCCACGCTTTTCATCACCTTACTCTTCAGCGGCTTGGCGACGGTCTCGGCAGCAGGAACCTTTTTCACCTCCGAGTTCTTCAGCGTCTTCGGTCTCTTCGTTTCCGAGCCGGGGTCGTCGGGGGCCGAGGTTTCCTTCTGGGCAGGTTCGGACTGCGTGTTGTGCACAAATTCCGCAGACAGGACCTCTGCACCTGGGGCAAGGGAAAGGGAGGGCATTTCTTCGCGCTGGAGACACGCTCAGATTAAAAACCAATAATCGCGAGATATTCAGCTGAAGAACGTGGAAAGGCCTGCTCTGGAAGTGATCAACAGCAGCAGAATGATCAAATTAATTTGATTAATGCTCCTGATCCAACGGGTGACTGATGCAAACGATCAGAAAGCGCTTATTAAAATTAGGCATCGCTTCTCCAGCTCATTAGAAACCCGTTTTCCTGACCTAGAATGGGCGATGTTCAGGGACGAGCCACTTTAACTCCTTCCTGGCACACCTTGCACCCCTAGGGTACTCAGTTACCTCTCCAAGAACCTCTCGCAGATCCACCAGCAATGTCACCAGGTGCAGGGCAGGGCAGATCCCGGTGGCCTGTGGATCAGAGTTTCCTTCAGCCCAGCTGATTTGCACCCTGGAGAACCTCTGAGGATCAGGTGGAGACTGGGGCTGGCTCAAAAGGACGGGTTTGCTACCCTCTGCTGGGAGAGGGGAGCTTTCCAAGGATAATTTATCCCCCCGGGACACCCTTCACGAATAGCTCAGGCCAGCCAGAAGCTCCCACCAGAGCAAGTCGGGTGGGATCTGTGTCATATTTGTTGTTTCGTCGAGGCCCCAGCGAAAAAGCTGACCCTCAGGGAGTGACAACACAACCAGCCACCCTACGTGGTCATCTGGAATGACCACGGCTTTGCCAACTGCTCCGTGCCCGAAGCAGCGGCCGCTCCCGTGCGAAAGGGATGAGATAACTGCAGCCCAACTGATTCCCCTGCACCCACAGAAGTACAGACAGCCCCGAATTTCAGGTACTTTCACCGAAATCCCCTATCCTTGCCCTGGGTTTCTTTCCAGACTGAACCAGAGAGCACAGAGACATCGCTCCCGATCTATCCAGATGCTCCCTGGAGGTGTCTCTGGGCACCGGGGAGGAAAACGAGGGGGAACAGCTCCTAATAAAGCCTCGGTGTCCAAGCCGGATGCCCTGGAGAAGCAGAAGGAAGCCAGTCCCAATTACACAGCACTCACCTCTTTTCCTTCTGTGCGGAAACTCTAAATTGGCTAATTTCAGCATGGGCTCGTTCGAGCTGGCCGTAAGCCCTGGCTTTTTAGGAAAAGAGAAGGCGATTTTCTTCTTGGTTGCTTTCCTGTCCCTGCTGCCGTCCCCCACAGAATGTATTTGCGTCTTGAGGGGTGACCATTTCTTCCCGGTGCTGGTCACGGCGGTTTGGCTGGATTTCCTCTTGTTCTGCTGCATCCAAAGCTCGCTGGCTGAGCTCACGTCTTTCTGGGGCCCTTCACCACTCCAGTCCGGCCCCACAACGGCGGGATTTGGGTTTTCACCTTTGAGTTTGACTTCTGCCGGCACGTCACGAGGAGCTGGTGGCAGAGCTAAAGGGCAGTCCGCTTTACGAGCGGGCTCCGAGCAAAGAGACTGAACAGCTCCAGCCAAACATCCTAAGGCAGCCGACATTTCCAGAGTGTAGCTGCTGGGATCGGAGAGATAATGCTGCAGCTGGGAGAAAGACTGCTCGGAGGGCTTTTTAGAGGATTTAATACATTCATCCTTGGCCGGTGGCAGGTGAGAAGGACAGGGAACGGCATCCTTTTGGCCCGAGGTGTGCTGTGTGTTTTGCTCAAGCTTTGCGTACTCCTGGAAGTGCCGTTTGATACGCACGTCGGCGCTGAGCGTGTCCCCCCGCGGAGAAGTGGTGGCTTTCTGTAAGGCATAGCGAAGTCCGGGCAAAACCGAGGCAATTTTTAAGGAGACGTCACTACCTTCCCTTTCATCTTTTGGATCGCGCTCTTCAGCTGGGAAAGGAAAAGAAAAGAATTTTACTCGTATTAAAAAAAGGATTCAATTCCCCCAATCGCCTCGCCGTTACACGCTAAGAGAACACGAAAGGTCTGAAAGGGCCCCCAGAGCCAACCCCGGGGGCAACGTTCTGGTTTGAGAGATGACTGTCGCTGCTGAAGGTAAAAAAGAACTGCACGTGGGAGTCAAAAAGGAATTAAATGAAGAGGAAAGACTCCGGTTGTATCTGCTAGCCCCATTTGCAGGGAATCGCAGTGAGATCTCTACCTGCTGGGTGGACGCAGGGCACACGAAGCCGCAGAGTTTGTGCTCTGGAGCGGGATGGGGAAAGGCAAGAAGCAGGCTCGGGGATGGTACGAACTCCCAGGGTGATTTTATAAAGCTGGAGGCCTGGTCCCACTGAAAGGAGCTGGCTATCGCTGATTTCAGCAGGAGCAACGTCCTACCCCGTGCAGCGTGTGGTGTCACCCAAGCTGTGGGTTTAGCTCTCACCGGGATCGACACGAACGAGCCCCAGGGCTCGAAGGAGATGGCCCGGTGGGAATCGGTTGATATCACAATGATATCACAGAACCACCGAGTGTTAGGGATCGGAAGGGATCTTGAAAGACGCGTGGTTTTCTTCGGCTATCGACCCTGCCTGGTGCTGGCACTGCTGCTCCTCGTTACCGGCAAGCCGTCCCTGCGAGCCCGCCTCCTCCGCTGGCTCGGGAACACCACGGCACGCCGGCACAGCGGGCTCGTTATCCCTTCCCTACATTCCTGCCGGCGGCTGTCTGGACAGGAAGAAAAACGCCTTCCGAGGCTGCTCCTTTCAAAATGGGAAGCATTATTCAGGATGCGAGTCTGAGCCCGGTGACTTCGAACACGTCTGTACTTCACCTCCTTTTCTCTTTGCGTCCCCCTGCTGTCTTGGGTCACCGTCTCCTTCTGTCCCCCAGACCCTCGGATATTTATCTTCACAGAAAGGAGAAGGCACAAAGCAGAACTGTTTGTAAGCCCAACAAGAAGAGCTCTCAGTCCCAGAGGAGAGTCGCGGCTGGCTGGGGTTACGCCACTCGTGTAGGAAGAAACGTGACAGCACGTGCAGGAGTGCTGCTGGCACCAGAGGGAAAACATCTGGAAGCCATCAACGCTCAGACCGCATCACGTAACAACGCGGAGCATTTGCTCCACATTATCCTCTCCCCCTGCCTCTTCCCTTCACTGCCAGCTGCTCCCTGGCTGCCCACACTTTGCCTCCTCTCTGGCGTCGACGTGAGCCCCGGGCAACGTCTGCCACAGCCCCTGACCTTCCTACCAAGCAGCCACTTGTGTCCTCTCTGCTTCAGGATGCTCCTGTTTAACTAAACCCCTCTGCACTGGAGGGTATTTTCTGGCTGGTCAGCAGGATCTCGATACCGGAGTGGTCAGGTCCCATTTTCAGTCTGATCTCCACGTGTTTTCCCCCTTGGCCTCACCGAACTTTATGCCCTCGCTTCAGGCATCACAGCCAAAACCTCCCGATCCCACGTCTGTCCTGGCACTTTGGATTTTCAGGCTGCCTCTGGATCTGCCTGTCTCTCTCCTACGCCTAAAAAAGAAATGAGAAAGGCTGCCACGCTAACGCAGCCACCAGCAGCATGCCCTTAAAGTCTCACAGACTGAACCCAGGCCTCAAAAACATTTGCAGCTCACACTGCCAAGTTACCATCGCGTCTTCACAAGACTTACAAGCCCGCTTCGCGTGCGGATCCCGAAGGAGAAAGCTTCTAGCTGGAGGTTAAACCCCAAAAAGGACAAAGCAATCCATGATCTGAAGTGCTGGCAGGTTCTCTTGACATTTCTGTTGGTTTTATCTTCCGGGGAGGGGAGGTGGGAATGTCCTGTCCGGCTCCACTGGCAATGCCAGTCATCGCACACGCGGGCGGACTGAAATACCAGGGTGTGCTGGCATGAACGCTCTTGGCTTGTCCCTAGGATGACTCAACAAAAAGCAAGCCAGAAGTTACACAGAGCAAAAGGCCCCTGTTTATATCCTGCTTGGGGATCTGCAAGGCCAGGAGTATTCCTGTTGAAGCGCTTGAAGTGAGAGGAGCATGGATGAAGCTGTCCGGGGCAACTGGGCTGTAACTTTACGTCCACAAGAGCGAATATTTCCACACAGTGCAGCATAAAACCAAAAGATCCAGGGAAAACATGAGGCAAATGCCACGGATGCTGAAACTCATTCTTATTTGGAGATCTGTATTCGAACTGTGTCATCTCAAGCTGTGCCTCACCTCGACGGCAGCAAAGCACCGTGGCTCTGCCCGACAGCATCTCCCTGCCTCCCTCAAACGTTCACTGCTCTGAAGGGAACAAATCCCCCTCCCTGCCCCTCTTCCCCCTGCCAGCAGTGACCTTGCACAGAACCCGTTGCATTTGTTATTTCAGCAGAGAACAATTCACTTGTATTTTAGGATTTAACCCACTGGTTTAGCAAAACACATCACCTCCACGCAGGGTCCGGCGAATGCCGTGATGTTTTACCCCCTTATATGACACACGTAGGTCAGTGCAGGGAGCAGACGCTGCTGAAAACCAACTCAGAGAAAGAAAAGCAATTATTTTTCACTCAGATCAACCTCCTGTGAAGGGGCAAGGACGTGCAGAAGGGTCAAAACACGGCGATCTGGTTTACATCAGCTTAAAAATGCAGCATAGCTAAACAGATGGGACTCCTCTCTCCTCTTTTAACACCTTTGCACTAAAGCTGTAGGTGGTGTTGAGCTGAGAAATCAGCTTCTCAAGAGGAACGTGTCTGCTAGAACCCTCAGATGGAGATCCTGCACCCAAAACGTAGCAGCTGAAGCCAGCAAAGAGAACTTCCCTACCTGTCAGGCACACTGCTCGGGACGAGGTGAACAGGAACAGGGCCAGGAGGCTGACAGGCTCCTTGGGGTCAAATCCTGTGAAGTAAAGCGACAGGTTTTGTTTAAAAAACAAAAGCTCTCGGCCTCAAAACCAGGGCAGGGCATTTAAACCAAGTGTTGGTTTCTACGTGGCCGCGCATACCATCGTCTCGTGCCAATGCAGAGGAGGTCAGGAGGATAAGAACTCCTTGATCGTGTAAATATTTGATGATCGCCTGTAAGAAACAAACACGAGTTAGAGCAGCCTCTCCCTTCCCTCCTGAGCACACTCCATGTCACTCAGCACCACTGTCAACAAGCCCTGAGTGCTGGTGAACGCGTGCCAACGGCACCAGCTCAACCCCTGCCGAGGACATCGCCGTGCCGCTTGAGTCACTGGGGCTCGGAAGCCGAAGCCTTCCATGTAAGGCTTCATCTCAAAGTCCTCCCATCTGTTACTTTAAATTTATGCTTAGCCAAACCGGCTGCTAGGAACAATTAATGAACAAGGTTAATAATTTCAGTCCTTTCGGTTCAAAAGTCCCTGGGCATCTCAGCCACGAGGGGAGGGCTTTCCCAGAAGTGAAAGCAAAGCTGGACACGAGCGTCTGACTACACAGCCAGCGGCTCCAGCCACAAGTCCAACTGAGTTCAGTCCATTCAGCCTGCTTATTAGCAACATCAGCATTAATAAATATTAAAAAAAAAAACATTTGCTGAGCCTAAGAGACTGCCGTGACTGTCTCGGAAGTGGATGACCGCATGTCTACAAAGATCCGTGGGCTTTTCTTGGATTTTCTTGGATTTGGGTGTTGCCTAATACCTCAGAGCTGGGCTCGGGCTGCCTTTTCTTCCATGAGGACACCCGTTTGGATCTCTTTCTTCTGTGTAGACATGTCTTTTAAGGGGAATTTCCAGGACATGAGTAACTCTAGGGCTGTGAAAAGCTCTGTGAAAGCTCACCGATCCCATTGGGCACACGCAGACAGAACGGAGGGCTGGAGCGGTGCCCAGCCCGCGTGGCAACGGAGCAGCTTTGGAAATGCTGAACAATTTCAGCGTGATATTCGCTCTGCAGAACGGCAGCTCCTTGCTTCAGATCGTCTCAAGCCAGCCGAGCCGAGCGGATAAAAGCCAAGATGTCACCCGGCTCCGTGGAACTGCCATCGTTTCTCACCAGCGGGGCGATTTTCAGGCACGCGAGGGGGAAAGGCAAGCCGCAAGTCAGCAGCTGCCTGACACAGAGCTGAGAGAAGTCACCCTCCGCCCAGAGAAGTGCAGCTGGCCTCGAGCAACCCTACTTATTCCCAGGCGCTCTTTCATTTTCACTTGCAAGCCGGATGCTGCTTTCAGCACCAAGCTCCTCACGGCCACAACTCAAGCACTTCATCTTCCCCAGCTCCTCTAGAGTCCAGCTCTGCGAGGCTTGGCAGAAATTAAAAGAAAATGAGCACGGACAAGCTGACGTCCTTACAGATGCTGGGAATCCTGAGCAGTGCAGCATCAGAAGAACATCTGATGGCGCACAGCTCAGGATCACCAGCACGAGAAGGGACTTTTAGGGACTTCAGCTGAGAATTTATAACCCTGAATCTACAGGAAGCGTCAGATGGGACAGCGCAACCAGCGGCAGCAAAGCCAAACCCCCAGCACAAATCCCAGCAGACGCAGTGCTGAGCTCCTCAGGGGTGATGCTCAGCCCCTGGAGTCAAAAGGAGACGCGAAGATTGCGCTGGGAGCAGAAAAACCCCAGTGTGCTGGAATTAAGTCTTCTCAGGTCACATTGTGCAAGCAGGCCTTAGCAACAACAGATGGGAAATTCTCTGTTAAAGCAAAGATAAATCTCAACATCTTCGGAAGCCCCCGAGGCTTCAGCAGCGTAGCTGTGAGGAGCTGAGTGGGGACTATTTTTCAGGCAGGAAAAGGAAGGAAGAAAGGCAGGCACGTGGCAGTTTATGCCTTTTGCTTAGTAATTATCATTCTAGTGTTGCTTATACATTCATGTATAAGATTCCCTTGCAGTCCTTGTCCACCGTGGCATTTGCTATGAAAGACAACCCAAAAAATCAGTCTCATCTGGCACAAAGACAGCCAAAGAGGTCTGCCTGCTACAAGGAGCGCTCACCCTAGAAATCAGGTCCCAGCTCATAGGGAGCAATCTTCAGTTAACAGAAAGCCTAAACTATGTTGGAGAATAACTAAGCATGAAAATAATACTTACAGCAGAGAAAATCATTCTATTTTGCATTATTTCAGTATCTGTGAGTAATTTTACCAAAGATTCAAGCGATCGTTTAAAAGAATATCTTCCTCCCAGAACGAAAATGCTTTAAAATACTTACCAAGTCCCTTTCCTTTAGGTTTTCTAATAATTGATTCATTTTATGTTGATCCTTATTTGCTATTTCCACTTCATACAGACTGAAGTAAACGCCCTGGAAGCAGACTGCAGACAAAAAGAGAGAGAACTTCATGTTGAAGTAACGTCTCCTGCAGCAACTCCAAACTAACAAGCACTCCTCTACCAGAAAGGTGGGTGTGGAATCGATAGAAGCACTGTTTTTTTGTTATTTTTTTAAAAGAAAAGCGAAAAACAAACCTGTTACCAAGATTTCCTAATATAAGACATATCCATTCATATTATAGTGAGTTTCCTCTTCGATCCTTTGCTCACAGATGTTTCCTACCTTACCTCTGCAGCTAAGGAAAGCAATTTAAGTGATGCTGCTGTGTGCTCCAACAGACACAGGGAGCCCTTCAGACGGAAAAACCTCATTTTAACGTGCTGCTACGGAGCGTCTTCATTCTGCAACGCCCAAGGCAGTTTTAAAAAGATCTCAGACCCATCCTACCTGCTCCTGAATCTCACAGCAAAACTGAGATAATGCAGGCAGCCACAGCTTTTGGCTTTGGCTGGCAGCTGCCCCCATCAGCCCAGCTCCAGGAGACCCCACGAGGTGGGATGTCCCTCACCTCACTGGGAAATCACGTAAGAAAGTCAGTTTTCCTGCAAATCCTAACTGCAAATGTCCCCTGTGGGGTTTTACACTCACCTTCATTCTCAACGTAATTTCTTTTCCCAAACGCAGCTTCTGGCAGCTTTTTCTTCAAGTCAGACAAACCCATGACATGGTTGATGTCCAGGTTGGGAGGCCTGCGGGGAGAAAGCAGAGGAGCTCACATGCAGAAAAAGCTCTCAGGATTAAGCACAGCGAAGAGCCCAGGCAGCCCTGTCACCGTGAACCACTCCAAACACTGCTCTCGGTGCCCTGCTACTGCCTGTTCCAAGTTGCTACCTGCAGGATGGCCCCTGACTGATGAAGATTTTAAATACCTTATTTTTTCGAACGCTAGTCACCTCGAGACTTTATTTGCCTCTGTGCCAATCCGTAAACATGCTTGGCTAACTTTATTTGCACTGCCAGGAAGCCCACTTCTCACAAGGAGAAATAATCCCCAGCAGGAATAATTGATTCAGAATAAACATGCCCAGACACTTAACATAACAAAGTGGTGACAAAACGCAGCTGTTTCCAGCTGCAGCACGAAGCCTGATCTGGTGTCCTCCTCCAGCTGCTACTGTGTGTGACACCACGCTGCTGGCTGCCCCAAATCCCTTCCCCCTGCCCCAAATCCCTTCCTGACACACTGATGATTCCCCCGACCGTGTATAAGGCAATTTGGCACAGCTGCAAGAAACTGTTGACAACGAAAGGATGGGGCAGGAGACACAAAATTGGCTTTCGCACGGACACTCAGGTGCTGGAAACCAACCCGCCTGCTAAGGACCCAAAAGTGATCCCAAAAGGATCAGTAAGACTGGCTGCAATGCCAGAGGAAAGAGCAACTTACAGCTGTGCTGGAATCGTGGAGCTGTACGGGGTCCTCAGGGCAATGTTGCACAAGAGCTGGCCCCGGATGGAGAGCTGCCCCCTCCACGGGCAGTAAAACGCTACAGGCAAAAGAGAGAATGGCTCAGAAAAGGCAGGAAAAAAAGAGGAGGGCAAACGGATAAAGGTACATTTATCAAAGAAATCCAACTAACGGGTGCCCTTACCTTGGTGGTTAAGCTCAGGTCTAGAGAAAAGGGAGAAAAAGAGGAATATTAAGCAACAGGAAGGGGAAAAACAGCCCCCACAAATAAACTGGTATTTTGGAAGGACAGCAAGCTGCTTACAGGCTCTCTCTAGCTAGGACGGGCATTTCCTTTGGCTCTCTGTACTGGCAGGTGATGACTATGTAGGGGCAGATCTGCCTGGGGCGCTCCGCGGCGCTGCCATCGGACACTTCGTACACGTAATACTAGGGGGAGAAGGGAAACAGATGAAAATACACGGTGGGGAACTCAGCCAGCGCTGTGCTCCCCTGCTGCCTGCAAGCGAGCTGTGTGCACAGTCCTTCCACTACAAACCCCATACCTGGCTCTGCTCGAAGGCCTGGCAGGGGCTGGCCTTCGACGGCACGATGTTCTTGCTCACGGCGACGTGACAGTCGTAGCCGGGAGAGGGGCAGGTGTAGCTGGTTGTGTAGTTCTCAGACACCACCTTCACCTTCCCCTGGATAGGCAAATTTAATAAAAATTTAAGAAAGAATACATAAAAGTGTTTGCAGAAACGTATTTTGAAGGACCTCTTCCCCAAAGAGGAGAGTTCTTGTCTTGAGGGGGCTGTGGGTGTTTGGATCCTTCCAAACAAGAGGGGAAGACTTGTGTGAGCTTGGTGTGGCAGACAAACCATTGCTCCAAAGAGGAGCAATGTGTTTTCACAGCCTGCTACAGAGAGTAGGAGCCAGTGGGGAAGTGAGAAAGAGGCCCCCGTGGAGAAAGAGAGTTGCTACTTAAGGAAGAACTTGAACTACCCTAAGACACCTGCCTCAAACTGTAAAAATGCATGAATGTTTCGGGAAAAAAGTGACCCTATTAGAAATTTCTGATCTCAGGGGTAGCATTTGGAAGGTTTTCTGCATCCCCGAGCCACCAGCCAAGCCCAGCCTGATGTCTTGCTTTCCCATCTGGCACATCCCATAGTCAAAAATCCCAAGGAGCTCTTGAGAAAGCTGACTTTACACCCTACCCCACCACACTGATGGGCACCAACGTGTCCTTAAAAACTGCCTGCATCGTACAGTGATTTCGGTAAACCACTCCACATAAAAAGAAAGACGTGTTTTACCTTAATTAGCTTGCAGATGACAATATAGCCCGATTTTCCGTGGTACCAGGGTCTCGGAAGAAGACAGTCTGCATACTTGGAAATATACACCCCTGTGAAAACAAAGCAATGCAAGACAGCATGAACGGTCTCTCGAGTAATGCCGGGTGCTGAATAACCTGTGAAGAGGAAGCTCCTGGGAAGGGGATTCTCTGAAGAGCCAGCGCTGCCAACCTCATTGGATTCTGCTGCCATAAAAAGGGTGAAACTCTTTTTGACTCTCTTCCTATTTTATGTTTCAGGGTCAGCTCTAGGAAAGGAGCGAGCCGTTCACTCGGGTTTCTTTTGGGACAAGAGCCCAGCTGGTTTCAGTTTTGCCCGCAACGCATGACAGTGCATAAAAACGTACCAAGCAAGGGCTTGTGTCTCCTAGCAAGATGTGACAAAGAGCTTCCAGGCCTGACTGGAAGCAGGGCAGGCCCTTTGCTCAGTCTGGAGTCATGCAACAGCAATATGGATGTTTGTATGTGGGGAGCACGAGCTGCAGGGATGCTTGAGCAGACCCGTAGCACGACACAGCCGCCCTTTTTATGGCCCTTCCGCGTCCCAGCTGGCAGCATAAACCTTTTAAATTAAAACAAGGCCCATTCTGACATGGCTTACGACCATCCCTTCCATGTGCCCGTGGATTTACTGTGGGATGGAAGGGCTGGTTCTTCAATCCTGCTCTGTATTTGCAGACAAGATGGGTATCGAAGTATTTGGGGGAATGTGGGGACTGCACGTGGGAGGGCTACAAAGAAACGTGCCATAATATTCATCTCGGTCCCTCAGGACTAAAAATACACACGCAGGTAAATAACCAACTCCAGTCTTGCTTGGTTTTGCGTTCAGGGCTATGAAGCATTCGATAATTAGGTGTCTTGGCTGGTGAAGACTTCCAGGACAAGCACTGGGAGACATTGTGCTTCTGGCAGGATTTCTTTGGGCACAGCATGTCTTGAGAACTCAGGCTTTTGGGCAAAGAACAAGCATGGGATGTGAAGGGCTTTGGCACATCCTGATCTGCTCTGGTTATTAACAGGACTGCTGGCAAAAGCTCAGCAAATCAGTTCTGAGAAGCAAATCGGTGTGCAGAGCTGCCAAAAAGTCACTTTGGTGACAACAAGGTGGTTATTAACAAAGGAAAAAAAGCCTGAAATGGAGATGAGAAGAGAGAATATTTCCTGGGGAAGATCCTCATCTCATTGAGGGGACAGAAGGAAAACACTGCTCCTTCCTCGATCCAAACAAATGCAATTTCTCTGGTAAGAAACACGTGCAGCTCCGTGGGTCTTTGCAGTAAGCAGCAAGGCAGTACCAAGAGTTTATCTGGGCTTTTGGTTTTGTTTTTCAAGGAGATTATGTCTCCAGAACAGTGAACTGAATGGAAGTCTTACCTTTCGCTGGATCACCAAGCATGGAAATGGAGCTGCTGTTAACTCGGAGGCCCGTCTGACACACTTCTTTGGCCTTCAAAAGAAGCAAACAGCCTCTTTTACTGTCTGTTTTCAAAGGTAAGGGGCACAGCTACCAAATTCTGCAGTACAGCAGTCAGCAGAATACTTACAGAGGGCACTTAAGTGCTGCAAGGCACTTACAAATCACTGCAGACCCAAAACACGTGCAGTACCAACACTCCTAAACGCAACAACCACCGAAACCAACAGGAAGAAAATGTGTCATTTGGGGTGTTAGATGCTGACTACACTTGTAAAGGACTGCTCCAACAACCTCCACGGAAACAGAAGCGTTTTCTACGTTGGTGGGGCGAGGAAAAAGCTTCAGAAAACCTGGAAAAAATCCAACATCTCCAGAAAATTGTGCGAGCTTACGGCTGGACTTTGCACTTTCTTTATGCGCGCAGGAAATTCGTTGAAAGATAACCACAAGGGGGTTGGCATGAACGGCAAGGACACTTTCTACTCCGTGCTTACACCCGTGTGGGCACAACTGCTGCCTTGGGAGTGTCTCACCGACTGATGGAATCCACTTTCAAAGCGGATTCATGAAAGCAGGTGAAGACCAAATGTATACGGACCAGACTGACAACAGGAGCAGCCAATTTGATGTCATTATGGGTGAGAAATAAAAGCAAATGGGTCAAACTGTACTCGCCTCTTTATAAGCAACGTGGAGCACTTATCTAACATCTGCCTCCTAAAAGCCAAGTGTTAAGATTATCGAGCTAGGCTCCTCCTCTGAACGACAGAGGGAGGAATCTCCAGACAGCAAATTAGCTCGAGGATTTTAAGTGCAGGACAGCTCCTGCTCCCCAATTTTGACTGAATGCTGTTTATTTTGATACATCTTGATCCACACTGAACAGAACTGAACCACGTTCAGGCCACTCTCATCCTGAACAAAACCATCCCTGCAGGGATTTCCCAGGGCATCACTAAAGAACGTTAAAAGTGAATACCCACTGGACTCCCTGAGCATCCCTGTGCAGGCAAATTCTTCACACAAAATCAAAAGCATCCTCGTGAAAAATGGGCAAGAAGACTATTTCCCAATAGCTGTCAGACTCTCTCCCTGTGTAGACAGGGAAACCAAGGGAACTTGTCCAAAACCACCTGATAAACTCCTGCCTTCTGTCGCAGAAATGTTTTTCTCTTCTAATTGGTGCGTGAAAGGTTTTCACCTGCCCGTACTTGACTGTAAATCCGCTGGAACAAAGGAAGGGTCCTTACAATTCCCTGCAGAGGGCAAAGGAGACCTCAAACAGTGATCAACTAGAGAGTCTGAAAACAGAATCCATCACTAAACCTCCTTGGTGCTGCTTTGGAATATTTATGCAGCAGTCACCACGCAGGTAAGCAGGGTGTGAAAAGCCAGGACGCTATCAGCAGAGCTGCTGGGCTTTTGTGGGAAGGAGCGCGTGCGCAGGCACTTGGCATCGACTTTCTGAGTTGAATAAATGTTTTAGCTTACCTCTTCTTCGTTGTCAAACAGGAGAAATGCAAAGGTCTCCTCCAGCTCCTCCTGGCTGTATCCGGCGGCTTCCTTTGCTTGGACAAAAGCTTTGAGCTGAGGAAGACACAACAACACCTCGTTCTAGTCCATTCGTGCCAGATCCCAGCGACCGAGCGGTACAGAGAACGTGTGTCAGGACAGCGTGCCCCACGGACCTCCAGCTGCTTGGGAATCCCCTTCTCCAGGCACACGCACACCCCATATCCCACGAGAACCCCAATCCGTAAGCTCTCTGACTCTATTTTGTCCCCAGGAGAACATTTTATAGCCTCCAAGGGAGAACAGGCACATCCCGTCCCGCTGTGGCACAAAGGGGACCGTGGCTGTGCGCGTCCCGAGGAAATCCAGCCTTATTTCTCCTCACCCCTCTCCTCAGGCTGCTGGGGGAGCTCGTTTCCCTGAGCAGCCATCAGAGGACAAATCAACCACGGATGCCTCCACGAGGGGGGACGCTCGGAGATGTTTCTCTCCACTGACCGGGGAAGCCTGAATTATTTGATCAGAGAGCAGAAGCTATCATGCAGCTACAGCTCGGAGGGTTTGGCTCCTGCCAGATCACACGTTTCTCTCATTTATTTGTCTGACGATGAAAGCAGCACGCGTTCCCGGTGCTGGCAACAAACAGAGAGCCGTGTCCGTGATGGTTTGGGGCTTTGATAAGAAGTTGTGGAAGGATGTTGGCTTTTTAATGGGGTTATAAGATAAGAAAACGATAGCCTCATCGCTGCTTTTGCTTATTTTGACTTTAGAACACACAAGCAAATCAACAACTGGCTTGATTCCTGATTTCCCAGCTTTTCAGCCTGTGAATTCCCTGGATCTGAGCAGATCTCTAAGCTCTGTTTAATTCACGACAACAAGCTTGGGTCAGCTCCTGCCCTCAGAGGAGACAGCTCATCTTCTATGCCAATGGCAATGAGACTGTAGGGATGAAGGCATTTAAAACGGTTCCATAAATGACCCCAGACAGCTGGAAAAGGGATATTTGGGGTTAAACCTGGTGCCTGCACAGGTACGAGGGCAAAAAAACCACGTGGGCATCTGCCTTGCTGCAAATCAGGACTACACGTGACGTGAAAGCTCTGCTGCCAGGCATCAAACCTTCATTGCAACCAGCTCCAGGAGCTCCTGCTGAGCTTTTGGCAACATTGGCTGAATTGACCTTTTGTTCCTGATCACACTGGGAAGGAGGAAGAAGAAGAAAGCAAAATAAACGAGGGTCTGCAAGGCAGGCAGGTAAGCCGCACGCTACAAAGACTGATGTGCCCATAAACCAGAATTTACAGCCCTACAGCCCCCCGGTTGGGGTCTTCAAAGAAATGCCACCGTTTGCCGAGCTTCCAGCTCTCCCAGGGGTCTCACCTCGTTCAGAAAAACAGCGTTTTCCACCAGAATTGCTTGGCTGTACTGGAAACCATCCTGAGACGCAGAATCCAAGCAGCAGCTTTGCAGCACCGAAACCGCCGTCTGCAGCAGCGAACCCGACTCTTGCGACTCCGGATGAAAACCTTGGGGGAGAAAAGCCAAATATGAATCCTGGCCGTTCCCAAATCGGTGCGGGGCCTCCGCAGAGCCAGGTGGCAGCTGGCTGTGACTCCCAGCACGCTGATTTCACAAGCCCAGATCTCCACGGAGCTGATCTATCAGCTCTGAGGCTCCCACCGGGACGTCTCCAGCAGCTCCCCTCCAGCCACGCAGCCCCCAGGGTCTTGGTCTGAAAGCAAAACTGCCCTCAGCCAGGAGGAAAAGGGGCTGGCGAGCTCTTAAATGCTCTTTCTTTTTCTTTTGTGCTAAAAGGTTGCCTAGATTTGTGGTGAGCTCCTGCAGGCTGCAAGAGCTGAAGCCTGCACACAACCAGTCCGTGGTCACGTTGGTTTCTCGGGGTTGTCGGTTTTGCTCGAAAGGTCTTAACGAACGTGGTTTTCAGTGCCACGAGGGCAAGCCCTCCTGCACAGCCTCACCACGCTGAGCTGCCCCAAAGCCCAAATCCCCCCCAAGATATCTCCTAAAACATCCCGGTAAAACACATCCCACCAAGCAGAGATCCCAAAGCAGTCACCAAACGAAACACGCGTGCGGAGGCAAAGGAAAACCCCGCAGTCTTTACGCTCCTGCAGCTGCTAATATCCCAATATCAATTAAAGCAGCCATGTAGCAACACAGGAAATCCCGGGCTCGGTCCCTGTCGAAGATTTTAAAAGCTTCACTGCTGGTGATGATTCACGACCTACGGGATTTCAAATCTCGAGCCGAGCTCGCAACGCGGACACGCTGAAAATGTTCCCTGGGGTTTGAATCCGGTATTTAAAGGGTCGGTTTTCATCTTACCCTCCTTTCAAATAAATAAGTAAGACACAGAGAGAGACAAATGACAAGATTTGAGACACAGGCGAGCTACTCGAGGTGAATAAAGGATTTTATAGAAGGGGCAGAGGAAAACAACAGCTTGAGCTGTGTGCACCCAGATCATCCTCAGCGAGTCTGAACTGCTGGCTGCAACAGGAGGAAGGGTCTGCCCTGTGCCAAGCAAAAGAGAAATGTGGACATGGCAAAAGGTGGGGGAAATGTTATAAAAACGTGCCTAGAAATAGGTAGGGATGGATATTTGGAGCATGGAAAGGGAAGTCTTTAAAGGTACTCTTGACCAACAAGCTCGCATCTTTCGTGCCTTCTTGTAGGTGCTTCTTGCAGTCCCACCTTCAGGCGATGTCCCTGTGAGCACCAGAAGGAAGTGGTACAAAAGGAGGTGGTACAAAAGGAGGTGGACACAACTGGGCTCTCAGGGCAGAAAAATAAAGATAAAGAGGTCTCGCAGACCTCTGCCGGGATTATTTCCTCTCTTTGAGCCTAACGAGGATAGGAAGGGATACGTTTGCTCGTTTTTTTCCTCGCTCGCCTCTCGTTTTGCTTTGTCTCCGACTCCCTCTCGCATCCTCTGAATCTCAAGGCAGCCATCAGCGAGTTCAGCCTCCGCCACGGAAATCGGAGCGGGGAATTGCGTCCCAGCTCTGCACAAAGGCTCGGCCCGAACACAACGCCCCCTTCTGCTTCTGCCCCCCAGTAAAACTCGTGGCCAGAGCTGCGGAGCGGCGACAGACCTGTCCTCAGCATCTTCTCCAGCCTAACCAAGCCCGGCTCCCTCGAGCGCTCCTCTTGGCCCAGAAGCAGCGGGTTGCAAGCGGTGCCGTTTAATCCCGTGCCTCCTGCTCTGAGCCCTTCGCTCCTCGGGTACTCTCCTCCTCCTGCCGAAACCACCGTGCAACGCCGCGTCCTCGGCGAGTCTGGGGAAAGACTGAGATGGGAAGAGCATGAGAAAGGCCGCGGTTGAACCCCGCTGTGAGTTTCCACGCCAAGACACCGAGCTGACCAGGGAGCTCCCGGGGTTAAAAACCCCTTCAGGCGCAGAACGTGGAGGGCGTGAGGTGCTAAATCAGCAAAAGCATGGGGTATTCTGGCAGGGGTGAAAGCCTGAAGGCTTCTTGAAAAGCCTGAGGAGCTCTGGGAAATGCAACACGAGCAGTTTTGCAGGCTGTAAGTCAAACGTTTGCTCCTTCTTTTCCCTGCGAGTTCGGCTGCTGTGTCAAAATGAAAGGCCAGGAAATCCCCCCCCCCCCCAAAAAAAAAGTCGCCGCAGAAATACAAAACTAAACGAGATGAAACCATCACAGAGCGTGGCACCGAGTCCCCTTTCCGATTTTAGAAGCTCCTCCAGATCCGTTCCCACCCCACAGAAGAGCCTTTGCCCTTAGAAACCCCTACAAAAACCCTGACACGTCCAGGCTGCATCTCACGTGGCCCTCGCCGGTCTGCGCGCAGCCTCTGAGCGGCTGGAAAATGAAAAGTGCCTGAAGCAGAAGCAAAAGCGAAAGCGGCTTGGACGTGCCACCAGCCGGCGTCCTCCAGGGACAGGGACAGCTCAGACACGTGGTAAAATGGGTGGATGGATGGAGCCCAGCACGGCCAGGTCCAGGTGAGCACATTTTGGGTGTTATCCATGCCCTGAAATCCTTGGGAAGGGTTCGCAGCCTGTCCCGATTTCCTACCCTGGTAGAAAGCGGTCACCGTTGCTGCTACTCACGCCGTAAATTAGGAGCCTCTCCCCGATTCGGGGCTCCTGCAGGAACCGGATGCCGGTCTTTTCTTTTTGGATGTTTTTCTTTTAGCCTTAATTTTTTTCTTTGCAGGCATTATAATGCCGTCAGATCTCCGAAAATCCGCCAGCCAGCGCGGTCGACGCTCGCTGAACGCAGCCACAGAGCTCAAGGGTTCGCGTAGCGCAAGGCGAGACTCCTCGGGACCATCCTCCCGTCGTTTTGGGCTCTGCTGACGTCCACTTTCTCTTCCTTTTTCATTTCCCATCCTGGTTTTCCTGCTCTCGCTTCATTTTACTTCCTAATCACCCCCAGCACGCGGTAATTACAGGAACTTTTAATCCAGCGTTAAAAAACACCTGCCTGATCGGCTCTTCACCTGCCAACTCCTTTCAGCCGCAGCCCAGCGTTTATAACGAGCCTTGCTTCGTTAGTGCCGAAGCTCTCCTGCGCAGAAGCCGCTTGACTTCTTCACCGCGAGGCCAAAATTGGGCCAAATTACGCCAAAATCGGTGCTTTCACAAACCCATCGCCCGAGGCAGACCCCAGAGGCTGCTCCGTGCAGCGTGGTCCCCGCCGTGGAGACCACGTCCAGGCTCTACGGCACGGTTAGCGTGGCACTGAAGGAGGAAACGATTTCCCTTGGCTTATTTGAGCCTCTCGGGGTTTCCTTGAGTTTTAATGTGGGTTCTTCAAAGCCTTCCAGTCTCTAAATACGCCCTCCTACACCAGCCAAGCCCCTCGTTCCCGCTCCTCCCGTCGTTATCGGCCACTTTTCCAGCTTTACTGCTTCCCAGTGCCTTTTTCTTTTGCTTTCTTGCCTTTTTCCTTCCCATTCTTCCCACTGTGAGATGCAGGCAACTGTTCTCGCCTCGTATTTTTACGGATTTTGCCGAGCAGAGCTGGCTGAACCAGACGGGGTAAAAAAATCAGACCGTGCTGCAGACAGGTTAAAAAATCCCACCAGATCTGCGGGGGAGAAAAAAATCATCTATTAAATACCGATTCCAGCTCTTCCTCGGGAAGTCCCCGAGGCACAAAGCTTTGGCAGGCAGCATGAGCACTCAGGAGTGCTGGGTGTCCGTCTTCTTGATGTGTTTTTCCTAAATTAGTGGCTCTTGGAGTCGGGGCAACGGCTAAGACAGATGCAGTGAAGCTGCATGAGGTTTTACCCCTGACTTTTGGGCGGCACGGCTCTCTGGGTTGTATTTAAACTCACCTCTAGGATCAGGCAGCACAGACACCTGGGCTGCAAGAGCATTTTAAAGGCTTTTCATCTCAGTATTGGAGACTGTTAATATTTATTTAGATCATCTTTCAGGACTTGGGCTATGCAGGGTGCTGAGGCAGCCTCTCAGGAGAGCTAGCACTCTGCCCAGAGGATCGGCGACCTTTCCAGAGTCAGCTCCGTGTGATTTTTTGGGTGATGCAGCCTTAGGACAGGTCACAGAGAGGTTTGGGGCCCTGTCCTTGGCTGGGCAAAGCCACAGCTGCCCCAGTTTGATGTTGGTGATGATCTACACAGAGCCAGAGTCCTGCTCCAGATAAACTTTTCTTTGATTTTAACATGTCTTAGATTTTACAGCCTCCCTCCCGTTACCTTCAGCTGCTCACGCAATTGAGGATGTGGTTATTACGGGTTTTCTCTCGTTAATACATCACGCAGGCAGTCGTTGCTGCCTTTCATCTCAGCAGATGCTCCTCCAAGGCCTCTCCTGCCGCGGCTCCCCTCTTCCGTCACCTTCTTACGCGTTGCCAACTGTCGTGGATCCGTTCAGCTGCAGGTGTCTGCATTGACTTTCCATTCGGGGAAAGAATTAAAAGAAGTGTTTGAGGCTGGAAAATTGGGCTTATAGTTACCCTGCCTGAAAAAAAAATGCAGCTTCTCTCCTCCAAACTGCCAGTCACTCACTTCTTTTTGCCTTTGAGCGAGGCTGAGAACCTCCAAAACCGGGCCAGAACCTTCCTTTGGCTTGTTTCTTCTCCTCTCACCATGGATGCTCCGCTTTTAGAGTTGACTTTCTTTCTTGTTCTGCTTGATTTGGCAACAAACCTCTACCCACGCGTTCTCCACGGACCCTTTGGTTACGGAAATTACCACGACACACTTCCAGTTTCAAGTACAAAACAGAACCGAAGCCAAACGCTAAGATCACGTGCGTGCCACCTTCAGACATCCACCAGAACTTTCGGGTAGTAATTTCACCACCAGAAAGAACAAAGAGCCAAAGAGTGCCAAAACTGCATTTATCCGGGACAAGCATTTCACTTTCTCGTCTCAAAGTGATCTTAACCAATAAATATCTGTGCTTCAGCCGACGTTGAAGTGACCAACAGGCGCATTTCGTGTAAATAAAACTGGCCCAATTCCACCCAAACTGTAATTCCACGTGCAATTTTCTTGCTGGCTACACTGATCTTGACCAACGCTTGCCCCAGCGCTCCTTTTCTTCCCCTGCTGGTAAAATCGAGGCTGAGTAATGAAGAAAATCAACAAACTGCAGTAGAAAATTAAGTCAAAGAGGCCACTTTTAATCCAGATAGGTTCAGCATCTGGATCGCCAGCGCAGCTCAGGGTCTGGCAGGACACAGACCGGGCGTATCGGGGGGTCAATATTTGGGAACGGGGCACGCTGAAGCTAGCCCTGCTGCTGCAGAAAACACCAGGTTTAACAGGAACACTAAAAATAGACCTAACTAAGTACGTAAAACCAGTTTCAGTGCCACGTAACGCGATCTCTAGTCCCGGGCAAGCACTTAGTTTTTTTCATATCAGAGAAGATAGGGAATTCTCTGACCAAATAATGCTTAAAATTGGAAAAGAGCATTTTTGGCAAAACCAGTCATTTTCTTGACAACGTGCTGTATCTAACCCCATCAGGTGCAATCTCTGGGCAGAGCCATCGGATGGTTTGCACAGCAGAAGACCTGTGTTTGTCTCCCTGTTCGTTAATGTACGCACCGTAACGAGATCCACCGAGCAACGCCGGGAAACGTCCGCTCCGAAACAAGCAGAGATCAAATGCCTGGGGTAAAACCACCGGGTTAATGTCTGATTTGGATGCCATGGAGTGAGCTTTACCATCATCTCCTGCATCCACCACGAGTGCCAAGCCCCTGGGCTGCTATTCTGCACCACGCAGGCTTTCTTGCATTTTTTAAAAAAGCAAAAACGTTGTTTCCACGCAGAAAATAACATGTTTTACAACTATTCTGGTGTCATTCACGCTCCTGCCTGCCCCGTCTACCCAGATTAACCCCAGTTAAGGAGTGCACGTGTGGGACAACTTGGGGGGGGGATGAGCAGGAGGCAGAATTGTGCAAAACCAGTGTGGAAACACCATTTCCACCCCAAAAGGCTGCTTCACAGCCTGGCAGGGCCGCTCCAAAGGGGAAACAAAGAGGCCTGCCAGCATTCACCCCGCACGTATGTCAAAGAGAAGGGGCCGAATGCCACGACCCGTTTGTATTTCCACCCTCCTGCTCCTGAAGGGCACCTGCAGGGACGAAACCCAGCTCCCAAGGACGGAGAGCGCACAAAACCCAGAAACGACCGCAGCTTTTCCCAACCATTTCCAGCACACGGCTGCAAGCGGGAGGAGGGACAGCCCCTCGCTTCCCCGAGAAGCCAAGGTGACATAAAAAAGGCTTTTTAAAAATGGGTTTGAAGGCCTGCTGGAGGCTTAGGGCTGGCGTCCTTATAGGGCCGAGCAGGTGCCTCCATCCCTCCTCCCCCAGGGGATGCTGCGGAGGGATGGGGGGACCCCAAAAAGGTCCCTGGAGGGGGGTGTTAAGGGGCTGCGGTCCCTGGAAGGGGGTCTTAGGGGGGTAAACACGGGTGGGTTTACCCTTCCCGGAGGAAGGGATGGGGTCGGTGGAAGGGATGGGGTCGGTGGAAGGGATGGGAGCCGGTCCCCGCTCACCCGTGGCCGGCCCTCCGGCCGCCTCCTGCCGCCTCTCGCCCATAGCAGCCGGGGCTCGCCCCTCTCCTCGCCGCTCCGCTCCGGCCCTGGCAGCTCCTCCGTTCCTCGCCATCACCGGCACCGCCACCACCGCCGCCCGCCCGGCCCGAGGACGGAGCCGTACCGAGGGCCGGGCGGGCCGGCGGGTTCAGGCGGTGCGGGGCGGCATGCGGGGCGGGCGGGCAGCGGGCAGCCGCCATCCGCCGGCCCCAGGAAGGGGAAGGGAGGAATTAGCCGGCCGAGGGCGGGCCGAGGGCGGGCGGGCGGCGGCGAAGTTGTGTGTGTGTGTGTGTGGTTGGGGGTGGGGGGGAAAAACAGAAAGTGAAAACTGAACCGGAAAGACAGCGCGGCCGCGCCCGCCGCTTTCCTCTTCCCGCGGGTCACCGCCGGACCCGAGCCGGGCATGGCTCGGCCGAGGGGATGCGGGTGCTGGGCGGGCTTTGGTTCAGCCATCCGGCAGCCCCTGCTTCGAGCCGCTTGGTGGCTTCGCTCGGTGCCTCCCCTGAGCCCCCCGCAGCTTTCTCTGAGCCCCTTCCTTCAGCCCCTTGGTGCCATCGCTTAGTCCCCCTCAGCCCTCTTGGTGCCTTCTTTAAGCGGCTTTCCCTCAGCTCCTTTCCTCAGCCCCCCCGCAGCCTTCTCTGAGCCCTTTAGTGCCTTTGCATAGTCCCACTCCGTCCCTTCCCTCAGGTCCCCGCAGCCTTCTCTGAGCCCCTTCCCCAAGCTCCTTGGTGCCTTAGCCCCCCTCAGTCCCTTGGTGCCTTCCCTCAGCCCTTTCCCTGATCCCTTCAGCACCTTTCTTCAGCCCCTTCCATCAGCCCCCTCAGCTCCTTTCTTCAGCTCCTTGGTGCCTTCCCTTAGCCCCCCACAGTCCCTTGGTGCCTTCCCTCAGCCCCATCCCTGATCCCTTCAGCACCTTTCTTCAGCCCTTCCCTCAGCCCCCCACATCCATCCCTGAGCCCCTTGGTGCCTTCCCTTAGCAGCCTTCCCTCAGCACCCTGGTGCCATCCCTCAGCACCCTTCAGCACTGTCCCTGATGCCTCCAGCACCTTTCTTCAGCCCTTCTCTCAGCCCCTTGCCCCTCAGTCCTCACCTCAGTCCTTCCCTCATGCCCTCAGCACCCTTCTTTGGCAGGATGGCACCTGAGGCAGGTTTTGAATATTTCCAGAGAAGGAGACTCCACAACCCCTCTGGGCAACCTGTCCCAGTGCTTTGTCACCCTCACGGTAAAGAAGTGCCCCCTCATATTGGGCCAGAACCTCCTGTGCTTCAGTTTGTGCCCATTGCTTCTCATCCTGTCACTGGGCACAACTGAAAAGAGAACAGCTCCATCCTTTCAGCAACTTCCCTCAGATATTTATACACATTAATGAGGTCTCCCCTCAGCCTTCTCTTTTCCAGGCTAAACAGGCCCAGCTCTCTCAGCCTGTAGGACATGTGCACCAGTCCTTTAATCATCTCTATAGCCCTCCTCTGGACTCACTCCAGTAGCTCCATGTTCCTCTTTTACTGGGGAGTCCAGAACTGGACACAGTGCTCCAGGTGGAGCCTTATCTCATCGCTCCCTTCATCCCCTCAGCCCTGTCCCCGCTGCTCCCTGTCCCCATGTCCCCAGGTCCCAGGGTGACTCTGTGCCCCGCTCTGCAGTGTCCCCAGGGAAGGGTCCCCATGCACTGGGGTTGCTCGTTTGCCCTCTTTAAATAGAATTTTACCCAGCGTGTTTCAAAGTGTCTGCGCACCGCCAGGCACTCGTGGTTTTAGTTCCTCTTGAAAACGAGGAAAGTTCCCCATGAAAATAAGGAAGCGTGTGGCGTGGGGCTGGGTTTATTCCAAGAATGAACATTTAAAGAGAAAAAGCAGATAAATAATCCACTTTCCCTCCACTACCTGGGATCACAGAAACAGGCTGCGGGGCTTTGTTCTCACTCCTCTCTTCCCTTGCCATCATCGGTAGGTGCCCAGTCGTCCATGCTCTGCTCAGACCAGGCTGTGTCTCTACAAGCTGTTGCAATAGGTGGTGCAAGGAACAAGGTGATCTGAGCTCAGCCGACCGCCCACTCAAAGCATTGAGCAACCATTGTGCCGTTGGGGTGCCCTGGCTCTGGCTTAGCTCTGGTTTGGGTGTTATTTTCATTTGTTGGGGTAGTCACAGCCTTAGTAAAGGGAGGGGAAAAAAAAAAAAAAAAAAAAAAAAATAATAATAATAATAATGAGGTGATGATGTGACAGCCCACTTGGCATTCACTTGTTAGCCAAGGCGATGCTGCGGGTCGTTAGCATGCTGATGAGGTAATTACGCCATCTTAACACCTCACAACCACAACAGCAGAGAGTGCAAAGTGCCATTAACCAGTGAAAAAACGAAGGTGTGGGGAAGAGTAAGGGATTTTTCCAGTCAGCGATGGCAATCGTGCCCTGACTATGTAGCTGTGCTTCAACGATTTGCCTGAGTCCTCCTAAATCCTACTGACAAGGTCAGAGACTGGAATTCTTGTTGGTGTTGCTGGTCCTGACTGTAGCTACCCAAGGAGCAAGAAAAAAGGCTTTCCATGTCCCCATGCTGCAATATTTGGGTCGTATGTATGCAAGTTTAGTGTCCCTAGCTGTCCCACGAGGCTGGAAGATGGACAGCCCCATGTAACTGTGGGCCTTGCTCTAGGAGACAGGAGAAGGACCCTGAGGTACTGCAGCAGTTTTAAGGAAATGTAGTGTAATTGGAAATTATTTCTGATAGGATTTGTGGGGAGAGCTCCCTTCTTAATGAGTAGTTCCCATTTTACATTATGAAAACATGAGGAATTTGAGGGAATTTGCCATCAGTTTTTGGTGGGGGAGAGTAACGACTGGAGCCCCTGGAGGTCAGGCACCATTTCTACCTGGGGTTTCTATGCCAGTGGTTCTTCACGCCTCTGTAAGAGGAAAGCCCATGGTCTGACTTTGGTGTGGGCCTATTTCCTGGCAATTCACTATTTTGGCTTCTTTGAAAGAATGACTCATAACATTTTTTCTGAAATAAAGAAGTAGTCATCTGAAGATCTGCTTCCTCTTTTATTCAGAAAAAAAAAAAAAAAAATGAATGATACATGCAGATGCTGTCAGTCATTTCTTTCTCAGAAGAGACAGAAAATGGTTGCAATGAAATGAATCAGCTGGGAGGTGGAAGCAGCAGTTCCTGAAAATGATAGTCGCCTCCCGTGGAAAGACAACAAGCCAAAGATAAAGCAAATAATGATCTTTGAGATCATTATTGACTGTGTGGGCCAGCATTAGCATTCCCATCTGCTGTGTGAAGCGTACAGACCCAGCCTGCAAACACAGAATGGCGCAGGACCTGTGGGCTCCCTCCCCGTTTCCTGTTGTGTGTTAATCATGGGACAGCAGATGACAGAGAAATACAGGGAAACTTTAATTTTTTATTTTATAGGTGTCAGGAAAGAAGATAAGCTTGGCTTTCACTTGGTTTCCGAAGAAAATGAGGCTGATTGTGCTATTTCTTTCTATCTCTTCTGTTAACTTTTGAAGCCATCAGCTGGTTTCAGCCCAATTTAGCAGTGACATGGTGGTTTCATAAGCTCCTTTCTTCAATTTTCTAGAAAATATGTGGCCTGCTGGATCACTCTCTTTGTCTCCTGCCTGTAAGAGCATCCAAAGTGTGAATTGCCCACTTGGCTGCTGCAGGGGGAATCTGGACAGGAGGAGGTCGCTTGTGGCTGAAGGTAATTCTGAATAAATGTTTGCGTTTGCATGGACCTCAAAGCCAAACATATTGAATATACTGCACCCTACGGCTGGCTGGCACTGCTGATGCCCAGCACAACTGCTCTTTCACTGGCACAGCTGTCAGGACAGATTAAAGCAGGTCTTAGAGATAAAATGCAAATGCATGGAAATAACCGTGGGTAGCTTTTGGGAAGGGTACTGAACTACCTGGTGGTCCTCTGCTGTGGAGACTTAAAGTCAGGCATATCCAGAGGGGCGAGGGGTCACTGCAGAAACCCAAAGGAACTGCAGGCAAGCGGCTGAAACAGAGAGAAGAGGTGAAATGAGGTTCTGTTGCAGTGTTTTAGCATAATTTTATTTCAAGATTAAGTTTCCCCACCCAGGGGGTGTTTCAAGAATGAAGCAGAGCAGGATTCTGCCTAACATTTTGAACAAGCCTGCACCAAGAAGTTGCCTGGTTTTGAACAGAAATGAGCCTCAACCAGCAGCCTCACTGGACACAGCATCACCAAACCAATTTGGAGAATTGCATAGGCCCCCATGTCTGTTGTTTGGGCAACTTCCGATATGGAGTGGTAAAATAGCAAATTGAGAGACATTTGGCTTGGAAAGTGTTGGCTCAGGACCTTAACTGAAAGAGAAAGCTGGGGAAGAGAGCATGTGGACTTGGTTGACCTCTTTGGTAGCCCATTATGTTTGGTAATTCCTGCTGATACTCCCCCCCCCCCCCAAAAAAAAAAAAAAATACACAAAACTTCATTTCTCTTTTTAAAGGTATCATAGAAAGTTTGTGTGAAGACTTCTGGGCATCTTAGCAGGGGTGGGAGCAGACAGCTAACACATCAATGGCTGATACACAGCAACACAAAGGTTGAGCCCTCCTGGTTCAGTCCAGGTGGACAGAAAGAGCTTTATTCCCACCCATTTCTGCCCCACTCCCTTTCTGTAAATGAGCGTTGAACCAAACAGCAAGGAAAAAGGTGAAAGCAAAGTTAGGCATTTCTTGACCCCAAAGTCTACTTTATTCAACAGTGCAGTGAAGCATGTCATCTATCCCCTGTAATGTTGTCTTGCCACATCCTTCACTCAACTCAGGCAAAACTCCACAATCAGTTTGGGGTCCTGCAGCAAGAGAACCAGTTTTTGCCTAAAATAATTTTTTTTTTTTTTTTAGTTCTTTCATTAAAATGTTAGGGGAAGTCCTCTAAAACACCAAGGAAATGCCACCTTCGGCTCTATACAGATGCAAGAGTCCTCCAGCACTATGGTATGTGTGTGTGGCTTCTCTGAACACAAGCTTAATGTTTATCTCCTGGTTTCCAAGTCTGTGGTAATGGATTGAGATCAAATGCAAAGGCTTATTCCACCCCAAGAAATAGTTGATTAAATCTTCATTGAAATCTTCCTTCTTATGATCCCATTGTAAGTTTACTTAGGTAGGCCAGCACATTTTCCAAGCCTACAGATGCTTTCAAGAGTCTCTCATCTCTGAAGACAGCCCAAATAACTCTTCACCTCTGACACACCCAACACATGTTGCTTCTTGCTTTCGTTGGAAAATGCATCGTATTTTCATTGTGATTAAATTCCAATATTTGCTCGTGGTGTATTTGTTTAGTGTACGTCTGCCGCAGTAAAACCTGGTTAAGATTTTCAGTTTCTAGATTGATTTCTTTTTGTGTTTGTCTTTTTTTTTTTTTTTTTTTTTGCTATTTTGGTATCTTGCAGCTTCCTAAGAAACCAACTTTTTGTTCAAGTTGTGATGACAAACATTTGAGCAATTCTAGCAGCGCTGGGGAAACAGAACCAAAGTTGCGAAAACAACCAACCAACCAACCCCCTGCAAAAGCCTCTGTCCAAACCCAGATTGCTTTATGGTGTTTTAATGACTATAAAACCACACACTGCACAGGCAGCTACAAGGTCCAGTCAGGAAATGAGTCAAAAATGATGACTGCAGATTACCATTTTCAGTGATGAACAAGTGATTTTTTTTTTTTTCCCGAGTCTCTTCACCATTTTTTCCCTTTTTTTTCCCAGTCATTATCGATATAGTTTCTTAAAAATTAATAGTTGTGCTGCTTCCCCTATTATTTGCAATGTAAACCTGGCAATCTCTGAAGACAGAGTGTTTTATGTAATACTTTATAAACATTACTAATTCCTCCTTACCATGCACACAACTGGAGCCAAGGGGACACAAGCTCGTTCTGTGACCAAAATGTTACTGCCTGATCATGGCAAAACTTGAGACTACCTGTATGAGACTCCATATCTTCTAAACAAAACCTCTCTTTCCTCTCTTGCAGTAATTGTTCCTGTACTAATTAAGCAGAGGGAGCATTTGCAATCATTGTTATTATCTTCAGAGTTGTTAACATGCTTCAGAGCTGGTATTTGCTTGTGTGAGGCTGGAGTAGGTTGTGCCACAGTTATTGCAGACTATCTGCAGATGCAGGCAAGTGACATTTATATTTTATTATAGGATTATATTATCCTAGATGGAAATATAGATCATGTCCATGACCCTCCCCAAAAACTGCTTTTATTCCAGCCTCTATCTCCTTCCACATCATCCTGCTTTCTCCCCAGCGAAGCGGCACGTGAAGCTCCTGTGCTGAGCCACATCAGCCCATGCAGTGATGCTTAAACCCTACAATCAGGTGCTGTAAACCAGTAATATTCGTACTTTACAGAGGAGAAAACTGAGGAAACGAGTACTTTGCTGGAGGCCAGATGAGAACTTTGTAAGGCTAGAACACGATCGTTCCTTGTCTTTTGTTCTAACCAGCTGCTTTCAGGTGTTGTATATGTCTGGATATGCTTTAAAATAAGAATACTTATTCCTGATCATATTAAACTGAGGTAGATGCCGTGTTTCTCTCTTCACATTATTGTCTGTAGCACAATTTCTTCACCTACAGCTGATCAACCCCCAGCCCTGTTGGAACTGCAGCTGGGATTACACACAGGTATTAGCAGAGGTATGGCCATTTCTGCTGGCACTGCCTGCTATTCTCTGGTGCTAAGCAAAGTAGTTTATCCACTTAGTGTCATTCCTGGACAAACCCTGGGGCAAGAGGTGAGCGGGGAATTTGCTTGGTTTCCCACAATCTCTTCCAGCCCTGCTTGTGTTTCGGTGACAATGAATGGAATGTCAACTCTTTGCAACTTTAAATAACGACTGCAGGCCCTGATAAATCTAAAAACAAGTTTGCATCTATCACATCCTGCCCTTGGGGCAGAATGGATGGCTGCAACATACAGACAGAAAGGATAACATCTCATGCTTTGTGAGGTCCCATCCTGGGCTAATCTTTGCACTGTTGCGGTTGAAAGGAAAGCACTTTTAGTTTTTATGTTGTTAGTGCAAACACTTGATTTTCTTATTTCATGAAAGTGGCAGCAAGCCCACCTCTGCGCTGAATGGAAGTTTCTCACTGGACTTAGTTCTTCCTCCTGCAATGTCAAAATTCACACAAAAACATCCACGGCTGGAAAACATCCATTTTTCTTGTGGTGTTTGTTCCCCACCTAACCCTCATAAACCCAGCTGGACCCGTACCCTCACACCTCTCAGCTGCTTTCCTGTCCAAGTGGGGGACAAACCCAGGACAGACTTCCATTTTATACGAGTAGTCATTGCAGAATAGTAAGCAACAGACTATTTTCTAAAAATGTCTTTTTTATTATTATTATTTTATGTATTTTTTTATGGTTTCAGACTGTGCTGCTGTGGTTGGGAGGGGGAAACAGGTGTTCCTCAGTTTGCAGTGTACCCAGAGCACAGCTCCCAGACAGCTGGGGAATGCACACACAAATGTGTGATGGTTTTACCCAGCTGGGCAGCTGAACACCACCACAACTGTTCTCTCACTCCTCTTCCTCAAAGGGAAAGAAAGAGAAAATAGGATGGAAAGGGCGGAAGGGTTGAGATAAGGACACGGAGATCACTCAACAGTTGTTGTCACAGGCAAAGCAGACTCAGCATAGGGAGGTTAATAAAAGTTATTACCTATTACTAGCAAGCTTGTTGAGAAACAAGCAAAGAAACAACAAAAAAGACGAACTAAAAACACCTTCCTCACATCCACCCTGAGCAGTGCAGGGGAATGGGGACTGGGGGCTGCGCTCAGGCCCTGACGTTTTGTCCCTGCTGTTCCCTCATGGTCCCTCTCTGCCCCATCTCCATGTGGGGTCCCTCCTGAACTGATCCTTTGAGGCTTCAAGAACTGCTCCCACACAGTTCCGTCCCACGGGGTCCATCCCCCAGGGGTAAACTGTTCCAGCACGGGTCTCCCATGGGTGGCAGCTCCCCCCAAGCCCCTTGCTCCCGTGTGGGCTCCTCTCCATGGGCTGCAGCTCCGGCCCAGGGCCTGCTCCTGCGGGGGCTCTCCATGAGCTGCAGCCTCCTCCAGGCCACATCCACCTGCTCCACCGGGGGCTCCTCCACGGGCTGCAGCATGGAGATCTGCCACATGTGGGACCCATGGGTGCAGGGGGACAGCCTGCTCCACCAGGGGCCTCTCCACAGGCTGCAGGGGAACTGCTGCTGGGTGCCTGGAGCACCTCCTGCCCTCCTGCTGCACGCACTTGGGGGCTGCAGGGCTGGTGCTCACTCCTCACTCTCCCAGCTGCTGTTGTGAAGCATTTTTCTTTTCCCCTTTCTTAAATCTGTGCTCACAGAGGCACAAACAACATAACTTAATGGCTTGGCTCTGGGAAGCAGCAGAGCCCTTTGGAGCCGGCTGAACCTGGCCCTTATATAACATGAGGCAGCTGCTGGATTCTTCTCAGAGGCCACCCTTACAGCCCCCGCTGCCCAAACCTTGCCACACAAACCCAATACAAAATGCAAAATGGTTGGGCAGAGAAAAAACATGACTAGCAATTGCAAATGTGTGGCTGGACAGGTAAATGAAGGAATCCTGCAAAGTCTGCCCTCAGAGAGAGAGCCTCTCCTTGCAGAGCTGCTGCTGCACAGACTGGTGTGTGAGAGGGATTTTTTAATGTGTTTTTAATCCATTTTCTGTGTCTCCTTGTTTACTTGCCCCAGCAATCTGTGAAGAACGTCGGGAGAAGACTGTGAGAGTGGGAGCACAAGGAAAGTAGGACACACAAGACAGCTGACACGCAGCGCCTCTTTCAAGACCTGGATGTAATTGAGAAAATGTCGGCGACGCTATCGCGTGGCGGGTGTCCAAGCTGCTGACAGCTGCTGACAGATCGTGGCCCTGCTAGCAAATCGAAGGCGGCAGCGTTCTGAGTGTGCAGCACCTTTTGGAGAGCACAGGAAGCAGGGAGTCGAGCAGCATTTTGCAAAGCTGCACCCAAATTTATCTCCTTACCCTCACAGGTGCCAGCCCACGGGTCTGGTTTCTCTTTCGGCAATTTGCTTTGCCAAGGCAAAACAAACATCCAGGCACCGAGGCCTCTTACGAAGCCCTCACAGTTACTCAACCACCTAAATAATCCGTTGGGAATGAGGGCAGCAAATGCTTTGTATTTTTGGCTGTGACTACACAAGTGCAGGGCAGGGAGGGGAACCTCACTCTCAAAGGAAGGAAAGCCGAGGGTGAATGGCAGATAACCACACAGCCTGGCTTCTTTCTCCTACATCTCCAATGCAAAGAACAATAATTTAGAGACGGAGAAGGTAGAAGATGAAGCCTGTTTATTACCTGGCTCTCTGGGTTTAGCCCTGGCTGATAAGCTGGGAGAAGCAGAGAATAACATGCAAGGATTTAGGGCAGTGCCATTTATATGCGTGTTCCCAGCGTGACGCACACATTTGGCTCATGCAGTTCAGTGGCTGAGGCTCTTCTCCTGCTCTGCAACCCCGTGTGGCTGGCCAGCAATTTGCTGATGAGCTGCAGTCGCTGCACAGGGGCTCCCGAGCCGAGAAAAGCGATGCGCTTGAGCTGTGTCCCTGCAGCGGGGGAGCTGACATTGCATTTGTCTCCTGCGACACCAGCAATTTGTCGGTGGTTTCGTCAGCCGGCTACGTGGCCGTTCTCTGCGAGTTCTGCTGCTGCCTCCGTGTGGGCACAGTTATTTTGGAAGCTTTAAAATAAAGATTTCAGGGTTTGTTTTCAGCTTTGCTCCGATTTCTTCTCGAGATCTTTGGCAAAAATCGCTTTACCTTTACTTGCTGTTGTGTCATCTGTGTTACCTACGTGTAAATTTTGCAGGGCAGCCAGTGACTGGAACACTGTGCACCCAGCAGAAGGGGTGAGCTCATGCCATATACGAGCAACTAAAGCCAGCAGCAGCGAGGCCAGGAGCGCGGCACCCTGCTCTGCATGTGTGACATGCTGTTTCCAGGAGGCAGTCTAATCAATGACATAATTACCAAGGAACTTGTTCTGGTTCTGGCGGCTGGAAGAGCAGCTCGCTCGCTGCCAGGACCACTGTGTTTTAAGCACCGTGCCCCAGTTCTTCCCAGTCCAGTCCCCTCCAGCAGACCCCAAACCTCTTCGCTGCAAGAACCCAATTCCCCCCCCCACCAGTGTCCCCAACATCCCCTCCTCCCCCACATCAGTCTTCCCAGTTCCCCCATCCCCACATACCAGAGCCCCACACCAGTTCCTCTAGTCCTTATCCCACACACATACCAGTCTCCCCACATCCACGAGTCCCCCACACCAGTACTCCTTCTCCCCCCACCCTGTTACCCCTTCTTCCCACATCCCAGTCCCCCTCAGTTCCCCTTTTCCCAGTACACCCCACCAGTTCTCCCAGTCCCCCTTTTCCCCACACCCCAGTACCCCCCACCAGTTCCCCCAGTCCCTTCCCCACACACCCCAGTCTCCCCAGTCCCCCTTTTCCCCACACCCCAGTCCCCCCTCTCCCCACCCCAGTCCCCCCAGTCCCCCTTTTTCTCCCCCCCAGTCCCCCCTCTCCCCACCCCACTTCCCCCAGTCCCTCCCAGTCCCCCCAGTCCCCCTTTTCCCCACACCCCAGTACCCCCCCCGTTCCCCCAGTCACCCCCCAGTCCCCATTTCCCCCCCCAGTCCCCCCAATCTCCCCAATCCCCCTTTTCCCTACACCCCAGTCCCCCCTCTTCCCCTCCCAGCACCCCCAGTCCCTCCCAGTCCCCTCCCAGTTCCCTCCCAGTTCCCCCAGTATGCCCCTCCCCCGAAGAACTACAACTCCCAGCAGCCCCCGGGCCGGGCCCGGCCATTTTGTTCCGTCCCGTTCCGTCCCCTCCCGTTCCGTTCCGGGCCGTTCCGGGCCGGGCCGGGCCATGGAGAGCCCCGTGGGCAGCGGCTCCCTACGGGGCGACATCAGTGCGTGGGGCCGGAGGCTGTGCCCTGGGGGATTTGGGGCTGGTTTGGGGGGGTTTGGGACTGATTTGGGGCTGATTCGGGGGATTTGGGGCTGATTTGGGGCTGTTTAGGGGGGTTTGGGGCTGTTTAGGGGGGTTTGGGGCTGGTTTGGGGCTGATTTGGGGCTGGTTTGGGGCTGATTTGGGGCTGGTTTGGGGCTGATTTGGGGCTGGTTTGGGGCTGATTTGGGGCTGGTTTGGGGGATTTGGGGCTGATTAGGGGGATTTGGGGGGGTGATTAGGGGGATTTGGGGCCGGTTTAGGGGGGATTGGGGCCGGTTTGGGGCTGGTTTGGGGCTGTTTAGGGGGGATTGGGGCTGGTTTGGGGGGGTTTGGGGCTGGCTTGGGGCTGTTTGGGACTGTTTGGGGGGGTGGGGCTGGTTTGTGGCTGGTTTCGGGCTTGTTTGTGGTCAAGTGGCTTGAAGGAAAGGGCTGGGAAGATGCTTGTGGGGAACCATCGCCACTCCCCCCCAACACATGTGCTGTAGGGATATAGGGCAAACCTTTAACTAATGCTGCTGGAGCTTTTTGTCATTTTCCCGATCCCGTTGGTGACAAAGTGACACTGCCCGGTGGCAGTCCCAGGGCTCGGTCATCCTTGGGATTTCTGCAGAATCCAGGAGAAGCCCCGCAGGAGACAAAACGCCCTGGTCAGGAACATAGGCAAAGGGCACGAGGAGCTAACGACTAAATAAAAAGGCACACGCGTCCCGTGTGCCATGAAAACACCGTGCCCGTGCTGCTAAAAGGGCCATATTTTATAGTGCTGCCCGTGGCTGTGTCGTATTATTCAGTATTTTGAAAGAAAAAAGGCAAATCCACCCAAAACTGTAAGGCTTCTGCTCATCTCTGCCCTTTCTCTCCCGCTCCGCAGCCTCGAGCTTGCCTTGGAGCTGGGCTTTTACGGAGGCTCATCAGAAGGGAGAGGAGCTGTAATTTCGAGGTCTGTTTTGCCGGGGTCACCGACCCGTCGGTGAGCTGCAAACTTTGCCTGTCAAAGCTTCTGGGAGGAGCTGGTGCTTCTGGAGGGCGGTTTTTAGGTGGATTGGAGGTTTTTGGGGGGTTTTGGGGGGATTCCCGTTGCCAGTGATTTTAGCCGGAGCCAGGAAGGACGGGGCTCCTATTGCTGGGACAAATCTGGACCTCATGAAGTGCTGCTGGGATGAAAGTTTCAAGCAAGCGCTGCAAAACGTTTCAGAAACTGCAGTGTTGTGAACAGTCCCAGCGAGGACTGCTCGATGGAGAGCCCCCAAATGCAAAGCACCACGTTTAAAATCCCACGTTGGGCTGGGGGCATGGCGAGAAACAAGCTTCTTGTTCCCAGCTCTCTCTTCCAGCTCCCAGCCCTCTCCTTTTTCTCTTCACACATGTGTTTAAAAACTCATTTATTCTCCCCCCGCAGGCTTCTGGGCCGATCGAACGCCGGTTCACGAAGCAGCCAGGCGGGGAGAGATCCTGCAGCTGCAGCAGCTGATAGAGAGCGGAGCCTGCGTCAACGCCGTCACCTACGACTCCATCACCCCCCTGCACGAGGCCAGCCTGCGGGGGCAAACGCAGTGTGTCAAACTCCTGCTGGCCGCGGGAGCCCAGGTGTGTTTTCGGTCGTGCTTCAGCTGGAAACCAAGCCCCGGTGCTTGGGTTCTTGTTGTAGCATCCGGGCTGAAGCTACGGAGCTCTTGCTGCGCTCCCATCCTGCGTTGAGGTCAAGAGGAGCCCCTTCGCGTTGTAGGAAGGTCTTGGGCTAACGTAGAAAAATAAGGCTGAGGCCGCTTCGTCGTGATGTCTGAACTTATTTCTGGGGTCTGGGATCAATTCATCTAGCTCCAGGCTCTTAATTTGTGAATTAAGAGACAGCTTTAGTCAGTCTGGGCTTTCGTGACCGTCAGCAGAGGGAGGGAAGCGTCTTCAGGAGGTGTTGGGGCTCGAGGAGGACGTAAAAAACTGCCTGGAATATTTCCTTGTCCCCCTCCCTCCACACTGAGCCTGAGCCAGAGGTGCCTACAAATCTAATTTAGACGACTCAAGTATCCGAAGCTCGCTGGGATGAACCAAGGCCAGAAGGGGAGCAGGGAACGTGCAGATTTGTGAGGGAATTTAATAAGGAGGAGAGCTCCGAACGATTCTCGGGTTGATAGAAATAAAAACGAGGGTGCTGCCACTCGGCAGCCTGTGGGTGTTGAATGTTTCTTCTGCCTTGAAGGTGGATGCCCGCAATATCGACGGCAGCACCCCGCTCTGCGACGCCTGCGCCTCGGGGAGCATCGAGTGCGTGAAGGTGCTGCTGTCCCACGGTGCCAAGGTGAACCCTCCCCTCTACACGGCGTCCCCCCTCCACGAAGCCTGCATGAACGGTAAGCTGGCCTGGATATTTGTCCAAAGAAAAACACAAGAAAACAGCTCCCGGGAATCTTTTTGGACCTGAGTTGTGGAGCAGGGGCAGGCGTCAGGGATGGCTGTGAGGGCAGCAGAGGCAGGGGGGGAGCGGCGGAGAAGAATTTCAGAGGGGTATTTCACACGCAGCCGCTGCTCCAAGCCCTCAGACTCCTTCCCAGTGTGAGCCATCCTGGGCTGGCCACCCAGAGCAGGACAAGTCGGGGGTGATCTCAGCAGCTTCTGGGACAGGGATGTCCCCGAGGTATGCCCAGAGGAAGCTGTCATCCTGAATTGCTCTGTTGTGCGTTTAAATCCACCCCAAACTGCCACTTGCACGGACACAGCAATGGGAAAGCCTGGAAGTGAGCCCAGCAGTGTCCTCGTTAAATGATCACGACCAAATCTCAATTATTTTGTGCCTGACTTTCCTCCGTATAAGATGTTGTACCTCCCCTCCCTTCCCACAGCGGGAAGACAGCGTTTATGGCAAGTCCTTAGAAACTTAAATACAGAGCTTCTGCGTAGTTTTTGCTTGTTGAGCCTTTTTCCTAAGACTCTTCTGACGGTGAGTGTCCGTTTTCTCTTAAGTCACGTTACTAACATTGGAAAAAATAAATCTGGAGGGGTCCTGAAGGGGATCTAACCCACCCGGGGCACATCCAGCCGTACGACCAGCTCTGCAAACCACAGGCTGTTCAACGCCAGCCCTCAAATTCAGCTTTGTTTGACCTGATTCCCTGCAGAGGCTGCGAGCAGCTGTGACTTCCTCCTGCTCTGTTCTCAGCCTCCGTCCTGCAGTAACACACGTTGGCTCGCGAACATTTCCATTTTGCATCCGCCACCCCAAACGTTGACCAGGCTGCTCGTGGCTCAGGCCGATCCCAGCGTGCCGGCCGCTCCCGTTTGAGCTGGAATTGTTTCTTTTGACTCGGCTCTTCCCTTCCCAAAGGTAGCTCGGAGTGCGTGCAGCTCCTCATAGACGTCGGTGCCAACTTGGAGGCCCACGACTGCCATTTCGGGACGCCCCTACACGTGGCCTGCGCCAGGGAGCATCTGGACTGCGTGAAGTTGCTGCTCAAGGCAGGTACGGCAGCCACGGGGTTTGCTTTGGGGCAGGCAGCATCTGGAGGTGCCTATGTGCAGAGTTTCCCTCCTGGTGCTCTGCGGTGACATTCTTGTGCAAGAACTTACCCATTTGCAGCATGACATAGGCAAAACCTTCCACCTTTTTCATCTATAGCTGAGCAGAGCCTAATTCTTAAGCATTTTTTAGCGGATGCCTGTCATTATTCACTTCGTGATGACTCCAGCGATATTTTCACTCTCCTATTTTAATAAAAACCAGAAATCTTCACCCCCCTGGATCCACGTTCCAGCAATACCAGCTGGTGTGCGTGCGTTCAGCTGCGGTGACGTGTTCCAGCGGCTTTGCATAGATGTGAGGCGTTAGCGTTTGATGTTTTCCAAATAAAAAAGCAGAGGCGAAGTCACCTCGTGCCTCTGGGAGGCCTGCTTAGCCTTACGCCTAGAGGAGCTTGCTGGAATTTCAAGGCAGTGCCGTGTGCTCCAGCTTTCACCTCGCAGCTTTCTTGCTGCTAATTTGCAGGGAGCTTGGAGCTGAGCTTCTTGTTTTTTGCCCGTGCTCTCCAAGAAGTGATTTGGCCCGGGGACGATTTGTTCTGTTGAATGTTACTTGTCTAGAAATGAGGCAGCTAAGCCAGCTTGTTTTCTGTCCTTCCAGTTCCCCGTCTTGGGCACCCATCTTGAGATTAGACTAATTGATTCCTGAGACGTTTAACTCCATTAACTCTGAGGAATGTGGCTAGCTCAGGTGTAAACACAGAAGAGTCAGCTCCACGAACTCCACGAGGTTCAGCTCACCTGTACCGAACAAATCAGTTGATAGGAAAAATGTCACGAGTTTTGGAGGTGTTAGAAAGACCTTTTATTGTCAGCATATAAAAGCCCAATTTTCTTAGCAGAAATATCTAAGCAAAGCCTCGGTAATGCGTGCTGGTGAGCTTCCACAGCTTGTGAGCTTGTGTTTCTGCTCAAATAATTAACAGGGAGGCTCCTGTTTGCCTCGAGTGTGAGCGCTCCGCCGACCTGCTGGTTTCAGGCAGCGCAGGTTGAGGAAGCAGCTCAGAACTTCACGCTCAGCAGCTTATTTACCTAGGAACGTTGACCAAAATCCTCTCTCCACAAGGAAAACATAAAGCCGGAGAAGAAAACCCAGGCGTTGCCAGCACTGAGAACTTGTTCAGCAGTTTGCTTTCCTGTTTGTGCTGTTTAGTTTGGATCTCGTTTGTGTGTTAATGGCATTTTTTTTTCTCCACTTCAACCGCTCCTTACGTTTGGGTCAAGTGAGGCTCTCGGTAAACAGGTTTGTTTTTCTTTCTGGCCTCAGGGGCAAACGTGAACGCCGCTAAACTCCACGAGACGGCCCTTCACCACGCAGCCAAAGTGAAAAACGTGGACCTGGTGGAAATGCTGATTGAATTTGGAGGAAACATCTACGCGAGGGACAACCGAGGGAAGAAGCCGTCGGATTATACCTGGAGCAGCAGTCCCACAGCAAAGTGCTTCGAGTACTACGAAAGTGAGTGAGATATGATCCCCTGCCCTGGGAATTCAGCGTCTGCCGGCTCTGTTGCACTGTATCAAGATTCCCAGTCCGCTTTGATGCGTAGATACCTGATCATCTTCTTAGGAAGGTGTAGAGTTCTGGGTGGTAAACGTAAGCCAGCTGGCTGTGGGCTAGCTCTGCTTAATTGTGGCTGAATGACAGAGGTAAGGTGGCCCAGGTCTTGCCCTCGCTGAATTCGGGTCCCTTTCATGTGTCAGCGTGAGCGTTTACACTTTGGGGCCTTAAGTCAGAGCGAGGAAATCACTCTGTTTCAAAAATCAGTGAAAATTTGTTCTGTATGAGGCAGGGAACGTGTTAAACTTCACCTAGGAGTCTCTCTGAATTATTCATTGCTTCCAGGCTGCAGCAAAGCGTGGCCGCAGCTGAGCTGGGTGAAGAGGCTGAGCCTTACAATGCCCTAAACACTTGTTACACCTCGCCAGGGCTTGCTGCCCCTCAGCTCAGCTGGCAGAGCCGCGCGTGCGGCTGCTTTTTAATGCAGACCGTCGTAACAACACTGTGCTGACTATAAGAGGGTTTTTTTTTCAATTTGTATGGTTAAATTCAGGACTAGACCCAGGACAGATGCAGATCTTGGAGGCTGGTGCTTGTAGGGGCATATAATCCTGTGCCCTTGTCCTGGCTGCTGCAGGAGGTGCTTGAGATGAGTTTGGGAGCGGTGCCAGGCGTCTCTGTCCCGGGAGGTCTGCATGCTGCAGCAATAACCCTGCTTCCTCTTTTTCTCTCCGTAGAAACGCCCCTGAGCTTGTCGCAGCTCTGCAGAGTTACGGTGAGGAAGGCTGCAGGGCAGCGAGCTCTGGAGAAGATCGCCAAGCTAAACATCCCTCAGCGATTAATCCAGTACCTGTCCTACAACTGACAGGGCTGAAGGTGACCGGCAAGGACGATGGCTTTAGCTCGCACAGCATGAAGCGTCCGTCTCTTTCTTTTCTACCTCCCCACAAGAAATGAATTTCAATTTCAGCAACAACCGATGTAAATAGTATTTATGAGGCAGCGCTTCACGCCCCTCCCTCTTCTCTGTGAGCGTTTATTCGGGCAGAGACGGACTCGAGGCGAGGTGCAGCACCGACCTGCGGTCCCAGCCTCTCCCAGGGGGATCCGTGAGGCTGTGGCCGCGTTCCAGGCTGCAGCGCTCGCTCTTGGCACGGGATTAGCCTCGCCTAATTTTAGCCATCTCTATCCTTAACGCATCTCCGGGTGATGTAGCCGGGCTCCCTTTGCAGTCAGCGGAGAGAAATGGATACTTGGCGAGCGTGATTCATGCGGCTTGTTTTAGACGGCCGCGTTAGGACGATCCGTGGCGCCCTTGGAGCGTCTGTCTCCGCTGCCTGCGAAGGGATTTAGAGGTGATAACACTCGGACGCTGTCTGTGTTACTGAAAGGGGAGCGCAGGGAGCCTCAGAGTTAAGAACTCCATCGAGAACCACCTCCTGCCACGGGACAAGACAAAGCTTCCTTGCTGAGGGCTGCACCCCATCCGTGTGGCGAGGACACGTCCCTCGTGTGGTGGTACAGCAGATCCCCGGGGAATGTACCCACGTGTGAGAGGCAACGGCAGGGCTGGCTTTGGAGATTTCTTTCCCTGCTGAGTTTGCCTCTTGCTTCTGGCGCCTCTCCAGAGGCTGACAGCGGGAGCCAGCCCCGGGTCGGGTGCTGTGAGCTGTGCTCACGTCCCCTGGCTCCAGCTGACGCCGGTGCAGCTCTGTGCTTGGGAGATTTAAACCTCCAGGGTGACATTTCCATGAGCAGAGCCAGAATTGCCCTCGTCCTTCCAGATGAGACGTTGTGTCTCCGCAAGGCAGCAACCTCCGGGAGACATGGTAGGAAAGGGATGAAGCTCCCTGATGCCCTTGTGGCGAGTCTTAGCACTGTGATGAGAGCAAATTCCTCCCCCGAATGACAGCACGTGTTCAGAAATCCTCTGGCTAAGGTGTCCAGCTAACTCAGGGCTCTCGCCATCCTTCACGCTAGGAAGTAATGCTGTGAATAAAAGGCAGCTTGCCTCCTGCCCGCTGCTTCTGAGCCCTCGTGCACCCTTGACGGGGCTCAGCCTCACAACGGAGGGGAAAATATTACAAGCACAAGGTCAAAGAGCTGCCGTGGAGCCGAATGCACTTTAATGTTGACCACTAAATCGCTTTGTTTTTTAATTTTTGGTTAGGCTCATTTCCCCCTCACCTCTTTGTTTTCAGTGTGACAGCGCGTAGAACTGGCACGGGAAAGCTTTTGAGGTTCTGCTTTTTACAGGACTGTCTGTTTGTTATTCTGCCTGGGTTTTTGTGTCTGAAATACCCGAAATGTGAAATTGCCAAGCGGCTCAGGGAAGCTCCGGAGGTGTTTATTGTGGGATTCACCCCCGCGGTTGTTAGGATAAAGGTTTTGTATTTTGTCTTTCACCAACAGCTTCCTCAGCCCACAATGCTTGTCCTTACAGCTCGAGAAGTATTAGGAGAGTCCACCCTGCAATAATCCAGGATGAAAACCCTTCTCCTTGGTTCAAACTCAAACCCCTTATCCCTCTCAACATTACCTAAGCTGTTGAAATAACGAAATGGCCAAGTCCACATTTCCAATGTAAACCAAACCCAAAGGCTCTTCCAACAACCAACAATAAAGCGACCAGTTCCATGTTCTGTTCTCTTTCTTTCCTCCGAGTTGCCTCACCGGTGGGTTCCTCAACCTGTGTTGGTTTTTGTTTGGTTTTAACCCTAGGAGTTTATTTCCCGGAGCTGCTCGAGCAGCTGTGATGAAGCTTTTAACGTGCAGGCCCCGCTTTGGCAGCAGCCGTGTGGCTTGGGAAGGGCAGTTGCAGCTGCCCCCAGGAGATTCCTCCTCCGGTTATTTTTGCACTGCTTGGGTTTCGTTTCTCTTACATGGGTAAGAAAGAAGGGCCTGGGGTGGGTTTATCTCCTGCGAGTCCTGCACGGCTTTCCTCTGTGATTTATCCTCTGGCCAGGGTAAGTGATAAAGGACTTGGAAGATCCCAAAGCCCTGATTCACTCTGGGTTTGTAGGGACAGGCCAGTGCCGGATTCCTTCACTGTTTCAGTGGCAGTCCCTGCAGGTTTGCTGGGGCTGTGCCCTTCGCTTTTATTTTTATGTCAGGTTCTGGCCCGTTATTTGATTTCCTTTACTCTTTAATGCAAATGTCCAACGAAGGTGTGAATCTGGCATCAACACACCCAAAGACCCCAGGCCAGCCCTGCTTTCATTCATCCCTTCCTGGGCTCCCAGCACCAAGGGAGAGCCCCAGCCCCGGACTGCATTTCAGGCCTCCTTCCCTCTCCTGTGGGCTTCTGCTTCCTGCCCTCCAGCCTCGTTACGGCTCCAGCCGTCCCAAATAACCCCATTCCCATCGTTTTTTTTTGGAAATCCAGGTGCAAATAGGGCCTGGCTGCTTCTGACACAGCCCTGCTCTGCTTGCTGCTGGCCCCGCTTGGCAAACTCGATCGCAGCAGCTTCCCCCAAACCATGTGAAGCTGGGCCAGGAAAAACAAGGTGTGACTGAAGCTGGGGCCTCGGGAGGCTTTCTGCCTCGTGAAATTAACTCCTTGTACTGCTGCTTTGCCTGGAAAAGTCAGGAGGGAGCCACTCTTCTCCCCCTGAATAAAGGGTTTGTGCCCCTGGCTGCAGAAGGGAATGGAGAAAACATTGCTGAACCCCAGCATAAAGAAGCAGGAGGAAAGGAGAGAGTCCAAACAGGTTTTCGTGCTTTTTTTTTAAAAAATGTCTCCAGGGGACTTGGCACATCCAGCAAAACCCAAGAGCGGCGAACAAAGACCTCGGTGTCCTTCGGACGTGGCAGCCGGAGCCGAGCGAGGCGGGCCTTGTGGCACGTCGGGAGCAAGCGTGAGCACGAAGCGCCTCTCCCACTGCCCGATTTGAAACCAAACAAAGCACTGGAGCTGTCGGGAGCCTACCTGAGCTTTCTCACACCCTGTTTATTCATCGCCTCCCTCCCTGCTGCGGGGGCAGGAGAGATCTTGCAGGCGCTTGTGAGGAGATGGAGCCTGTCCCGGATGCCTGGACCCAGCTGGGGGGCTCTGACTTGTGCTTACTGGGCTCTGCCCCCAGCACTTTAAGATAGCAGCGAGGTACTGAAGCAAAAAAGGAGGAAATCTGATTTTTTGGGATCTCCAGAACCCAAAAAAACTAATATAATTACACCCTCATGGCTTGCCTGGCCTGGCATTAAGGGCAGGCTCTGCCCTCCATGCTGCTGCAGCACCTCAGCCTGGCTGCAGCGGGTCAAAACCCTCACATTTCCTGCAAATAATAATTAAAAACGTAATTTTTCACCCAACACCACAACCACAGCTTGTGCATTTGTAGTCCCGGGTGCCCTGCAAACGTGACACCCCAATGCATTTAGGGTCTGAGACACGGGCTAGGAAAGCTCTGACCTCGGTCCAGGAGGAGTCCGGCACGCCACGAAGATGAGATTTGTGTTTTTATCAGATTGTCTGATTTTTTAAGGGTTCCCAGAGCAACCATTGCATTTGGAAGCTCCTGGCTTTCTGCAGGCTTGTGTGGATAGTGGGCTTCTGGCTGCACTGTTTTATTTTTATTTTTTTGCAGAGGGATAAGGTGATTTGGGTGATGGCAGCTGAGAGCTGAGGGGATGCTGGAGGAAATAAAAAACCCCCGAAATTCCAATTCCCCCCAGATCTTGGGGGTGTTTCAATCCCTGATCCTTGCTGAAGAGCTGGGATGGAGGAAACTTCTTCCCCAGCAGTGCTGCTCCCTTGTCAGGCTCACCAAGGATCCATCGGAATCACCAAGGACCCACTGGGATCACCAAGGATCCATCAGGATCACTGAGGATCCAATGAACTCTGCCCCCATGGGCTGTGCTTCACCATTTTTTAATTTTATTTTTTCCTTTAATTGTGTTTTTTCCTAATCCTGCCCGAAAATTAACAGCAACGACAACCCGCCCCCGCAAAGCAGCCGGGCTCTCCTCTAGCTCCGGGCTCCGATCCACCGCCTTTCAAAAGCTTTTTGGAGCTCCTCGGATCCCTCAGCGCCCAAATCCCCTCTGATCTCAGCTCAAAGCATGGGGGTGTGGTGTGGTTTGGGGGGAAAAAAAAAACAGGAATTGAGCAAAAACCCGGGGAGCAGGGGAGGGAAAAGCCCCCAGATCCTCCCTTGTCTGTGCTGTGGTCCTGGGGGGCTTCCAGCATTCGGGGCAGCGTGTGCAGGGGTGATTTATTTCCCATTAAATACCCCAACGGTGCTGGGATGGAGCCTGGACCAGCTCCGGCTGGGGCCTCATCCTGCTCCTTGTTAGACCTTGTGGAGCTGTTCATTGTCGGCATCATTTTGGGCTGAGAAAACCCAAATCCTGGCCTCTTCCCAAGGTGCCAGCCAGGCTAGAAACAAGGACTTGTGGGTTTGTTCCGCCCTCCTGCATCCCACATCAGCTCTTTTTAATTTAATTTTATTTTATTTTATTTTATTTTATTTTATTTTATTATTTTATTTTGTTTTAATTTTTGCCACGCTTGGTTATTTATTCCCCTCTCTGGAGGAGAACCCAGCTCAGCTCAGCTCTTCTCCACAGGCATCCCTCTCCCTGCCAACCTGGAGCTGCAAAAAAGAAAACCCTTTTTCCCTATTTTTTCACAGCCTCTCCTTTTTGCAGCCTTTTTATTTTTTATTTTTTTTATTATTTTTTTAATTATTTTTTCCAGCCTTCTCTTTTTGCAGCATCTTCTTTTTCAGCCTCTTTTCCTCCTTTAAAATTGTTTTTTTCAGCTTCTTATTTTCTCTCTTTTTTTTTTTTTCCCCCAGCCTCTTTTTCTGCAGCCTCCCATTTTTTTTTCAGCCTTTTTTTTTCATCCATATATATTTTTTTCATCCCCTCCTTTTTGCAGCCTCCCTTTTTTTTTCAGCCTTCCCTTTTTTCAGCCTCTTTTTCTACCAGCTTCTTTTTCTTCAGCCTCCCTTTTTTGCAGCCTTCCTTTTTCTTTCTTTTTTTTTTTTTTCCTTCCTTTTTTTTTTTTCAGCCTCCCCTTTTTGCAGCCTCTTTTCTTTTCTCTTCAGCCTCTTTTTTTCCCATCCTCCCCTTTTTGCATCCTTTTTTTTTTAACCTTCCCTTTCTGCAGCCTCTTTTTTTTTACAGCCTCTTTTTTTTCAGCCTCTTTTTTTCAGCCTCTTTTTTTAGCCTCTTTTTTTTTTTTTTTCCAGCCTCTTTTTTTTTTCAGCCTCCCTCTTTGCAGGAGGGGTGGAAGCCAGTGCAGATGCCAAGGAGCCTCCCCTTGCCTCGGGCAGCGGTGTTCCCTCCCTGCACCTTCACCAAGGGCAGAGCTCTTGCTGGGGCGGGGACTCTGTGGAAGAGGAGAAAAATGGGGAAAAACGGGGAAAAAAAAAATCCCTGCCTTTTTTTAACGTCCTTCAGGAGCTCAGAGGAAAGCCTCTCAGTCCCTTCAGGGCGGCTACAGGAGTTATTTGATCAATATTTAATCGCTGTTTTTAAAGTCTGGATGCTGAAACATCAAAATGCTTCTGCTAAAATGAGCGGGAATGGGGAAGATTTGGGTCTGATCCAGCATGTAGGTGAAGCTTCTCCATGGCATCTCTCCATGGCACATGGTGCCAGGGGGCTCGTGAGCTGTGTAACCCCCAGAACCATCGTTTCAGAGAATAAAAATCCCAAAAGAATAAAAACCTCCAGGTCTCCCCCCGCCAGGTGATCCCCATTTGCCACCCCACTTAACCTCCAGGTCCCATCTCAGAAGGTCCCCTGGAACCCACCCCAGGTGCCCCCCACCAAGGTCCTATCCTAGAGGATTTCCCAGGTTCTCACCCACCCTAGGTCCCCATCCCTGGGGACCACCTTGATGAGGTTTTGGGGTGGGATGGGTGGATTTCTGTCCCTCAGTGCCCCATGGCCACCCCCTTCCACCCCCTCTGGTGCATCTCCAACGGCGGCCCAATTAACGTAATCATTAACGAAGGCCGGATCTGAGCCTCCCGGTGAGTCACGGTGCGGGGGTGGGCGGGGTACAAGGTTGGGGCCAGATCCTGCCCGCTTCCACCCTAAGATTTGGGCCTTGAAAGCCAGATTTGGGGAGCAAAATGCCCTCCCTTGGTGATGCCAAAGCAAGATAAGCGTGGTCCTGGCCTTCTGTCCATCTGTCCGTCCATCCATCCATCTGTCCATCCCGAGTGGTGCCAGGGGAAACCTTGCCAAGCTGCTGGGAGCTCAAATGGGATAAAAAAGGGCAATATTGGGCACTTTCCCCAGGATGAAAGACGCCAACGAGGGTGCTGGCGTTCCTGGCCGGGCTCCAGCCTCTCGTTTAAGGCCGTCATTAAGAAAAACAGCCCGGGAGGAGCGGCGTGAAAAAACGCGCCGGTAATTAAACATCCCCGGAACAGAAGGAGAAAAGGTCAGCCCTAAAAATACCGCGCGGCGCTTCGCCTCCGGAGCAGCGCGTTAATAAATAATCACATTTTTTTGGGGAAGGCCTAAAGTTAGTGGCTTGGATACGATAGCCTGATGTGACCCCGTTTGGCTTTTTGGGGCCAGAAATGCCCCTTTTGTGTCTGGTGTGTCCCCAGAACCACAATTTTCCCCCGTTGGAATGGTTTTGCACTGCGCACTGCCCTGGTTATTCATTAGTGACTGACCATTAATGAGGCCCATTATAATTAATTCTCTTTCCAAACCCTCCGTGTAGAGAAAGGAAACTGCCATGGCCAGCAGTGGGAGAGCTGCTGCCATTGGGTTTCACCCTCTTTGTAGGGAAACTGAGTCACGGGGAGCTCTGTGGGGTGGGTGACAGCTGGGAAAGGCGAATCCTGTCCTCCTTTTTTGGGGGGACAGGCTTTTGGGCTAAATCCACCTACCTATGGGGGTGGGGGGAAGTAGAAGTGGGGTGAACCAGAGCGTGGCTACAGCCAGCAGCCCCTAAAAGTGAGGGGATTTGGGGTGGGGTGGCCACAACCAAGGGGCAGGGCGTTGAGCCACCACGTGGGGCATTTCCCCAGCTCGTGGGGTGAAAGGATGGGAGAAAGGGGATGGGGGTGACACGGGTCCCATCCCCAGCCCTGTCACCCTATCCATGTGCACCAAGGGTGGTCTTTTTTTTGGGCGGGGGGATTAGCGGTGTCCCCAAAGTGAAGCCGAAAGAAGCTCTGGCAGCCACCTGGACATGGGGGGGACATTTTATTTGGCTCAGCGTGGTGCTGGGGGACACGCAGTGGCCACTGTCCCCTCTATGGACACAGGGGGTGCATCTTTTGGGGGGGAGCAGGAGGGAAACCCCCATGTCCATCAGCATCCCAGGGGGGGAGCAGCATTCCCAAGCCCCGTCCCTCTGGGGTGGGATGCCCGCATCCGACGCAGACGCTGGCTGGCGATGCTCCGGCTGGGATAAAGGACGATTTTCCAGCCCAGGATGGTGGAGAGGACACGGTGAGGGGATGGAGGGGCTGGGGGCCACCATGGCCTCAGTTCCCTATGGAGAAACAGAGGAAAAATAAAGTAAAAAAAATATAAAAATAGAAAATAAAATAAAAAGGCACCACAAACGTTGATGTTTCCAACCACCAGCATGTGTTGCGATGGGGGAGAATGAGAAATTTGGGGTCCCATTCCCAGGGAGATGGTGGCCCCCCTGGTCCAAGGCTTTCCCTGCACATGGGGTTGGGCGCAAAGCGGCGTCCCGGCAAGTTACCTGCGGGCTGGGGATGAAGGTCACTTCTCCGTCATCATCCTCACGAACTCCTCGTAGTTGACCTGCCCGTCGTTGTTGCAGTCGGCCTCTTTGATCATCTCGTCCACCTCCTCGTCCGTCAGCTTCTCGCCCAGGTTGGTCATGACGTGCCGCAGCTCCGCCGCGCTGATGTAGCCGTTGCCGTCCTTGTCGAAGACGCGGAAGGCCTCGCGGATCTCCTCCTCGCTGTCCGAGTCCCTCATCTTCCTCGCCATCAGCGAGAGGAACTCGGGGAAGTCGATGGTTCCACTGCCGTCGGCGTCCACCTCGCCCACCATGTCCTGCAGCTCCGCCTCGGTGGGGTTCTGCCCCAGCGAGCGCATGACGGTGCCCAGCTCCTTGGTGGTGATGCAGCCGTCGCCGTCCCGGTCGAAAAGGGAAAAAGCCTCCTTGAACTCGGCGATCTGCTCCTCCGACAGCCGCTCGGCCATGGCGTCCCGCGCTCCCCGCTCGCACGCGGCTCTGCCCCGGCACGCAGCGCCGGCGGGGAGGCACGGATGGGGCCTCCTCCCTCCGTCCTCCCTCTCCCGGAGGAGGAGGAGGAGGAAAAGGAGGAGCTGAAGCCTGCAGGGAGCTCCTTGCTCGTGCAGGCCCAGGCAGAGCCCGGCTGCCGACGCTGACGGTGACCTGAGTCAGCCGTGACGCCTCGTCCGGGCTCCCCGTGAACATCCACGTGGCCCCGGGGAGCTGAGGTGGCTGTGCACAGGGTGAGTTGTGGCATGAGGCTCATGCCCTGGTTAGTCAGGGGTTAGCCCCGGGCTGGGTGAGGGTTAACCACCTCGTAACACCCTGCTTTCAGTTTTTGCTCATCTCTCATGGCAGAGTGTGCAGCGGGGTTCAGAAGCACGTGGTGATGAGGTCAGTCTCTCTGTCCATCCATCTGTCTGTGTTCAGCTGTCCATTTATCCATCCAGCCAACTGTCCATGCATCCGCTCAGCCACCTGACCATCCATCCATGTGTCCATCCTTTTACTCATCTACATTCCTTCCATACATTCATCCGTCTATCTGTTGTCAACTAACCATCCATCCATCCATTCATCCATTGTCAATCAACCGTCCGTCCATCCATCCAACCATCCATCCATCCATCCATCCATCCATCCATCATCAACCATGCAACCATCCATCCATCCATCCATCCATCCATTGTCAATCAACCGTCCGTCCATCCATCCATCCAACCATCCATCCATCCATCCATCTATCCATCATCAACCATCCATCCATCCATCCATCCATCCATCCATCCATCCACTCATCATCAACCATCCATCCATTGTCAACCATCCATCCACCCATCCATCCATTCATGTATCTGTTCATCCATCCATGCATTCATACTACCATCCATCTAGCTGCCCCTCCACCCACCCACCCATCCAACCATCCATCCACCCATCCATCCATCCATCCATCCATCTCTTCCTCTTCCCTATGTGCCCATAACAGCCAAGTGACCGTCACCAGCCGGGCCAAGGAGCAAACGGACCAGATGACCAGGCAGAGCAGCACCAGAAGATATTTTGCCTTTCTGGACCCCAGGAAAACATCACTAATTTTCCCCAGATTCCCCCAGCGTGGAATGAAACCTTTGGGATTTAAAGGGAATGCCACAAAACAGAAGCAACCCATGGGACAACTTGGGATCGGGTGGGAATTGGGACCTCCAGGAGGGACAAGGTTTGGGAGGGGGTGACCGTCTCGAGGAAAACCTCATCTGGAAAAAACTCCTGGCACGAAAAGCATCGCAGAGGCAGGGAGAAATGGGCTGAGCCGTGCTGGGAACCTGTCTGGCGAGAGGCACGGCGAGCGCGTTTCGGGGAGGCTCCTCTTGTGCAACGAGCTGCTCCCTGGTTTTCTGCCTGCCCGCGCTGCTGTTCTGCTCCTAAATGAATCAAAATTGTGAAAGGGCCCCGGGCGGGACAGGAAAAGTGTGGGGCTGGGGAGTGGGGGCTGGTTTGGGGGTGGCTGGGAGAGGTAGGCACCGTCAGATGTTTTTTTTGGGGGTGTTTTCCAGGCCTGGGAGGATTTAGGAGGTTGTTTGTCTGAGCTCCAACACGAGGGTGGGCTGGGGGGGCACCAGGGTGGTCTTGTTAAGGGGAGGCTCCATCCTGGGAGTGCCTTGGTACTGAGCAAAGCTGGAAGCTGATGGGTGGGGTGCTTCTCTGTCACTTCCCTGTCCCTGGCACCCATCAATTTCCACCACCAGCACCTATCTCTTTCAACCACCAGCACCCGTCTCCTCCCAGAACCCATCTCCTTCCATCGCCAGCACCCACCAGCTCCCACCACCACCCATCTCCTTCCACCAACAGCACCCATCTCCTTCCATCACCAGTGTCCATCACCTCCCACCACCAGCACCCATCAGCTCCCACCACCAACACCCACCACCTTCCACCACCAGCACCCATCTCCTTCCACCGCCAGCACCCATCTCCTCCAGCACCCATCTCCTTCCACCGCCAGCACCCATCTCCTTCCACCGCCAGCACCCATCACCTCCCACCACCAGTACTCATCACCTTCCACCACCAGCACCCACCACCAGCACCTACCATCTCCTACCACCACCACCCATCTCCTTCCACCACCAGCACCCATCTCATTCCACCACCAACACCCATCTCCTCCCAACACCCTTAATGTTCCACCACCAGCACCCATCACGTTACACCACCAGCACCCATCACGTTACACCACCAGCACCCATCTCCTCCCAGCACCCACCACCTCCCACCACCAGCACCCACCACCACCACCTCCCCATCTCCCACCCACTCCCACCCTTCCCCTCCCATCTCCAGCACCATCCCACGCTGCCTTCCACGTTGCCAACCCTCTCTGGGAGAAGATCAGGCCAGCCCTTGATTTCAACCATGCTTAATTGCGACCTCATTAGCACGGCAGCCTAATTAACCTCCTCAACCCGCCTGCTGGCCCGTGAAATCCTGATGGAGCAGCGCCGCAGCCTCACGCGGTGTTTCGCCGCTCAACCCCAACCTCTGCCTTAGGGCAGTCTGAACCCCAAAACGGCTAAAATAACCCCAAAACGAATGGTGAGAAGCACCCAGAGGAATTATCCCGACCCTAAGTGTCTGGGTTTGCTTTCGCGGATGAGGGGGGGGGGGAGGCTGAGGAATTTGTGGAAAAAAAGAGAAATTTGGAGGCGGGGAACGAAACGGCTCCAGCACGGAAACCTCCGTGGGGCCCCGCACGAAGCCGGGCATCCGTGGAGGTGGGGAGGAATGGCCACAAAACGCGGCAAAAATCGCACTGGGGTTTAGGGAACACATTGGGATTTTTGGAAAGGGCTCCGGGGGACGGCAGCTGCTGGGTGTCAAAGCCAAGCGGCGGCGAGTTGCGGTTGAGGTGTTGTTTTAGGGAGGTTTCCAAAAAATGAGGGCAAACAACGGGGTCTGCGGGGCTGCGTGCTCAAAGTTTGGGTTTTTCTAACCCAAAGGGATCCCGGTCCCTGTGGCGCAGGCCGGGATTGGGGTGCTGGGAGGTGCTCGGGGCAGGTTGTGCGGTGTGGTGCTCAGCGCCGAGCTGGGTGGGGAACCCCACAAGGTAAATACGGGGCCGGGGAGCTGCTTGCCAAGGGTGGAGGTGTCGGGAGCCCGCAGGGCACGGCCGCACTCCCTGCTCCTGCCCGTCCCTGGTGGGGATGTTGCTGCGGCCGGGGAGGGCAAGGATTTTGGGGTGCGGGGGGTTTGGGGGTACGGTGCTTGCTCTGGGTGTGAGGAGAGGAGAGGAGAAGGAGAGAAGAAGGAGAGAAGGAGAAGGAGAAGGAAAGAAGGAGAAGGAGAAGGAGAAGGAGAAGGAGAAGGAGAAGGAGAAGGAGAAGGAGAAGGAGAAGGAGAAGGAGAAGGAGAGGGAGAGGGAGAAGGAGAAGGAGAAGGATGGGGGGGAGAGGGAGAAGAAAAGAGAAGGAGAGGGAGAGGGAGAAGAGAGGTGAAGGAGAAGAAAGGAGGAGGGGAAGAAGAGGGAGAAGGAGAGGGAGAGGGAGAGGGAGAGGGAGAAGGAGGAGGCGAAGGAGAAGGGAAGAGGGAGAAGGAGAGGGAGGAGAAGGAATAGAGGAGAAGGAGAGGGAGAGGGGGAAGAAGGAGAATAAGGAGAATGAGAGAAGAGGGAGAAGAAGAGGGAGGGGGGAAAAAGGAGAGGGAGAGGGAGAAGAGAGGAGAAGGAGAGAGAGGAAGGAGAGGGAGAAAGAAGGAGAAGGAGGAGAAGGAGAAGGAGAAGGAGAAGGGGAAGGAGAGGGAGAGGGAGAAAGGAGGAGGAGGAGAAGGAGGCCAGGACCTTCTGGCAGCCAGGCACGCCCGGTGTGTTTAGTCTAGCAGAGCGAGGGCGGAGGCGGCGGCCGGCTGCACATTCGTCCTTGGGAGCGTGTGGGACCAGCGCCGAGCGGGGGAAACGAGGCTCGTGGCCAACTCCGTCTGTCGGCTGCGTGAAGACCGGAGCGAGGTCTGTCCCCGGCCTGATGCGCGGATGAGCCGCCTCGCCGCAGGATTTCCTCTCCTTTGAGGCCCAGCCATGGCCCCCGCCGCTCGCTGAAGCCTTTTTTTGTGTGTGTGTGTCTCTAAGAGGAGTTTCCTTCCACGTCGTCTCGCTCCCAACCCTCCCTCCAGCTTAAAATTCAAGTTCAGAGGTCAAAAACGGGGAGGCAAACACAGAGCCATGCCCAGGCAATGCCCTACGCGGGCAGCCCAAGGATTTTCGGGTGGTTTCATCGTCACCACGCGTAGCTGGCCTCTGGAGAGGCTCCCCAGGTCTGTCCAGCCACGTTCTTTAGCTCAGGGATTTCTAAATGTTCACTAAATGGGGGCACCTTTTTCCCCAGCGGGGCTGTGGGGTGGTTTGAGAGCTGCTTTTGGGGTCACGCTTCATTTCCTTTAGCTCCGCGTTTGAAGAAGCGTGGGCTGCTGTAGATCTGGTTCCTTTCCCCGGGTATCACTTCACAGCACGCAGGAGGAACAAGCACTAATAATTGGGTACCAGAGCTAAAGATGAGGAGAAATAGGTGCAGAACACCCAGCAAGGACTTCTCGGTGTGCCACGAGCAGGGCAAGGCCGCGGGGAAGCCGCGGGGTGACTCGGGGAGCTGTGCCCTCTCCCAGCGCCCGCCTGGCGCGCCGGGAGGGCAGCGGGTACCAGCCATAAACCCCTGGCTCGTTTCCACCCGGCCTCGGTGGCAAAAAGAAGAACCGTGCCCGAGAAGAGGATTTTGATAAACCCACAGCTTCCTCACGGGGGCTTGGGTTTTATCCGCTTCCCCGTATCGCGCCCCGCCTGCATTTAGGGTGCCCTGCCCAGGAAACAACTCACGCAAGACAAGCAGAAGGCTGTCGCAGATTTAATTGTACTTGGCAATCGAAACTGTACAAGACATTTACAGAGAACCACACGGCTCGGTGGCTATGTACACCTCCCTCCCACCGCCCCGAGGGACAGGAACCCGGGTGGCAGGGGATGGCTGTCCTCGCCCCGTCACCCTCGGCCGCGGTGCGGGAACAACCCTTTGGCTTCGATCGGAGCTGGTGCCGCTTCGTTTCCCGCAACGCTTGGCAGCACGGGTTCCCAGCTGGATTCTCACACGAATTCTTTGGACTGCTAGAAGGCGGCGGTGTCGCCGTTACGAGTATATACAGTTCTCTCTCTTCCCTCCTCAACTCCTCCGCCGCTGATGCTTCTTCTCCTCTACCTTTCTACCACATGCAATATCCTCTTGGCTGCCTCCAGCCCGGCCTCCCCCCCAAGGAAGGCGTTTCATTTTCAACAACCAGTAACTACAAAAGCTACTTTCGCTCCCTTTGCTATTCCCTCTACAGCTGCTGCTCTTCTTCCCTCCCCAAACCCTTGGCAACGTGCCTACGAAACCTTCCTACGCCCCTCCGTCCGACGCGGTTCTCTTTCAGGAGCCCAGAGCTCGGCGCTACGTGCGCGCGCGCGCCTCTGAACAAGGATCAAGTACTCGAAAGGAAACGCCAAGTCCGAAAGACTGAAGGTGACGAAAATACAAAAGTAAAAAACGAACGAGAAGAACACCAAAAAAAACCCCAAACAAGTATCTGAAAACAGCTAATTAAAAAAAAAAAATTAAATATGCGGCAGGTTACTTGAGTGAAAATGAGGAATGTACAACGAACACACCAGGGTGAACGATTCCAGTAGGTGAATTGAGGACCTGGTGAACCTGGGGGCTGATTTTTTTGCCTTTTTTTTTTTAAGAAAAAAGGATGGAAAGTGACACGGGTGATGATAAGCAGACACTGAAAAAGGTGTGCTATTTGAGACAAAGAAGAAAATGTGACTTCAGCTCCCGAGCCCACTTTGAAAGGGCTCCTGCAGCGTGGATCCAAAACGTTCCGCTGCAGGGGGACGCCACCGGGCTCGTGGTGACGGCGCCGCCGTCTGCTTCGGGTTTCCCGTTCCCCAGCCTCAATCACCACGCGGCGATCTTTCAGAAACCCAGGTGTGCTCTCCAAAAAAAAAAATAATCTGCCGGAAGCAGTCGAAACCACGAGGGCTTCTGAATCACAGCCTAAGAGCACAAACCCAGGGTGAGAGTGGTTGCTTTGGGAAAAACAGACTCCAGTTCGACAGTGTTACCTGTATACCAGTAGCTGCCATAAAAAAAAAAAAGACTTCTGTTCGGAAGAGCAAATCCAATCGTGCTCACAGGACAAGGAAAATGTACACGGTATTTATAAATAAACAGTCTTCCGCCCTGGTGTCAGCGGGGTTTTTACACCAGCGTTTCTTTCCGCTTGCTGCTCAGCTGCTTCTCCCTCGTTTTCCTGTGCCCGGCGAGCGTTCTGTGCGTTTTCACGCCCTTGGCTTCCTCCGAGTCCAGGACAGAGCCGCACTCGGCCGCGCTCTCGTCCAGCTCCATCTCCGTTACGCCGGACTGCCTCCGCTGGGCTTTGACGTTGGGCACGGAGGGGTTGTTCTCCTCCGATTCTTCGCTCAGCTCCGGCAGCTCCGGCAGATCTGCGGCGGCCGCAGTCCGCTGGAAGGGGGCGATGGCGGTTCGGATGCAGTTGACCCACTGCTGCTTGTGGAAGATGTCGTTGGCCTGCAGCGTGTGGGATTGACCCGGGGAGGGGTCTTGGAAACGAACTCGGAAGATATTTTTAGCTGAAGGTAAACAGAGGAAAAAGCTGCTCAGTTCCTAGCTCAGGATTGAGAGATTCCAGCACGAGGCGAGCGGCCCTGCCTGACCCGCTCCGCTTCGGGGCAAGCGTTCAAAATCCCACAAGCATTCTCCCCCCAAAAAAACCCAGCCCGGTCGCACTGAAATAGATGTTTTCTAATTTTAGCTCCGACTTCAAGGCGCCGTATGAAAGTTGGTGCCTTATGGGCACCAGATCTAACTCTGCAAAGCCCGGCAGCGAGCCTGAAGCTGGACGCAGACATCACACGCCCGCTACGCGCAGGGATCAACCTGCTGGAGATCTGCTCTCCTCACCAAGTGATCCCCCCACGCAGGTGAGGGGGTCGGGCCGTACCTTTATCCGAATTGCCAAAAGCTCCTCGGAAGGATCCTCCCATTTTCACATCGCCGTCCTGCAGGTCTTCGAGGAGCAGCTCCTGGACGGGGATGGGCTGCCGGTACACTTGGTAGGATTGCCGCTCGTTGCGAGTCACTGGCCGGGTCAAAACCAGGATGTCTTGGAAGAGGAAGACGTAGAGTTTCTGAAAGGGAAAACGTAGCCCAGGATGAGCAAAGCGTCGTGCTCCATGCAAAGCTGTTCCACACCCTCTGGAATTCAAGGCCACGTTAGCTCAAGTCTCACGCCCACGTTGGCTTCCTGACAACTGCTGGTTGCAGTAACTTAGGACCCTGAGAGCGGTGGCATACACGACACTTACATCATCAGCTTTATTATTTTGTGACCCTTCAGGATTGATTTACGATTTGCAGAAGGCAAGGGGAGGATAATTAGAAGCAGTTTGCTTTCTGACTCTACAAAACGCCTCCCTGGAGCGTAATGGCGGAATTAAACAACAAAAAACCCTCACAACAACCAACCGAAAAATAAAGAACACAAAGATTTGAGGTTTAAACCCAGGTTACTCCTGTAAGCCAGGACAAAAGGCGGCAAAGCCTGGAGTACAGCCGGGTCTTTGAGTGCTGCTGCAGCGGGAGATCAACTCCTGGCAGTTCACCTCAAAGCCAAACAGGCTCTCGTAGGAACACTTTTGTTTGGAAGAGCTGCGCGCCGGCCTCCACAATGGGGAATGTCAGAGCACCTGAAAGCAAACAGGCAGCAGGAAATCCCTTTTGATGGAGTGCTAGGGCACAGAGCACGCTTTCTAAGGTAATTTTGCGCTAATTAATTTCCAGCTCCTGAAGGCCAATTGTAAAACTGTCAGCAGGAAACTTTCCCTTAGAGCCCTGCAACGCAGCCTACCATCGGGTCCTTTTTCCTCTGCTTTTTAAAACGTAGGTAATTGTCTGGATGGAAGGGCTCCTGGTCCTGCTACGACAACGACTTTCTACTGCCTTCAAGGGAAGGTTTTCAAACCTGAGAATTAATTACCACCAACACGAGGGACTTACATGCCCGTTTTTATTCTTCAGCTCCCCGTGGCACAGCAAAGCTTTGCTTCCTTCGATTCTCGGGTCTTTCTGCTTCTCATCCAGGTACTCCAGCTTGTCAATGTAGTACTGGCACTCCGACTCCCCCTTCTTCAAGTTGATGTCAGAGAGGACTCCTTGGATTATAGATATCTGAAAAATAAAGCGTTTACAAGTGATTAAATAGGGACCTATGCTTGCGTATCTTCCCGTTACGTAGTTATTTAAAACCTCCCCGTGATGGAGTCCCTGTGGACCGATCGCCCATTTGCTTTCACAAGGGGTTAGTCACGGATCTGTGGGGTGAGAAAGCCACCCCACAAAACCACCGAGGGTTTAAGAAAGCTTTCTGGAGCTCTAGAACATGTTTCTGTCAGAACAATGCTCATGAAATCGCTGTTACTTACGGCTTCTTCCAGGATCTGGATATCAGGATGGTCTTTGGGAGTGTGCCTCAGGATCTCTTTCAGGAGCAGCGGGTATTTGACCAGCCGACTTCGAGGAATGTCCAAAAAGCTCCAAAGGTCCAGCTTGCGGCTGAAAGGAGACTCGAGGCAGCGCTGAAGGAAGTCCTGCACTCTCCGGTCCTGCTTCTTCTGATCCAGAAGCGCTTTGGCAGCCAGCTGATTGCTGCAGTAACCTTTGTAGGCATGGAGTCTTGGTAACTGCAGGAGGAGAAGAATAGTGTTGAAGAGTCAGATTCCATGCAGGAAGACCAAATGGCGTTAATACGTCAAGCTCGGGGAGTTCTACTTCCCTCACTGAGATATCTGGGCCCAATAAAAAAAGCTAACAGCTTATCCTGTCCATGTAGCTCGTCTTTTGTGTGGAGAACAAGGGCGTCCTACATCCAACGCCTTTGAAGTTCAGATGTTTGAGATTAACAGCAACAGCACTACTGAGATCACATCAGTTGCTAACAGTCAGGACAACGCAGCCATGTCAAAGATAAATCATTAAGTAATTGCAGTCGCACTAGTGCAAGTCCCCTGGACGAAATCGTGGCCCATTACAGCTGACAGAGCCCCATTGTTTTCAGGGCAGGCAGGATTTCCGCTTCGATCTTTCACTCCAGGCCACAAAAGCCGGCAGCTTTTCAGCTTCTAGCTTTAAACGTTCTTTAAGCTCATAATCGTTTTCAGCCTGGTGTCGGCGAGTGATGTACTCACCCACTTCACGAGAATGGGCCCGATCTGCTCCACTGTCCCATCTGGTTTTGTTGCTTCTCCTAAACTTGCCAACAAGTCTGGAACGGAAGCACAGCATTAGAAACTGCCACAAGGCCCCAGTAAACTGTCCTCATGTGGGAAAGCCCCGAGTGCAGCTCCTGGTCGACGTATTATGCGAAAGCGATCCAGTTGTTCTTACCTTCGTGCAGAGGAATGTAAGAATCCAGGTCCCCAAATATGTGGGTGAGCTCCTCCTCGGACATGATGGAGAGTTTCAGCATGGGGTCGTGATAAGCCTGCCGAAGAAAGTCAGTATGAAAATACGTTCGGATCTCCCACAGCTAAGAGCTGACAAGATAAATATCAATATAAACCCGGGGGATGTATCAAATGCAGGATGGATTTGAAGTGAAGCCGCTACAAACAGTAACATCGACTTGGATCGATGTTATAACATCGGATCAACAACTCCGTGTGAAGGCATCAAGGCTTAAAAAGGAGAAGGGCTTTGCTGCCTGATCTGCTCTCCTCTGGGAGAGGAATTGCTGTGCACAACTGCAAAGCACAAACGTTTTTCGGCTGAGTTTGTTGCAAACAAACCAGCACTGGTAGCACTGCGGGATTGCTCGCTTCAGCTTTCCAGGAAGGTTTCCAAAAGGTGGATTCTGGGCCTGACAATGCTGATGTGTAATGTTTGCAGGGGGAAGTCAACTTAATTATCTGCAACGCGATTATCGACTGCCGGAAAAAACACACTCACCTTTCTGGCAAGCTTCAGGTCCTCAATCAGGTCCTGCTCTCCTCTGGACATTTCGTAGATTGCCTGTGAGGAGGGGGATAAAAGCATTGAGGGTCATTTTTAATCCAGGTTTTCCTCTGAAAGAGCCTTTCGGCTAACATCACGCACATCCTGTCTCTTCGGCCCGAATTGCTTCATGCCACCCGGGCACGACAACCCCGAGTAAATCTGCTGCCTTTCCCAGCTCGGAGAAAGCGACGTTACAACTGTGTGAAAGCTCTGACGCTCACGCACAAGCCAAATTAAATATTAGCGCCTTTTAAATCACTGCTTTTACACAGGCGAGCAAGAAAAAAAAAAACCAACAAAACCCAGAAAACCGCAGAGGTCAAATCCCAGGCGTCTTTAGTCAGCTTCTGGGTTGTCAGGAGAAGATTTGTCGAAGAACTGCAGGGAAAAGGCAAGCCAAGGCCTCGCCGCTTGGCTTTCAACCAATTGTCAAGAGCTCGAAGAGAAAGACAGCTGGCTTTACAAGGAACCCGACCTGGGGTCTGCTGCAAAGCAACCAGCGTGGCTGGGGCTCAGATTTCAACCCCCCGTGGAAAGTTTGGCACCTCTGAAGGGTCGGACTGGGGAGACGAGCTCCCTGGCGACTCGAGGGAGAGCAGCATTACCTTTTCCCATGCCTGGCACCGAAATAAATCTAGCGGCTTAGAATCGAAGGTGCACAGGAAGACACGAGCACCCCCGGATGCTCACTGATCCTTTTCCCACCAAGGAAACGGACCAAGGAACAGCTGCCCTCGCCAGTCCCGTTGTTTAACAGGCATCTCACCTCCTGACGCTTGATTTCTTTGGTGCTCAGGGATTCTTTCATGTTGACGTCTAGCATCTCAGACCAGAGGACGCTGTTTCTTCTTTTAGGAGGGGTGGGAGCAGCGGATCTGCTGCATGCCTTCTGGGCACAGCCAGGGGATTTGCTGTCGCTGCGAAGGGCGAACGACTACAGGGATTAAAGAAAAAACGAAAGGCAAGTTTAAAAAAGGAGCCAACAGTTCAGAAGGGCAGAAGCATTCCCCCCACCCCTCCCAATCCTTCATCCTCCTCTGCTGCACAGGGCAGGAAAACACGCCCAGACACTTTTCCTCAGATAAAGGAACCCTTTAATCAAGCTGCTGAGAAGGGCCCAAGAGCCCCGAGACCGGCAATCTTTTCCATGTGCCTCCCTGCGCAGAGCCTGGGAGGAGAACAGGGAGATAAAGCTTGGGTCTGTTTCCAAGGCATGAGGAAGTAAATAAACGAGGCTCATTAGTGCTTGCGATGGGGGGTTAGTCAGACGCCAGTCGAACTTTGCTCTCGTGTTCTGGGGTGGTATTACAAGAGGCAGAGCAGCGACGGCACCCGGACGCGCGCGGTTCCCTCGGCACCAGGTCCTTGGCATCATCGCTGAACAGCAAGGCTGCCAGCGAGACACGAGCTCCGACACACACATCTCGAGTGCTGCAACCGTTTACCGACACCGTTCTCCTTTATCTGAAGTTTATTTCTGCTTCCCTCCCGAAGCCCTCAACGACCCGGAGAGCCGCCTCTGAACTCCTGAACTCCTCTTCGTCCCCAAGCACGATTTCTGGCCTTGCATGAATCCTCTGCTAGGTTTTCGAGAGCTGCCTGGGAATCCCAGGGCCTGTTCCCCTCCCTACAGCCAGTATCGTCCCAAATGTCCACGGAGGACGAAAAAAACCTCTGCTTTTTACCTGTATGGTCTGCCCAAAGCGCCGAACCGCACCATTTCTTACAGGAGAGATCAAGTTCGCCAAGGACGTGACCCGTGCCAGAGGCCGAACCCGTTTATTGCTTGGCTCCTGTAAATAAAGCAGAGAACAAATTGTACCGGCTGCGACTTCGTTTCTCAGGCTGTCCAGGCAGGTTGAAAAAGCATGAACACCCTCAAGGAATGGGAAACGCTGCAAAGAAAGCGTTTCCAAGTAGCCATTCGTCTTCGACGGAAAGCAGAGGCTGTAAATATCTGTCTGAACTTTAGGGCTACGATTAAAACTGTAAAAAAAACCTCTGCCCAAGACGAACACACGCGTCAGAATTCGGAATTAGGCTCAAGCAGACACCGCTACGGCTCGAACAGAAAGAGACCGAAGGGCACCGCTGCGGGTGACTCGTCTAAAGACGGAGCCGCGATCTGCTTCTCCCTTTTTGATCGTGTTTTCCTTTGTCGCAAGAATGCGTTTTTCCATTTTCATTTGATTTTTGGAAGAGAGAAGTAACGGTCGGAGCCCCAGCAGCTCTTTTAAAACCTTCGGTTTTACAAAGCTTCCTCCCCCTCCCGCTCTGCTCCCCCCAGGACAACTCGTGGTCGTTTTTCTTCCCCGCGTTCAGATTTGCAAGGCAGAGCTTCTGCTTTTCTACGCCGCTAATCCACGCCGGGAGCCCAGAGGATTTTCGACGCTGCCTTGACCCGAAGGCTTGCCAAAAAGGAAGAAGTGTCCCAAGGAAACCTCCCGGTGCTGGAGCTCTGAGGGCTTTTGGACATCACGCTGACAACCCCGCGGATTTGGGATCGAGATATCGGGCTGTCAGGATCACCCACCCTAAGCAGCTGGTGGATATCGGCCTGACTCAGCAGCACGAGGAAGTTTCTTCGTTAGGATAATTTGATGGAAGCTTTTATTTTTTTTTGACTCGACCTCCGTAGAAATTTTCCCCAAACTTCGTTCGATGTTTTGGGTTAATTACAATTCGTTTTCTCCCTTCCTGTATCCAAGACCAAAAGGCTGCTTAGGACAGCCTGAGGTCGCAGGACTGGGAGCCCAAACCCTCTGCTCCTGCGTAGCAGCGACGTGACAGAAGCTGAAAGCAGAAAAGGGGAACAGGAACCCGCCGAGAGAGCTGGCTTCCAGTTAAGGACCGAGGAAGCCGACGAGCTACGTACGCAGGATCCGTTCTCAGCAACGCGAGCCCAGGAGCCCGCGAGCGGCGTTGGGCAACGGAGGACGGAGCTGATGCCAAATTAAGCCCTCAAAGTCGCAGGGAGAAACGAGAAACGCGACGATTTGTGGCCGATGCAGGGCACAAAGAGCCTCTGGGCACCTCAAAGGGTGTTTGAGGCTGAGCTTGAAATGTTTTGAGTGATCTCAGGGGAAAGCTCCGAGGGGGCACCCCCAGAGGGTTTAGGCACAGCACTGGGGACGCTGCAGTCACTTGTCCCCTCTGCCCGCCTCGAGCCGTTGGATTCGGGGAGGAATTGGTTGGGAAAGGCTTATCCAGCAGGCTGTGTGCTCAGGAAACGAGGAAACTTTAATTACTTACAGACGTTTCTGGCTGGAGAGCGAGGCTAGGTAATGTAGTTCTGTGAAGCCACGTATCCGTGGAGCGGGATAAAGGGAGGCGAGCCAAGAGGAGCTTAAGAAACGACAGGAATGTGAGCAGAAAACATACAGAAAATAGCAGGGAAAAGGAAAAACACGACGCTGAAGATGAAAAGGGAGGAACCTCGGCGCTTTAGGATGCTTTAGGTATTTCACAGTTAAGGGGTCAGCTCGGCAGCCTGGCCAGGAATGAGATACAGCGACACGGCGTCTACGCGAAGGGACACGTGCGGATGCCTTCCCTGCACATCTGCGACACGTGCACGAGGTCTCGCGGCGGGCCAGGCGGCACAAAGGGGCTCCCTGTCCCAGCCAGAGCGTAAATTGGCACCTTTTGGAACAGCAGCTGGCCGGCACCAAGGCCGGGAGCAAAAAGCTTTGCTCTCGTGGAGCTGTGCAGAGGGAGGAATTTCGCAGATCGGCAAGACCCGAGCGTTTTCTATCCGTGCCCTGCGTTCCCTCGGGGTGTCCGGGAATGGTTTGGTTGCCAGAAAGCTGTGTCTGTTTCTTCTTCTCCTGACTGCATCGCTCGATCCAAGGCAGACAGCCTCCCTCCGAGAAGCCTCACCTTCGCTGCGAGCTGCCTTTCAGCCGGGGGCTGCGCGCTGCGATCCTCCCCTCGCGGTCCGACTCGGCCACGGTGTAAGCCGAGCCTCGGCGCAGCTCACGCTAGGGATAACTTTGGCTCAGTGCTGGTTTTTTTTTTAGTTCTGTACTTGCAGACAACGATCAGGCTGTCTCCATGCTGTATTCCCTACAGGAGCCCGGATTAAAACGAAGTCTGCGGGGTTTCCGTGACAAGCTGGCGGCGTTAAGCATTACGGCCCCCGCACAATTCAAACCCCGGGGAGCTCAGCAGCTCTCCTACTTCCATTCACACTTGTTTTTTCTCCCCCCCCAAGGGACTTTTTATTAGAAATCAATATAAATACGTAGCGAACATCCACGCAAGAGGTAAAACTTCGTCTCCGTGCCCCAGCTGGAGGGCAAGGCTTTAAGGGCTTCTGATTTAACGCAGGTAATTCGCGTTGTGAAGGCGTTGCGCCTCGCTGCTCGGAAGAAAACCACCTACTTTTGAGCAAAGCAGTTTGCCCCCGAGCAGCACGCACGCACGCAACCTTTCCCCCGTGCTGGGTAATAATTAGCGGGTTTTACAGGGCTCATTTAACAGAGGACAATGCTCGCCGTGCCAGCCCCCGGCCCAACGCATGCAAACACGGTGACAAATCGACAAACCGCGCGCCGCCGAACTTGGATTAATTAAACCAGGTATGCGGGAGGGGGTTTTAAGTCCCCAGCTCGAATGTTCCTTGCCAGAGATCATCGCCACCTGACTGCCTTTAAGATCCACGTGAAAGCTGAGCAAAGCTCGCCTCTGTCCTGGACGTCTTTGCCTGCGATCGATGCGGATCCCCCAGCTCCAGCTTGGTGAGATCCCTGCCCTCCGCCTTTCCCAAATTTAGGGGGCTGCTCGCCACGATGAGAGCATTCGGCCCCGAAATTTGGGGGCTCCTGACGGCAAATGAGTACCTGGCACCGCCAGGAATATTGCTCAGGGGGCATCGCTCGAGCCCTGACCCACAGCTTCACGCCCGATGCCCAGCACACTGGTTATACCGTACCAAACACATACATTTTAAGAATTAGAGGCGATTTATTCATTTAGAAGATATATTCGTATTCATTTCGCTTCTCCCCCAGCACCTGTTTTCCCTTTTGCAGGAGGCGATTGCTCAAAAGGGGCTGTTTGAAAGGCAGGGCTTTAAGGTGGGGGTTGTGTGTGCAGTGCCGGCCCCAGGGCTGCCTGGAGCTCCCTTCCCCTTCCCCGTGGCCCCGAGCGGGGCAATAACGCCCTGCCCAGCACCGCCGATCCCTGCCTGGCTGCTGACCTTTGCCTCCAGTCCCTGCAGGAGACGTGCGATAGCCTGCCCCGAACGCAAATTACCCCCTGTGCGTAACGACACGGTATAAAACCAACTCTATATGTATATAAAAAATAAGCCACCGACCTTTCGGCTTTGGCTCGAGGTCCTAATAAGGCAAAATCGTGGCAGCGGGAGGAGACGGCGCACGGAGGGAGCCCCCCGGAGCAGCCCCGCTTCGCCCCCTGCCTTCACAACCACCCTCCCGTGGGAGCCTTTACCAAAAAAAAACACATTTCTTGTTTTATTTTCACTCAGCCTGCACCTCAAGGCGGGTCCGGACACCACCTAGCTCCTCTCCATCCCCAAACCCACCTCTTTTACCCTCAAAACCCTCCTCGAACCCCCCAAAACCCGCTCCCCGGCCCCATTTTTTCCCCCTCTTTCCTCATCTCCGGCTCACCTCCTGCTCCCTGAAGGCCTGGTTCTGGGCATCGATGACTCGGATCGTCCTCTTGACGGGCAGCAGCCCCCCGAGCTCTCCGGGGGCCACCATCGCCCCGAGCCCCCCGCCGCCCCCCGCCGCTCTGCGCCCGCTGCCGCGCCGCGCCGCGACCTCACCGCCGGGGGCGGGGCCTCATCTATGACCACGCCCCAATCCCCGCCCCTCCCCAAGCCCCGCCCACCCCTCCTCAGGAGCTCGCCCCTCCCACCTCGATCCCTTTCCCTGCCTTTTCTTTTTCCTCTTAAAATCCTTAAAAAACGCCCCAAAAACGGGAGCTGGCTCCCGTTTGCTTTAAAGGGGGCAGCCTGTGAGGGGCGAGGGGAGCGTTCCTCGCGTTTTGTGACAGAAAGTGGTTTGAAAAACACACATTCCCCCCCCCCCCTTTTTTTTTTTCAACATTTGGGTTAAAAAGAGGCAAATTAAAATGCGTGTTTTGATTTGGGGCTATTTCACCTCATTTTCTCTCCTGGCACTTGCGATTCTGAGGCCCAGCCGCCCCCCAGGGCTGGCGGTGGGACGCGTTTCTCCTCACGATCTCTCTGGTTGCTGCCACAGGCGCGCGAGGCGCTTGCCGCCACAAACTGTGGTATTTTTTTAACCGGCCTCAGCCCTCCCTGTTCAAAAACCCCAATTCTTGTCCAGACCTGCGCTTTGAAGTCTGTTTTCGGTTTCCAAAGCCCTGCTGGCAGGGGCAGAGCCGCTCCCCCTCTCCTCCCAGGGGTGCCTGCCTCAGCAAGCCCGGCTGTGGATGCAGCGGGGCTTGTAGGGTTTGTTTGTTTGTTCAGTCCTATTATTCCTGGCACCAACACAAACCTCTGAAGTAAAAAAAGTAAAAAGGTCTCCTGTGTTTTGTTTTGCAGTAGAAGGGCGGCTGCAGGGCTGCCTGGCCACGCTTTTTCCAACCTTCTTCGTGGAAGAAGGCTCGCGTCCCGCCAGCCCCTCTCGTGTCGTCCTCTCCCCTGGCCCATTTTGTTTTGATTTTGGCCCCGTTTGTGTCTTTTGGGTGGAAAACTTGGAAATCCAGGCCCCTTGAACCTCGGTTGGGGGTCAGGGTTTACTACATTCCCAGAAACTTGAGGTCCTTCAGATTGGGGGGATCCCGGTCAGCCAAGTCACCTTCCTTCTCGCTAGTCAAGTCAACTGGTTTTAAGACAACAACTAACCAAGGGGACCAGTTCTCTGGAAAACCCATCACTGAGTTTGACTGGGGGGTTGTGGGTGTCTAAATGCCTGTTTCTCCTCTAACCTAAGGACAAAGGTTTGATGAACGTGCTCTAAAAGGCCACGAGTTGGGAAAAGAGAACAATTCTCGACCCCAGCATCTCCCTTTCCAGAGACGGAGATGTGCAGAGCCAACTAAAAATAGGACGTGAACAATCGGGACCCGATTGTGAAGAGCCACACACACACACAAGGACGACTCTTGAACGAGTCTCGTTAGGACCAGAACGTGATGTCCTGCGTCTCGGAGCACTTTGTGCCATCCGAAGTGTTTTCTGTGACGTAGGAGTTAAATAATTGTCCCTCTCCTTGCAGAGCCCTCGGGGAAGGGACGATTCACCGCGGGGAGATCCCTCTTTGTGCGTGACACCTAATTTGCCGTGATGCAAGCCTGCTGAAGTCACGGAGAGGGAACTGAAGGCTCCACCAGCCTGACACACCGGGGCTCCCCGCCTGCTCCTCCGGCACGTGCGATGGGTACGTGTCCTGCACAGCCCATCTGGGTAGATCAAGCACTGTTTCAAGCTAAAATCCACCTGCGTGGTGGAGATGTGCACGTGTGGGTAGTTGATGACCCACACGCAGTGCCGAGCACATGAAGGGAATAAATCTGGAGAAGCCTGAAGATGGCGAGGGTGGGAGGTGGGCAAAGCATCCTGAAGGAGGTGTAATACTTGGGAATCCTCTGATGTAAGCCAAAACGGATGGAAAAAGAAAGGAAACTCACTCCTTGTGCAGCAGAAGCTACCAAACCTGACTTCTGGAGTTGTGCCCTACACACTCTGCACCACTATCCCAGCTTCCCTCTACCCACCAGCATCTCCCTCCGTGTTCCCACTGCCCTTTATCCCTCTGCCCTGGCTGCCTTTGTGCCTTCCCCAACCCCTCTGGGCCGCTGGGCAGGGTCCGGCCCACACCAGGGCTCCACGAGAATGCCGCCCGGCCGGTCTCTGCACGGAGGGATGGTGACAGACCAGTTCTTCCTGCTCTCCTGCCGGTGGTATTAATAGCATTCCTCCCCTACACTCAGACGTGGATTTTCACTTCTAGGAGTGAAATACCTCGGTGACTCCAACCCTCCGATCGTGTTAGGGAGCCAGGAGGAGTTGGAGTGACGGTCACCCAGCACTCATTGTTCGATGCTCGCTTTTAGTTTGGGTTTTCACTTCCATGGAGAAGGGTGGACTGCTGTTACACCAAGCTGCTTGCCTGACGTCCCGGGCAGCCTCATACCTGCGTCATTCTTCGCTCCTGCGTGTTATTCTGGGTAGGTCTTCTACTGAACAGAGGTGCTCTCGGGGGTTCTGACATGCCGCTTTGTTATTTCAGCCCCAGAGCATCATCAAATACATTTTAGATTAACAAACGAGGAATTCCAAAGAAAACATGCATCTGAATTCCAGTCTGCAATTCCAGACTGCGCTAAGTTTTCGCAGTTAAAAATACTCAGTTGCTTAAACAACCCGTGGCATCTGGCTAGTGCCAGGGGTTGCCAAGCGTGGCGTGCAGACCACTTGGGGCAGCAGGAACGTTGCCCCCACAGCCGAACGTGTCCTCCAGCACCGTGTCCTGGGCAGCCGGCGCTCATGACCTGCTGTCCTGTCCCTTCTCTTGGCAATGCTCGAGTAAATCACGTGCGAGAACAGCGGGAAGACAGAGTTAATATAAAATCCTGGCGGGCCTGGAATGTGATTTTCAGCCTAGGTTCAGGGGAAGAATCCTTCCAGCACCCTCCATGTCCTCACGTTTTAGGTGACACAGCCCCAGCCATCAGCCGGGGCACTTGGGGTTGCTTTCGTTTATACCTAACCCTGCAAGGAGGATGTTTGCTGCTGCAGAGAGGAGCCAGAGACAAAAAATCTTGCTTCTATCCCTGGCTGTGAAGGAAAAGACCCGAGCTGGTGCACCACGGCAGCCTGGAGGCAGGGGGTTATTCCTCAGCGGGCGCTTTGCCCAGTTTTCACAGGTCCCGGATGCCTCCAACGTGACTGACATCTGGATTCAATTTCTTCAAAGAAAGAACCTGCGACATTTTAATCCCTTTGGCGGCTTGAAGTCTCGGGGAAAACGAAAAGCATCCATTACGCCCACAGCGTATTCGTTTTCATTGTCGTGCGCGTGCGTTTGGAAATCCCGCCCACTAGGAACCGAAATCCGACTGAAAGCGAACTTTACGGCTATTCCTAACACGTTACACAGAGTGTAACACCCTCAAGGTCTGGAATTAGGAGGATCTCCCATCTGTTTTCACGTACCCAGGGCCGTCAGCCCCCCCCGCTGCGGTACACAACGTTGTTTACCGTCCACGAGCTGTGTTTAACATTCCACTCCCAGATATTTATATTCGGAGCCAAATTTGGAGCAGTCTTCTGGAAAACGAGCAAAAAGTAGGCTATGACCCATCAAGAGACTATGGGGTCATCTGAAAAGTTTATGAGCCGGTCTGGAATCCGGCATTTATTTTGGATGGCGGGAGGTCACTATAATTAGCTGCCATTCAACTCCATCACGCAGTTACAAGTGGAAAAAACGACAACCCGCGGCGTAGATGAACATTTACTGAAACAGAGCCTCCAACGTTTTGCGGAGCTCCGGAGGACGAGAGGCACCTCAACCATCCCCCAGCCGAAAGTTTGGGTGCTCAGGCCAGGATTTCACAGAATCCCAGGACTGTAGGGGTTGGAAGGGACCTCGGAAGATCATCGGGTCCAAAAGCAGGTTCCTCAGAGCAGGCTGCCCAGGTAGGCGTCCAGACAGGCCTTGGATATCTCCAGAGAAGGAGACTCCACAACCTCCCTGGGCAGCCTGTCCCAGTGCTCCGTCACCTTCACCATGAAGAAGTTCTTTTGCATGTCGGTGCAGAACTTCCTGTGCTCTATCTTGCGGCCATTGCCCCTTGTCCTGTCCCCAAAAACCACTGAGAAGAGGTTGGCTACATCCTTCTGTCTCCTACACCTCAGGTATTTGTACACATTGATGAGATCCCCTCTCAGTTTTCTCCAGGCTGAACAGCCCCAGGTCTCTCAGCCTTTCCTCACAGGGAAGATGCTCCAGGCCCCGTATCACCTTTGTGGCCCTCCGCTGCACTCTTTCCAGGAGATCCCTGTCTTCTTTGTACCGGGGAGCCCAGAACTGGACACAGTACTCCAGGTGAGGCCTGACCAGGGCAGAGGGGGAGGATCACCTCCCTTGACCTGCTGGCCACGCTCCTTTTAACGCACGCCAGGATCCCCTCGGCCCTCTTGGTCACGAGGGCACGCTGCTGGCTCACGGTCAACCTGCCGTCCACCAGGACCCCCAGGTTGACTTCCACCTTATGAATATGAACGTGACACCCGAAAGCACGGCCCGTCCGAGCTCGTGGTGTTATCACACACAACATCTGCCCTAAAAACGGAGTCATGGCGCGAGAATCACAGAAAAGTCTAGGTCGGAAGAGGCCTCCAAGATCACCGAGTCCAACCTCTGAGCTAACACAACAAGCCCTCCACTCAACCACATCCCTCAGCTCTACGTCTAAACGGCTTTTAAAGCCCTCCAGGGATGGGGACTCCACCACTTCCCTGGGCAGCCCATCCCAGTGCCTCACAACCCTTTGGGTAAAGAAGTTCTTCCTCAGATCCAACCTAAAGCTTCCTAAAGAAGCTCCGGTTCACTTCAGCCCCCAACCCGCTCGCGTGCCAACTGTTGTTTGTCGGTTGCAGCCGATGCCAGCGCCGCTCGTTTTGATCAAAGCCCTGTTTCCAAACGCAAAATTTGTAACTGATGCACGGGCACGTTCGCGCATGAATCAGAGCCGCCAATAAAACTGCCATAAAAGTCCTCTGCAGCGGTTTTGTCTTTGGGAGGGGGAAGGGAGGAGGGCGGGACTGTTTTGGTTGTTTCTTTAAGGTTGTGGGTATCTCTTCTACAGGCAGACGTTACAGCTGCAGTTTCTTGCATTATGTAGTCGTGTTTTTTACGCTGCGTTATCCCTGCCTCGAGCCAAGCTGCTTCTGTGGAGTCTGAGCACGGAAAGACATTTGGTTTGGAGTGATGTGGACCAGCAAGAATGCAGACACACGGGGATTCTCTCTTCCCCCTTCCTCTTTTCTTCCAAGTCATTTTCTACCGTAAAAATATTCGGGTTTTATCCGTTTTCCCTGGAAAGCTTCTCGCCGTCAGCTTCAGCGTCACAGTCTCGCTCCGCTGCCAACACGAGCACAACTCCAGGGCTTGCTGGGGCTGGACTCCTCTCGCAGCCAGGCTGAGTAATATTCACAGAGCCGGTCCCTGGAGGTGAGTAAGGCTTGGAGAGGACACGGCGCGGAGGTTCATAAAAGGGTCTTCACCAAGACTTCACTTCCTCTGTGGAATCCCTCTTCCGAAAGCCTGACACAGACACCCAGCAGCAAACATCATCCAGACGAGACGTGATTCTTACCTATTACTCAGCTTGGCTTCATTCTGCCTCTGGGAAAATACGCGATGGCGTCCGTGTGTTCCCCGTCACGTTCTGAAAAGTCTTTATCCAGTTGCTAGCAAACACCAAGGTACACACGCCTTCAAAACACACCGGGCTGCTTCCTCCCGTGAATCACCAAACACCTTACCTAGCTGTGGGTAAGATGCAATCAGTCTGTACACGATCAATTAACAAAAATTAGCTCGTAAACCTACCCGAAACGCAAAAGGAACTCTCAGTATTGAAGCATCAAGATCTGCTTAATGAATTCTTGTCTTCAAGTTCTTGTTTCTGCCCCTGCACCGCAATTCGCCTTCTGTTCTGTCTTCCCCAGACAATTATCAGTAGCCCACGTTGTTGTGTGGCTCCAGAAATGATCTGGGGAGAAAACACCTCCTTTTTTCCCCAAAAAGGACGGGGGAAATGGTTTGGCACATAAAAAGGGGCAGCTCAGCGCTGAAGGAAGTGGATGCTGGAACTGTGGTCTCGGGTTATGACTTCCCACTCGGATCTTGACGATGTCTGGAGGGGTTTTTAGGCTGTTTGTCAAGGAAGAGGCTTAACAGGCCTAAGAGATCTGCTTCTTTTTTGAGCGGGACTCTGGCGGGCAAGGAGGAGGTTCACAACCCAACACAACGTTTTGCATATCGTCTTCCCGGCACGCGGAACGATGAGCTAGAACATTCAAGGTTTAAACAACGTGTAAGGTTGAAACAACTGCTCGGCCCTTTCAGAAGGACAGGTACGTGCCCAAATTAAACAAACTCTCCCTTGGCTTTATTTTAAAAACATACACTGGGGAGGACACCAGGTTTGGATACTACGGTGCCTGCTCCTAAACAGCTCCTCACGGGATCACGGCCTACACGAAGGATTTGTAGGAGTGGAGACGAGGCCTCTGGAGAAGGGGAGGCTCAGGGGCGACCTTATGGCACTCTCCAGGTCCCTGAAAGGAGGCTGGAGCGAGGTGGGCTTGGTCTGTTCTCCCACGTGCCTGGTGACAGGACGAGGGGCAATGGGCTCAAGTTGCGCCAGGGGAGGTTCAGGTTGGATCTGAGGAAGAACTTCTTTACCCAAAGGGTTGTGAGGCACTGGGATGGGCTGCCCAGGGAAGTGGTGGAGTCCCCAGCCCTGGAGGTCTTTAAAAGCCGTTTAGACGTAGAGCTTAGGGATGTGGTTGAGTGGAGGGCTTGTTGTGTTAGCTCAGAGGTTGGACTCGGTGATCTTGGAGGCCTCTTCCAACCTAGACGGTTCTGGGATTCTGTGAGTGTGAACGCGGCGTGCTGGCACAACTCCCCTGTTACTACAAGCGTGGTGACAAAGCAGCAGCTCGGCGGCCGGGCTGTATTTGCTGGGGGAGATAGTGGAGCTGAAATAAGAGCTACGCAGTGGAGTTGGACACTTCGCACTGACAAACTCCAAAAACAGTTCCCCTCGGTAAGACGGGGATAAACAACGTACGACCTAACCTACGCGTAACGTTCTTAAATTAGCTCGAAATTCCCTCGAGACCTTGTTTTGTTAATGAAACAGATACGTCCGTGTCGGAACGGGGCTAAATTTTAGCCTGTTGATTCACCCTCATCCGAGCAAGACAGAGCAAAATATCATCTCTGCAGCCTAAGTGCGTGATGAGACACCGAAGAGCTGGTGATGTGTTTTGAAGACGCGACTATAAATAGCTGATGGCATTGTTTTTAATTTTTATTTTTAATAACCTTGAGGGTTGTTATCAAAAAGCCTGCAAATTACAACCCAATCAGTGCTCTTAATGTCTTTCAACAAGGCTGCTAGGGCATGTTTGGTGGGTGTGCCTCGCTCTCGAATATCCCAGAGAGCCTGACCCTTTCAAAAGAACAAGGTAAAAAGTCAGCTTAAACAAAAGCCGCAGCCTGAGCTTTGGCTGTATTGCCCAGGGATTTCCCTTTTTCCTTGGAAGATTCCAGTTAAAACCCTAAAAAAGCGGGCGAACGCGTTACTGGCCATGTTTCGCTTTTGCCTTAGAAGTGACGGCTTTGTGGGAGAAACCCTAATTCAGGCAATTTTGGTCACCACCCCACTTAGCCCGATGAAAAAGAAGAGGAAAAGAAAAGAAAATCCTCTTCCCGGAGGGCAGCTTTCCCAGCCGTCACACTCCCATCTGCACCAGAAAACCAGAAGGACCTCGGGAAACGAAACAAACCCCGCAACACAGTCAGCGCGGAGGCATCAGGCAGATAAATCCTTTTTGCTCTTTTTTTCCCTCCCCTGCTAGGAAATCACAGGGCTGGCCTTATCTGGAGCAGGAGATCTCGTTTGGAGAGGTGAAAGCCCAGAGGCAGCCCGGACGGGACAATCGGGTGAGCACCCAGCAGCAGGCAGGCTGAGCGAGGCTCATAAGTAACGCGCAAGAGTGAGGGGCAACAAACAGAGGATGCGCTGGTCATTCGGTCCAACAGGAAATTCCCCGCTAGCAAATCACTTTTGAACCCAGCCTAATAAACGGCAAAACCCACTTGTTAACTCTCAACTCAATAGCTGCTTCCTAGGGGAAAAAAAAAAAACCAACAAAAACACCAAACAATTTATCTCGTTCCCCTCTTCAGAGAAGTGTCTGACTGAGATCTTCGGGGCAGTTGGAGAGCGGGAAGCAGATTCTAGCTGGGATCTTTTCCCAAGATACAGCTCGGCAGCTCCCCACCTGAAATTTTTTAAAGCCCCTTTAATCCGCAGCCTTAAGACCAATTTACCACCCAGGCTTGTTGTTTTCGTTACCTTCAAGTCAAGGCTGCAGAGACTGACCACATCATCGTCCTTCTCTCGGCGCTTCCTTTTCTGTAAGAAACGAAACCGGGTTATAGCCGTGCGCTCGGTTTGCAACCCGAAAGGCTTTTTTTTTAAACATCAAGTGGTCTTGAGACTTTTCTTTAACTTTATCCCAGCAAATAACTCGAAAAAACCTAAAGGCTGACAATAAAAAGCGTCTTCATGCTATTTTGTGAGGTTTGCCATGTGATTATACTTCGATGCTACGTTTGTTGCTCTGCACTCCCCTAATTGTGACGCTGAGTAAAGGAGGAAACCTCAGAAAGAAGGCAGAACGTGGCAGTAAACCACCGGGCAACGATTCGAGGTTTATTTAGCCCATTCTGGTTTCTCGGGTCAGCAATCCGGCACTAAAGCTTTTTGAAGGAGTTAGGTACCAAGGGGATCAGCAGGACTTCATGCCTCCGTGGGGACACCAGCAGACCCCGTATTTAACTCTCATCATGTTTGAGCCCCAGCCTGGTTGGGGGTTGTGAGTGAAGGGTCCCCGGATTTCCCCTGGAGGCAGTGCCAGCATAAAGCAGTTTGGCACTGGGTTAAACGCACGTACGGGAGGGCACTGCCATCGCTTCTTTAATCACGCGTGTTTGTGGAGGAGAGATGAGGCTTTTGGCAGGGCAGCCCTCAGCTATTTTCCTTTCCGAAGAAGAGCAAAAGTCAGTGGAACAACGATCTGCACGGAGCTTCCTGGTACGTCCCACTACCTCCGTGCTATCTGGGCTTCTGCGTTATTTTTGCATTACCCAGGTAATGGAAAAACGAAGCGCGGACTCATCCTGTGAACCAGCACCAGTGGAAAAAAACCCGGGTCACGAGGATAAATTGGTCGCCCGCGAAACGAGCACTCGATTTTCGCCCTGTGCCTGACCCTTGTTGTTCAAAACTAGGGAAGGAGCAGAGTCCGTCGTCTTCCACTTCACTACGAACAGAGGAAAAAGAAAACAAAGCCTTTTGTGTTTCATGTTGCCCTGCACGTTGTTCACTCGTTTAACAGATGAGACACTGAGCCGAAATGGGAAGAACCACCTCCCTGCAGCTGCAGAGGGAACTGCTAACAGAAATTATTCTGCGAACCGAAAAGCGTTTCTTTTTTTGTGCTCTGCTGGCCCAGCAGCTTGACTTTCTGTCGGAAGCAATCCCTGTTTTCTTAGAATTTATTCATCTACTCAAATAACTTGAAAGTTTCAGCTTTAATCGGGGTTTGTCATCGTTGTAAGCGTACTACAAATGTTTGACTACAAGCATTCCAATTATTTTAAGTGCTGACCAGCCGAGTTTACATAGTTCCTTTGAAAATCTGATGCCGTCGAGGGGATGTCCAAGCCTTACCGGAGGGCTTCAGAAACCTGTTCTCGTTTGCTCGTCCTTTCATATCGCTTTTAGGCTCCGAGGACTCTTCTCACCTGTCCACGTTGATGGCCCAGCACGCCCCGTGCTTTCTGAAGAGACCTTTGGCAGGCTTGAGGACATATGCAAACGCAGACATTTGTTTGCTAGGCTTAGCAAAACATGCAGAGCTGGTTATTTACCAAACCCTGCAATAAAAGGCTGCCAGAACCACACCTTTTGGGTCTGCAGATTATTTTTCCCATCGGTAAGGCGAGGATATTAGCATCTATTTCACAGAAGGGAGCTGGCAATAAAGACACAGACACCACGATCCGTTCCTTACGCAGGCGAGTACATTCACATCTTTCCCATAAAGCTCCAGACCAAAGCCCAGAGGCGAAAAGGGAGGCCAAAGTTTTGTTTTTTCAACTGGCTAGACTTAAGCAAGAAGCACTGCCTTGGCTGGACCCCATTTCCTTTGCCCAATATAGTTTCACACAAAACCGGAGACGGTGGAGTACGGAGCCAGCTGTATCATTCCCGCGCGGTGCCAGAAGAGAAACGGATTCCAGGAAAATTGCCTCTTCGGGCTGCTCGGACCCGGGCGTTTCAAGCCACACGATAGAAAAGAAAGGGTTACGGTACCGTTCGCTCGTGTTTTTTCAGACGGTCGCCATCAGCGATGCGGCGCGTTAACCTCCTCGCGAAACCCAAGCCGGGTGGAAAAAGTTACTGCTAGGAAAGTTACGGGACCGTAAAAAACCGTGAGAGCTGACGTTGAGCTCTCGAAGAGGGATTGTAAAGGAGAAGCAGAAAAAATGCTCACGGGGAGGGGGAATCTACATATTTTGTGACTTACTTTAGGAGACCTAAACAACGCCACGAATGGGAACGTTAATTACATTTCAAGGGCTCCGATGAAAGCTCCAGGAGCTTGGTTTGCAGTCTGCAAGCAGTTCCCGTCAGCTACTTGTACGCGTATTAAGCTTTTTTTGCATGAAAGCAGGAAGTTTTTTTTTTGGTTAGGACTCAGTCTGGTTTTCTTTGTGCTGCTTATTGCTCACCTGAAGTCATAAAACACCCAGACGGCACCGGGACTGTTAAATCAACAACGACCAAGTGCCTGCTTCTCATAAACACATCCTCCTTAACGGAAAGGAAGACAGGAAAGCGAGCAGGAGTAACCTCGATCCCGGTCAGCGGCCATCCAGAGGATGTCTGAACCCAAGTTGTGTTCGTCTTTTCTTAGGGCTGTGCAGAACAGGCACGGGTTCTTCTCTTTAAACCAACCCCAAGGGATATTTGCCCCGTTACCGACCATCCCTGAGACTCAGGCCAGGTACTTTACACAGGCTTTGGGCTGAAAAGCTGCACAAACTACGTCACAAAGAGCTGCCACACGAGTAGTTGGTTATCATGGGGGAAAAAAGCCTCTTGTGCGATGCACGTGGGACAAAAAACACCAGGAAAGTTACGCTTCTTGCTGCCAAAACACAGCGCTTCGGCCGTAGGTGGCTTTGATGACAGAGAACATGATTTTCAGGTTCTAAATAATATCATTTCTAGGGCTGTGTAACATTCAAACGTGTAAGCTCAACGTAGCCCTAGTCACCAGATGAAAGTTTCTAAAATTAGGCAAGAAACATCTCCGAGAGCTTACGGTTTGGGTTTTATCCACTCCCACAGCGGCCCGGTGTTCGTGCGGCCTCAAATCTGCACATGGCTGCCCTTCAGAGAGTCCCGGTGCTCTCACGAGAAGCTCCAGCTGATTTCGGATGGGATTTCCTTCCTGAAAGGTCCCCCTGTCCTTTTCCCCACCCCCAGACGTTCTCACGTCCTTCCTCGCGCCGGCGCTGGCAGCCTTACAGCTCGTGCAGTCAGCCGGCTCGGCTCATCCAAAACATTTTGTTTTCTTTTGGGTCAAGCGAGTTTTTTTGCAGCCAGATCGGTTTTGCTGGCTGATGATGGGATCACCGCTTCCAAGGACAGCGGGGTCAGGTCAGCTTAGGCTGCTCAGGAAAATGAGCTCTGAGATAGGCCGACGTTGATACAGCCAGCGGAGTAATCACCTCCAATTCCTCAGCAGGCAGACTTCGTGAAGAAGCGTTTAAGAACAGAAATCCCGTGAAGGTTCTCGACCAGCACGAGAAGCAAGACGTGAACCACCTCCCTTGTTGATGCCCGTTAGGGGACGGAGAGAAGAGCCCAAGGCTTTCAGCACCAAGGCCGCGCGTTTGTTCGAGGCAGTCTCTACACCAACAAAACACAGCTTGTTGTATTTAAGAAAATAAGAAATGTAAAAAGCACCTTCCAGCTACGGCCTCGGTGGCTTAGGAATTATCTGCCGAGCCAGGTAGGGAGGGGAACGGGATGGCTTCCCTTCCCCTCCAAGCAGAGGGACGGCCACGTCCCTGTTCCTTCTGTCGCAAGCACCACCAGGGGTTTACTCACCAGGGTGAAGTCCCAGTGTGGGCCTGGAGTCAGGAAGGTGAACGAGCTGCCTCGTCTCAGGGGATACCTGCGGGTAGAAAAAAGGATTAAGGTAAATGACGTTTGGGGTGTTGTATTCATTGATAACCGACACCTGTTTTGATGGTATCGTAGGCTTTCAGCTCCTAGCCCAGGAGTCTTGAAGACAACGATGCAGCAGTCTTTAGGAAGGGGAGACCAAAGGGTTGCCGCTGTTCCCTGGGACAATTGCAGGTGTTGGACCCCAAATCCCAAATGATTTCAGTAAGCGGCGCTGTGCGAGGCAGCCACAACCCTCCCACCGTGCCCTACGGGCTGCTCAGGAGGAACATCCCTCTCCGACCACAGATCTGCCCATTATTTTCAACCTGACCGAGAGGAAGGATTAAAAAAATGCGACTAATAATCAAAGGCAATCGTATCGTGACCTCATCTGCCGAGGTTAATGAAGCTGAAATGAAAGGAAGCAACAAGCTGCACCTCCGACAATGCAGCCTTGTAGCTTCCCATCAAATTACAAGCAGGAATGGAGTCGCGGTCTTTCATCGAGTCCTTCTCCATCCAAGAAAGTCAAAGCAGCGGCAAGTAATGCATACAACAGACCGCTTGTCTAATCCTCGCTCTTTGAACAACGGCCAACGAATTGCCTTGTGCGAGTCGTTTATTGTGCTAGCACGGAGCTAAGCAAACAAGTGACGTTCCAGCTTTCACTGTCTGCTGGACTTCAGGTATGTTTCCAGCACCAGTTTTTTAAAGCTTATTCTGGCCCTAGTGCGGAGAAGCATTTTTTTTTGTCTGTCGTTGGTTTTCTGCGTGTAGGATTTTAGTCCCAGATGGGCCACGGGGTTTTTTTTTTAAGGCAGCCAGCACCAAACGGGGAGAAGATTTCCCCTCTGCTGTCAAAAAATCAGAGGGAAAAGGCACCTCCCGGCCAGCTGCACCTTCCTTCTTTGTACGGAGATCCCCCAGGATTTTCAAAAACCTGGAAATGATGCAGGAACGCGAACCCGTCCGAGTTTCCGAGGACTTACACACACCGGCATAGCTGAAAATTCATCCCACGGGGCATTAGCAGCGCTTCACGTCAGCAGCTTTCCGTAGCAGGAGAGAAAAAGCATTTGTCTGTAAAAGGTTTGGGCAGGGTGCGGCGTGCCGGGTTGGTATTTGGAAAAAAAATAAGTCAACGGCCCAGAAAATACTTTTGCAGAGCAGCAAGAGAAATGTTTTACTTTCTGAGATGACATCGAACCAAGGGGTGAGTGCCCGAGCTGGTTCTGAGCTCCTGCCACCCGGAAGGCAGCGGGTTTAGTTTCTTGAGACGACCCCAGACTGCTGTCAGGCAGCTGGGACCAAGGCGATGAAGCCTCTAGGGGCAGGAACGTAAAACATAAGCTTTTTCAAAATGCCATACGCACGGATTTATATAAACCCAGAGGAAAATGCTGCTCAGACCGCATCGCTTTCGGTACCTGCGGAGCAGCCAAAACCTGTGGGAGAGCTCCAGGAAGGATGGTGGCATCTCCAAGAGCTGCCTACGAGGACGCTGGATGGAGAGGAATCCTCTCGAAGGGAACATTAGACAATTTAGAAGATTTAGAAGATGAGGGATTTAGAAGAGTACATGCTGCTTGGGGGGGAAAAAAAATCGTCTGGGAAGGAGCAGTGGATTTCTTTGAAATTGAAACGAGAGCTTGAAAGCGAGTTTTGTCTCTCATGAGAAAAATCCTCGCTGTTTAATCCCGACCTGCTGAGCTGCCCAGAGCTCAATTCATGAGTTTGATGAAACCTTCCTCGACTGCGGCTGGAAAAGCAGAGAGATAATGAACGGTCTGCAAACCGTGCCCTGAGCAGGCAGCCAGAGCCACCGGGCTCCGTCCAAGGCGTGAGCTTTCGTGCTAGGAAGCAGGGGCAGGATTTCATTCCACGAATTCCACCCCCAAAAGCCGACCGGCGGAGACGATCAGCCGGGTGTTAACGTCTCCGATGTTCACTAAGAGGACTCGATCAAGAGAAGGGGGCAAAGCGGAAATCAGGATCTGCTTTTACCCATGTGCCGCCAACGCCTCTGGTGGTGTGGGAGGAGGAACTCCCTAATTTCTTGCTATCGCAGCCGCTTCCCAACTATCCTTTGTTAATAGGAACCTCTCGTGGTGCAAGGAGCCTTCGCTGAACCTCCTTCCTTTGGCCAAGCAGGGAGCTACGAGCCAGGAAATGTCCACAGTGGCACACGGAGAGATGTCGAGGGTGGCAGATCTTCTACGAAGTGGGGAAGAGACATTTAGGAACCAAGTCCTTTCGGAAAACGGCCTCCAAAGCCTCATCGCACATCATCGTGGCATCCCTTTCCAAGCACTGCTTGCTGTCCAAGCCACTCGAGCAGAGACCATCGTGATAATCGTTGGCAGAATCGCTCCATTTCGTCCTCCTGCGAGTTTTACCTCGGGCAAAGGAGCAGGGCGGCGTGACGGAGCTCTGCGCTGTCGGGCATCGCTCAAAACACCGCATGATCCATCGGAAGAAGCGCAGAGAGGCCGGGATGTAATGTTTTAGCTCCTGAAGACAGCAGAATAAAGCCTTGGATGCCGTTAATTGCCGTGTTTACAGCAAGGCTGTTGCGACAGCCCCGTCTGCAGGGACGGCCGCAGAAATTCCTGCTGTGTCACCCAAACGAAGCCTCGAGTCGGGCTCTGTCATTTCCTGGGTTTCTTAAAAAAGATTCTTCTTGACGGACCGTCCCCAGCGTCGTCTTCTCGTTTATGACAGGAAGAGAAGAAAGACAAGGAGAGAGGCTGGGTCCTTATCTCAGCAGGGCCCAAGCAAGCAGAAGGAGTTAATTGTAGCTAGCTGACGCCTTCCAGCGATGAAGAACTTCGGGGCGACGAAGAAGATTGCGCCAACAGCCGAAAATAATTCTCTAGATGTAAAACATTGCGGCAAAGCGTTGGCAAAGAGAAGCTCTCCGGGCCAAAAGCATTGAGGCTGTACAGAAAGAACAAACAATTCCGTTTGGGTACCCTCTGTTTGCTTTGAGAAATGAATGTTCCAGGCTGCTCACCAGCGAGCGGTGATGCTGCCGCCGTGCCAAGAGTCAAATCTTTCCACAGCTTGCTAAAATCAAGGCTGCCGTGTTGGTGGTCCGTCGAAAGGTTAGGAAATACTTCAGAGCTGAAAAATAAAAAAGGAGTGTGTGTAATTTATAACATTCTCAAGCTGGCTTGCGAACAGATTTAGGAAAGCAGCTTCTCGCTGGCAGCTCCCGAGCCCCAAACGCGTTGAGCGACATAGCAGGGAAGGAGATGAGGCCCCAATAATCTTTAACAGAGGAAGTTGGGGTGATTTAGTAGATAACGTTTTGATAAAGGCGAGCGGGCAGGCTCCATTGTTTCGCAGCGAAGCCAGGCTCAGGAAACGGTCATTGTTTGTCGCCTTCCTTGAATAAACAGCCGGAGCCTCTCGCTGGCACAGCCCCGCGCGGACGCCGGATTCGTCCGCAGAGAAACAGATTCTGCTTGGTTTTGACTTTGGCTTCGGTTTTTGGGGAAGAATAAACGAGGTTGTGGGGTAGAAAAAAAGAGCCAAAAGGCAGCCACAGCTGGAAGAGACGCCCAGTAGTCAGAGCGGAGGCCAAAGCACCGAGGAGCCTCGCTCATCGGGTTGGGGCGACTTCCCATTAACGTTTCTCTGCCCTGTTACCGTAAATCCGCGCCGCCGAGTCAGCACCCTCCGACAGCCCGAGCTCTTTTTGGCCTTATTTTTGACGACTTCTCCAGGAAACCGCAGAAAACGCTTTGATCTGGCAGTTCTCTTCACTTTCTAGAGTTCCAAAATACATTCTTCAGGCTGGGCAGCAGTCGCGTGTTTCCTTCCCCTCTGATTTCCAACCTCTCTTTTATTTTTTTTGCTGTGTTTTCAGTGCAAACTGTTCCTAAACACAACCCCCTCGTGCCAGTTAAGCGCTAACTAAGACGCTGAACGCTGAAAGCAAAGGATTAAAAACCTCGTCCCAAACAAGCCGGCCCCGCTGCTGAACCCAATTTTGAAGGACGAGAAGGGAAAGCTCCACAAAGAGCCTTTTGAATTGTTAACGTAAAGCTTTCCTGTAGGAAAAAAAAAAAGCAAACCTCTGGCTTTCCAACTTCATGGAGTTAATATTTCCACTCCAACAATATCCAGAGGCCTTGGCCAGCGCGAGAGGCCTCCCAGGCACCGTGCAAACAACCGCTGAGTAAGGGCGCTTCCAGCACCGCTTGTCACGGCTCCTTATCTTGAAAAGCTCCAGGGCGAAAGCCTTACTTGGAGAAAAACCTCTTGACAGACGTCTTAAATACCTAAGAAGAGCTCCCTGCTTCAGTGGCCGCGAGGAAAACGGTGCCGAGGAATGGAGTTCAAGTTTGCAGCCTGCTCCTGTGTTGTTAAATAAAGGGAAGGGGATACGACACCCCAATTACGTGGGGAGAAAGAGCACGACGACGGCTCGCTCTCTGGAAATGCTTTAAGCAAGCTGCATTAACTCGCTGCCAGCACTGCATTTTGCAACACGGGCGCAACGAGCGACTCTAGCAGCCCTCAGCCACGCAGGGCCGGCAGCGAGCGGGGCGGCGATCGGAGCCCCTTGGAGCCATCGCGGCCGGGACCAAGATGAGAACTCCTTGTACTGCGTCAGACGCTCTGGAATAGCTATTATGTCGTTGTTTTGTGCTGGAAGGGCCCCTAAAGGAAGCGCTTCCAGACACACTCCGGGCAGCTTCGAGCTACACAAAGAACGTTTAATTCCTAAGCTGTTTTATGAAGTTCAGCGCGGGCTGCAGGGGAAGCCTGCTTTTTCCATTTTGGAAGCGTCGGCTCCTCGCGGCGGGTTTATCACCGCCGAGAAGCGATCGACGGCAGATAAGCGCCGAGGAGATTAGCCGGGCGCTGATATCCTGCAATAATCACACGTCTGACCTCCGCCGAGCCAACGCGGCACAGCCCGGTTTCATCCGAGGTCCGCAGGGCTATCTTTTCGCCACAGACTTCCCTCACGAGCCAGGCATCTTCCTTCCAGCCTGCCTCCAGACTTCCCGGCCCGGCCGTGTGTTTGCTCCCCGTCAAAGCCCGCAAACGCTGCTCCCAGCGCGGTGGCTACGGCTGGCGGCACGGCTTTTCTGGGGGAGAAAGAAAAGGGCGGCACGAGGCCGGGTCTCCTCTCCCCCCAGTCCCACCCCAACCGTTTTCAAAGACTTCTCCGGTGGAATGACGCACGGCAGCGCGGCACCTGAATGAAAATGCCTCCCAAGAGCCTTTTGTGACGATTATTTGTCCAGAGCGCTGTTGCAAGCATTGAGTTTACAAGGCGACCGTGCAAACATTTGCGTTGGCCCAACGGAGACGGCAAACATGAGCCGGGCGAGGAAAAACTTTGGTCTGCTTTGGTTAGAAAGCTGCCTGGCAGGGAAGGAGCTGGGAGTGTTGGTTGATGGTCAGCTGAATATGAGCCAGCAGTGTGCTCAGGCGGCCAAGAAGGCCAACAGCATCCTGGCCTGTATAAGAAACAGTGTGACCAGCAGGTCCAGGGATGTGATTGTCCCCCTGTACTCGGCTCTGGTGAGGCCGCACCTCGAGTACTGTGTTCAGTTTTGGGCCCCTCACTACCAGAAGGACATGGAGGTGCTCGAGCGAGTCCAGAGAAGGGCTACGAAGCTGGTGAGGGGCCTGGAGAACAAGAACGAGGAGCGGCTGAGGGAGCTGGGACTGCTCAGCCTGGAGAAGAGGAGGCTCAGGGGCGACCTTATGGCACTCTCCAGGTCCCTGAAAGGAGGCTGGAGCGAGGTGGGCTTGGTCTGTTCTCCCACGTGCCTGGTGACAGGACGAGGGGCAATGGGCTCAAGTTGCGCCAGGGGAGGTTCAGGTCGGATCTGAGGAAGAACTTCTTTACCCAAAGGGTTGTGAGGCACTGGGATGGGCTGCCCAGGGAAGTGGTGGAGTCCCCATCCCTGGAGGGCTTTAAAAGCCGTTTAGACGTAGAGCTGAGGGATGTGGTTGAGTGGAGGGCTTGTTGTGTTAGCTCAGAGGTTGGACCCGGTGATCCTGGAGGCCTCTTCCAAGCTAGACGGTTCTGGGATTCTGCTCTTTGCGAGACAACGCTCCGCGCCTGCTCAAACCACCCGCAGCCGTGGCCTCGCACTCTTTTTGCCTCCATCCCTGCTCTGCACGCAGGTCAGAGGGGCTTACAGCAAGAATCTGTCAGGGGAAAGACAAAACTTGCATTTCTTTTCACAAAGGCCACGTGAGAGCTCCCGACAGAACAAACGCCTCCCGCTGCGCGACGAAGCACCCGCGGCGTGAAGTCCGTGTGCCCGCATCACGGAGCTCTTCGCGCTCTCCTTTCCGGAGCGATGATGTAAAGGCTTAAACGAGGAGGGGGGGGAGGACTTCAGGGAGAAGCGGTGAAGCTGCTGACAAAACATTTGGCTGGTCAGCAGCCACGCAAGCGCCCTGGCTGCTGCGGGACCGTCTCCGGGAGAAGGACGCAGTCCCAGCTCGCGAGCCGCCGGGTTTCGCGCACTGGGCTCTTGTCAATCAGATCGTCCTCGCAATTAAAAAGCGGTGACGGAAATACAAGCGGCCAACTTCTGCGGGTGTAGCCAGGTCTCATCTGTCAGCCCCTGAAGGGAGGTGGCCGCCCAGGCTCCCCTGTCACTCCTGCCGGGGGCTGACACCTCCGGGCAGGCATTTGAAGCCTCTCCTCCTGCGTGAGGCCAGAAAAACCCTGGGTGAGGCTCAGGTTTAAGCAGTTGGCTCGCAGGTGAGCGGCGTTGGGGGAAATGAAGCTCTGGCGCCGTGTTTAGGTGGGACTGCTTGGCAAATCATCTCGTTGGGGCTGAAATAAAAGGGACGTTGTTTAGAAAAGATTCATCCTAAACACTTTTTTGGGCTCAGTCGTGTCGTCCTTCGGTAGCACGTCCCTCTGAAGTGCTGGAGATACCTTCAGGTGGGCTTTAATCTAAATAATTCAGGTCCCCAGCAGCAGCGAGGTTACCTTGCAGTGAACTTTCAGCTTTCCCAACGTTTCCAGGCAGGGAGGGAAAAGGTTCCAAGTTGAGCTGAGACCGACTGCGCTTCAAATATAACTATTTCCACTTCATATCGCCCCCGGAGCCCCTTCCCCTCCTATTTTGAAGGCTCCCAGGGGGACAGAGGACTTGAGGGTGCCCAGAAGCCATGGGAGCGAGCCGCGCCGCCCCGCAGCCGTGCCAGCTCAGGAGGACCTCGTCGCTTCAAATCCAGCCGGCTATTTCGAGTTCTTGTGGGAACCGAGCTCCAGCCAATAAATAATCCAAGTCGTCACGAGAGAACGGTCGGGAAAACATACATTTGAATGCTGACAGGCACAAACTTTTCTTTTTTAATAAAAAACCCCTAAGCAGCTATGCAAACAAACCTTTCGGCCGCGTGTTTTTCGCTTTGCTGCAAACCGCGTCCTCGCAGCCCCTGCTGTGAGCGCTGCCCGTTGGAGGGCCCATGTGTGTGTTTGAAGCCTCCTGCCCTTTGTTACCGGGTGCGTTGGTCGTTATTTATGATCCAGGAGGAAAGCAAAGCGACCAAACCGCCGGACTTGGCTCGAGGTAATCGAAGGCAGCACTTTTTGTCCTGCTCGGGGCGGTTGTGCTGAAGCGCTGCGACGCGGGGCCAGTTTTGGAGGAAGGGAGCTGGTGTCGATAACTCGACAATCCTTGCCACGAGCTACAAGGTGGGACTAGAAATAAAGTTTCCGAAGCCTTGGAAGAGATTTAGAGGGGGGGTGCTAAGCAGATGACCCCAAAACTGTTGGAGATGAGGGATGGGATGGGAAAAAGGAGCATCAGAAACACGTCCTGATGCGTTTCTGAACCCAGAACCAGTGCGTGAGGTCAGAGGGACGCTCGGGCTGACCCAGCTCTTATGTTCTTAAGCTCACCTCCTCCTCCTCATCTTTGGCAGGGCTATAAAAAGACGCCCGGCGTCGCAGGCTGAAGGCGATTAGCGCTGATCCCACGCAGGAGAAAAAGGCCCAGGGGAAGGAGAGGTTGGGGAAGGCAAGGTGAAGCCAGCAGCAGTCTAGGAACTGCCAGCCTCGTTCCTCGACTCCGGGAAAAAACAATAATAAAGGGAGCCGTAGGAAAAACAGAAAAGGAGACGAGAGAGAAAATAATGGGAAAGGAGTGAGGAGCCGGGCAGGAAACGGCTGCAGGGTGGAGCTGCGTAGTGTAACGTCTGCACGATCGAAGGGGAAGGCTGGAAGAGAAACAGACCTCGGCGAGTGGGTGGCGAGGCAGCCCCGAGTGACTTCACTTTTTAAATATTTAAACACGGCACGGGCTCCAAGGTGGACTTTGCTATTACAAAAGAGGCTGTTGAACGCTTTTACTTTGGGAAGGGGCAGTCCCTCTCGTTCTTTTCTTACTTAATGTCAGGAGAAGTCAACACATTTAGCGCCGATCGCCCAGGTGGCTCCGCAAGCCAGCAACAAATGGACCCGTGCCGAGCTGACACGGGCCAGGAGCCGCCCCGGGAGAATTTACGTTCACAACCAAGGCTCGCAGGGTTTTATTACATTCATTTAAAGCATTTTACCTAGCGCTTGGGCAAGGCACTCGTCTCCTTTCCGGGAGACCACCTCTCTTTAAACCGTTTTAACCTTTAACAACCTTTCCCCCCCTGGAATTGGGAGGAATTTTGCTTCTCACGCAGCGTTTTGGGAGCTTCAGCAGCGGGGCAAAGCTTCAGCAAAGCTGAAATGGGTCCAAAAACGGTGTCCGTGCCCGACCTCAGCCTGTAGCCCAACAGCTCCCACCATAAAAACACAGCGACGCTTCTCAGCCCCCCCCGCAGGCGTTGAGGAGCACGTTTCGTGATGCTTTGTACCCTCCACTCCCTCCTGCCAGCGAGTGGCAGCTCTGAATCGACTCGGTTCCAGCCCCGGAAGGCAATTTCCAGTTGGAGATCCTTTCTTTTCCCCTCACCTGGCCAATTTAGCTCGGTGGGCACGCGTACAGCAGCGGAGCCGGGGTGAGGCCTCAGCGCTCTCGGTGGCAACGACAGCCACCGATGCCGTACGCGGCCCTGGGAGTCGTAGAGGCGGTAGCAGAGCGATGACAGGCCTGCGAGGAGAGGAAGAGAGCTCGAAAGTCAGACAAAACAATACAGAGAGGGATTAAGGAATCAGGGAAAACGCAGATGCTGCGGGAGACAAGGAACCGCCGCCTCCAGGGATGGTTTGATGGAGCTGGCAGGGAAAGGCCGCTGCTCGGCGGCCACGGCAGACGCGTGAGCTAGCACGAGGAGGGCTCAGCCACGAGCCTCTGATCTCTAATGTCACAAATACACCTCAAGTCTGCCTTCAAGCCTTCAGCAGAGCAGGAGCGAGGTTTTGATAGCACTGCAGCCGTCCCCAGTGATGACGGCAAACAAACAAACCAGGGAAACCAACGGCAGCTCGCTGGAAAGAACAGGCAGCCTTTAGAGAGAAAGTCTGCCAGCCGCGACCACAGGAAACCCGTTATTAAAGCTCACTCGGCTCAGCCCGCGGTTATTCGTGTTCTGGAGAACATTCCTGGGCAGTGAGTACAAGGATCACCGTGTCCCTCCTGAAGATTATCCTCAAGCAACTCTTCGCCCAAAGGGAGTTGAGGTTGGTCACGGAGCGATCCCGAATCCGCCCCCTTCTGGGTCTGAATCGGTGGCGCAAGGGCCCCGCCACGCGCGCCGGATGCAAAGAGATGACCACGAGCAGATGAGACGCCCGCAACCCCCCGGGAGATGCTTTAGGCAGCTGAAATCAGAGGCGCCGCGGAGCTTTCGAAAGATGGCAGCGCAAAGTGCCACGAAACTCGCGCCCACGAGAGTCGTGGAGGACGTTGAGGCCGGGCCACTCATTAGCGAAGGCTTCGTAAGGCTCCGGGTGATGTTTTCAGCGGCTCCCGAACGCAAAAAAAACCACAACCGTGGAAATTCAATCACTTGAGCTCGCCGGGAAACCTCGCGGCTAGAGGTTTGAGGTGATAACGAAGCAGTTAGAGTCTTCGAGATCTTTCTTTGTGTGCATGTGTGGGTGGGAAATGAGCTTAACTCCACGCAGCAGACTCCTGCGGTCTCTGATGCTGGAGACTAACGCAGCCCCGGCTGTCAGCAACAAACCTGGAAGCAGCCGGGGAACTTCACAGAAGAGCTTTTAAGTGATGAACGCTCCCGGCCCTGCCGTGTTCCTGCTCCAGACCACCCACGCGTCCAAATGCGTTCACGTGCTTCGGTTCCCCGCTTGCTTTCCTCCCCCCCGAGTCGTTTTAGGGCTCAAAGGGTTTAGGAAAAGGACACGGTCAGCAGACGGCGTGTCACGAATGCTATTCATCGCGTGGGGAGTGGAGAAAGGACACTCAGGGGTAGCAGTCAAGAAATTACTTCCCTTTATCCTGGGCGGGGAAGCGCTAATCAGCGGGTGAAGTTAAATTAATTCCGAATGCAGCCCGGCCGGCCCGTTTATTGGAAATATTCAGCTGAAATTGAAACGCTCGGGTTGTGCCTTGGGGTGAGAGGGAAGGGAGATGTTTCCCAATCCGGAGCTGACACCTAGAGGAAGAGGATTTCATTGCGTGCTCGGCCGATCTTGGAAGAGACTGAAAAAGGAGTCAAAGCTCTGCCTGAAGCAGCTTTTGCAGCGGTTTTGGGGTCCCTGATTCCATACTAGGACATTTCCCGTGTGTGCTCCAACGCAGGAGGACAACAGAGCAAGAAGAAAGCTCCTGGTGGAGAAGAGAACGTACCTTGCACAGCATCAGTGGGATGCAAACGGTGCTCAGCTGCCTCTGGGATGGCAGCCCAGGACCCCAGCAGCAATTAAGCTGCTTTATGCCTTTCCTAATCGACTTCTCCTCCGTTCCCCAGTCTCAAACCCCACACGTTTTTCTTTTTATACCTCTCTCCCCTGCTTTACACACCCTCAGCCACGGAGGTGAGGATAAAAAGGCATCCAAGCACAGCTCCGAAGGAAGCCGGGCGACTTCACTGCCAGTCCCTGGAACGACTTGCTAAAACACGCAGGGAAACTTTAGCCACGCTTGTTGTCGGTTGTTGTTCCTCCTCCACGGTTGTTGTTCCTCCTCCACGGTTGTTGTTCCTCCTCCACG
>CM021765.1:1485779-1505507 GCA_011076525.1 Nettapus auritus
CTCCACGGTTGTTGTTCCTCCTCCACGGTTGTTGTTCCTCCTCCACGTTAGGCAGGGCCCCAGATTTGCAATTCTAATGGCGTTCCTAGCTTCCAGCCTTTTTTGGGTGTCTGTTTGCTACGGCTTCACCTAAACAAACGTGGAGAAGAAAGGTGAGCAGCAAGCATCCAAATAGGGCAGGGATGAGGGTTGCAACACGAAGCCTGCAAGACCGAGGCTGCACGGATGCGCCTTACACCCCCAATGTGGGTGTAAATGCGTCTTTTGGAGAAGCTGTTGACGAGCACGGGGTCTTGCACGAGGAATTAAAATTGTCCTGTCCACCTGGGACCCACCTGAGAGGTCTGAGATAATGTGTGCCTGCCTGTTAAAAGGCTACTGGGAGGGTGTCCGTCGTCCCGGCTTTCATTTCTGGGAAGACTTCAAAGTAACCCTAAACGAAATTGCCCGAGGAGGGCAAGGCACCAGGAAGCCGAGGCCTGTGATCACGCCTGCCTTCCTGACCATTAGCAGGTCAAGTTGAAGGTTTGGCTCAGACAATTGCTCGCAATTACGTTAAACGTTTAACGAGGTGCTTCCCCCCTCCCAGCAGGATGTGCTAATTGGGGGACCACTGACCCCACGGGGGCGGCCAACAGATCTGCGGACAGCCTGCGATCCCCGGCGCGGAGGAACCGCGGGGAGCTTCGCGCTTCTCACGGCCAAGGGAGGAGGCACGACCGAATCGACAAAGGCGCCAAACCGAAACGGTTAAAAACACAAGGCAAGGGTTCAGGCGAGTCAACACTGCGGGAACACAACGGGAAATTGGGGCTGCTTTCCAGGGACTGCCGAAGTTTGTCCTGCTGAGTACGAAAGCTGTACAAAAAACGACGCGCAGCCAGGAGGACGAAGTGAGTGACCTTAAAATACTGTTTGGAAGCAAGCCCCAAACCATCCCCTGCTGTTTTCTCCAGCTCGTTGAGTAGGCTAATGGCGTGTTAAGGTTTAGTTTGGGAGACCAATCTAATTCCTAAGACAATTCAGGGTTTGTCAGGAGGTGACAAAGTCACTCAAACCGCTGCCCGCACGTGGCTGCGAGGGCCAGCACAAAGCGTAACCTCTCCTACCCCATTCACCAAAGGTTCCCTTCCCCGTGGCATGAAGGATCATTTCCTAATCCAGTGTTTTACGGCTCTGCTTTAGCACGGAGCTGTCGGCAGCTTCGTGTAACAGATAAATTCCTGCATCCACTTACACGTCAGGTGCTTAGAAGCCCCTTCGATCACAGCAGTGAAGGCAGCAGCTTCGCCTTCCGGCCGCTAAATCAGCGCCCAGGCCGTGTACGATAAGGGATACACCACCTTCAGGAACAGCTCCAATGCAAACACAAATTCCTGTTACTTGAGTGCAAAATACTGAAATTCAAATGAAGACTTGGAGTATTCCGAACGCTTATTTCGGCTCTCGAACAGCAGACAAGCATCACCGGTATAAAAGGAACACGAGCAACGAGAAACGTCACCAGGATCCCCAGGAACCGTCCGTGTGATTTTTTAAGTGCTGTCTAATCTTCATCCCACTGATTTATAACGGGGGGGAAAAGGCTTTTCGATCCTCGTTAACCGCTTTGCCTCAGCGGCAGCATCGCCAGGAGCTTCTTCATGAATTATTTTTATGAAAAAAATCATAAAATGGTTATTTCTCTCACCCCGCTCCTTCCCAGTTTGCTCATCTCTTGCCATGGCATTCCTTTCCGGGAAGAGTTCTTCCTTCCACAAATGATTCTCAGGGCTGCCTTATCGCTCTTCTCCTTTCTCAGGCACGTCGCAATTTTGGGTGAAGTTTTCCCAGTATCCAGAGAGGAAATCCTTGCGAGTCAGCCAGGATGCGAAGTCACTGCGACTTGCAAACGGGCTGGCACTTGAAACGAATCCGTCGGGCGAAGCACTCTAGGGTAAGATCCTGTAATAGGGTAAAATCCGGGAATTTACCAGGAATTTTGCCATCGGTTTCAGCGAGGTCGTGTATTTACCTGCACATTGCTTCAAAAAAAAAAAGTGCTGAGATTGGAAGAGCAAAGCATTGGAAGCGTTTAGTGGGCTTTTCAGCAAAGTAGAGAAGTCAGACAGCAAAGACAACTTCTCAGTACAATCAGGTCCAGAAGAAATTGGGTGAAATTCCAGGTCCACCCCAGCTTTATAACCTAAGCTTTCACCAGCAGGCATGGTTCAGGTACTTTGAGGCTCCCGAGCCGTTTGCTTGCTGCCACGCACAGCAACATCCCCTACAACCCCCCAAAAGATCCCACTCCCACGGTTTTTATTAATTATTTTCTATTTCTCTTGTATTACTGCATTAAAAACTGCTCCGGTGGCAGATTTACTACTTCTGAAGAGCCGAGGGGGACTTCAAGTGCAGGGCTTCTGCCTTGGCGCTTCCCAAAAACGGTCCAAGACGTCTGTTCACATCCTTCTACGCGTCAGCGGTTCTCAGAGCTGAGGAAGGAGAAACATTTTCATATTAACGGGCTGGGTTTTGCCGCCCAGAAAACTGAAACCAAAAGGAATTCAGGAAAAGCTTTGTGTTGGAACAGAAACTGGAAGCATCGACAGCTGCTACGGTGCCAAACTGAGGAGCAGCGCTTGCTCAGAAGGGAAAGGAATGATGCGAACCCTGCAAGGTGTGCACGGATCTGATACCTGGAAGCTCGACCTGACAGTGGAAGATGTCCCATACCTTCTGTTACTGGACCAGGAGCGCTGTCTCCTCCTCTCAGACACGTATTTTTTTGCATTTTCCATTGCTACTTCGATTTAGAAAATGCTTTACCAAGCCAAAGCCACTGCCCAGTTCTTTTCAATCGGAGCTCGTGAACTCTGGAAACAAGACTGGAAGTTTAAACTTCCCAGGAGGGAAGGGCAAGCGGTGGGAGCTGGTGGAATACTTCAAGCTCAAGGGTTTCAAGGCTTGTGTGTGAAGCTAGGAGGAGCTACACCTGGAGCCCACGCTGATTTTATATCCACTTGGCACCACGGAAAGCACCAGGATGTTGGTCTGAAGCGCTGGCTCCACGCTGTGCTTAGAGCTCAGGTTCTTACAATCCCTCCTCACCCAGCAGAGATGCGAGTACAAGGCCTGCTAGGCCCTCACACCGAGGTCAGAAGAGATACCTAAAAGAGGTTAAAAACATCCCTTAGTGGGGGGAAAAAGCACCTTCAGCACATGGCAAGATGGTTTCACTAGGTGCCAAGGCACCGAAGGGCTCGTTACCATCAAGGGGCCACGTTAAGAGGAGAGATGCCAGCCTTATCTTTCGCCTCAGGGGCCTGAAGCTGGCCGGGTGGAAACCCTTCATCTTCCTCCACCTCGAGCTACTTATCTGACGGGTGCCTTCTGCAAGAGCTCGCCCTGAAAACATTAATTGCAGCGTTAATAGCTAGGATTAAGCACATGGATGCGGAGGATCGTCATTTGTGAGTAAAGATAATTGTTTGCTAAGTGTAGCGTGACTTCTGTTTTACAAGACAATAACCAGCCGGGCTATCAGCAGCACGTAGTAATTAAGAGAATTAAGAGTGGTGTTGGTCCCAATCAACGTTCGCATAAAGGGAAGCTGAGGGCTGAGAGCTACCCTGGGTTTTAACAGCTGGGCTGGTGGCATTCGCCGGGGGGGTTGGGAAAGGAGCAGTTTTAGAAAAAGCAGGTTTGGGGAAGTTTCCTTCGTTTCCAGCACCTCCAAGCAGCGAGGAGCTGAGCTTTCAGGTACACGAGGTACAAGACAGGTCCCTCGCGCCGGCAGGGGTTCGTAGGTGTCCGCTGGGGTCAGGCTTTCCTTCCAGTTTGCTACAAGAACACTGTGCTGGATTTTAAGAAGTTTTCAGACACCCGGAGCACAAGGAAAGAGGAAAATGAGATTTCACTAAAACACTGCAGGAAGAAAAATACAAAAAAATACAGGAAGAAACCAGTTAGTAACTAAAATACCGAAATAAATGTAAAGCCCCTCAGTTTTTGAGGTACTTTCCTCCCAGCCTTCCGCCAGCAGTCGAAACCTCGAAGAGTTCTTGCGTTAAGAAGAGCTGAAGCGAAACACGAGTACACACAAGCGAGATCTTAAGCCTTAAAAAACCCATCCTGGTTGGTTTTTTTTTGTGTATGCCGATACCGGGACGGCAGATCTCTTAAAGCAACGTCAGGCTGAGGCCCGGACAGGGTTCAGGTGCGTTCCTGCAGCGTTGCCCGTCTCCCGTGAACTCCGATTTAGGGCCCGTGGCAGCACAAGTGACTGAAGCATTTTCGCATTCCGTGCCTCGAACGCGCTCAAAGCCAGACACGGCCTGCTTCTGGAAGAAAACAGAGGGAACACGAGAGCCTCTAGACATCTCGTGAAAGCCGTGCCGTAGCTTCCAATTACGCCCAAGTGATGCGTTTTAATAACCACCCTTCTTCGGCGGAGCTGGAGTTGCCGTTTGTGCTGACTTTGAAGTGATAATGGGAAGGAACAGCGCGGGTTTGCGCTCTGCGTTGTTATTTTTACCAGTCCAAGAAAAGTCTGCTGGAACACGGGCTTTAATCACAACGGAGATCAAGAGCAAGCAACCACTCATCGCAGAAAAGCCGTAATTAGGGAGAAGAAAGGCCAGAGGTATCGCCAGCAAAGCCACGCCGCCTTGCACGGAGCGTTAGGTCACAGGCTGGCAAAGGACGTGAATAAATACGAGCCGAGAGAAGAGCTTGCAGCGAACCGAGCGCAACAAGTGGCTGATCACAGAGGAGTTGTTAAAGAGCTTTTTTAAATATGTAAACATCAGCGGGGCAGGATTCTCTTCAGCCGTCTCTCTAAACCCGTCCTTTTCCCTGCCGGCTGAATTCAGCAACCCCGCGGCCGCAGGGAAGAGGGTTTAGCCGCGGAGGGAATGCAAAGCTGTGCTTTCTTCGGGTGCCGGTTCGATAAAAAACTCAGGCAGGCAGCTCACCCCGCAGCCACGGCGTGAGCGGGACGGCTGCAAGGAGAACGGCAGGAATGGAGCTGGTTTGGGGAATCCAGGCCCCTTCCATCCCTCTGGCAGGAGTTCACAGCCAGACATCGATGGGAAAACACGGACCGATGCTGTCAGTCTCCTCCGGCACCTGCTGCTGCTCTGCCAAGCTCCTCTGTCAGCCTCCCGTGCTCCTCTCGCCGCTCAGCAGCCGTTTGCGCTGCCTTTTCCTCCCCACCACCACCCAGCCTGCCTCAGACCTCAAGGGGAGGCGACGCCGCCCTCGTTCACGCACCCGAGCGTCTTTTCCCTCTTCCACGCTAACGCGGGCCACATAAAACCGCCTTTCTTTCGTCCTTCCAGCCCAAGTCAGCCACTTAATCGAGATGAATCCCGTTTGAGTAACTCCCGAGAACTGCCGGCTGCGATTACAACGTTTACAAGTGTGTGAATATCCAGCTCCTCCCTCCCCTGCTGCAAACGGCTCGTCTCAACCCTCGCCGGCTGCTTTTGCAGTAGGAAAGCTGCAGAACGTTCCTGGGGATCGTAAAAGCGGACAAAGGACAAGAAAATGTCACGGGTCGACCTGGGGTTGGAGGTTCCTGTCTCATCCTGCGGGCTTCTGGGCCACCCCTGCTGGCAGCTGCTCCTTCCCAGCGCTCCTGCAGCTTGGCAGGAGACTCGTGCGAGACGCAAGCTGGGGTTAGGCAGCGTGTCTGGGGGGGCAGAGGGGTCTCAGAGCTTTATTTGTGTTACCTCAGCAGAGAGAACGTGCTCCCGAGCTGTCAGCCTCGCCTGGATTCACCCCGACACCAGATAGATGAAGTGGGAACAAGAATACAAAGCAAACAAAACCCCCAAGACGGTTTCTTGTACCCATCCCAGGAGCCTACCTGCGGTTTCTTGGCCACTTTCTAGCTACCAAAGCCAGGGACACGAGGTTCAGAGCAACGCTGCCCCTGATGCCGGGCCAGAAAGCAGCTGCCAGCAGAGCTAAAAGTCTTCCTGGTAAATCCATCCTCCTCTCCCACCTCACAACCGCTCTGGGCACGCTCCTCATTTCTCTGTTCGGGGAAATCACCTCTTCTCATCGCGTTTCACATCACCACGCAAGAATTCGAGCGGTACTGCTGGTGGGGGAAAGGTACAAAGCCAAACAAGACGTTAAAGCAGCCCCCAGACCAGAGCTGTTGGAGGAAATATTCCCAGGTGCACGAAGTCACCGTCCAGCACGTTACAACCGCCTCCTCCCTTTTTAGGCACAGCCCTGAGGGTCTAAGGGTACAAAACAGCGAGGGGACACGTCTAATCAAGGACATTACCTCGCCCTCCAACACTGCTGAATGTATTTTGTGCCTTCACAGGCTTTCAGTCTGAGGCCCCGGGCCTGCAACTGGAGCCGTTTGTGTGCCTGGAGAGGTATTTGACTAAAATCAGCCTGGTGGGTAGGGGACGACTCCTCGGCGGTCAGGTTACAGGGCTGGAGACAAAGAGATTTTTCATGCCTGGGTGTGCTCGCACTGGCAAGTGTTGCAAATCAACAGGGGGAGAGGTAATCCGTCGTGCAAATGTTTAAATAGATTTAAATTCTGGCGTGGAAGCACTTGCCTGGGGAACAAGGGTCGTTGCTGAAGGGTTCAGGGGGGTTTTGCTATGGACCCTGCAGCGTTCAGCGCCCCGGCTCGTGGGGTTTCCGTCCAGAAGAGCCCCGAGGTGGCCACGCTGCCTGCAGCAGGTGGGTAACTGCGGTCACAGCCAGAAGGGGAAAATCCCCCGCTAACCTCGCAAGGTCGGACTGGTTTCAAGCTCTGGGATCCAGCCCCGCAGCGGGAACACTCAGAATTAAGACATTTTTTGTGCAACAGGTTCAAGTTGTTAAAAAAAAATTAAAATTAAACCTTTTCCCAGGTGGTTATTCTCTCCCTCTGTTGTAGCCTGAGGAAGAGAAGGCGAAGGGGGATCCGACTGCTGCCTACAACCATCTAAAAAGGGGGCAAAGAGAAGGCAGAAACACAGCAGAACAGGAAGAGGCAACAGCAAAAAAAAAATCCATTAGATGTAAGGAGAAGTGGTTTTGTGCTATGAGTGGGTGGTCAAACTGTGGAACACAGACCCCCAGAGGTGGAGACAGCTTCTGCCCTTGGAGGTTTCTGAAACTCACCCAAACAACTTGACCTAGATGTGAAGCTGGCCACCTTTTAAGCAAGGGCAGGACTGGAGACCTCCTGAAGTCCCTGCTGGCTAAGCCTCCCTGTCATTGTCAGGCCAGCAACTCCTTGGATTGCTCTACGCACACCTCAGGACCACGTTCTAGGTGCTGAGCTGGCATCGCCTTGCTTGGGAGAGATGCTCAGGATGAAGGCTTTAATCCATAAATGTCTTATCTGCGTTAAATCCTTCCCCAGCTTCGCCACAACCTCTCTGGGCCTCTCCACACGGAGGAACGCACGACTGACCATCCCAGAAACCGAGCCGGTGTGTTTCATCACCTCACCGAGGCACTGAAGCCTTCAATTACTCCACGCTTCTCAAGGGAGGCAATTACGGAGCTACAATTTGATCATCACGATGTTAATGCCGCCTGTTTCTACAAAAAGCATTCATTTTTAAGGTTCACTGAAGCGTTCTGCCATCGGGAACACACAAGGGTTACTAAAAGTAGCCAGCATGAAAACCGAGCTCGCCAACAATCACCTTGCTTTCATTTTAAGTCACTGAACAGCGAACATCCATTGTGGCCCGTGAGGAATTTCAACAGGTTTCAAGCACGGGGCTGCCCAGGTTGCCTTCCTCGTCATCCCCAGGGCACAAATGGGGCAAAAAGCAGCTGCCAGGCTTGGGCTGGAGCCCCACAACGGGCACAAATAACCACAGCAGTGAGGGAAGGACCCTGATCACAGCCTCTAGAGCTGGGGCTGTCCTGATAGCAGCGTGCTTTCCACATCACCTGCACACCCGGAGAAGTCATTTCCTAACCTCGAGGGTAATAAGAAGCAGAAATCTCCGCTGATCACCCTGGGTTTATCTAGAGACGAGTCAGCACGAGTTGGGTCACCCGGGTCAACGGCTGACAGGGCAGGAGCTGCCCACGACCACATCCAGGTCTCATTATCAGGGTCAACACAGATAAGATGATCTTGGGTTAGTTTATGATGTAATGGTTTCTTCCACGGGGTGGTCCCGAGAAAGGTCTCCCAAGTCCAACACATTGAAATAACAGTAATAGATGACGCACAGAGGGATTTAAAAGTCAGAGTTAAAAGCCTGAGGCTTGGCTGAGCCCTCCAAGGGGGACTTGTCCCACTCCAATCCTCCCCAGAGAGCCCAAACCCCACACAGGAGCCCCAAGCTCTGTCATCCTTAACCCCCATGGCCCCCAGCCCGTACAGGAATCAGTACCTGAAACAGGTGACAGAGAGGTGCAGGGGGAGCTCAATCCCCTGCCACAGGGCTGCGTGATAAGAGAAATGGGAGAGGGAAAAGAAATCCCACCTCCAAACCGCACCAAAGGCCACCCTGAAGAGAAGCTGGGACCCTCCCTTCCTGCTCCCGAAGACCCCCCCAAAAACAGGGGGAGGAGAAAAACTTTTTCACAGAAGCTTGGGGCCAGTTTGGGACATGAAAAGGGAAATAGGACCAGCCACCCCTCTGATGGGTCAGGAACAGGCAAGGAAACCAGTTACGACCTGAGGAAAGCCCCACTGCCCCCACACTTTACAGCGTAAGATGTGGCACTGGGATACCCCATGCCCGATTAAAGGACACTCAGCGACCCTCTAAACCCAGATCACTTTATAAGGCAGGACAAAAAGTCAGCAGGAGGGGAGAAAGCGTCCTTATATCCCTATTTTGTAAGGTGGGAGGGCAGCAGATCCCTTAGATCGAGCAATATTCCCCTCATGAGGTAGGAGACAGGGATCCCATATAACCGGGGGGGATTCACCCATAAAACAGAAAGACACCCTGAAGGACAGAGCCCCCGGGCTGAGGAGATGCCCCCCTCACGGTACCCACGGGCGGGCTCCAGCCCCTGAGGGGGGACGGGGAGGGATCGCGGCTCCTACCGGCTGCACGACGCGGCCCCACCGGGGGTGCTGGCCGCCGGGGGCGAGCGGCTGGCGCGGGACCCTGCACTGGCCCTGCCCCGTCTCCGCCGAGGGGGTTTCAGGCCCGTGGGCTCGGCCTCCATGATGCCAACGGGATAAAAGGGGCCGGAAACGGGACCCGACGGGGCTCGGCGGCGCCGCTTCAGCCCGACACAAAATGGCGGCGGCGGCGACGGTAGCGGCAGCGCTTCGGCGGTTTGAAAATGGCGGCGGTGCCGGCGGCAGCCAATCAGAGAGGCGGAATGGGGGCGTTGCTAGGAGACGAAGGGGCGGGACTAAGAGAGGGGCGGAGGGAGACTGAGCGCAGCGCCCCCTGGTGTCCGCGATAAGGGAGGAGGGCGGGGAGGGGAAACTGAGGCACGGAGCCAGCCCCAGGTTACAGGATCACAGGATCCCAGAATCGTCTAGGTTGGAAGAGGCCTCCAAGATCACCGAGTCCAACCTCTGAGCTAACACAACAAGCCCTCCACTCAACCATATCCCTAAGCTCTACGTCTAAACGGCTTTTAAAGACCTCCAGGGATAGGGACTCCACCACTTCCCTGGGCAGCCCATCCCAGTGCCTCACAACCCTTTGGGTAAAGAAGTTCTTCCTCAGATCCGACCTGAACCTCCCCTGGCGCAACTTGAGCCCATTGCCCCTCGTCCTGTCACCAGGCACGTGGGAGAACAGACCAAGCCCACCTCGCTCCAGCCTCCTTTCAGGGACCTGGAGAGTGCCATAAGGTCGCCCCTGAGCCTCCTCTTCTCCAGGCTGAACAGTCCCAGCTCCCTCAGCCGCTCCTCGTTCTTGTTCTCCAGACCCCTCACCAGCTTCGTAGCCCTTCTCTGGACTCGCTCGAGCACCTCCATGTCCTTCTGGTAGTGAGGGGCCCAAAACTGAACACAGGACTCGAGGTGCGGCCTCACCAGAGCCGAGTACAATCACATCCCTGGACCTGCTGGCCATGCTGTTTCTTATGCAAGCCAGGATGCTGTTGGCCTTCTTGGCCGCCTGAGCACACTGCTGGCTCATATTCAGCCAACCATCAACCAACACTCCCAGGTCCTTCTCTGCTAGGCAGCTTTCTAACCACACATCTCCCAGCCTGTAGCTCTGCTTGGGGTTGTTGTGCCCCCGGTGCAGGACCCGGCACTTGGCCTTGTAGACCTTCATACAGTTGGCCTCGGCCCATCGGTCCAGCCTAAATCAAGCTCTATGTCCTCTCTCCTCCTGTCCTCATCCTTCTTTTTCCCTCAGTGAACTAAAGGCCAGTACTTCACAGGGAGGGTAGCAACGTCCCTTTCATTGGAAGGAGGAAGAAATCGCTGGGATGATGGAGGAGAAACAACTCTCTCCCCCCTTAACCCCACCCCCCCTTAAAACCTGAAAAAATAAACTTTGAAAATAAACTCTGGTCTAAAAAACGTGCCTCAGACACCCCCTCAAAATATACACACGAGTGGTTTAAATGTGGTGCGAGCTGGGATGTGACCCAGGGTGAGGGCATGGGGCCAGGGCAGCGGCTGTCCTCACAGAGCCGCCTCCCTGAGCCCTTTCTCCTCTGGCTTTTGCAAGGTTTTCCCTCTCCCCTGACAAAAAAAAAAAAATAATAATAAAAAAATAGTTAAATGAGTGGGCCCTATGTGGCATCATGAAACCAGGCAAAGGAGGAAGGTGGTATTTTCATCTCCTGCTTGCTGGTGTGAGGCGAGTGGGGAATCTCACAGGCCACAGTCCCTTACTGAAGTCTGCAGTGTCCCTGTGTGAAACCAACGTGTAAACTGTTTACAACCTGGTCTTAAATTCTGATATTGCTGGGGAAAGCAGATAACTTGGCTAGAAAGGCATTGGCTAGCAAACCCTGCCAATTCTGCCTTGAAAAGCTATCAGATGCATACCTGATTTGTCCTACCCCACTCCAGGTTAAGTGGGGCTTTGAGCAAGACGCAGATTGAAAATTTAGGCACGCTTAGATGAGGAGACATGTCCCACTTGGGTGACATCTCAGTTACCTTTATTTCAGCCCTTCTCTGTGAAAAGTGGCTGTTATGTTGGGACAGAGTCTCTCTCATGGAGTGGCAGCCCTAACTGGTCCCAGAAGAGAGAGTAGGTAATGGTTTATCAATGCTTGGAAATTGGATTTATCTCCTCTGGGGTGCACGTCTACCTTTAGAGCAGACAGTTTTGGCAAAAAGATCTCCCTTTAACAATGCTGGCACCCCAGACTGCTATGCTGGAACGGCCTTTTACAGTTTATCATGTTCATTTCAGTCGCAGGTTGATCTCAATTTCTGTGCACCAGTGGGATGAAATGCTTTGAAACGCATTAAAAATCCCACATATGCACAAGGCATTTCACTGCCTTGGCTGTATTTTAGTAATGAATCAGAAATGGATTCTTCAGAGGTACTAAAAAACAAGCCTAACTTTGAAGTGGAACCTGCAACTTGATTCAGAAGAGTAGATACCCCTTCTTTAAGCTGAACAGAGCAGCCTGCCAAAGGGTTAAACGTAACCATATGCGAGGCAAAGGTTGGAAGGTTTTAGAAAGAAGTTGTGCTTCTATTTTGAAATGTGCCATTGGGATAGGAAGAAGAATAAGCATACACAATACGCCAGGCTTACTCGCAGTGGAGTATGCCAGAGTAGTCAGGCTCAGCACTGATATTATGCCAGAGTGAGAGGAATTAATTTTGTTTATTCTATTCCAGTGTAGACTTAACATGGCAAAACTGTGAAGTTTCTATTTTTGTCCAAACCTAAACAGTTTAGCAAATTGTATTGTCCCACTCAGTATTTCATTTATATTGGCTAATAGTTACCGATAGACGTTCGCATACTTCATCTTCACCAGTCATATCCTTTAATTTGTTTCCAGTCCCTCTCCACAGCTCTGTCTCCTGCCCTAGAGACCTCGCTGGCTCAGATGAGCCCTGGTTTCTGCAGCAGCCATCCACAAACTTTTTTTTTTTTTTTTTTTTTTTTTTTTTTTTTATTCTGCAGTGGCCGCAGCCACATCCCTGAGCACTGCCTCCCCCCAGTACAGCAGGCTGCGAGCCGTGGACTTATCAAATGTTTCTTCCATCTGGTTGGAGAACTCAGAACACAGATGTTAGTGATCTGAAAGGTGCTTTTGGCAGACCTTGTCTGCTGAAACTATAGGTGTGTAGGTCATGAGGGTAAAGCATATCCAAGGAGTGGGTCACCAGGGGAATGCAACACTCTCTTGGTGAAATCAGTACTGAAGGCCCTGATAAACTGAGGACACGATGGGAGAGGACACCACGTGTCCCATCAGCAGGTACCAATGTGATGCTGGTTATCCTGTTGGTGATGTTGTCGTAGATCTATGACATGGCCTTGATGTCTTCCATGGAGCCTGAGTGTGCCTTGGTGGGGTGGAAGGGCCCTATCTTCAAGGAGATTTGTAGGATCTGAATGACCAGGAACACTTGCAGGATCCACCCTGATAAGCAGGCACTAAAATAGGGTTTTGTGAGACTCCTACAGATGAGCATCCAATGCAAATGTAGGTTTTTGAAGGCCACTCTTCCTTATGAGTCTGTCACAATTGGAGCGAGCTGTGGCCACAATGGGGAGGAAAACACACCGCGAACTCTGAACTCAAGCTCTGCTAACTGTGGAGGACAAAGGGGAACCTCAAAGCATGGGACACAGCTCAGAAGAAGTGAAGAACCTCTCACAAGCCACAGGACTCCTAGTGCAAAAAATTAGGAAAGCTAAGAAGCCGGTCCAGCTGGGAGATCCTTTTCATGCCACTTGAAATCCTTGTTATTAAATTTCCATTTTTTTTTGTATCTCTCCAGTGTCTGTGGGCTCTGGGGCTACTCAGCTGCTCTTTCTGTCCTCTGTCACTGATGAAGGACTCAGGAGTTTGTTCATTTGCTTCATTATGGGGATGCAGAAGAAGAAAACCCTTCCTAATGCTGAGATCTGCCTCTCACACATTCCTCCCTTGCTCTGCTGTATGCCTACCAGGCTGGAGACATCATGCCCAAGGGAATCCCCAGCTTCTCATCTCAGGCAGCTCTGAGGGCAAGCACGGGGCAGGAAGGGTTCGTTAATCTGCTAATAATCGGCACGTGAGCACGAGTCTTCAGCTAGACACACCGGCCTCACCCAATGCCTTCTTCCCCTGCCTTATGCATGAGACTTACCAGCTGCATAGCCCTGATAACCGCTGCTTGTGCATTTATGCACTCATCAGAGCTTGGAATTTTAATAAGCGTAAAAGTGGATTTAGTGTGCTATATAACAATATTATCTCAAAGTCAGGCATTAAGCCCAACACTGGTTGGTACAACCAGTCTCCTCGCTGTTAGGAGGTCAGGACACCAGCTCTGCCTTGCTTCAGGCCACATCCTGAGTTTATGGCCAAGTCCCTGCTAGTGTCTGAGGCAGTTTACTCCACTGAAGATTGAATCAGTGCTTGTCAACGAGAAATTAGGGTTGAAGACTGTGCCCACGCGATATCTGTGGGATCTCAGGAGTGCCAAGAGTCCCACTGATGCTACAGCATCCACCTGCTAGCAAGTGCTGCCAGGGGTTGCAAAACGGTTTCACTGCATTTCCAGAAGCTGGTGATGCTCCAGGAGAAATCTGAAATTTGAGCTTTGCTCTGTGCTTCTCGTCTTTGGGGCCAGAAAAGATTTTGCTCAAAGGAGGGCTTTTGCCTGCAAGGTTTTCTCTTCCCTGCTCTCAGCAAGGAGGAGTGGAGACTACGCTGACCTAAATGGAGAGTCTGTCTTGTTAGGACTGTGCCCTTTCGGAAAGATTTTTTTTTTTCTTTTGGATTAGACAGGGAATTTGTAACACATGCATTAAGGACTTGTGGTTCTCAAACAAGCCGACTTAATTAGGCGATGATTAAAGCATGCTTCATTGACACCGATCTCTTTCAGGATTCAAAGCGTCGAGATGTTTTGTAGAATTTTATGCACTTGGCAACGTTGCTCATTTAAGCACTTACGCTACTTTGAAAGTAGTCATCTGGAGGATTCGAGGTAGCTTAGACGTTTATGGTGCCATAAAACCTTCGGCCATAAATTGCACATGATTAGGGTGTGTGTCACCATCAGTATTCAGAGCCGTTAAAAAAATAAATTAAAAAAAAAAAAAAATCTAGTATTTTCATCTTGAAAAACCTAGAAAAGGAGTGCCATAAAACGACATGAAAATTGCCTTTGCATTCCAGGTAGTCAGCGAGCATTAAGCTAGATAATACTTGTGGTTCATGGTCACAACAGGAACTCCGCCAAGAGACACAGGCAACTTGTGAAAGGTTTCAGAGCTCTTCAGCGACGCTTATGAGATATCCTAGCTGGCCAAGCTGCTGCTGTGAGCCTCGAGTGATGCATTTCCCAACTGCTGTGCACCATGCAGGATTCGTTCCTTTTAGGAGAAAATTAAGCAAATGAGTTTGGGTAATCCACGACACTCTGCTCTTCCATTCTCCCTCCTTGCACCTCCTGCAGACTTTCTGGTTGGGCCTCATTTGTGTTTTGTCTCAGCCAAAGAGCTGACCAGCGTAAAAAAGCCAGTTTTAATAACAGTGCAGCCCTTGCGTGTATCTTTACGATGCATTCCGTCTTTCAGAAGATGAAGGAAAAAGTGTTTTGCTCTTACATCTTCAAACTCATTGTTTACATAGGCTCAATGATGGCATTTATCCTTGTCAGAGGTTTAGGGCCATTAGAAAAACCCCACGAGCTGCAAGTAATCAGAAACGTCAATCACGCGTGAGCTTTGTCCGTGGCATGGGAAGGGCTCTTGCTCAAAACTTTATTGCACAGCTAAGCACAGCAGGGGAACAGGTCTCTAGCTGCAGCTTTACGATGTCCTTTTGATGCTGCTGTGCATTTGTTTTCAGCAGCTCCCAACCTATCCTTTTCTGTAAGGATACGTGCAGAAACGAGAACATCCCATGCTGCCAAGAACATCCCGGACTGTCACATGTGTCTACCCATCTTTTCCAGCACGTAACAGATCTCTGTACACTGAATCTTCAAATTAATCCCAATAATACAAATTAAACGTCTGCACTGAAATGTGATTCTTCCAAAACACTTGATGCAAAGCTTCAGCTTTCAACTCCACTGACAGCAGTGTTGGTGCCTCTGAAATTAAACACGAAGGGAAGCACGAAGGCTGAGCTTTTAGGCTGTTTGTGCAATTGGCAAGAATTTTTCCACCCCAACTTTGCTCTCGATGGTTCCCATATGCAGACAGGTGGGAAATAAAGGTGTCTCACACAGAACAGTCCTTTAGAGTAGGTCAAAAAAGAATTGAATCCATGCTGAGATGCAGCACAGTTCCATGGTGAGCAGAGAACGATGGAGAGAGTCTCTTTTGTTTTAAAACAAAAACTTGCAGGACTCATAGCAGGGTCAGCTACTAAGGGAGGAGAAAGCTGCTGGGATCCTTCACAAAACTAGATAAAGTCACATCATTGGCAGAGGAAAAGACACAGCTCAGCCACTTGCCTTCCTGCAAGGAATGTGCACATAGACACACACACTCGAGGGCTGGGATGGCTTCAGCCGTACGGACAGGGAAATGCAGGAGGCCGGTCACTTGGAGTCCTGCTGAACAAATTGAAACCAAAAGTGCCCGGGAGCTGACGCTAAGGTTGGACAACGTTCAAGGGCACGAGACAAACTCATGGCAGGGAAATGCATCGGGTGTTACTGAGTATGTGGAAACCACATGCAGTTCAGAAAGTCCCCGAGCTGAATAAAAATCGGGGGAGAGACTTCAGGGGATGTTATATCCATTTTCCCTGCCCTTTACACTTCTCTAAGCAGCTGCTCACGGCCATGGCTGGGAGCAGGGCACCAGGAGGCAGACACATCACAGCCCCTCTGAAACCCATTAAAGAGTATAAATCCACCTTTCTCCACGTTACTTTAGAAGAAAGCTTTTCCTTAAAGCATTTTCCTTGTTACTTCGAAGGTGATTAAAGGAAGAAGAGTAGAAATAACCCTTTGCAACTCAAGAATAAATAAAAATGCATCCTTTGTGGACTTTTGCTACAGCCTAACCCCACCACAACGAAGCCCCTGCCCCGCAGCTGGTTGCTATCTGCTTTCGGGGAGGCAGAGTAGAAGCACAGCTGTGCAGACACAAATCCAGAGAAGGTGCTTTCTCCACCCCTCGGTTACGGGAATAGCTTCGAGGCAGAGCTGGTTGGGGGAATTCTGCTGGAACGGCGCTCCGCTGAAATATGCAGTTCCACTCCAATTGAGCCGTCTCGCAGAGTGGGGACGGGTCTGCCAGGGTTTTATTTGGAAAGGAGAATGAGAGGAGGGGGGTGGAGAAGCTGGAATGTCAAAACACCCCAACCTGATAGCCTTGAAAGGAAGGGTTTCGGTTTTAACCACTTTTTGCTGGAAACTTTTTGCGTTGCAGTGGAGAATGCTGAAAGTTCCTACTGATGCCGAATGGTGTATTGGTAATTTATTTTTTTGTGGTAAGATTAACTGATTTTTTTTGTGAGTAGATCTGATCCTTTGGCATCCAAAATTGCTGCGCTTGTCTTGCATTGCACGGAGGTGTTTGCAGGAGCCAGCTCTGTGCGTTGGAAGGAGGGGTAGGAAACCACGTAAGCAAACCAAGCAGAGTTATCCCTCCTTGTATCCTTCGTGCACGCGAAGTGGGGAAGCAGCAGGATAAAAGCAAGCTGTGCGTGGACAGAAGCACATGAAGTCGTACGCTGGAGATAGCCGGGCTAATGCCTGGATAAATCATCTCTGGTTATCAGTAACAGATGCCTGAGCTGAGGCCGGGGCCTCACTGCGTGATGATAAAGGGGCCTGAGGCCTTCCTACAACCTGGGGGGAGAAGTGGGGTGCCCAGAGGGCAAGGTGGCCCATCAGTAAGGGGGTTCCCCTTGGGAGGATCCTTGTTTGCTCACAGACACGTAATAAAATCTTCACAGCCACCATGTGATGGCCACCATGAGCTCCTAAGGGTCTCAGAGGTTTTATGGGATGTGCTCACCACTGGCTGAGCTTTGGGAACCGCTGGCATAGGACAGGCTCCTTCCCTTTTGGAGGCTCGTTAGTGGGTATTAGCGTTAGGTGGGATGAGCCCAGGTTTGTCACCAGGGTGTTCCCATTAATGGTGGTTGGGGTTTTATGATCCTGGAGGACAACGGGAGCAGACAGAGACCTGCTGGAGAGCGGGATCTGGTGGTTCAGGTTAACGCAGAGGACGGGGATCTCTAGGACTGTTGTTCTGCATATTGGGCCAGCACGAAATTCACTTGAAAAGACAACCGCTGCCTTCAGGGGGATGAGGGTGTGGAAAGTTGGCAGCCTTCGCTTCCCAGAAAAAAAGGCATTAATGAGAGCCAGTGGCTGAAAGCTGATGCTGGGGAAATTCACGTGTGAAACAGGGAGCAAATTTAACTGGGTGAACAATTAAAGACGGGAGCAAACGACTCCTAAAATGGTGGATTTGGGAGCTACGTAAATCACATTTTTTTTCCCCTCAGTTCAGCCAATTAACCAAAAACACCCCGAAAAACCCACATTTGGCTCAGCCTGAAGCAAAAGGAGATTTTTTTCCCCCCACTTTTTCCTGTTAGAGCAACACCAAACATTAATATTGGCTGAAACTAAATATTTTTCTCTTCCCAGGGCCAAAACCTTATCATAGCAGGGTTTTCTCTTCCTCAGCAGCCCGATGATTCAAGTGCTTGCCCAGAGCGTGGTCGCAGATCAGCTCTCCCCTCCGCCCGAGGACACTCATTCAGTGATTTTTGGGTACGGATTTGCTCCGTGGAGGCTAAGAGCAGCTGGCACATGGTGGGGACGGCAACAGGAGGACCAGGCAAAGCCAGGAGGCAATATTTAGGATGCTGGAGTGGGAAAAAGGAGGCAGCAGCTGTGAGGTCTGGCTATAAAAAGGCCGGGAGCTGCCGCCGTGGGTCCTCTGGGGGGTTGCTCTCTGTCCTTCTCCTTGATGCTGTTCTAAATACGTCCCAGAGCTGGGATCGCAGGCAGGTTGTCTCTGTCACCATGTCACTACAGCACTCCTCCCCTTTGCTTTCCGTTTCCCAAGAAAGAAGAAATCAGCCACCCCAAACTTTGACACGGAGTCACGCGTAGCTCCGGGTTGACCAAACATCAGCCAGCGAATGAATATTTCATACTCAAAACTGCCAGAGTTCCCAATTTTCACTGTTCTCCTTGGGAAACAGATGTCTCCTGGAAAGAGAAGATCTTGTCTGACCGGCAGGCTCGGCGTGCACGTTTGGGGAGGTTCTCGGTTCGGGCCAGGAATGAATAACTTCCCTGTCCTCGGAGGCCACCTTTATTCCCAGCAGAGGTTTGGAGGCCACGACGCCGACAAATGTGTTTACACGAGGCTGTATCTAACAAAAGAAGCCTGCCTGACCCAATTAGCCCTGAATTCCCCCACTTCCAAAACAGGTGCGTCCAACCTGCTTGGCTTCCCTAAACCCGTGGCATAGCCCGGAGCAGGAACAGGGTGATGCTCCCATCTACCCGCAGAGGCTGGGCTCAGCACATTGGAGGAGGAAATCTGGTCCCTTGATGCCTCCTCGTGCAGGTCAGCTCATCTCTCTGCCCACCAGCAGCCTTGTGCCCATTTTTTGGCAGAGCTGGGGGATGAATTCTCCCACACTTCAGGCTCGGCTGAGCCCATACGTGGTGTTGAGAGTATGATTAGGGAATAAAGACTCGCTGAAGAAAGTCACCCCGTGGCTGGTGATGCTCCTGAGGTTGGGTTGGAGCATGCAGGTCCATGGAGAGAGGTTTAATTTTGCTTCCTGAAAGTATTTTGGTGTCAACTTTGATCAGGATGTGTGCAGGTGGCTTCTAAATCCACTCAAGGATGAAGGTTCCCCCATCTTTAGGTTCCTGTTCCAACATCTGACCACCTTCGTGGTGAGATGAAAGGTTCCCGAGGATGAACAAACCCCACTCTTACCCTTTCCTTCCATGTCCTGTCCCCCAAACCTGACCATCCTGGCAGTCTGCACTGGATTTCCTCCAGTATACCACTGCCTGTCTTGTACAGGGGAGTCCAGACTGGACCCAGCAAGCACAGGGGGTGTCACAAATGCTGAACAGAGGGAAAATTCCCTGCCTGGGTGATCTCATGTGGACACAGGGCCCACTGAGCCATCAGGGTAGACCTAAAGCCCTAAAGATGTGCCCACCCTAGTAGGGTACCTGCCCCTGGATGGGGCCAGAAGTGGCTCGGAGTCCTTATGTCAGCTGTCAGCAGGGTAAATGAAAAATGAACCCTAAATGTCCAGCAGGTGAGGAAAATGGAGGGTCTGAGCCTACATCCTAATGCCATGGAGGTGCAAAAATCAGCAGATCCCCGTGGAGGTCAGTGAGATCCAGAATGCAGAAACAGAAAAGAAAATAGACAAGATACAACGTCATCAATAGCAGTGCTCTGGATAACAATAAGGGGAAGATGATTTCTTCTGGATAAAGTGGATCATGGGGGCACTCAAATTTCCCCAGTTTCCTTCTTTTTAGCCCAACTTTGGCATCTACTTTTTATTATTATTATTATTTTTCATTTTCCTTTTTTCTTTTCCCAGTTGAGGCTGTTTGGAAAAAATAAAATAAAATAAAATAAAATAAAATAAAATAAAATAAAATAAAATAAAATAAAA
>CM021765.1:1505517-1530793 GCA_011076525.1 Nettapus auritus
AATAAAATAAAATAAAATAAAATAAAATAAAATAAAATAAAATAAAAAAGCTGCACTGTACCCCAGGCTTTCAAATCACAGAATTTGCACCAGCCAGACTCTAAGAGACCATCCTCTCCCTCGCTGTTTCTGGGGATGCACAGGAAAAAGGAGCTCTGCTCCTTTAAGCTAGCAGAAAGCTTCTTTATATTCAGGTGGAGTCAAGCCTTCCTGGGCTATAAAGTTGCAGGGAGAGGCAGGGGCAGCAGCTGTTTTGCTTAGATCTTAGCAAGGCTCCAGTCTCATCATGGTAAGAGCATGCCTTATATTTGTATTAGCCTAAACTTAAAGGAGAGGCTGTGGGTTTTCCAGGCGCATGGAGCTGAACAGCTTGCTCTCTCTCTTTTCTCTCCTGTCTCTTGGGGATGTTAATTCCAACCAGCTTCATTTAATTGCTGATTAGCTTATGGCTTATTGATTCAAAGTTTGCTCCTTATAAGGGAAAAGTGAGGGACTTGCTTGCAGAACAGCTATCGAAGTGGCCTCTTGCTGCTTTTTCCCTCTGAACTTGCAGCTCCTGAGATGGGGTCTGGAGAGTTGCAAAGTGCCTGGCTCTTTAATGCAAGTTGGGTTTTTCTTTTTCTTTTTTTTTTTGGGGGGGGGGGAACCAGCATATCTTGAAATGCAGCTGTGGGGTAGAGCAAAGCCTGAAGTTTGGCACTGCTGGCCCTTTTCCTGAGTTTAACACTTCAACTCTCACACTGCCTCAGGGATCTAGTGCAACTTGCAGAGACCTTTAGGTTTATTTATTTATTTATTTATTTTTTTCCTTAGGAGTGAGCTGCCATGTTGCCTTTGTCTGCTACAAACCCTTGGGATTAGATGTTAAATGAATAAAGTTCCCCCTTCCTTCTACGTTTATTATTATTGCTCTTTAATTGAATCTTTGCTCTAAAGAGTTTGCAGCTGTGAATCTGGAAGGGATTGATCTGGTTACTAAATATTCACAGACCTGAAACTTTTTGTGAAGGGTAACACAACTGTCACCCTCCTGTGAATGCAAAAGAGTGACTTGTTGGAAAATCTGGTGATGTCCTTTTGCATGTGGCAAGTGGAAGAAAACTTCAAAGTAACTCCTTAGTGAGCCAGCTTTTGAACTCTTCCTTTTATCCCGTGACTTCTAGAGTCTGTCCCGGTTATAAAACGGTTAAACGTTTACATGGTATTTCCAATGGGAAAATCAGCTGGACAACAATAGGCTGCCTATGGCTGGGAGTCAGTGAAATGGGGTTTATCTTGATGCAGAGGGCAAAAGTTGGAGATCTGGAATCTCAGGGAGGAAAAAAAAGAAAAGAAAAAAAGTCCTTCCAGCATATATGGGGAGGATTTTTTTTTAAAAAAAACACAACCAAACAAAAGAAGTTGTAGAATATGATCTATGCTTTCTTCCTTCTAGCAGGACCCTTTTTTCTTTCTCTTTCCCCCCCCTTCCATGGGCTCTGGGCTGAAAATGGCAGTGCCCCCCTGCAGCAGGTGCTGGGCCCAGCAAACTGGGAGAGGACGGTGAGCGGAGCAGCTGTCCCGGCCCGTGCCCCCGACATGGGGCTGTGCCGCTGACCCCTGCAAACCCTGGCGAGGAGCTATTGCAACCATCTTGCTGGGAGGGATGGGCGAATGGCAGGCAGCATTTCCCAAATAGTGCAAATATCAGCTCGGAGAGGCAGGACTTGCACGCAGCCTCCCCGCCCAGCAGCGCGGAGCGGGGTTCAGCTGTGCTCCACCAGCTGTGGGTGGAGGGCTCGCTGTCCCTCTGCGGTGGCGAAGGGATGCTTGGACAGTTGGTGTCCAGCTTTGTGGCAGATGGCCTGGACACGTGGTGGCCGCAGGGATCAGCTTGGGTGCTGAGAAACCTCTTGGTACGTCCCTGCATGGAGGCAAAGGGGGGAGAGGTTGTGTTGCGTCCTGATGGCTTCTTATGGCCAAGAGCAGTTGGTGCTCAGGACCCTCTAGTGTGGCTTAGAGGGCTGTGCCTTCAAGGGACGATGCCCTTCTGGCCAGGCAGTCATGTTTAGGGGTGTACACACATGAAGCATCCTTTCCATCACCACCAGGAGCAATGGTACTGCTCACCGTGCCTGGGTGGGAGCACCAGCACCCTTTAATGGGATCCCCTGGGGAGCTGGGACATGAGCTGGCACTGCAGCACTTTGATCTCGGGGAGGTGGAAACAGCAGAGGTGCCAATTACCGAGGGAAGCGTGCAACCATCAGAAGTCCCCAGAGAGTCTCCAGAAGGTGCTGGTACCTCCAACACCTCCCTGGAGGTTGTTTGGAGGCTCCTGGAGGGTGACCTGCGTAAATGGGGACTCTGAGCCTCGCTCTGGTGTTGGCCTGCCCTCGTTCTGGCCCTGGGCAACTGCTGCTGTCCTCCAGCTTTGTTTCCTGGTGTGACTCCCAGCTTTCGGCTTCTCCCTGCTTGGTATAGAGGTGTTTTGGAGCCTGGAGTTGTTGTCCCCAGGTCCTGACCCCCACGGGACCCAGGGGATTGGCGGCCACCTGGCTCCATGGTGGGACCAGGTGAATGCTGAGCCAGAAGGAGCCAGGTGTACTCAGCTGCTTCCTGCCTCAGCATGAAGCCCATCACCTCCTTCCTTCCTTCCCCCTCCCTCAGGCTGGGCAAACCCTTCCTAGGGATGCTACGTCTGCAGGTCGTGATTTGATCCTCGCTCCAGCTCCCAGCGGTGGGCGGAAGCCGTCTGCTTCCCTAATCAGCGAACGGCCCCAACGAGAGCCACAGGGGCTTAAAGTTAAGCCACAGGATGTCTAAAAATTGCCTTAATGTACTGTTTCCCCTTCCAGAGGGAGTGCATTTCCATCCACATTGGGCAGGCGGGCGTGCAGATGGGCAACGCCTGCTGGGAGCTATACTGCCTCGAGCACGGCATCCAGGCGGATGGGACCATCCCCGGCCCCAAGGTGGCGAAATCTGTGGAGCCAGAGGCCGAACAAGTGGATTCTTCCTTCGAGACCTTCTTCTGTGAGACAGCGTCTGGGAAGCATGTGCCCCGGGCCGTGTTCATAGACCTGGAGCCCACCGTTATCGGTAATAGTGGGAGAGGAGGGTGTTGTGGCATCGTCAGAGGGACTCCTCGCCCTTCTTACTGGGGTCTGGGTCATTTTCCAGTAGCTCCCACTCTCCTCTGCTCTGGTAAAATGTCTCCAGCCAGCACAACTTGGCTGGGGGCTGCATTTCCAAATGGACTTGGGAGAGACAGACCCGTTATCCCTAATACCTGTCCTCAGCTCATCCCTCTTCTTAAGAGGCCTGCTGTCTTAAGCAGGATCCTCACAGGTGTGAAGAGGCGTGGGTTTATCAACCTTGGTAATATACCATGGGGTGAATTACCACATCCTAGGACTTGTGGCACATCTGGCCAAGGCTTCCTCTGAAGCTTCTGTGGGCAGATGGGTGCTACAAGTCTGTGGTTCTGCAGGAGCTGTCTTGCTGCTGCAAGTTTACTACTTCCCCTTCCATCCCCAGCTCCATTAGTGACCTCTGGGGGATTGACTCAATTTGACCTTTTAAGTTGATTTAGAATACCTTCCTATTCAAGTTGTTTTCCCTCAAGAACCTGGTGGAAATGACTCCCAGTCACCTGCATCCACTTCTAACCTGCTTCTGCCCCCTAGGCCTCTCCTGGGGGTGAATGTGCTCCTGTCTTACCATCTCTGATGTGTGACTCATTAATTCAACTAATGGAAGGAATGTAGACTTCTGTTTGGTTCCATTTAATTCTTAGGTACCTAGTCAAGACACTAAATTAGGATCTGAGTGAGCAAGCCAACAGAATATGAAATGAATGAAAATGAAATATCCAACATTGAGTTTGAGTGGGTCTAAATAACTTCTGGAGGTGTCTCAAACTCATTGATTGTGTGGAGCCTAGAGAAATTGCTCCTAATCCTGTCTTCATTAGCTGGGTGGGATGGATCTAGTGGAAATGTCAGCACTGAAGGCACCTTGTCTCCTCTTCGGTGTGCTGTAGAGCAGGCGTTGGAGGCCGTGCTTCCAGCCACCTGCGACAAGCAGGAGCACAAGCTGCATGTGGTAACTACAGAAACTCATCTAATGTGGGCTCCAAGGGGATTTATTACTTGTTTTACTGTGCCTCGTGAATATCCACAACCTGTAACTGTGTGCTGCTCTCCATGATTGCCTCTCCCTGTAGATGAGATCCGGACTGGGACCTACCATGGGCTCTTCCACCCGGAGCAGCTCATCAGTGGCAAGGAGGATGCTGCCAACAACTACGCCCGTGGTCACTACACCATTGGGAAGGAGATTATAGACACTGTACTCAGCAGGATTCGCAAAATGGTAAGAGAAAAGGTGGTCTTTCTCTTAAAATAGCACACTGTGGACCACGCGATTAAGCTTTGGGTCTTAGAGTAGTAGTCTTCTGAAGAAAAAAATTATCTGAGCTCAAAAGTGGCTGCTGCTGTGAGTGGGCCATCTGATTCTGTATATCTTCACGTAAAGCAAGTGTTGCTACATATCATCTGTATGGGGGGTTGGAATGGGAATGAGGCAATGCTAGATGTAAGAGGTGGAAGAGAAGGACTTTTGACCTCAAGGAGGCCACGTTCCCGTTGTGCAACTGCAGAGATTAATTCTAAACGGGTGAACTGCAGTGGCCTGGCAAGACCAAACTCCATGCTTGATAAGAGCAAGGCATGTTTATAATGCTGTGTGTGGTTGCCTGTTGCTGAAGTGTTTTTGAGATGTCTTCTAAAGGTCCAGGACCCATGGGCTACCTCCTGTCTACTCTCAGGTACTGAGATGTGCATTTGGCTCTTAACTCTGGACAGGTTCCTCAGTTTCCATCTGATGATGCGGAACTACCTATGGCAGCTCCATGGAGATCCTGAAGTTGATTAACACATGTACTTAAAATGTCTACTTTAAAGATCTTTAATAGGGTGATAGGAATGGACCTACTCCAGGGGTTGGATGTACTCGGGGTGGAGTTCGGTTTTGTTTAGCTACTTCTCTTCTGGTCATTTAATGCTTCAAGCAGAATTTATTACTGTGCCGTTTGGGATATTCCTTATCAGAGAGGTAAAAATACATTATTCCACTGCAGGCTGACCAGTGCAGCGGCCTCCAAGGGTTCCTGGTCTTCCACAGCTTTGGGGGAGGCACGGGCTCAGGATTCACCTCCCTCCTCATGGAGCGGCTCTCTGTGGAGTACAGCAAGAAGTCCAAGCTGGAGTTCTCTGTGTACCCAGCTCCACAGGTCTCCACAGCAGTGGTGGAGCCCTACAACTCCATCCTCACCACCCACACCACCCTGGAGCACTCAGACTGCTCCTTCATGGTGGACAACGAGGCCATCTACGACATCTGCAACCGCAACCTGGACATCGAGCGTCCCACCTACACCAACCTCAACAGGCTCATCGGGCAGATTGTTTCCTCTGTTACCGCTTCCTTAAGATTTAATGGTGCCTTGAACGTTGACCTGATTGAATTCCAGACCAACCTGGTGCCTTACCCACGGATACACTTCCCACTCACAACCTATGCGCCCATCATCTCGGCAGAGAAAGCCTACCACGAGCAGCTGTCGGTGCCAGAGATCACCAACGCTTGCTTTGAGTTCTCCAACCAGATGGTGAAGTGCGACCCACGTCGTGGCAAGTACATGGCATGCTGCCTGCTGTACCGGGGTGATGTGGTGCCCAAGGATGTGAATGCGGCCATCGCGGCCATTAAAACCCGCCGGTCGATCCAGTTTGTGGACTGGTGCCCCACGGGCTTCAAGGTGGGTATCAACTACCAGCCGCCCACGGTGGTGCCCGGGGGGGACCTGGCCAAGGTGCAGCGTGCCGTCTGCATGCTGAGCAACACCACGGCCATCGCCGAGGCGTGGGCCCGCCTGGACCACAAGTTTGACCTGATGTACGCCAAGCGTGCCTTTGTGCACTGGTACGTGGGCGAGGGCATGGAGGAGGGGGAGTTCTCGGAGGCCAGGGAGGACCTGGCTGCCCTGGAGAAGGATTACGAGGAGGTTGGAAGGGACTCAGCAGATGGAGAAGAGGATGAGGCTGATGAGGATGAGTACTAACAAACTCCTGTCTGTTCTTAATGAAGCCAAACGTCAGATGAAACACAAACTATCCGTCATCAGGCCAAACTGGTCTTGAGTGCCTGGAGGTGCCAAAGGATTGTCCTGAACCTCACTGCTACTGTTTGAAGTATTATGCCTTTTCTGCTTGCCTAGTCTACGTGCTCCTAGTGCACTTCTGTAGCATGGGTGTCTCGAGCTTTATCACATGGCTGTTTATCGATGAGTGAAGCTGAATCGGTGCCTGGCTCAGTGCTGGGGACACATCCTGCCTGGGCAGAGGATCCTGGTTTTAGCCCAGGGGAATGTCACAAGCTGACTGCTTTGGTTGAAATGGCAAACTCTTGCTCTGGCTTTTACTGCAAAAGCACCTTTTTAATGAGAAATGTACCAGTACACTTCTATGCAACTGTCTTTTGTATTTGAATAAAGACTTTTTTTTTTTTTTGCTCTGAGCTTTCTGGATTTAATTGGGTTGTTTGTACGTGGAAGTCCCTACTGTGTGGATGGTGCCTTTGGGGAAATGAATGCCGGTAAGGGGGAGCTCTGGGTAGGTTAACACTGAGTATTATTGACTGTAATTGCTGCTGAGTGGGAAATGTCCTGTATCCTGCCAGAACTTGCCTGTCAGGAGCAGCATGGAGGAGCTGGGGCTGGGAGCACGCACACATCCCCCAGTATGACCAGTCCCACAGTGGGGAGAGCACTATTTGGGTGGGTTTTTGCCACCTCCCCAGCTCTGGCAAAGCTTCCTGGGGGCCTGAAGGAGTCCTGCTCCTTGGGGCTAGGTTCCCACTTTGTGGAGTGTGAAATCAGCCCCACGTGCCTGGGCTTGGAGTCCGCCCTGAGGAGCCAGGGGCAGGTGCTGGGGTGACTCAGGAGGCAAAGCACTGAGGTGCCCCCGATAAGATATGAAGAGGGAGTGTTTATAATCCTGTTGCTCTATGCCAAACTGAGTCTGTTCATGGTTGTTGCATACCATAGCCCCACATCCACCCTTCATTTCAAAGCTGGGAGCTAAAAGACCAAAGATGCCTTCTGAAAAAAATGAGTATGTCTTCTGGCTCCATGCCCTCAGATAAACGTGCCAGGAAGTTTCCAGACATAGTCTAGGGGGCTGGACATCTTTTGCTGGTGGCACCGCTCCCTGCAGGCAGCCAGGGCTGAAAGCTGCTGGTTAAATTCCCCCAAAAGTTCATCTGGGTGAGCATTGCTCCTGCCTGGAGCCGCCATGAGCCAGCCCAGAGGAGCACAGCTGCACTCCTGCAGCTTGGAAAGCAATTAGCACAACACCAGGGCTGATGTAATTGAAGAGGTTATTTATTACTGCAGTTAATTACTTGGGCACATCTGTCAGCACAGCCTTCCCACAAAGGGAGGGAGCACCAGGAAGGATTTTCTTTGTGGGGGGAGCAATACCACGACTTTTGGGGAAGCAACATCATTGTCTTGATGGTCATAGGTGATGCTTTGTCTTCTCAACAAGGTCTCCAGACCTTTTTCCAAGAGTGATACACCCTTCATTGCATGGCTTCAGCTTAATTTTCCCTACTTGTGCATTGAGAGGGAAAGGGTGGCCACAAAAAGAGCATCCTCTGGCCAGCAACACAGGGAGCAGCTCTCAGGACTGGATGCCCAGTGCATTGCTCTATTCATTAGCAAATTAGCCAGGGCAGCAGGGGTAGATCAAGGTGGTGGGGTGACGTTTGTTTATCAGTGTCCTCCAGCAAGGAGGCTGAGCACTGCCTGCAGAGCTCCACCACTGACTTCTCACAAGGTTTTGGGCACAGACTCTTCTCCCTTTGTGTCATGCAGCCCTGCTTCTAGCAGCACCAGGTGCCTCTTGCTTCCACTCCATGGCCACAGGTGAGCCAAGAGCCTTGTCTGGGGCTGCTGTAGAGCTTTGCATGGACCCCCAGGGGTAGTATTTGTGGGGCTGGTCTTCTGCATGTGACAGAAACCATCTCACCTCATTGTCACCACTGTGCCTGGCCACCCCCAGCCCCATTCAGCCTGGCCTTGGGCACCCCCAGGGATGGGGCAGCCACAGCTCCTCTGGCAGCCAAGGGCTCACCCCCCTCTGAGTGAGGAATTTCTTCCTAACATCTAATCTAAATCTCCTCTCTTTTAGCTTAAAGCCATCACTCCTTGTCCCATGAAAAGGGTTCAACAGACCCACACAGGTTAAGCTCCTCCACACTCATTAAAATGATGGTCTCAGGCCACCAGGCTTGGTTCAGCTGCTGGTTCTCCTTCCTGCAGCTGCTTGCTGACCACAAACCCCAGAACAGGGCCCCTCCACCAGGAGGTCTGAGCTGAGCAGGAGACAAGACTCCAAAAATAAGCAAGCTACCATCACTCCCAGCCAAATACCCACACAGGGAAGACAGAGCTGGCATTGCACCTGCTGCTTGCCTGTACGTCTTTCTTCTTTCTCCCCTTTTCATGCTGCGGTGGGTTTGAGCATCACCTTGCGGTCTGCACATGTCCTTTGCAGCAGGGTGGCATTAACCAGCACATAAAGCTGCATCTGGAGGCCTGGGAGCTCCCGGAGAGCTCCTTCCCAACCCTGCCAGCCCAAACAGCCTCGCCTCCCCCAAGGCAGAGGGCAGCTGGAGGTGAGACAACCCCTGGGAGCTCCCCCCATGTTGTCCTTGGGAGATTGCCACCCCTCGGAGCCCAGCTGAGTAATGGCAAGTGGAGACAGCTTCTAATAACAACTCTTCCCCCACCTCAGGTTGTTTAAACTTTCCTCCAGTGCAACCCAGAGCCAACACTGTCAGCCCTTCAATTACAGCCTGAGCGCAGATCCAGCTTCCACCACTGCATCCCAGCCAGCTCTTTTTCTTGGATCACTTGCTGGGAGGAGACTCCCCAGCGGAGTAATAACCTGCCCCAGTCTTGGGATCTGCAGAGACCAAGTTAAAACCCCTTTTTCCAACTCATTACCTGTTCACAGGGATGGTGCTGTTGTGCCTGGGGGGCCACCCTCACCCAGCACAAGAGGAAAGAAGTCTAACTGGGGAGACAGCTCCTTGCTTTGGTGCCAGGAGTGAGCTAGGACATAAGTCAGATGCATTTGGAGGGGCCCGACAGACAGCTGGAGCATTTGAATTCTCATCTCCAGACTCAAAATTAGACTTGCAGGCAAGCCTAGCCCTGGCAGCCAGACGTGGATTGCTTTAGCAGGGCTCTGTGTGGTGGTGGGGGACTGGAGAAAGCTGATCCCACTGCCTTGGAGGGGGCTGCAAGCTGGAAAGCTCAGAACCAGCAGTATTTTGGACAGGGAAAAGCCACAGGCAGCCAGGGCATGAGTAGGATTGCCATCCCAGTGTTCATCTTAGCCCAGCAGTTCCCCTGCAGGGGAGGTGGCTCACATCCTGCTGTCATCTGCCCCAGGCTGCAGGGCACAGCCCAGCATTATCAGGTGTAAAAGCCCCTGGGAAGGGGGGCAGTGGCCAAGTTAGAAAAATCCCTCCCATCCCACCATGAGCATCTTTGGTGGCACACCAAGACAGGAGATGATGCTGCTGGTCACCATTTATTCAGCCAAATTTGTGCACACACAAACCTTGACCAAAGGGTTGCTTTTAGCCAAGCTACAGTTTCCAAGTCACACTTTCTCAGACCCAGCCCATGACTCCCTTTTCTGGAAGGAATTGCAGGACAAAGCATACAGAACCTGCTCACAATCCAAACTGCCTCCCCACAGAAGTTATTCAAACTCTTCTCCATCTGCTGAGTCCCTTCCAACCTCCTCGTAATCCTTCTCCAGGGCAGCCAGGTCCTCCCTGGCCTCCGAGAACTCCCCCTCCTCCATGCCCTCACCCACGTACCAGTGCACAAAGGCACGCTTGGCATACATCAGGTCAAACTTGTGGTCCAGGCGGGCCCACGCCTCGGCGATGGCCGTGGTGTTGCTCAGCATGCAGACGGCACGCTGCACCTTGGCCAGGTCCCCCCCGGGCACCACCGTGGGCGGCTGGTAGTTGATACCCACCTTGAAGCCCGTGGGGCACCAGTCCACAAACTGGATCGACCGGCGGGTTTTAATGGCCGCGATGGCCGCATTCACATCCTTGGGCACCACATCACCCCGGTACAGCAGGCAGCATGCCATGTACTTGCCACGGCGCGGGTCGCACTTCACCATCTGGTTGGAGAACTCAAAGCAAGCGTTGGTGATCTCTGGCACCGACAGCTGCTCGTGGTAGGCTTTCTCTGCCGAGATGATGGGCGCATAGGTTGTGAGTGGGAAGTGTATCCGTGGGTAAGGCACCAGGTTGGTCTGAAACTCAGTCAGGTCAACGTTCAAGGCACCATCAAATCTTAAGGAGGCAGTGATGGATGAGACGATCTGCCCGATGAGCCTGTTGAGGTTGGTGTAGGTGGGACGCTCGATGTCCAGGTTGCGGTTGCAGATGTCGTAGATGGCCTCGTTGTCCACCATGAAGGAGCAGTCCGAATGCTCCAGGGTGGTGTGGGTGGTGAGAATGGAGTTGTAGGGCTCCACCACCGCTGTGGAGACCTGTGGAGCTGGGTACACAGAGAACTCCAGCTTGGACTTCTTGCTGTACTCCACAGAGAGCCGCTCCATGAGGAGGGAGGTGAATCCCGAGCCCGTGCCTCCCCCAAAGCTGTGGAAGACCAGGAACCCTTGGAGGCCGCTGCACTGGTCAGCCTGTAGCACCAGGGAAAGAGCCAGGACACCAAGTTACTGGAGTTATTGTGGCCTCATTGGACTTAAGTTAAACTAAGTTACTGCATTCAGCATCAAGTTTACAGTCAGGTTGTTTACTACTGCTTACACACCTTACACACCTTCTAACAGAGGAAGTCTGTTAAACACAGACAATTCTTTTAAATTACTTTTTGTAGAGACTGGGGCCTGGTCTGAGTGACATCTGGGGACAGGTAGAGACTCCTAATATTAGCAGTCAAGATGGAGGAAGAGTTTGAAGGCCACTTAGAAGTTCTACCTAAATCGGTATATTTTAGTTTTTATCCCAGCACTTCTGAGCTTTTATAGGCACAAAACTTTACCCCTCAAGGGCAGCTGCACAGGGAAAGAGCTGCCTAGGGGAAAACACCAGCCAGAAGCTGATCTGTAACACTGGCTGGAATGACATGTTCATTTGTAGTACCTAGCAGTTTGGTCATCACAACAGCTGCATTTTGAGTTGAACTACTAGAGACCAACTAAGGACTGACCCAGCAGATACTACACCCATAAGAGAAACTCATCTTGCTTGGACATTTAAGTCACAGCTGCTTGTTCTCCTGCTTAAGCTGGGTACCTCTTTAACCTCTTGTTTTCCCCTCATGTTCCAACAAGGGCTATGTACACCCACACGCATCTAATTGTGTTGTTCCAGGTCAAGCTGCCAAAGATGCACCCACACCATTGCCTCTTGACAGCCAAGAGAAGAACAATTGGAATGCTAATGCAGAAGACCCTTCATAGCATTGTTACCATTTTACGAGCCCTGTCAACAACAGGGTCAATGATCTCCTTCCCAATGGTGTAGTGGCCCCGAGCATAGTTGTTGGCAGCATCTTCTTTGCCATTGATGAGCTGCTCCGGGTGGAAGAGCGTGCGGTAGGTCCCAGTCTTGATCTCATCTGGAAGAAGTTGAGATCAAGTTGACAACCTCATGATTGTCATGAGCATTGTCTGCCAGATTATTCACACTAACTTAGATGTGGGTTCATATGGAAGCTAGTGGGCTTACCAGGAGTTTAGATGGCTCTCCAGATCAGAGAAGGTGACACCCTCCCACTCCCCCCAGTAGGTTGGGGACCTTCCAGAACTTACCAATGACAGAAGGTTCCAGGTCAACAAATATTGCTCTGGGCACATGCTTCCCTGACCCTGTCTCACTGAAGAAGGTCCCAAAGGAAGAGTCTGCTTGCCCTGAGGATGCCTCAGAGGAGATGATGCCATCTGGCTGGATCCCGTGCTCCAGACAATACAGTTCCCAGCAGGAATTGCCCATCTGGACACCAGCCTGGCCAATGTGGATAGAAATGCACTCCCTCTGCATCGGGATAGGAGAGAGGAGTAGGTTATGAGCAGGCACTGAGGAATAAGGCAAAAACTTGCTTTTCTGGGTGTCTTTATGGAGCATATGGCCCACAGCCTATGTATGAGAAGGACATTTTCTCCACAGCAGGCACCCAAGAGATAATGAACTAGCAAGAACTACGTGTTAGTCCTTCAGAAAGATGTTGCAACCTCCCACCGAGGCAGATCAGACGCAGAGATTAGGGCTTTGCGGTAGGTCCCCATGCATCCCAGGGCTGTCATTACATTGCACAACAGCTCTGTTCCCAGGAGCAGGATGCAGAGTAGAGCTGCTGGATCTGCAGCACACCATGGCTGTAGAGTCAAGCCACTTGTGATTCCCCTTTGCCCTGCCTTAGGGTAGAAGGCAGGGCACTGCAGCCTTCCCAGCTACTTCAACCAGTGCTACCAGCTGGGGAGGAGGGTATGATCCTGCCGAGCCAGCCCTGGTCCAAATGCTTCCCCCTTCACAGAGAAGGGAAGGTTGGAAGGGACCTTTGGAGGTAGAGGCTGGCCTCCCCATCCAGATGGGTGGCTGTAGACGACCTCTGCTGGGAGAGGCCCCTCTCTGTTTGGCTTCATGTGTTGGCTTACAGAGCAGTTCCTCATCTCCCTTTAGATTAAAGGCAGCCATGCAGGATCTGCTGGCTGGAGGGGATCCAAGGACCAAGGGGCAGGGACTGATTATTCACCTTCCCTAGACAACACTTAGCAGTTGCCCCATGAAGCAACTGCTCACAGCCTGAGCTGAAGGAAGAGGACCCTAAGTAGTGTGTAGGGAGCTGTTGAACTCCTTGACACAGGAGACTATGAAAAAAAATAATCAAGCTTATGGGTACAAAGAGACTAGACTAGAGATATCCACAGAGGGTTAGAAGAAGAAAACACACATATCCATCTGGAGAAGTCCCAAGCTACAAGATATTGAAGGTAAGTAAATTTATCTGAACCTTTCCCAAAGCCTATGTGCTTTTAGCTGGGACCTGGGCAGGACATGGGGCTGGATCCCCACCACAGCCCCAGCCTCAACAGCCCCCACACCAGACCCAGCACATGGGTGCTGAACCCATCTCCCCCAAGACCAGAACATCACCCCCTGCTCCAGGCCTGCCCCAGCCCCACAGCAGCACCAGAGGGACACCCAGCTTGGTCCCTTACCAGCCACCACCCCCACATCCTTTAGGGCTCCCTCATATAGAGGATATTCTCAGGTCTGAAGGTGGCAGCAGCAGGGGAGCCCTCCCCAGGTGAGGAAGAGGAAGATATGAGGCTTGCAAGCCCAATTCTGCCCTAGAGACCTCCCCAGGCACCAGCTGAGCACCCCAGGAGCCCTTCCTCCAGGGCTCACATGCTACTCCCAACCCATAGTCACTTTTCCACAAGGAAAACCCCCATCCAGGGACAAGACACCCAGTAAGAAGAAAGGAATGAAGCTTCCTCCAGCTCCAATCTTCTGCAGAGCTGGAGAGGACCACGCAGAGCCACCAGAAAACAAAACCAAGCCCCAACTGCTACTCACCATGTCTCTGCCCCCACCAAGGCTCCTCACAAAAAACCCAAGCCCACCTCACTGAGAGCACCCCCTGCTCCTGTGCTGGGGGTTTTTATAGCAGGTGGAGCTGGTCTTGTTCTCACCGGGCTCCCTCCTGGCTCCTGCTCCACCTGTGGGCCATGTTCTCAGGTGTTGCTGCCCCCGATGTTTGCAGTGTGGGGCAATGAGGTGCTTTGAAGGACTCGCAACCTGGGGAGCCCGGACTTTTTTTTTTTAGCCTTTTAAATCCTCATTTAGTTTTTTCTGAGAGGTCTTTCTTGTCTTTTTGCACTTTCTTGTCTCTCTTTTTGTTTTGTTTTGTTTTGTTTTGTTTGTTTGTTTGTTCTTTCTTGTCTTTTTGAACTTTCTGCAGACTCAGAAGACATTCAAATATTTGTTGGGGAGAGTATCTGGGTTAATCTGAGTTGGTTAATTTAATGAAAAAAAAAAAAAAAAGAAAGAAAAAAGTGATGTTAATTTTTACGAATTTCTTTGCAACTTTCAGGACTGGGAATTGATTCCTATTCTCTGCCCCAATTCTTTGAATACAAATGTTGCATCTCCTGGATCACTTGGGGATGGATTTGCAGGCTGGGGCTCCTGCCTCGGGGCAATGTCCAAGGGCTGGGATGACTTCTCCAGCACTGGTACCATGAGAAAGCCAGGCTCTCCCAGCTCCAAGGCAGCTCCAGAGCCGCAAAAGCAACGTGTCTCCCCTGGCCGTGCCTGAATTTTGAAGCATCCCACATCTTAGCCCCAAAACATCCACGGTGTAGGGCCTGGAGCTCTCCCAGCCCCCCCCCCCATGGGGCTTGGTCCTGCTTCCAGAGGGAAGTGTGCTGGGAGATAGGACTGCTGTGTGTCTCAGTTTCCCCTATCTAAAATAGGGATAGTAGTAGCTACATGGCAAAAAAATCCCCAGAGATGCTGTGGCTGTGATACTGGGCTGATGGATGTCCTGGAGGACCTGAAACCACATTGGGGAGGCAGCAATGAGACCATCACACTGCAAATGGACAATGGTTTTATTTTCTATACAGCACACACCAAAGCAAGAAACTCATTGACACGGATGTCCCAGAAACACAAGTTTTAAAATGTGAGCTAGAGCCAAGACATGGGGACTGGCTCTGGTCCACCAGGCATGGTTGGGTCTCCCCCTGTCCCACCACCTTCTTGGATTCAGCAGGAGGGTTGAGGCCTGTGAAGAGGGGGAGCAGAAAATGGGACGTGCTGGGGAGGTTTAGCAGCCCTGGGGCACCCCATAAGCTGAGTTTTTTCCTGAAAGATTGGCCAGGATGTGGCATTGGCAGCAAGGGAAGGTGTTCAGGGTGGTTGGTGTTTGTTGGGAGTGGGGGCAGCTTCTCACCATCCTCAAGAGGACAGCGTTGACTTTTGCACCGTGATGTACTCCTGCCTGTGACACCAGGTCAGGACATCCCAGGAGCAGGCTAGGACAGCCAAAGGGCAGGACAGCTCACCCCAGGAACAGGATGGGACATCTCCAGGGCAGGACAGGACATCCCATCCCATCTCAGGAGGAGGCCTTGTGGCACCAGGGATGGCTCCCCATAGGTGTCCCTACATCATGAAGTGAATCTCACCTCCTGCCTAGGCTCAGCTCCTGAGGCCTCTGCAAGGCCACCATGTCCAGAAGTGCCTCAGGACAGCTCCCCCCATGGTCACTGCTGTAAATTAGCTTGTTTTTTATAGCCAAAACCCCATGGACGTGAATGCAGGCACCGTCCCACTCAGCAGGAGAATATTTTTGGCCAGATGCTCAGTGCTTGTTGAGATATAGTGCATGAATTCCTTCCTCAGCCAGATGGGCATGGGGCCTTCTTGATCCCAGGAGGGTGGTCAGGACTTGCTGTCCTTGGGGAGTTGCCAAAATCACTGCAACACCTCTGGTTTGGCCTGACATGGGTTGGCATATAAATGTTGGCACGTGAGAATTGGCACGTGGAGGAAGAGAAAGAGGGCTAGGGGGTTCCTGGAGGCCAGGGGAGAGCTGGATGCTTGGGTGAGGATTATGAAGAGGCTAGAAGGGACCTTTTGGTGGAAGCAGAAGGATCTGTTGTTCTGAGTGAGCCCACAGCAGCCGTGCACCCACACTTTGCTCAGGAAAGCCCGCCCTTTCCAGTGCAATACCTGATTTTGGGTTTCATCCCTGCACGAAGGGGAAGGAAAGACCAAATCCTCACCTGGCCTTCAGCAAACTACACATCTCACCCAGAGAGCAAGGCTGCCCTTCCCAATCCTCCCCATGATCCCAGCCCCAGGCGGTGGCTGAAAGAGACTTCAGTGCTCCTGTTTACATCCAGCTTCCTCAGGAATTCTGGCTCCTCTGACCTGTACCTAAGTCTCGCCCCCCCAAGCAAGAAGGAGGATTGATTTTGGAAAGATTTGCCCACAGCAGCACCAGGTATGGGTGAGAATCCCCTAAGGGGATGCAGGTGGGGACAGAGGACCTCTGCTTTCCCCATCACTTGCCATCAGCTGGTATCTGCTGGCCTCATCTCAGCTTTGAACGTGCAGGCACTGCCTGGTGCTAGCAACCACTTTGGGTCCACCAGCTCCCATGGTGTGGTTTTAATGTTAATTGTTTTGTTAATGAGGAGCAGGAGAAAGAGCCCATGTGAGCCCTGGGGATGTGATGTTTGGATTTCCAGACAGTAACTTGGGGGTGTTCCCCTCATCTAAGCTGCTGCTGGCTAGTGTGTCCCATCCCTTCGGGAACATCACAGCCATTTGGACCCCAACCAGGGCTGTTGCAGATCCCCGTGGCAGCTGGTGGTAGGGAAAAGCCTCTTCCCAGCCTGGGCCAGTGCTTTACTGGAGTTCACTGGGAAGCAGAGGGGAAATCCACCCAGAGCAACGACTTCTGAACTCTGAGGAAAGGCTCCTGTAGATAGCCTGATGCATAGGAAAGGCTGAGTTCAGACAGCTTGGGACACCTCTGGCCAAACCCACAAAGGGACACGAGCACATCTGGCTGGGTGTCTGGCAAGGTCTGACCTTGCTCTGTCCTGCTCTGCCTGGACAGATGCATGTGGGCACTGTGCCTCAGTTTCCCCAGGTGTAAAATGAGGACAACAGCTGTGCACTGCTGAACGAGAGCTCAGTGTACTGGCAGGGGATGGACATGTAGGTTGTCAGGCCGTAAAATATATAAAGCTGTATATAAATGTATAGAAAGGGCCATATTTCCAAGGCTAGAGGAGACTGCAACAAGGAAAGACCTCACTGGTCCGTAATCAGCCCCAGGGTGGAGGAGGGAGGACATGGCACAGCGATGCTGTCGGCATGTTGGTGTGTTGCCTGCTGGGGATGTGTGTATGAGGGGGAGATTCTGGAGGATCTGGTGTATTTCATTTTTGGTTTTTAGGCTTTAAATTCTCATCCTAAGTCTCAGGGCTGTGGTCAGCTAGGAGCTCTGGCCACACAAACATGGGCTTGCTGGGGATGAATCCAGCTGTGCTGCCTCCTCTGGGTGCCCAGAGGAGGGATGGAGAGGAGATGCCTCCATCTATATCCTTGCAGATGTCTGGTGGGTCCATCTGCCAACCCTTCAACCAGAGACCTGTCCCCTGCGGTGTCCTACCTGGGGAACTCCTTGATGAGGCTGGTGGGAGTTTCCTGCTTTCGGCAAATGTCTCCTGGGGAAGGAGGGCCAAATTTCTCACCACCTCCCCAATTTCTCTCCATATGCTGGGATGGAGTTTCATCTTGGAGCTGGGAGGTGAAGAGAGGAGGGGATTTGGAGGAAGGGATAAATAGTCCAAGTGAAGGGGTGGGCACTGAGTGAGCTGGGGCTTGATGGAGGGTGGATGAAGGGGAGCAGGGTGAGCAGGGTGAGCTCTGGCAGGGATGTGAAGGGGGATCTGAAGTACTTGGATTTGCACTGAGGTCTTCCAGAAAATGAAGAGTGGTGGGGACGGACAACATGGACAGACCCAAGGGTGGGTCTGAAGTGGCTGGGGAGGAACTTGCAACTTTTGGGGTCCAAACTCACCTAAAACAACTGGGGAGAGAGACAAAGCCACCGTGCATCCTGGGGATGTTCCTGAAGGACCACGTGGATGGGGGTGATGGCCTCCTGGCTGAAGGTGTTGGTGGGGAATGGGTGGTTGCAGGCCAACCTTAAAATCTAGACAGTCCCCATCAGGACAATCTGGGAAACCCCTCCTGAGGTCCCCTGAGCTTTTCTCTTCCCAATGCAACAATGATTGTGTACGGGGACATGTGTTTGGGGATGTGGGAGAGAGTAGGGCCTGGGCTGAGATAGGCCAAGTGGAGCTGGAGGGAGGTTTTGGAAAGGCCCTGAATGAGCATCTGGGGGAGGTGACGGGAGAACAACGCATTGGAAACTCAAGAGATTGTAGCTTTAATCGGGACCTTCCCATGGTGACACATCCCCTTGCCCTGCTGCGGACACCAGCCTCTTCCCCACATGTGGAAATGTCCAGGAGGAGGAATTGGGGGGAGATCGGGAAGGAGAGAAGGAGGAAGAAGAGATATGAAAGTTAGGTAGCTCTATGGGTCAAAAATATACAACACTGCTATCGTACACGGCTGTCAGTCCCCTCTGGCCAGCAGGCTGGGGCCGGGTGGTGGCCCCATGCACCCAGCTCTGCTCCGAGTCCCCCTGGCCCCGCGGGGGTCACTTTCGCCGCCCGATTTGGGCCATGAGGTGCGCGTTGGCCGCGGCCTTCGCCCGCAAGTTCTTGGCTTTGGCGATGTTGAAGAGGATGTTCATGATGTTGGTGGGGACGTCGAGGGAGAGGGTGACCTTGGTGCGGCGGTCGCTCTTGGCCCGGTTCTGGTACGTCTTCCCCTTCACCTGTGCCTGGGAGGTGTATTTGTAATGGCCTTCCCCCGGGAATGTCCTTTTCCCTCTTTCTTCCTCTGCCTCCTCCTCCTCCTCCTCCTTGGATGCCTCCTCTGATGGGTGGTAGTCATAGCCACGCTTGTCCAAGACGGCGTTTTCCTCTGGGAGGCTCTTCTGGGCCTCAGCGAGGGCCGCGTTGAGGCAGCTGAAGATGGAGGCGGCGTTGTAGAGGCGGAGGGCCCGACTGGTCTCGGTGGCACAGAGGAGGGCGAGGAGGAGCAGCAGCTTGGCGTGGGGCATGGCGGTGGCCTGCCCGGCGGAGAGACCGAGGGGAGGGCAGAGATGGACATAAGCTTCCCCGGGGGGGCCAGCACCACTGTCCCCCCATCCTCCCACATCCCAGCCTCCTGGGTTCACCTCCCAGGTCCCACCCAAGGTCCCAGCTAATGCTCAGGGCAGGGGGAATTAGCTGCCTTGGGGCCTCCTCCTCCAAGGTGCAACCCCAAACCCTTGTTTTTTTTGGGGTGGGTGTGAGGTGGGACGTCCCAGGTGCTTTGTAAGGCTGAAACCTCTGTGGAGGGGAGGATTTGGCCATCTCTTTGTCAAAATGCAACTGCCTGTTGCAGGAGAACTTGTTTATCCTGTGGGCACATCCTTGCCTGGGGCAATTCTGTTGCAGTCCCCATGAAGCCCTCTCCACTTTGATAATGCCCCCACCGTGTGTACCACCAGCTGCTGTAAAGGTGACTTTTCCTTTCAGCTCCTCTCTGGTCCACCTGAAGCCACCAGAGATGTTTCTGTGCTCTTTGAAGAATTGCCTGTCCCACCCACTCACCCAGCCTGGTCTGAAAAGGGCATGGGGAGCCAGGTACAGTGGGATCTGGTACTAAGGGGTGATCTGCCACCCATCCAGCATGCTGTCCCCTTGTCCCCTCTCCAGCCCTGCTCTGGGAATGCCCGTTACCCCATGGCTCCATCCCTAGGACCCCTCCACGCCAGGTGCAGGACAGGTTGCCCCATCTGATGGCATGGAGTTCCCCCATGGACAGCCCTGTTTGGGGCACTTTGTAACACCTCCAACATCACGACAGAGCAGCATCACTCCCTGCTCAAAATACAGTCGTTTCGAGGTCCCAAGGAGGCTGAAAATCTTGGGATAACCCCCGTGCTGTGCAAAACCTCCCTGTTTCCAAGTCCTGCCTCTCTGGGAAGCAACCCATCTCCCCATACACCCACCCATCTGCTCGGCAGGACCCCCTAAACGTCCGCAGGGGATTTTCTGGAGGGTGTCTTTGCCTTTGCCGAGGGCAGACAAGTGTCCCCACCACGGGCTGGAGGTGGGCTGCCATTCCCAATCTTCTGGCCCCATCTTGTGGCAAGCTCACCACACGACAAGCCCTGTCCAGGCTGGACAAGTCCGCTTGGGTGCAGGGACCTTGCTTGGGTCCTTCTAGGGTGGGTGTCCCCCAAAATCCGATCACCCCCTTATCCCCAGGAGCTGTCACTTTGGACCTGCTCTCCTGCCACCGAGCCACAGCCTCTAAATTGCTGTGCCTTTGCTCTTTGCTGTCCCTTTGGAGATCAGGGCTGGTTCCTTTACCCTTAACTCTGCCCTCATTGCCCCTCTCAGGGGGAGGTCGGGGCAGATTTGTCCCCTTAGCTCTGCCCTCCATCCAGACAAGAGATGGATAGGCAACAACCCAGGCAGTGCTAGCAAAATTGCTGCTGTAAGATGGGGAGCAAAACCAATCCTGGGCACACAACACCCCTGATCTAGACCCTGAAGCTCTCCTTCCTTCAGCCCCAAATCTAAAATTTAAATCTCGGGGCTTAGAGTTTGCTTGCAAAAGCTTAATAGGAGATGCATCTTTCTTCCACCCCGTTTCAGCCCCAGATGATGCAGCCACCCCAGCAAACTCCTTGTGGTCCCTGCTAGTAGGATGGAGGGGATCAAGGCATGAATTTAGAAACTGCCATCCTTCCTCACCCCTGCCTGCAGCCCCTGCTCCCCGGAGGACCGTGTGTGTCCCCAGGCTGCCGTCCGAACAGCGGGGATGGCTCTGAGAGCGCTGCTGGCAGGGAGCTGAGCTGGTTTGCGAAGCCGCTGCCCTCCCCGAGCAGCATCACCCCGCTGCCTTGCCTCTCCCCGGTACTGAAATGGGTGTTTTGGCTCCACGGGCATTTGCTGCTCAGCAAAACTCTTTGGGAACCTCAGGTGAGCGAGAGAAAAAGCAGGACAAAAAGCAAGGCTAAGTAGCAAGGAAATGCAGCGTCCAGAGAGCAACAGCCAATTTTTAATATATATATAAATTTTCACAGGTGTTTTGCTCCCCTGCCAGAAAGTTTTTTTGGATTGCTTCCAGAAAAAGCTGGAAGTGGATCCCCCTAACCTCCCCAAAAAAGCAGGAAAAGAAGAAAAAAGCAGGAAAAGAAGAAAAACCTGCCTGCAGCAGAGCTGAAGAAATCAGAGTTAAAGCTGCTGCTGCTGGAGGGTGACCCTCAGGTGGAAATTGCCGGGACGCCCGTGAGCGACTTCCAGGCATTACGGTGAGATGGAGCCGGCAGCCCCGGCAGGACAGCTCTGCCTCTTGGCTTTGGAGAGAAAAGTAAATCACTCCAGGGGGGCAGCTCCGGCAAACCGGGGACAAAGCTATTTGCTCCTCGGCAGCACAGGCACCGCATTAAGCTGAGTTTTTTTTTTTTTTTTTCCCATCAAAAAGTAAGTCTGGAATAAAATAATACAGCAAATGAGACCTGTAAGACTTTTAAAACTTTCTGTCTGATGCCACTTTTGCTTCCCTAACAAATGCCTCCTGATGATGCTGATTCCCAGGGCTCCGAAATCCAGGCTGACCCGACGTGGACGGGGCAGTGCCCTCCTCACCCCTCACCCCTTTAACATCATCAGCGATTTGTGTCCCCACTTCCAGATTTCCAAACCCTTCCCCTACCTGATCTACCTCCAAAAATTGTTATAATAACCCAAAAGATGTTTCACTGGTGGTGGTGGTGGCGGGGAGTCTCTTACAGTATTTTCAACTGCTTTTCCCTACCCTGCTCTCTTTTCTTTTCTCCTTGCAGAGAAACGTGGAACCTGATCTCCCAAGGAAAGCACTGAAATATTTAAAGTTTGTGCAAATGAAGCCGGCTGCTGGTTAATAAATGAAATCCAGGCACTCACCTGGCAGTCCTCGGTGCTCGGGATGGGAAGGGGCTGCTGCTCGCTCGGCTGTCTCACTCCGAGGAGAGAGGCATCAGGCGCCTTCCCCTGAACTTCTGCACCCTCGCTTTTCTTTTATTGTTATTAAGAGGGCTGTGATATTTTTTCTCTCTATGGAAACGCTTTTCCCCTCCCTTGTGTATATATAAAAATGAGTGATCACGGGGTTTGAGTCGTAACTCCAGACGTGGAGCCTTCGTTTGGGCATGATTTCATTAAAATGAAATCAGAGGGAGCTGGCAACGTCACGGGGCCGGCGGTGCCTCTCCTCATTCAGAAAGAGGAAAAGGGGGGCAAAAAAGACCTCTGAACCTGACGACCCAGTGAGAGTCACCCAAAAACGGGGGCTGTTGTCAGTGCTGGGACTTTGCAGGATCACGCAAACACATTTCCTCCACTCCTCCAGGCTGATGAGCACTCCCTGCAAGGGTATTTTAAATGCAGAAGGTTTTTGTGGCCCCTAAGGATGCCTGTCCGGGTTTTCAGCATTGATGAGCAGCGTTATCCCGATCATTTGGGTTTCTCTTTGGTACATGGGGCTGGTGCAGCAGCTTGGCAGGGTTTTGTCCCAGTGTAGTGCCTGCAAGCCCCATCCACAGCCATTCAAACACCCCAGTCCCACTGAGGTCCAGCAGAATTAATTCAGATTGCCCCAAGGCAGCAGCCAAGAAAAGAAACCCAGTCTGTGGTCCTGGTATTGCTCCAGTCCTGGTGAGGTCAGTGAGGTCTCCTGCAATGCCTCATGGTGCGGGTTTGCGAGCAAAAATGCATTTGTGGTGCAAAGAGGATGGGGATGGAGATCTCCCTGCTGGAAACGTGTGGTCCTGGGCTGGGGCACCCCAGGTTCCTGGTGAAGGATACTCCCAAGGCTGGGCTGGAGGTTTCTGGTGGTCCCAGGAGGAATAAATCCCCCCAAAAGTGGGGAAAACCCTCTGAACCTCCCACAAAGGTTGTGGCAGCCAGCAGTCACTCTGGGTGGGCTTGGGGTGATGACAGGGAGATGTTCTCGCTCCTGGACCACAGCAGTTGTCACGGGTGCTTTTTGGAGAAACGGAGCTGTGATCTTCTTGGATGAGCGTCTCTGAGCTTCTCACCCAGCCCTTGAAGTTGCTGTCCATCACCTGAGCCACAGTGACTGGTGACAGTGGGAGCTCCCCGTTGGCTTCAATCCCAGGTAGAACATTTTCCCTCTGGCCACCTCCATCTGTTGGCTGAGACACGTCGGTCCCATCGCTCCAGTAATTCACGCTTTTCGTTTTCACTCGAAGCTTCCATCTCCTGGTCTGACATCTCCATTTCCCCTCCTTCAATGAGACCTGGAAGGCAAATCCATGGAGCCTTTGCACATCAAACCTGCTTGCAGAAATCCATGCAAAAACCTGGATGGGAAACACCGTTGGAGGGAACCACCACCCTGCTTCTTCCCAGCAAGAGCGAGGGAAGCCACGGCCCGCAGTCCTCGCTCCTCTAGCTCCAGCAAACTCTTGCAGGCTCATTTATTGCAGCGGGATGAGCTTCCTCCAAGGGCTGCCAGGTCCCTGGAGCTGCCAAAACCCTGCATCTCACCTTGCGTGGCAAGGAAGCAGTGATGGATGGGAGCTATTTCCAAAGGGTCCCTGGCGGTGGAGCTCCATTAAAAATGATTTCCCTTTGCTCTCATTGCAGATAGGCGAGTGCTGATTCTCAGCAACCTTCGGCTTCCTTGGGTCGTGTCCTGCCTTTCCTCAGCCTTGATGGGGTGAGAAAGGCTTGAGTCAGCACCTGTAGCTGGTATCTTAATGAGCATTGGTGGACCAGGTGGTACTACAGCCCTGAAGCCTGAAAGAAGTTACCTAAAGCCTTTTAAAATGCATGCAATGCCACCTTGAGGTTCCACCTCAATCCCTATGGAAGAAGGCTTTGTGCTTGGGGTGAATGATGAGGGCTTCACCAGCATTTCTATCCCCTTGTGCCTCCTTGGAGAGATGTGATCTGCATCTTCTTGTTCCCTGTGGGCTTCAGATATTGGCTGTGGCCCCTGCAGAAAGCTCAGGAGACCCTTGGACCCTGTTGGCCTCAGACCACTGGCAGCTCTACATGCTTCAGAGTGGGGTAGGGACAACCACCCCACCTCTTTCCCCCAATTTTGTGGGGCTGGGGATAAAAGAAGGGGGTTGAGCTTGTAGATTCATCTGGGATGGGGGCTCTGGGTGCTGACCTGGCCAAAGGGTGCTTTATGAAAGGTATGGGGGCACTCAAAAATGGGAGCCCATCTACCTTTCAGAGGGGGATGTCACCATCCCAGGTCTTGTTGAGGTAGAGGAGAGCTTTAAAAGGGCTGGGGGATCCACTGGAAGTGTCTTGGGTGGCATTTTGGGCTGTTATCACCTGCTTGGTATCATTGGTACTGTTGCTCCTGGCATGGGGTGTGGGTCTGGCATCCCCTGGGTCTGCAGACAGGGCAAAATGGGCACCCCGGAAATGAAATCCTCGGGCACCCCTCTGACATGAGGACCTAGACCCTGATCACCTCCAGCAGTTTCAGGTCTTCAGGTCAAAACTGAAGCCCTGATTCTAGGTACCCATAATTCAGGTACCCAGGGAAGGAAACATAGGATAGGGAAAGGAGTGATGTTAAACCAGATTAATTAAGCCATCTTAAAGCCCACTTTCTCCTGGAGGTGATGGGGTCTTCTCAGGGCATTTCCGTAGTGAACTGAATGATATGAAGACTGCATTTTGGGTGAGGGCAAGGTCTGTGCAGCTGCCTTCACATCAGCGATGCTGCTCCACCTCAACTGGTCTGTCCCTTGTGGTGGGATGGTCGTCCCCTCTCACTGAGGGTTTCTTGGGGCTGAAAGGAGAGCATGTGTGATGGACAGAGAACATATCAGCTTGTAGTCTGTACCCACTGCAATTACTTCAGGCTGTGCCCATGGGTTGTGAGTGCTCTGAATTGTTGGGAATGGGGTGGTCAGCTCTTCTTGGTTGGTGGCTGCAATGGGTTGGCTTGGGGACACTGGGAAAGGGCTGGCTCCCATGCCAGGAGGTCCTGTAGGACCCTGAGGGGGTGTTTGTCAGTTTGGCAGCTCTGCATGGGGGGATGGCAAGCGTGAGTTCACCTTCATGCACTTGGGGTGGAATCTGTCCTTGTTTGAGGAGATACGGTGGTTGCGGATCCCAAAGGTCTCGGGGAAACAGGACACAAGACCAGACCGAAAAGCAGGGAAGGACTTTACCCTTAATGCACTGCTTTCTTGGGCAGCCAGGCTAGAGACAATCATCCCTATGACTGCAAAGGAGCCAGGTGAAAAGCAATCAAGGCCACCCTAAAGCAACACAAAATTTGAAGGAAATGGTCTATAACATGGAGCTTACTCAAAAGCTGGACCTGCTGCCCCAATGACCCATCTAAATGTGATTTTCCTTTCCTTTCCTTTCCTTTCCTTTCCTTTCCTTTCCTTTCCTTTCCTTTCCTTTCCTTTCCTTTCCTTTCCTTTCCTTTCCTTTCCTTTCCTTTCCTTTCCTTTCCTTTCCTTTCCTTT
>CM021765.1:1530893-1560044 GCA_011076525.1 Nettapus auritus
TTTCCCATAATCCTGCAGGTCACCACTGGAGCCAGGCAGGGAAACCTACCTCCATCTCCTGTGCCATCAGCAGATGATGGGGTGTATTTCTGTAGTTATTTACCCATAAAATGCTTCGCTCTTCGGTAGGGTCGGTGCAGGACAGTGCCCTGCAGGAGGCAAATCTGCGTGCCAGACATGGAGTCTTCATGGTGATTTTATTAGGGGAAAATAGGAAAGAGAAAACAGCACTAAAGAAAAACAAAAAAGATGAAAGAAGTCGAACTGTCTGGTACATCTCTATCGGTCTGCTTTAACCGCTGTTTTAGCTGTCCCCGGCTGGCTACCACAGCTTGCTGATCCCTGCTTTGCTCTTTGCTTTTTGCAGAGCTCAAAGCGTAGATTTTGCTGCAAAAATTAAAAATATCACAGCATAAAAATAACCCTTGACCCCGGGGAAAGGGCACTCTTGGGAGCTCATTTGAGGCAGAGGGGAATATGACCCAAACTCCCCACAGTTTATCCCCAAATTACCAAACTTCTAAAAAAAACACAGGCTTTGTCACAAGTGTCCTCACTGGTACCCCTTGTGCGTCTGTCTCTCCAGGAGCAGGACACCTTCCCACCTCTCCGCAGCCTCTCTTGCAGTTGCCGAGCTCAATTTCCTTCTGTGAATCATCATTTAAGTCTAAATGTGGGCAGCTGAAGAAGATCTTATTAAAATTTCATCACCACAACTGTTCCACTACTGGGAAAAATAAGACACAGCATCTCGTGGTCATGACAGACCAGAAGCCTTGAAAGTGAAAAGCACACCCCAAATACCAACACAAAACTTTTGGCTGTCTCAGGGAGGCAAAGGCAATGCCATGCGTGGTCCTATTTAATGTTTCCAGCACCAGGGTTGCAGAGAGGAGTGGGACATGCAGGCACTGTAGGTCCGTAGATGGGCAAAAAGGGATTTTCTGGGTTGTTTTGGCCTGTCTTTAATAGCCTCTAAGACTCAATGTGCATTTTCAGGAGGCTGTGGAGGCTGGAGGCTCAGGACTGCCTGTTCTCCATCTCACCCTAACCCCATGGCAAACAGCTCTTCCTCTCCCCTAAAGTTCATTTTTGGTGGGTTTCTCTGCCCCACAAAACAATTTTAGGATGTTTTTCACTCCTGCTGGCAGCTCAGCAGCAGCAAGTCCTTGCATTTATCTCCAAAGGGGCTGTAGAGAAGGTGCCGGTGGCTTTGAGCTGGGACCTTGGTAGAGAGACAAGAGGGGACAGGGAATGAGGAGGCTGTTCATTTTGCAGGGGTCAAATTCTTGTTGACCAAACTACCTTCTCAAAAACTACCAGACTTCACCTCTGACAGCCCTTTGGGCATGAAATAAAGCTCAGTTCTTGATGCTTTCCCTCCAAAGGAGGGAAAAAAATACAGCACTGGAGAAGAAAATATTCTCTTAAATCCTCCAAATAGTCTTCCCCATGTGTTTGCAGCAATGTTTTTATTTGCTGTCTCTGTCACACCTCCCACCCCTTCTCCAAGGAGCCACTTGCACCATGTGCATGGTGTGTGAACACCGGACCTCACATTGGAAGGAAACACCCCAAATCAAGAAAAATGCAACAAATATGATGGTTGTTTCTCAATGGCTAGTTTATATTGCCCCTCCAGCATTTCTTTTCTGGATTTCCTGGGTTGGTTTGGGATGAAACGGGGCAGGACAGACCGACACAGCTCTTGCAGGATCACCAGCTCCAGGATGGGGAGACTTTCTCCTTGGTTTTGCTCCTAACCCAAACAGCAATGATGCTGGGGGGCGAATCCTTTCCAGTCTTTGCTCCTGCTCACCCCATCTCAGCAGACAGAGCTGCCTGCCCAGCACCAAAGGATTTGGAGGCTTTTTCAGCATTTCCCCTCCCTCTCCAGGATGCCACAGCCATTGGGCTGCAATTCCACCCTTGCCATGGGCAGGGGATGGTGCTCACCAGCAGCCTCCTCACTTCTACCAGCAGCTCCGGCAGTGGTTGTGTATACCAAAACAATGATGCAGTAATGGCTCTTGCTCCCAAAATGAGCCATTCTGGGTGCTTTTGCAAGATGTGTCCTGCCAGAGCTTGGGTCCAGCCGTGCATCAGCTCCACGTCCATTTGCCTCTGCAGCATCTCCAGTGCCTAAATTACTCCTGCTCTAAAAATACCTGGTAATTAATTTACCTAGCCGGATGCAATTCAGATGGGTGACACAGCGATGAACTTTTCTGTTGCCTTTGACTCTGGCAGGAGTGAAGACGAGGACTTCTGTCAGCTCCCTCCCCGGCAGCCTGTCTGCTCCAATCTGCCGGCACAGCCAGAGGAGGCTGGATGATGCTCGGGGCTTGCGGCCATTTCAGGGGCCGGATTGTTATCAAATTACTCAATTACTCCGGCCCAGCCTCTTCATCTCTCGCCATCCATTTTCTTTTGTCAGGGTTGCTTAGGAACTACCCACTGACATCGGATGCCGTGGCTGGGCAAGTTTCTCCTTCTCTCACCTCCTCACAAGGCTCCACTGGCCAGATGTGCAAGGCAGCACTGAAATCCCAATTATAAGGGGCTGAGCATGCTATAGGTACACAGCCATATATACAGTCCCACGTGCTCAGCTCCACAGGATCCATGTGAACAGGGCTTTGGGGTCACCCATGCCCTTAAGTACCCCTCCTCTTTACAAAACTACAGATTTTTTAAGCTGGTTTTACGTGCATTAGAGCCCCAGCCTGTGCCTCTCTTCCTAAGCCTGGGGTTTGTAGCCACACTCCTCACTTTTTTATGGCTTTTTTCCAACGTGTGATGTTCAGGAATCTTCTGGCTTCGCCCCGCTTGGAGCAGCCCCAGCTCCCTGCACCTGGAAAGCAGCCGGCTCCCAGCAAACCACTCGGCCCTAAAAGTCTCCCCTACCCTGCAATCAAATCATTTCAAGAAACTCAATTAGAGTGACGTGACATTTCCAAGGAAACACCAAGGATGCGTTCCGGTAATATTTTGGCCCTGCCAAAGCACTTCAGATGGCAAATCAATAACAAACATTTAAGGTTAGACGTATTAAAAAAAAATCGAGTTATCAATTTCCCATTATGCCCAAGCTCCCAGAGCTCTGATGGGAAATTCAAGCTGCATTTAATACACCTAGCAGAGGACTGAACAGCTTGATCCTGTACACTCGCCTGCTGTGTTGCCTTCCCACTTGACAAGTCTTCCAAGTGCTTTGCAGACCTGAATTAAGTCCCCCAGCTCCCCCGTGAGCTGCTGCTTTGGCTGTTGTCGTGGGCATGGTTTATGGTGAAGGGTCCTGAGTCAAATCACATCACAGAGGTTCTGCTCCTCTCCTTCAGCTACAGCTTAACCATGAAACCAGGTGGCCAAATCTGCCCCCCAAATTTGGCTTTAGGACGCTCCTGGCCAAGCTTGGAGCCCAAAGCGGCCAAGAAATTCCACACGTGGGGAGGTGAAGCCCTATTTAAAGTGATGGCAGTGAACTTAAAAGGAAAAATGAACGTGTTATCCCATTCCTTCAGTGTCCTGGGAATAATGAGGCCGAAAGAAAATTTCCTCATGTTCTCAGGTGGGTCCCAGGCCTGTGGTCCATGCTTCCAGGTCCGCTTGCTCACCTCCAGCTGCCTCCAGACCTCACTGCTGATTCACAGCCATAAAAATTATCTTCAGGCAATTACTATTGTCGTCTCCTCAGACTTTATGTCAACTTAACATGCCTGCTGAGTGCCTCACTGGCACGCAGAAATGCACCCTCCTCTTTTCTAATGTCCTGGTAAAGTTGATAGCTGGAGGTGGACAAGGAAATATGGGGCTGGGGTCTCTGAGGGGGCAACCATGGAATGGAGGAAAGCTTCCTGCTCTTGTTTTTGGTAAATAAGTGCCACTTGGAGTTATTAATGATCTGTTTGGTGGTGGTAGTCCCTGGGAGGGCACCCTGAGTTGGAGAGAAGCTCCCAGAAGCATGGTCCTGGTGGAAACCTCACGTTGCAGCACACAGGGAGGGGAGGGATAGGGCAGGGGGCAGAGAAGACGTCCTGGGAGGATCTGAGGACCCAAAGGAGGCAGGGACCCAAAGGAGGCTAGGACAGGGACACATCCCATATCACCAGAGATGGTACAGCCACGTGTGGGCCGGTTTGGTAGGAAGAGGCAGGAATGACAAACTGTTAAAATGTTCATTTTAACTGTGTTTACAGTGGGTCCCCATGTGCTCATATGGATATTTTTGCACCAGTCCAGCCATGGACATATTTGCATTGGGAAGGCTCATTTGGGGCACGAGGAGGTTGCACAGAGACATATCCCAGCTCAGGTTGGTGTGGGTGAACCTTTCTGTGGATGCACCCCCAGCCCTTCCTATGGCTGAATCCCTTTCCCCTAGCTCTTTTAAAGCTCTGAAAAGTTGTTTGCTCGGCAAAAGTGTGAGAGCTCAACAACTTGATCCCCCTGGCAAAGTCCCTCCTAAATAGAGATTTTCATACCAGGATGAATGTGGGGGTCATGCACTCTGTTACGGCTCATTCTCATTAAGAAATTCCTGCCTCTTGATGCCATCTCCTCACCTGGAAGCACAGAAAGGCTTTTTTTTTTTTTTTGGGGGGGTGGGTGGGGTGGGGGGTGAGCCTGCAGCCAGCGTTTTACTCAGCCAGGAACATTTTTTCTTTTCTGAGGGAGTATTTTTCTTGCTGTGATGCAGCACCTGAGTGTTTTTGCTTGCCAAAGTACATTTCGATGCTAAACATCCTTTCAAGTAGAGAGGCTGAAAATGGGGCACCTGTCTCATTTCCAACATTTACCAATCTCCTCTTTTAATTTTATTTATTTATTTTTCATTTAGAGGGAATGAAAAACCCAAAGAGCTTTGCTGACCCCTCCTTGGAGCTTGGGACATTGTGGGCAGTGGGAATCCTGCCTGTACTTCTGCCTGTACACCGTACTGCCTGTACAGAGGAAGACTGAGGCAACCGTGCTCAGCCAGGAAAACCTGATCTCAATCTTACCAAAATGTGCACCCAAACTTTTAATATTGATAGTTTCTGAGCCATTGTCTCCTGCCCTGCTCCACCACAAACCCTCATCTAACCACAACGCCTCCACCAAGGCCTTTTTGGGGGAAAAAGGTGATTCCCAGCACAACCCCTGCAGACACGATGTGATAAGAGGTGTCACATTCAGACCCCACATTTCCTGCCTGTCTGTGACACGACAACAATTTTCTCACCTGTGGGAAGGCAGAACCTTTCACTTCTGCTTTTCCTCAAATTCTGAATATTTAAGGACCTGAGAGGAAAATCTCTGCTGTTGGAGCTGCTGTGACCCTTCCAGGGGCTGGTGTGCTGTCCCATGAGTGCACTTGGAGATGTTTTTGATCTCAGCTGGATCCACGTGGCCACCAACCCCACAGTTCTACCCTCCCACCTGACGGACCTCCACACACCTTGAAGTCTTGGGGCTGGCATTTTGTAGGGAGAAGTCAGACCTGGTTCAAAACCCCATTTTTTTCCTTGTCATACAATTTGGGACTCACTAAAGGCCCTGGAGAGGTCAGGGCTAAGCTGAAATATTTTATGCCACCAGGATGAGGCTCAGCCTGCCCACGACACGGGGCAATGGAAACCCCCAGCTTCCCATCAGCCTTTCTTAAAAGGTTACTGGTTCCACGTGAATTATGAGCTCGGATGATACACAGCAGCATTAACACACTTTTATTTTACAAAAATAAACTCGGGGGTGAGCGTTGTCTGGTTTTCCACAGCCGTCTTCTGAGGAGAGCAGTGCAGTCATGAGCCTCCAGACAAAGCTTTCTGGCACAATCAGGTGCTTCTCTCTCCTCATATCGCTTTGTTTCCTGCTCATAATTAGTTTTTGATTTTTATTTGTTTATTTAGTTATTTCCCAACCTCTGTTGCTTCTTCATGCTAAATGGCTTGTCTTGCTTGTCCAGTTTCCAAGATGTCCTGGAGACACTTCTCACAGCTTTGTTTCTCTTTGATTCGAGCATTGATTGCAGAGGATCACCTCCCTCAGTCTGGTTTTTGAAAGGAAAGAGAAAACAAAGGGGGTGTTGGAGGTTGGCTGTAACTTCAGCTTATTCTTGGACCTCCCACATCTGGACTGGCTCAGGGGGCCCCCTAACGCCATGTGTTTGTCTCTGCCTGGTCATGTCATGACATGTCAGGTACCCATAAAGCATCTATACCGATACGGGCCAGCTCTGGACACTCTTTAGGGCCAGCAAGGAGAAACGGGCGTGTGGAGGACACCTTGCCTGGCCTAATTTTGGATGACTTCCACTCCACGGTGGTTGCTTCTCCCCAGAGAGGGGGTGTAGATGTGGAGCTGCAGTGCGGCAGCCAATCTCTCCATCTTGGATGGTCAATACATACCTGTGCTCCCCAAGGAACATTTCAGTTCTCTGGGATGGCATTGCCTGTCCTAAATTGGGCTTAGAACAACAAATATTTGCACTGCCCTCTTCCTCACAAAATAGGAAGCTCAGGCTGTGCAAAACCCCTTGCTTATCAGGAAGTTTCAACCGGATGATAACACCCTGTGCAATGGTCTTGATTTTAAGTATAGCCGATGGCAATCTAAAAATCAACCAGCCAAATAATGACCACCTGAAAACTCCAGAAGTAACCTGAACTCGTATATCCCCACCTTTAATTTCTTTGTCTTCGTAAAATGCCTTTGAAGACAGAGCAGGTAAACTTCACCAGTATTTTTTTAATTTATTGTGGAGAGCTAATGCACTTCTCCTGCTGCCCAGAGGGGTTTCTTCCACACAGAGAAAAGGCTGAGAGAGGGATGTCTTTCTAGGAAAGTGTTTCAGCTAATGCCCTGCTCGGCAGCAGTGGTGTTTGCATTACTGCCAGGGCCAGCAGGAGCCCATATCCCCTGTTGCAAGCTGCCATGTGCTTGGAGAGTAGGAAGAACGAGGACAACCAACCCTTCAAAGCCTACATCATGCAACGGCAGCCCAATGGGTCTTCCAGAACTGAGCTTTGTTCATTGAACCCCTGGTGAGACAAGAAACACATGCAGGGGTATTTGGGACTGCTTGCAAGCCGGGCTAAATCAAGGCAGCTCCACCAACTTCAAACTCAGCCCGAGTCCTTGGTGGCTGGAGAGGCCAGAGAGGCAATTGGATGGAGCAGTCTTAGGATCGAGTTCCTGCAGAAGGCATGGAGTGATGAGCTCGAGGCATGCAAACTATCAGGACCCAGCACTGGTGCTGGTCTGGGCCCTCCTCATCACCCACAGGTCCACCCTGCAGCCCATCAGTGGCTGTGGCCTGAGGGAGGAGATGCTCACGAGCAATCAGGAGGGGCTGGAGGGGACCAGGGTGGGAAATGTGCTGGGAGCAGGAGGAGAAGGAGACTTTGAAACTAGAAGCATCCCTCCAAGTCTTACTTGCAGGGACAGATGGGAAAGAATAACTGGTTATAGGGCTGCCTGTGGGAGCAGGGTACATTAAAAGCCAAAGCAGCTGGACAGCCCATCCTGGAGAGGCCTGTGGGCAAATCAGCCTCCTCATGGTCTTTGCTGCCATCCAACGCAGCAGCTCTGCTTCGGAAACCTCCCTTTTCTCCATGGGTGGAAGGAACAGACAGTCCTCCTTGTCCCCTTTGCATCTGGCCTCTTCCCCTTCCTCCCTCTGGTGCTCCAAATCATCAGCACCCCTTTATCATGCTCGTTTATCAAACAAAGCAGAGCTGCCCTTGTCCTTGGAGCCCTCCTGCCTGGTCCTGGTGGGGCACCACCAGATGATGGAGGTGGACGGATCACAGATCGGTTTTCCTGCTTCCTCCTGAAGAAGAGGAGGGTTGGAAAGCCAAGGGCTGCCTCACCTGCTGAGGTTTTGCACCGCTGCTCACACTCCCACTTGCTTTCGAAGCGGTTTCCGTTCCCTCGGCACCCCCCGAAGATGAAGGGTCGGCAGGAATTCACCACGGGGTGGAAGTACCAGCGCAGGGCGTAGTGCCGGCAAGAGCCCTCGTCCATTGGCTGCAGGCAGGGGGCTGCAAGGAGACCCCAACACCACTCACGTGTGGGACCCGGGTGGGCAAAAGCCACCCTGGTTCCACCTTGGGCAAATGTAAAGGGATGGTGCAAAAACTGCCCTTGCCCTTTGGTTGGTACCTTACCCCCAAAAATGGGGCTGGAGGAGGAAAGGGGGCAGCAAGAGCCAGCAGTGGGCATCCAGCAGTGGGTTCCCAACAGTGGGATGGGCACAAAGCTCTGTGTTGTTCCACAGCACTGTCTGCCCATCATGGTGGTCTCTGAGCTTTGCAAGGGGGCAATGAACCTACAGTTCTTGGGGTGGGGGTCTTTGTAGTGATGATTGTATTAGAGGACATAGCACAGGGGAATCTCACCATGTTTTTTTGGGGTGGGGACAAATGCAGCTGCTTTAAGCCAAGCTCAAAACTGAGATTCAAGCCTCTGTGTGCTGGAACCTGTAACACTTTCAGCCCCACATCCCCTTGATCTCAAGGCCAGAAAGCATTTAGGGAGCTGACTTCCCTAAATGTCACTTAATTCAGTGTATTTCACCTGGTAATTGACTGTGGGCTTCTCGGCGCTTGTGCAGAGAGGGCCCCGTTATCTGCTGCACGCTGGAAGCTGCTGGGGAAGCAAATGGAAATTACACATAATGAGGGCACGCAAACAAATTAGCCATCATTTAAATATTGATCATCGGAGCCTTGCATGGCTTTCCAACAGCTAACAAGTTCTCTTAATAAATGTCACGGAGCGATTGGTGAGGCAGGGGGAGGAACCGGCGGCAATAAAATTCTTAATGGTGTTAAACAACTCAGTCAAAAAGGTTGGGTGTTAGTCAGAGAAAATGGAAGTATTTGAGGTTGTTTGCGGGAGATAAATGTCAGGCCAGAGTTTTGTAAATCTGGGAGCTTTGAAAAGCCAGGAGCGATTGTAATCTGGCAGTAATAACCCTCCGACTGCAGAATCCTGTTAACATTTCGAGCGCCTATCCGCACTCATCACTTAGCCGAGCGATTTATGAGCCCTCCTGCCTCAGACCCGGGCTTTAATGGGATTGTCGGCTGGCGACGGCGGCAGCTGTGATTCGATAATGTGTGTTACGCTCCATCGATCTGAAACCGCCCAGATCCCAAATGCTGCCTTGATATAAAGTGAGTTTAAACCCAGATGGATGACGTCTTCGCAGTGTCATGCAGACGTTAGGTGAGAGGTTGAGGGATTGGCAGGAGGAAGGCGGCGATGGTTGGAGGCTGGCTTCAGGCTTAGCTGGATTCGGGAGGGTTTGTTTGGTCCTGAGCAGATTATATGGGTGAAATGTTGGGGTCATTGTCAATGGGTTTGACTTAAAACGCATCCCAAAGCTCAGGAGAAGTGCCATAGTGTAATAAAGGTGAACATACATAAAATGCAGTCACTGGCCTGTACAGGCTACCACTTTTTTTTTTGAGGTTTGAAAGTATGAAATATTGGGGATCTTGTATGTTAAAAAGTGCAAAGTGATTTTTATTTTATTTTAAAAAATATTTTCCAAAGTAGCAGAGCTGACAGGCCCACTGATGTGTTGGTTGGCCGGCTGGTAAGCTGGCTGGCCAGCTTTTATGTTGATCATCTACTCAGCTGTTGCATGGCCAGCCTGCAGAAAGCTCTGCTCCACAGCTTCTGGGCGACTAGAGCTTGTGCAAAGCTGGTGCAGGGGCACAGGACATTACATTTCAGATAGCTCCTTCCTGCATGTGGCCTTGCACGTACCTATTTTTCTGAGCTGAAGCTCTGGTGCCGTCCCCTACCCATGCCAATGGCCGCTCCATCCATGCTATCCAACCTCCTTATCCTGGTGACAAAATCTGAGCAATCATGGTGTAAACATCTTAATTTCTGATTTGCTGGATTGCAATAAATTAGACTGAACTCTGCCTCCTTTTGAGTCCTGCTCTTTCCTACAGCGTGTTTGGACTCTGAGTGCAGAAAGACCTCCATAGGAAAGTCCCAAGTCCCCTACTCCTGCCCACCAGCCCTTCTGCACCAAGCTTTCACTCTGTCTCCCATAAATCAAGGCTCAAATCCAAGAGCTGAAGATGAGATTAAAGGTCTATGGATGTCTGTGATGTGGGTTTGAAAATTAGATGGACCTGGAGAAAGACAGCTCACAGAAGTCCTATTGGGCGAAGTTAATTTCCAGGTTTCTGTCTAAATTCAGGGCAGAGGTAGCCAGAAACCCCTCAAACTCATGATATTAATGGCTTCTAGTCAAATCCACCAGGGCACAGGCAGGCCCAAGGGTCCCTGAAAAGCCAGCCATGAGGGATGGGAGAAGGAGGATATCAGATTGGTAGTTCTTATGTGCTGAAGGGACTATATGGTCAGACATCAGGTCTGCATGATACTGGGCCAAGAAGTCCCCCAGGGACTCAGTCCATGGTTCACAGTCAGAAGAAAGGTTGGATGATTGGAAATGCAGCTAAAACTGCCCCATCCTGACCTCTCCCTGGAGAGCTGGCCGTTCTCAGCCAAGCACTAATGGATTTCCCTGTGCCCATCAGACTCATCTCCTGAGCTTCTCCACCAGGACATTGTCCCAGTGAATCCCAAGGGGGTCCTGGAGCCTCCTGTGGAGCCACCCCATCGGTTGAGCCACAACCTCCCTCCAGCCCATGGACAAGTAGAAGTACATGGGTCACCTCTCTATATCTGAGCAGCCTTCATCCTCCCCAAATGGTAGCTGCATCTCAGTTGCCCAGCACTGCTTCAGATCCTGTTGGGGAGACTGATAATTCCTAAAACTGTGGCCAATCCCAGACCATGCTCGGACCATTCTCTTGCCTTGTCCGCTAGCCTGGCGTAAAGGTAGATGAGGAGATACCACAGACCCACTGGTGTTCATGTACCCACAGGTCAGGACTGCGTGCATCTGCAGAGCAGGACCTTGGCTGTTCTGTCTCCCCCTCTCCCTTGGGCAACACAAAGGGAGACAAATAGAGCCGGTTGTTTTCCCATTAGCTGTAATCAGAAGTTTTACCCATTAAATGGTTCACAAGGCCCTGGGCAGAAATAGTCTATAATAGCTCAAGTGTTTGGTCTCAGAGATGTAATTTCTGGCTGGTAGGAAGCTTTACAGAAGTTGCAAGGACGTGAGTGGGACAAAATCAGCCTGAAAACCTTGGCTGCCTCCTTCCAGCTTTTAGGGAGGTGTCCTTTCAAAAGTTGCCATCATCACTGGGGCCATGTGCGTTTGGCTTTTCCCTCACCCACTGTCCTTTGTAGGAGCATTGGATCACCTTGTGTTTGATCCAAAGATCAGTCCTGTCCAGCACAGGGGATCTTGTTTAGGAACCTGTGCTGGAAATCCCTTTCCTGCCTCCTTTCTGCCCACTATCAGTGACAGGGATTTAGCACAGGGTTCATGGTGTGCTCTAAGAGAGGTGAAAGTATTATTATCTATGGTAGAAAAGACCGACAGCATGCATCCAGGCAGCTGCACTTACCTGCAATAAGTGAAGGTGGGTCCATGAAGGGCTCCGCTGATGTCGCCAATGTGGTCATGCTCTGGGTTTTGTTGAGCATTTCTTCTTGGTTCTCACCATCCCTTCTGGGGTGTTCCTGTTCCCCAGAATACCCTGGGAGCCGCCTGCTGATTTCAGCTGCCTCCAGTCCTGTGGATTTAATTGCCGGGTCAGTGAGGATGAAATCTGGCACCATGGTTTTATAGCTAAGAAGTCCCCCGTGCTTGGAAAAATAGTTGTAGTTCAACACAATGCCATGTTTTGTTGGCCATAGCCTCCAGACCACAGGCAAAGTAGGAAACCATTCCCAAATCACATATACTCTTGAGAAAGGCAAGCACTTAGGGGCAGATCGTGCTGTCTATTGTCTTCTCATCAAAGTCAGAAGGATATACTAAATTTATGCAGACTAAAAGCTGGTTTTAAAGGAAGCAGTTCCCAAACAGTGTGGTGGGACTCCTTAGGATTGCCATGGGCACTACATGGACACGTTTGCAGTAATGCTTGGGATGGAACTGTGATCAAAGCCCCCTGTATAATTCAATTCTGTGGGACCTGTAGCATCTCTATGGGGTGGATCATCTGATGTGCTGAGCACTGCAGTCTTCTCAGATAAGACCAACTAAGTAAAAAAAATGGTTAAATAATGCACTCCGATTTGTATGTCTGGATGCTTGTGAGGCTGTGGCTCCATCATCCTTCAGACTAGGTCTATCTGACACCTAGTGTCATGTGGGACAGGTGGGACCTTGACCAGGACTGGGCTAGCACATTAATGAGGCAGGTATTTTATGAATTTTTGTTTTATGTATATTTTAGGAGTTCTAGCTTTATGTATGTTACAGGATGGCAGATCTGGTGGAGACTGGCTGTGCAAACCCAGAAAAATGTTTTGAAGTGATTTGGACCAGCAGATTAAATCCATCCCAGATTAACATTCTGTGGCATGTCCACTGTGGTTTTGATGCAGCTTTGCTTTCCTTTGTAAATGTAGTGCTACGTCTAAATGATGCTCTGAACAGGAGTGATGGAGAGAGAACCATGTGCTCCTGGCTGAAGGACTGACCAGCTGGATAACAGGCAAGTCCCTTGGGTAGAACCTGAGTCATGAATGCAAAACACTTCAGCAAGGGCTGTCTTTTATAGGAGCATGAAGTCTTCTGTGTCCGAGAGCATTTACTGTGCAGGATTCATTTGTTGTGATTTATGGACATTGTAGAGGCAAGTGGAGGCCAGTGCAAGGGCAGGATCCCAGGTACGGGGCCATGGAGAGACACCAGGGAGAGATGCTCTCTACCCTGACAGATTTGTTTTCTAAATAAAGAGCAGGAGGGGAAACAGAGCCCAGAAAAAGCTATATCTTTTCTGGTATAATTAGGAATGTCCCATGCCAAGGGAGTTCCCAGCTATGCTGTGTGTCTGTGGTTGTACTGGCTCCTCATGTCCAGAGCACTGATGCTGCCAAGTATCCCAGCTATTTGCTTCTCAATCTATTTCTCTCTTTAGAAAGTCTTTGCTTTGTGAAATGCTCTGCTTTCATATACTATGAAACAATGTGCTATGAAGGCTAAAAAAAAAATAAAGTAAATCCATTCCTGGAGAACATGAGTTAATTCTAGAGACAAAGTTGCTGCTCTGATGTTCCTCCTTTGGCTATTCCCTTAAAACATTAAATACAGCTTCAAGGTAGGAAAAGACTAACAGTGGTGGCTGTTAGTCTTTTCCTAACAAGAGGGTCTGGTGCCATGCGAGTCAGCAATGTCCTCACATCATGAAGCCTGACAACATCCCATGGAGATGGGGTCAAAAATAGAGAATGTAAGACACATCCACCCCTTACCTGGGGTGGGGTGCATCACCTGCACTTCCCACCTGGAAAGCAAACTCATCTAACTATCCTTTAATCCAGCACAGAGGTTGAGCCCTTGACCAAATGAGTCTACCTCAGTATCAGCAGATTTGCCTTCCAGGTTCCATGGACCATAAAAATTAGATGCCCATAGCGGGAGTTTAAATGACACGCAGACACCCACAGTGCAGGCACTGAAGCTTATTGTATTAAGGGTTTGGGATGATGGATTAACAGGATCTGTTTCATGGGTATGGAGGGGAGTTCCTGTGGCTGCAGCTTTTAAATCTGGGTGTTGGGAATATTTGTCAAGAATAGCTTTGATTTTGTCCTGCAGTACAGGGTGGAAGCAGGAGACTTCTTGGTGTCTCTCTTAACCCTGTTTTTTAATCTTTCCCTCAAAAAAAGTCCCCCTAGGAGCCAGGGTCTAAAAGAATTCAGTGATCCAGGGTCATTTTCTATGCTGAATCTCAGAAAAAAACCCACCTACTCTTAACATCTTTTCACTCACAGTTTCAGACTGTTTGGAGAGGGGAGAACACCCTTTACTCCACTGCACATTCACATGCATTTCCATATTAGAAATATATTTCTATATTGGAAATATAGAAAAATATCTATATATTATATATTTACATGCCTTTCTGTTTTAGTAACCTTACCCCCTTCCATGAGGTTTCTTCCCAACCCACCTCCACAATCTGTAAACACAAGACAGGGCAAAGTTTATTCTCTATTTATTCCTTTCCTATGGAAATGCAGTTTTTTCTTCCAATAAAACAGTTATTTTTACAGGTAGCACATGGTTTCATGGATTATTTTCCATTTTTTACTCCTTAAAAGTGTTCAAATACCTCCTGACATCTCTAGGCAGAAACAAGCATGAGTCCAGCTTAATTATCTTGGCAAGTTCAAGGGGACTAACCCACACCCTCTTTGGCCACAGGAAGGCTCCAGGGAGAGGGGCACAAGTGGTGCTCAGGAAGCTGGGCAAGAAAAGCAAGACCACAAAACCCTAAAACTCTTGTGATGTGGGGATTCTGGGGTAAAAACATCCCCAAATGTGTTTTTCCCCATTTTTTTGTTACTACCGTGGCCCTGTTGCAGAAGAGAGGTCTGTGTGTCAAGAAGCACCACGAAGTAGACAGAAATTAAAAGGTTGTTATTCAGCAAAACACAGCTCCAGACTTCCCCTCGTGACCCCGTGACTTTCACTGATCAGTGGGGAAAAGGAGGTGACCAGCAAGGAAACCTTTACTGACAAAACCACCGGGGAAGAAATGGGAAGACAGAGGGTTCGAAGGAAAAAAAATATGAAGAGTTTGAGCAGGAGGTCAGGGCTACAGCAGAGACCCCAGGGCCCAGAAGCCTGCGCTCGTCTCCGAGCTTGGTGAGGTGACACGTTCCTGCTGGCTGCTAATGGGGTGATATTTGCTCTGCCGGGCAAGCATGTGCTGGTGCTCAAATTGCTCCAATTTAGTCGGCGGCAGATATCAGAGCCGTGGCCCTGAGCGCGGCTCGCCAGCCAACTTACCGCATCTGCCTCGCATCTCGCTCCTGACCACCTCCTTCACCTCTTCCTCCTGTGCCATGGGGAGAAAGCAGAGGTTAATGGAGATTTTCTACCCGGGATCCGTCTCCCTCTGCTTTATGTCCCAGCCAGAATCCCCTCGCCCCACCAGTTTCACGTGCTGTCTCTGGGACAGCACCTGAAACCACCTCCGCTTTGGTTTGGCCAAGATGTTGGTGTCAAAGGGATCTTGGTTCAAGATTTGTGGCTCATCAGGAAAATGATTCCCCTTGCGGATTCATGGCCATCCTGTTACTAGTGATGGTTTCTTTCTTGTCCAGAGAAAGAGAGATCTCCAGCAATGAGGACCATGGGACACCTCAAGCCCAGGCTGGCTTTCCAGTGAGTACCAGCACATTTTTGGCACTGTCCCTGGAGCCATGGTCCTTCAGATGTCCTTTGAGAAGCTTCATCAACCCATCTGCATCCATAAGTGGCTGCTGAAATCACATTGCAGGCTTGACCAATAGAGATGGGCTGTAGCACGAAGTTTAGCTGAGATGTAACTGCATCTCATTTTGTTCTTTTCTGTCTCTTTTCTAGCTAGCACTATTCCCCACAGAGTGAGACATCTGGTCTCATGGGTTTTGAGTCTGTCCCTTGTCCTTGGTCTAACCAACCACCACTGTCTCAGCTGAGCATCTTTAACGTTGCACCCTACTGCAACTTCACATGCTCTCCACCTTGTAGGGGTGACAAATTTTGTGTCCCAAGCTCCGGGTCATTGCTTGGCCTTGGCATTGGACCGCTCAGCATTGCTCTTTCCCCAGCTCGTGCATGCCTGACGTCTCTGGGTAATGGCCAACATGCTCATTTCCTGGATATTCTCTGCATGAATTTGTTTCTCACCATTTCCCTCCTCCCCTACACCTCTTAGGGGCAGTTTGTCCTATTTTCTCTATTCAGGCCTGTGTAATAGGATGTCATCTTGGACTAAAGTACTCACAGAAAGACCAGGATCTCCCTTTTCTCCCTTCTGGCCAGCCGGACCATTTTCACCCTGTTAAAAACACTTAAGTCATTACAAAAGCTCAGTAGATTGACCATTAAATGCTCCAAGAATAAGTGCACCTTAGAGAGGAGAGGATGCTCTAGAAATGGAGATGGAGAAAAATGCTCACATGTTTTCCCATAAATTTAAGGGGTATCAGTGGGTACCTGGCTAAGCTGGAAGGAATGGTCTCATCTGTGTGCGGGGAAAACAAGAACAAAAGTGTTTCTCAGAGGGCTGGGTGCAGGCTCCGAGCTTTTTGGGGCTGTTTTTTGCTTTCCCACTGAGTTTGAAGGGCTGTGTAACTGCTCTAACTTATATATGCACAAGGCAGCAGGGCTCTAAGGGTGTTACCAGCTATAGTTTAAGGCAGGTTTCTTTGGAATATGTAAGGGACCACAAAGGCTGAGGTGGAGGCATGGAGAGGATCTGGCCTCCAGAGAACCTCTGAGAACCCCAAACAGACCACTCAGAAGATGGCAGCCAGATTTGCAATCCCAGAACTGGGGAGATGCTGAGTTTTGCCAACAGGTCTTTCCAAAAAGAAAAGATTGCTGCTCAGAGCTAGTGATAAATATATTTGTTGTTTACATATATGTAAAAATATGAAAGGAAAAGGAACACGGGAGGAGTGACCTAAATTAAAGCCTTGATGGTCATTTTTCTCATTCCCTGCTTGCTTACAGGTGCTGGAGTTTGGGGAGAAATCACGTTACCCTCCACTGACATATGGAGGTAAAGCAATGCCACCTCCTGACGCAAAAATCTTGTGACTCGGTGTTGGTAGGGCCTGCAGCATATAGGAACTGAGCTGGGACATGGGTTGCAGGTCAGTATCTTGAAATTAAGCTCTTGAGCACTGAAAGGCTGAGTGTTACCCCTCTGTACTGAAGTACTGCACTGAGTATTGCTTTACTCCTGGTCTACCAAACATGGCTGAGCATTTGCTGGTCCAAAGTATGATGTTTTCCCAAAGAAGCTTTTTGTGCTGTTGCTGTTGCAAAGTTTAGAGGGCCAAGAAACCCCACCAGGACAGCCCTAATCCAGAGCCTGCGCTGCTGCAGGGTGGTGGTGGGGTGTCACCAGGACAGGAAGTTCACCCCCATACTGACCGCTTCTCCTTTTTGCCCGTCCATGCCTGGGGGCCCTCTGAGGCAGAGCGGAGGTCTCCCTCTTCTTCCTCGTGGGCCCTAGAGAGGTTGAGGAGAGCTCAGTTAATAGTGCCTGAGCAACCTCTGGAGATCCCATGCTCCACAGCTTGGGGTTTTCCCCCTAAAGCCCAACCTGGGCATCAGTAGGAGAAGATACTAAGAGCCCTCTGATCTCAGATGCTCTCTGAGCAGATGTGAGGGGTCAAAGCCCTGGGATCTGCCCCATCCTGGCAACCACAAGGAGCTTCTTATGGTCCCACCCTCCAGAAAGGAAGGGTGCTGTGGGGCAGAAGGCAGTTTTCTCTCCAGCTCTCTGTCTCGACACTAATTTAAGAAACAGAGCCTCAGCGGGAGGAGAAGGGCTTGCAGTATGAGATAACGCCCTCCCACATCAGAAATGGGGGTGGCCTCACTGTGGTTCAAGCCCAGGGACTTTCTCTTTTAATTTAGGGAAAAGACAAGTAGCAGTGTGGGTGTAGAAAGCGGCATCTCACAGTCCCTCTTTAATCAGTGTCCAGACAAAAGCCATTTATTATCTCGCACATGGCTTTCTGAGCATTCACCACTTGTAAATGCTAACATAAAAACTTCCAGCCTTTTAAACATACATGAGGGGAGCTTGTACTTTTGGCTACTTCCTCCCTTGTTTGATTCTTTTAATACATTTTTCATTGCAAGGTAGAGCCTGGGGAGCAAGGAAAAGAAGAAGAGTGCTGCTGCTATGGTCTGAGGCTGGATCTAGTCCCTGTTTTAGTGTTTTGGAGAGTGGGTCCTACACTTTGCCCACCCTGTGGATACAGACTTTCCCAACATGTGTTGCTCTTTCTATGTGTTGGGTGAAAATTAGGTTAATAATCAACAAAACCTACATAGATGGCTTTACACCACCTGAGTCTGAAGCCCTGAAAGGCTTTCTAGGGCAGGGAGACCTTTGGTCGGGCCCAGAAGACGTGATCAAATGAGGTCCAGATTCATTTGAAAGTTCACACTGAATTGGTTCTGAATTGTCCCAGATTTTATCTTTGACAGCAAAAGCAATTTTCACTGGTGTATCTTTACCAGCACAGACCTGTAAAGTCAGATGCAGCTACACAGCAGCTATGTTCTCCATCCTTTTAAATGTACTCTTAACTTGGCAAAGGCCACTCACTGACCATCAGAGACACATTATTTGGCAGAAAAAAATCATCAGGAAATAACAGAGGAAAATCCTGCCAGGGTTTCTACCTCCTTTCATCATTTCCAAGCAGCATTTCTAAGCAGCAGCATGATCTAGTTTCCATCTGACAGCAAATTTGAGTGTTTTACAGACAGCACATGGATGTGCGTACACATGATATCTACATATAAATACACAGACACATGTGGATTAAGTCCTTATGCTTACTTTTATGAGGATTCATTACTCAAACAATATCTGCCAAATATCTGCCAGCCTTGCAGGCTGGCAGGAGTTAAAACAGGGCTGTCCCTGAGATGTCTGGTGGGATGCAGTTGGTCTTTCAGGTAGCTACCCAACTTCAGCTTTTCTTTTATTATCAGATCTTTCATGTTCATTTTTGTATTCTCCTGTGCAAGCCTGAAACTCGGCCAGTCCCACCAGCACAACTGAGAAGAGTATTTTCATTTCCAGTACTCTTTCAGTTGAAAAGTTCTTCGTTACTTAATGGATGCTGTCTAAGGGTGGGTGATTAACATTAATCTCTAGTGTCATCCATCTGCATTGTGTTGGCAGCAGCAAGACACTCTTCATTACCATAGAATCTGGGGGCAGCATGTTCCTGCTTATAAACAGTATTAGCATGTCTCATTTCCAAGTCTTTTTGTTACATTTCAAAAGGTGCCCAGCATGTCTTGCATGCAAAGACACCTATTAAGCATAGGCCACAAATGGGGTTTGAAAGCCACCAGCTCCTTCCGAAACTTTGGCATCCTGCTCCCTAGATAATTAGCAACAGGAGGGGTGCACTCAATGCCCTGCTAACGTGAAATTATCAGCCTTCCTTTCTTCATTCAGAGGTCACATCTTATGCTGCAGATAGGAAAATAAGAGAGGAAAGGAATGAAAATATCTCTGGTGATAAATGCACCGAGAGATGAAGTAAGTTGACCAAGACTCCACCAAAAGCTGGTTAAGAGGCGGGCATGTATGTATGCATGGTGGCATGGGGGGGACACTTCTGGGGTGCTACGTCATATGAGGATGTGAGGTGCAATGATCTGGAGGGCAGCTGGGGATGGGACTTCTACCAGAGCTCACCACAGAAGGTAAATCCATGAGGTCCAGAGCATCCTGCTCTCGGAGGAGGGTGTCTGTGGGTGAATCCTTGCTAGGGCAGCCCCACCAACTCTGGTATAGGGTTTTCTAGAGAGCAGACTGTGGTGGTGTTTGCCTACATGGGACACCTTGTGACATGGGAGCAGGAGGAGAAGATTTTTCTTTATCAATAAATGTATGATATAGCTACAATGGTAAGGATAAAACTAGATCTTCTAGAAGCCAGCATATTAGAGTTTATCATTCAACTCATCCTCACACCAGATCTCATTAGGGTTCACAGCATGCTAATGACACTTGTTGCTCACCTGAGGCCCTGGTTTGCCTTGGGGCCCTTGAGGTCCATCTGGTCCAGCAGCTCCAGTCTTTCCAGGCCACCCCATTTGTCCTTTGAAGCCTCCCAAGCCAGGAACTCCCTTGGCCCCCTGAGAATCAGCAAGAGAGAGGAGTTCAGAGATTTTGTCAAGCACAGGTGGTTTTAGAGATGGGCCAGTCAGGTATAATCCAGATACTTCCATTGTCATTGTCTATAAGGGAGACCCTTTACATTCCTCTTTGTCTGCTCACATAGTATTGGCAGAGCACCAGTAGGATGGTTGAGATTAATTTTATTTTGCTCCCCACCCTTCTCTTCCAGAGGCACCTCCTTGCTTGGTGACATGAACATCTCCAGGATGACGCCTCAAAAATTTTAAAGCCCAACTCCTCTTGCACATCTAAGCAGAGTCCTTTAGTCTGTAGCCCCAGAAAAGCCAATGACTCCTCAGAAGGAAAAAGGGAGTCACCAAGGCCTGTAAGTTTCCTACTCATCTGCACCATTGGGCTTTCTCCTGGAGCTGCGGTGAACAGAAAAGTCTTCCATCAAAACACAGCAGGAGGAGATGCCTGCAATAACCAGCTAAAGGTGGATTTCTAATGTAGGCAAAAATAGGAGCCGGTCCAGCTCCTTTGGACACAAAATTTTCTCTTTTCCTTCTGCTTCTCATTCATATCTTGGTCTCCAATGCAAAACACCTTCTCTGTTCTTACAAGAGCAGGTGTTTATGGGAGAGGAGAACAGGAAAGGAAGTGATATTTCCCCAGAAATAATCTCCCAGCCTCCAACCATTTGCAGCTCAGAAACTCACTGAGCCAGGGGTGTTGTTTGGCAAGAAAAGGACTCACAGTATTTGGCACAGATGACCATCAGGGGTAGGGATCCCAACAGTTATCTATAGAAGCAAAAAACTTTGGGACCAAATGGTGGAGCTGAATGCAAGAAGGGGCTGGAAAGTGCAATAAGCCTTGATGTTTCATGCATTAGCAGAGGGTGAATTTAAGGAGACCTCCTTCTCCTGCCCTTTCCACCTGCAGTCCCAGCCTCAATGCTCCAGACAGTTGACATTTGCCCCCTGGAAAGGGTACCTATGATGCATAAAGTGTATAATTTTGTTAACTCGACCTGATGGATGTGGGATTTATTCTTTAAAAAATGGCAGCTCGATGCAGTGTGGCGAGCACTAACCTTTTCTCCTTTCTCCCCAGGAATCCCCATGGCACCGTTGTCACCTGATGCTCCCTGTTTGCCCTGTTGGGAGCCAAGATAAGATCATGGCCAATGAAGATTTGGCATGGTTGCATTTCTTGAACAAACCTCTTTTTCTTCAGATTACCATGTTATTTACCAAGTGCAACCCATCAGGGTCTCTCAGCCTGTGTTGTACTCAAGGTGACTGAAAGAAATCTCATTAAAAAGCCCCAGTGCTTGGCATGTGCAATATTGCTTGAGGATTTTCAGGGCTGGGTGGATGAATTTGGCTGAGTCTTGCAGAGGCAAGAGAAGTCCCAACCCCCAGATGTCCAAGCATCCATATATATGCTGGCTTCTAGGAACAGATTCAGAATAGCCCTGCTTGTTTCCCACAGAAACAAGCACTTTGCCAAGGTGAACTCCCATCATCTGCAAAGCTTTTAGGAAACTTCCTATTTGCAGGCAGATGTGCAATTCAAATATTCACCTTTGGTCCAGATGGCCCATCTGATCCTGGGATCCCTGGTTTTCCAGGACTGCCAATTTCTCCCTGTGGATGCAAAAGCAGTGAATGGGCTGTAGGTTCATACAGTGCCTGAAATGTGGGGAAAACTGGCTTCAAAATGGCAAGGTGAGTAAGTGGTGCTGTGGAGGGCATGGACTTGATGACACTCCTGGTAACAGAAAGCCTAAATATGGGTAAATTCCTACTTCAGACCAATATAGACTTTATACTGCCCTGACTTCAAGCCCACCCACATGAAAGTAGGCGGGCAATTCACTGAGTACTACTTAATTTACCCAATAGGCCAAGGCAGACGAAGGACAACAATAACAACAACAATAACAACAACATAGCCCATTGGCTCAGATATCAAGCGCTCCCTTGCTTCTTATCAAGCTTTTCAAAACCCTTCATAAAAAGACCATTAAGGGCCATTATCCCTGTTTATTTAGGAAGGACCAGCAGTGCTGACAATCAGAGAGATGTGCCTGGCAGTAATTGTGAATTGAGCCCAGGCAGTTGCTAAGCCACAGACCAGGAGAGGATTTGGACAGGGGTTCATGAGGAAGGGTCTGTTTTCTTTTTTAACCCCAGATTTTCCAGAACCGGGGATCCTTTCTGACAATCCCCAGACTGTGCCTACATTTCTCTGTGCTGCAGCCTGCAGAGAGGGTCTTCTTCTGCCTGATTTAAGGTGGCTTCTTCAAACATGATGTTACCCTGGGGATGAGTTGGAAACACTGCTGCAAATGGGGCAGAGAGAGCAGGAGGGAAAGCTGGGCTGAGCTCACCTTGGCGCCCTTGGATCCTGGTGTGCCAATACGTCCTGGGAGCCCATGCAAGCCCTGGGGAGAAAGCAGATCATGGGCAATGATGTTAAATCAAGGGGAAGACAGGTGGGATGAATGTTGCATTTTCACAGGATTAGTCCCAGTGTAGTCCTGCAAGAGCTTCCCACAGCATCCTTCCCCATTGGCCCCACTCCAGCCTGGAGTCTGAGCTCTTTCCTTGTCCCAGTGTTTATTTCGCAGAATGACAGAGTGGTAAAGGTTAGAAGGACCTCTGGAGGCCATCTGGTCCAACCACTCTGCTTAGGGTCTAGGATCTGCTAGACCATGCTCTAGGAACACCTAGAGATGGTTGTCCAAGACCATATCCAGACAGCTTTTGAGCATCTCCAAGAACAGAGATTTCACAGAGTCTCACCCTTCCCCTACCTTTGTTCCTTTCCGCCCGATGTCACCAGTAATCCCAGGATCACCTTTCTCTCCCTACATGAAAACAAAACAAAACCAAAACCATATCATACTTAGCCTGACAGGTTAAGAATGCAGCTCTGATGATAGCATCACTTGCATTTATATTGTCCTTTTAACCACTGGGGGCTCCTAAAAAAATTGCAGTTCATAGAATCATAAAATCACAGAATAGTTTGGGTTGGAAGGGACCTTTAAAAATCACCTAGTCCAACTCCCCTTCACTAGATCAGGTCACTCAAAGCCAACCTGACTTTGAACACTTCCAATAATGGGACACAAACTGTCTCGGCAGCCTGTTCCAGTGCCTCACCACCCTCAGTGAAGAAAACTTCTTTCTTATATTCAATCTAAATCTACCTTCTTTCAGTTTAAACCCTTTGTAACCTAGGTTTAAAACCTAGTAGACCTAGGTTTAAAACCTAGTAAAAAGTATTTCTCTGTCTTTCTAATAAGCCCCCTTTATATATTGAAACACTGCAATAAAGTCTCCCTGAAGCCTTCTCTTCTCCAGGCTGAAGAACACCAACTCTCACAATAACAGATGAAAACTCATGGTGAATAACATGGGAGTAACTTAAAAGTTAAGCCCTATCACTAGAGAAATTGACTACTGGTGTCTAGAGATGTTCACCTCCCCAAAACTGGGCCAGGAAGTGCATTAGAGACTTGTCTAGAAGGTTCAGGCTGCCATTTCATCTCTCTTTCGGAAAGACCCATCCTAAGCAAGAAACTGACTGCAATAATAAGGAATGTGGGAGAAGAAATGAACTTGAGTGTCAGAAAGCCAAAGAGCCTCTTTTTGCCTTTTAAACTATCGGTGTCCTTTCCTACTACTCACTGCTTTCCCCTTTTGTCCCTGAAGACCTCTGTCACCTTTGGCTCCCTTGTTTCCATTCCTCCCATCGAGGCCTGCTGCACCCTGCCAAAGAGGAGCAAAATGAATTTCTGTGTTAGCAAGGCAGTGGATGAGGTCAGTCATTAGGGTAGAAACTCAATAGTAAGAGCCCATGTGGCGCATGGCCACGGTCAGAGATCAGGAGCCACCCTAAAACCAGCACTGAGACACAAGGCTGGGGTTTAGCACCCATTCTTCATAGACTTGCAAGCCACATATGCGCAGCCTGCCAGTTGACCTTTTTATAATTACAGCTCAGGAAATTGAGACACGTGGCAGTTAATGAGTAGTCCTGGGGCAATAAAATTGAGGTAGTGATGGCTGCAGTTGAAAACAGGGGTAGGGGCATTAGTAAGCAGCATCACGCTGTGTGAGCTCCTTCCTGGGATGCCCACAGTCTTGGGCACTGGGTCAGCAACTCAATTTCAGCCCCAGCCAGTGGAGCAGAGCAGAAATTCAGCAGTGAAATTCAGTTTGGTGAGTGACCACCCTGCTTGGTGAGCTGCTTAGCTCAGCATGGGACATCACCTCCGGCATTAGGGTCTCTTTCTGTGGGGTCTCACTGTTTCAACAGCAAACTGAAAGTTATTAAAAATGCCTTTTTTTTTTTTTTTTTTTTTTTTTTTTTTTTTTTTCCCAAGGCCCACTTCTACTAATCTGTTTTTCTACTCTGATGATTTTGACTGCAGTTTTCAGAACCTGGGTGTGAGGTGAAATTGGTTTGGCCCCACTTGAGGGACACATTGCACAGGGCTCAGCCCTCTTGGAGGAGAGTGAGCTGGCTGCTCAAGCAGATCAGGAGATGAACAAGTGACATTATCTACTTGGAATTAATTGACAGTAAGTTATTGAAAGGAAGCACGTTTATCAAAAAAAAAAAAAAAAAAAAGACAAAAATAAAATAAAACAGCCACCAGATCTGTATGTCAAAGAGCTACATCATCACCTCTCCCCTTACTCATCCTCTCAGTGGCTAATGGACAATTCAGTGATCACGGTGACAAGCAAACATCCCAGAGATACGTGGGTGGGACAGTGCTGTCCTTGCCAGCAGGTCAGACTATAAGACCCATCACCTCTTCATCTCCATATATTAAAATTCAGTTTCTCTGGGGACTGCTTCCTCAAACCCCTCCCCAAGCCTGGGCACCTTTTACGTTTTGGAGTAAGAGGAGCATTTGAGAGCAGGCCACGTGCTCCTCCACGGCTCTGCCGGTCACGTCTGGAGGAGGTAAAGTCCATTCTCCTCAAGCCCTGCCTGCACGATCAGGCACGAACATCCCATGCATGATCTTTATTTACTAGTAACTATTTATTGACACAATCAACATGAAGTTCTGGCTGAAGAAATAAATGGGCCATAAAAAACACAGCTAACTAGATTTTCTGTTTACCAGGACAGATTGCTTGTTTGGAGGGCAATAAACCTTTTGGTTCAACAGTTAAATTTCAAGAGCCCAGGATACCTTCAAGTGCCTGGCATTTTTCAGATTGCTTTGAACTAGGTACAGACCCATCTGGCCAGGGATTTATACACCTGTGCCTGAGAGAATGGGCTAAAGCTTATTCCTGAGCACTGCCTGAGCCTGAAGGAACCTGACACTAGCTAGTGATTTCCCAATTAGCTCTAATAGTCCTCTTAGCACCTGAATTTATTTGTCCAGAGGGGCTCCTGTGTCAAAGGGAGAACTTTCTGTCTTTTCTTGTGCTTCCCCCATCTGCCCATGTCCAACTCTCATCTTTTCTGTTAGCTTTAATCTGTGAGATGCTTCTTGTGATGGCTCTGGGCCTGAAAGGAGCTCAAATGGCTTCAGGAATTGCTCAGCTCATGATACGTACTGGTAGGCAGAAAGGTAGCTGGTCTCAGGCATGCCTACTCATCCAGTGAATATGTTTTTGACCTCAATCTTATCTCACCATAGGTGCTCTATCTGTGACAGGCTGAACAGACTTCGTCGTATGTGCTAGAAGTTTTTTTTTTTTTTTTTTTTTTTTTTTTTTTTTAGTCAGGCTTGTGCATGCCAGCAGGTCTGATCTCCCTTCAGAGGCTGGGGTCAGAGAGATGATGCTTTTCAAGGCTGTCTACACCCAAGGAAAGAAAATGATGGCTGAAAGGGTCAAGAAGGAACAGGATTTAAAAACAAGAAGAAGAGAGAAAATGCTCAGGCACTGGGCAATGGAAAGAAGCTGAATGGAAATTTGTTCCCTCAGATTTACACTCTGTGTTTTGCCAGGCAAATAAAAAGCTAGTAAAATGGCAGTTTAAAGGCAATTAATGGTGGAATACTGGAAATGGCTTCTGCTGTTTGGTTCTGTTATTAAAGTGTTGCTGGAACAGGCTTCATTTAGCTGCAAAGACACCAGGTAACATGAAGGCACAGCAACACAGAGGCTTAGTCATAAGTCCCGAGTGCTGGCCATGACGCAAAGATGCCTTTGAGAAACCGAGGATCTCTGCTTCCAGGCACAAATTCCTGTGAAGATTTGGGCTGGAGCCAGGGAAGAGCCTGTGTGGTCAGCAGGCTCATTGTCTCCACTCAGATGAGGAGCTGGGGAATTAGCTGGGTCACCCTGGGCAAGCATGAAATCTGTCTGCAGAAACGCGTTGCACCCCAAAAACAGCAATCTGTTGGAAGCAGCAGGGAAGACATATCAAAGGGCTAATGCATTTCCAAACCATGGCGTAGGCTGCTACCTCTGCTAGAAGGTTTCCCACCTCCTGGGCTTCGGCACTCAATATTTGATGGGATGATACATCTGAAGTAGCTGGGAGTCTCAACCTGAGAGTTTCAGCTGTGTTTTTATCCCTTCCCTGCTGTGTCCTGTGCCTAGACGATCCTGCCCGCAATTATTTGCTGCACTCCTGAGTCTACTGCCCCCAGAAACCCTGTCCTGTCTTGGTGTGGAAGCTTATCCTCATGGCTGTAAATAGCATTTGTTCTCAGGCAGTGCATCTCATGAAGCCTCCAAAGTTTCTGGGCAGAGATTTCCACCTGTGGCTGGAAGGTCTGGCTGGCTTCTTCTTGGCCACCTTGGACTCATCAGAAATGCTCAGAACACATCAGGACACCCTCCTGGGCCAAAAACAACTCAGAAGATGGTTCTTTGTGCTCCAAGTGGCCAGGGTACCTCTCGTCCAGCACAGGACAGAGGCCTACACCCAGCCTTTCCTCTCCTCTTGCTTGAGGTGGCCCCACTGCTCAGCAGGCCAGAGAGCTGTGCTACCACAGGGGTTCACCTAAGTCTTCATGCAGCCAGTGGAGGGAGGTGAGACCCCCATGTTGGTACCCTGAGTAGCTCTTCAATGACTCTATCTGTATCAAGAGCTCTAGGGCTTTTAATTAATCTGGTAAAGTCAAATTTGTGCTTGTATTACCACACCTACCACATCCTGGGCGAAGGGGCCTTGGTTATCACTTCGTTTTCAGGTCCTGCAGAGTACTGAAGAATAAAGGGCATCAGAAATGTTTCTGGGAGCAAAAGCAGGAGGCCCAAGGATCTGGTGGGTCTCCCACCCTCCAGGCAAGTTTCAGAGGGACTCTCTGGGAACATGTACATGGCTGTGTAGATGGTGTTACCACATTGGACCTGGCTTCCTCAGTTATAGGGCGAGCATCCACAGGATGTTGGCCAACTATAGAGCTCAGCTGACAAGAGGATTTGAAGAACTCATTGACCCTATTTGTACACCGAGTGAGGAAGACTGCACACCATGACTGAGAAGACTGAGGAACACCCATAACTGCAGATCCTGGACACCCAAAATAGCGAGTAATGGCAAGGGATATTCATAACAGAGCTTTAAGGAGAATAATGGGTTAATCTGCCAGTATTTTAATGCATGAATTACATCTGGGACATAAAGAAGAGAAGCTTGAATTCTTAATACATAACCAAGACTACAACTTAATAAATGTAACACAGACTGGAGTATTAATATTAAAGGATGAAGCAGGGCAGGAATATCAATGTAGAAGAGCACAGTGCTTTTAGAAAACAGGAAAAAGAAGGATGTGTCTTGAATATCAAGAATGCACTCATTTGCCTTGAGGTCCAGTTATAAACTCATCTAGGTCCATTGAAATTCTCCAGGCAACAATTACAGGGAGAAGACACAAATGCTGTCATTTGGTTGGGAACTCCTACAGATCAAATCAAAAGAGTAAATGGATGAGACTTTTTACAAGCTGGTTAAATTATTCAGAGTGATTTGTGGCAGTGCTGGAACTTTTGTCTCCCCAGATATCAACTGGGAGGGAATTCAGCAGGACAGAAAGGAAGTTTTTGCAATGAGTTTTTGGCAATTTGTAGAAAGGACAGATGGAATTAGGGGGGGCTGAAGGAAAATGAGAACTGCTAAGCAGTACCTTGGAGGTTTTGCATAGGAATGAGGGGGGATAGGCAGACTGGACCAAGCAGTGTCTGTCTTCAAGAAAAAAGGAAAAGAGGACTTGAGGAATGATTGATGAGGCAGCCTAACCTCCCACTCCAGAGGAACTCAGGAGCAAACAATCAAAGTATCTGTGAGCATTGTGAAGATAAAGTGAGACACCATCAACCTGGTTTTGTGGAGAACAAGTCACGTCAGGATGTCATGTCCCATCACAGGTGTCTGAAATAGATGATGTGAATCACACTGTAAGAGTACCCTAAAGCAGTCTATAAAACACTCTGAGTCCAGCCTGCTCAGATGTGGAAAGTGAACATGGCAGACATCTAACCGGAGGTGAGATGAATTTCATCCAGGCTGTTGTATATCAAGGCTCCTCTGTCAAGGCCCCAGCTTTGATGTGAGAGTTGCAATTTTAGAAATTTAATGAAAAACGAAAACCAAGCTTTGTTATCTCAGTCTAGCCCCAAGCACAGCATAGTGTTCCCTGCACCAGCAAAATCCTCAGATATTTTCCAAAGAAGGATTACGTAGCTTTCCCCAAATACTGATTGACAAGATACCAATTTCTGGCAGTTAATTACATTATGCACCAACCCCTGTGGGTACCAGTAGAAAACAGCACACCTCCCAACCATCACTGGATGGCTGCTGGTCAGGATGGCCAATTCCTGCTGGAGTCCAGCTGCTCAAAACCCATCCTTGTTCTCCCCCTTGCACTACCAAAGCAGGAGCTGAAATTCTAATTTGAATGAGGGCCTTTTCCTCGGTGAGCAATTACCAGTTTGGATTATGGACTCTTAAATACCCACACACCCATGACCAGCAATCATCAGGCAGAGCTGAGCAGCTGTGGAGCCTTTACAGCAACAGGCAGTTGCTAAGAACCACCTGCTCATGCAAAAGGAGACATAATGGTGGAATAGGTTAAGAAAATATTAGTATATCTTATTGCAATGAAACAACTGAACATGTTCATATTCCCACAGCCAGTTGCCTTTTGGTGTTTCCTACCATCCCATTCCTACTTTTCCCTAATGGAAAGAAATCACTGACTTTTTTTCATTTTGAACAACTTTGGAGACCCTTTTTTATTTATTTATTTTTTTTCACTTGGGGTTTCCTCCAGGTGAAATGACAAAGGTGTAAAGCATGTAATCACTTTTGTAAAACATTGCAGAGAAACCAAAATTACTTTATTATTATTATTATTATTATTATTATTATTATTATTATTATTATT
>CM021765.1:1560054-2153025 GCA_011076525.1 Nettapus auritus
TTATTATTATTATTATTATTATTATTATTATTATTATTATTATTATTATTATTATTCCCCAGTAGCAGTTTGTCAGGAATCAGGATATGCTATCCAGGTCCTCCAGCATAACTGCTTTCTCTCTGGCCAGCAGCAGTATCCACTAAGCAGTGGGTATAGCCACCTGTAGTCCAGTCCTTTAAGGATATTTATGTTTCTCATGTGATACACAACATATGGTCACAATTCTTAAACCACCTGAACATGAAACATTGCCTGTTTGTGTCTGGCAATGCTCCCTGAAGTGCTAAAGGCATTGCAAATAATAATTAAACGCACATTTCATGCATCTCCTGATGCAAAAAAAAATGCAACTTCCTGTTAAAACTTACCTCTGGTGTTGCCCCCCCTCCCCATGGCTGTTTTTTCAGCAAAGCCTCTTTGAAGATGGGCTTTGTGGAGCGGCAATGAGCCACCATCTCCTTAACTCCCCTGTGACCCACATGAGTGGCCATGGGTTCAGGAGGAGTGGTGCCAGCCCCACTCCATGCTCAAGCATCCCAAAGGCAGAGAAACATGCTCCAACTCACTGCAGAGCCCGGCAGGCCTCGTGCTCCCGGCTCCCCCTGCAAGGAAAGCGGTGATGAGTGACTGTGAGAAAGAGATGCCCTGACTCTGGGAGTGGGAATTGCTATAGGATATTCCTACAGCTGTGGAAGAGGAGACAGGAGGAGTTTTGGGGGTCAGGGACCCTCTGCAGCAGCAGCAGGAATACAAGATCCCTTAAACATCTTGAGTGGGTAGATGAAGGGAGCCCTACATCTCCATTTTGACTATAACTGGAGCTTAGGCAGGAATTCGTACCTGGCATGTAAATACTGACATTTCAGCAAAATCATTATTGACTGTCATAACCCAGGAAAGATGCCAGGGAAGATGCGCTTTATAAAATGGGAGGAATCTTTAGGGCTCTCCTGGCAGAGCACAGCTACTTCTGCCCTCTGGTAGCCCCATAACATATCAAGCAGCAATTCTGAAGAGGGAACACAGAATTCTATTGCGAGGAAAATGCGAAAGGATTTTATACATCAGTTCATGCATGATTTTACACCTTGGGTGTTATAGAGGATGCCTTAATGTAGGTGCTCACTGTACTCACCTTCTGTCCCACTGGTCCTCTTGTTCCGAAAAGCCCCATGACTCCCTTGGAGCCAGCTTCACCTTTGAGTCCCTACAATTTTAAAATCCCTGTCAAATACAGCCTGAGTACCCTATGCTCTTGAAGTGACCCACCCTCAAAGAGAGTAGAGGAACCCAAGGAGACAGCAAAGAGAATCACCAAAAGCACCATTTCTATAGCAGATCCCAGCCCCCCAGGGACCCCCCAGGGTCCCCAGATGTCTGTATGGCATCCAGCACTAAGGAAGAAAGCCATAGCTGAAGAAAAGCTCAGGAGAAAGCTCAAAGCACTGTCCTGGAAGAGAGTTGGTGCCCAGTGATGGGGACTGAAGCAATGCAAGCAGAAAAGGGTCTCGAAGCCTCTAAATAGGCTCTCTCCTTGCAAACATGGAAGAACAAGATCCTGATTGAATTACTGGTGGTGGAGATACAACCCTGGGGCTCCAAAGTATCTCAGATATTCAGCCCAAATGTGCTGTGCCTTTAGGAGATGTTTATGTATTTTCTTATTAGAGAGCAGTCTGACAGATATTGTGTGTGGGATTTCATCTGACAAAAATACAGGTACCACTCATGGGAGCATCTCCATGGGTTTCTTTTACCGTCACTGGGGACCTAATCAGTGCCAGGATGTGATCTGCCCTTTCACAAAGGAGATGCCCACACTGGTTCAGGTGATTCCCATCCTGAATCCGCCCTGTGGTGTTATACAGATCCCCATGGGAAGCAACAGGAGCTCAGACAGGGATGCTGTTGTTGTAGATACTTATATTTATTCAGCTGAGTCCCTGTCCTGGGTCAGGCTTCTGGAGACAAACCCATTAACATAATATGAAAATAGGGATGATTAGTATATGGAGATTTAATCCGTGACTCAGTCCGAGGGTGGGAGAGTTGCGCGATTCCTCCCAGCAGAGTGATGGGATGAGACCTGAGGCCACCACAGGGGGCTCTCAAAGAGCAAAGACAGCCAGAGGGGCAGGTGGCTCTGCCACCCCCTGGGGGACAGCCCTGTGTGAGGAGCAGCTCTGGACAAGAACAGAGGAGCCAGATGAGCCTTAAAACTGCCACAGGAGGTGCAGAGTTTGAAGAAGCATGGCCAGCTCTTGGAGGGAGAAGGAGATATGGGGCCCTTCAGTGCTGCAGCAATTGAATGAACACTTCTCCCAAACTGGTCTTATGCTGCAAACACCAACTTCACATAGTCCTACAACTACAAGGCTCGACACCTGGCAAACGGGATGAGTACCACAACACCAAGTCCCAGCCCAGAAGTGTCTTTGCCCCATCTATGGGAAGAGCTGGGTGACTGTGTCCTTGCACTGTGTTTCCCAGCAGGAATGTGGGATGGGAAGATGCAGAGACAGTGTCTGCATACAGCCCCTTCCTCATGCAACCAGTGCCCTTTTGCTGTACGGCTCTGTCACATTGGGATGCTCATACCTTTTCTCCTATAGGTCCATCCTCTCCCTTCTCGCCTTTGTCTCCATCGAAACCTGGCAGGCCCTGTTCACCCTGAAGGACAAGACAGAAATTAGTGGGTTGTGCCTCTCTCCTGGAAGGCTGCAGCTCTCAGCCACTGGCTCTGGACCAAAGTGTTGTTTTGCAGTGGTCGTCCCAAGCTGTTTCCTATGTGAATATCACTAACTCTGGGAAAGGGATAGCTTAAAAAGACAGTGAGAGCCAAACTTACGGGATCTCCTTTACTGCCTTTATAGCCCTGGGGTCCAAAACTGGTCATGGGGTCACCCTAGAGAAAGGAGACATGGAAGAGATGTAGATGCCCAGTGATTCCTGAATTCACAGCTCCCATCTGAAGGAACCACACTTGCTATGATGGGCACAACAGCAAAAGGGTAACACACATCTGCAAGAAAGGTGAGCATTTCCCAAACCATGGTCCATATGGATCCAACTGGGGAACGTAGGGACGCTCCACAGAACAATATTAAACAAAATTAATCTGTTCTTAACTAAAAGCTGGGTGATGAACATGCAGAGAAGACTGCAAGAAGTCCTGAGTTTTTCCAGTGACCTCTTGTTCCAGAAAATGTTGCGGTCCGCTGGCATAGCCCCAGTCTGGATGTCAAGGCTTGTAGCGGAGCTGTGTATGGGAAGGTGGGACCTTGAGTTCAATTCCTGATCTGAGGCCATCTGTGATGGGACAAATTCACACCTGACATGGTGGCCTGGTTCCTTCATCCCTGTGTGTCACTCAGGATGGCAAGGTTTGCACCTCCTCCCAGGAGCAGGAACCTGGCCATAGGCTCATGGTGCCCTCTTTTATGGGCATGGAGATGAAGCTCAGGAAGTTGAGTGGGACTTAGAGCACCCCTCCAAGACAGTTTTTGAGGGTCAGCCACCCCAGCTGCCACCCTGGTATCTACAGGGCTGCAGTAACCCCATGGACATGTCTGTGCCAAGTATATTCATCAGCAGTTGTTTGGATGGAGGAAGGTTGAAGTCACCTTCCAAATAGCTTCAGGGAAAACCTACACCTGGCTGGAAAAGTTCCCTCTGGGCACAACCTGAGCCCCTGGGCATACAGACAAGCATGAGCACATGGCAGGCTACCCAAGAAGCTTTTTCATTGTGGTCTTTGGGATTAGGACAAGTTTTCTTTACCCAAGTCTTTCACAGCCTTCCGTAGTAGTGTCAGCTGCGTGTCACAAGGCAATACTTCTGTTTCATCCTAACCCAGCTAAAGGCTGGTTTCAGGGTAATGGGATAACCTCCACACCCTCAGCAACATCAATTCTTAAAACCAGGGCACCGCGACCTGCCGACGTGCACCTGCTTCCAGCGTGCAGCAGCAAGGAGGACACGTGGAGGTGCAGCAGGTGTGGGTTCTGGCACTGGAGACAGGACAGACCCGGTAGGGAGGGTGATTCCCTTTTACCGTGGGCAGGAGAGAGGCAGAAAGAGGCACTTTTTGCCTTCAGAAGACTTTTACATCTGATTTGGATGTTCAGTGCAGCCTATTATTATTTCACTATTCCTGTTAGCAACATACAGAACTGATTTATTCTTTTATTTATTTTATTTTATTTTTTATTCCCCCCCCCCCCCCCGAAAGATAAATTAACCCTTACAGGCTGGTAATTCCCCTTGCTAGTCCTTTGTGGCAATTGTAGCCCTCTTGAAAAGGCCTCCATTTACACCAGCTCGCTTCAGTATTGCAAATATCCCTGTGCACTGCTGTTAGAGTCTTAACAAACATGCATGAGTTAATATTCCCCAAGATTTGATAATCTTTTGCAGTCTTTTGCAATCTTTATACAACCATCACCATCACCGTGGGACCCTGATCCAGTTCTATCTTAATATACCCTCCTGCTTTCTTTCTCCGTAGTATCTATAATGCAGATGGGGATGGGCCTGATCAATTTTGCAGACAAAAGGGAGCATAAGCATCCTGTAGTTTAATCCAATATGTGGTACTGGCCCTGAGATGCACACAGACACTCCTGTACTGATGAAGAGAGAGTTAGAAAGAAAATTGAGCTGCAATCCTGTAGAACAAACCCAAACCAACTCTCTCTCCCTTCCAGTTTTATCTCACACTCCTCCTTATATTTTATTAAGGTATTCTTTGGAAAACAGATTACACATTCCTTTAGCTTGGGAGGTGTTTTGGGGCCTCCTCATGAAGCAGATTAAGAATTGATTTGTCTCTGGAGCGAGTCCCTTTTGAAAGTAGCTTCCTCAGAGACAAATCGGCCATAATCATTTAATACTGCATGACTCAAAGGCAGAATCATCATGTAGGTTTTCTAAAACTCATTTTCTAACAAGCCATTTCATCCAGGAAGGAAGTTAACAAAACACTGGGCAGAAGTTCAGCATTTTCTGTGCACTTTCCAGAACCACTCTGGGTGTTATTTTCGCATTACCTGCTATGAGCCAACTCAGGCTTCTTAAGATTGCAGTACGCTTTGGGGCGAGTTGGTTCACCAAAATCAGTGAAAATTTTCTTCCTCCCTTAGAGCACAGGAAGCATTTTTGTGCCTCAGAAAAGAGTTGCTGAAGTGACTTTTTTTTTTTTTTTTTTTTTTTTTTTTTTTCTGTGTTTGATCCTGTTAAAACTATGGTGCAAGCCCCACCTGGAGCATTGCGTACAGGACAAGGAAGATACCAACAAAGTGGATTTAACCCACTGGAGAACCCAAAAACAAGCATTGTCTTCCATTGCAGGGGTGTAAAATGCAGAGAGGATAGACCCCAAGTTTTCTTGGAGGTGCACAGTGAAGGGACCAGTTGTTACACCCATCAGACAGAAGAAAAAGCTTCTTCCCCCTGGGGGTGGACAAATATTGGAGCAGAGGCTCAGAGAAGAGCACATGAGGACCTGAGCAGTGTGATCTGCCTTTGCAGCTGGCCAGCCCTGCTTTGTGCAGGGCTTAGACCAGAGATATCCACAGGTCCTGTTTAAGCTCTGATTTTTTTTATTATTATTATTATTATTTAATTAAAATTTTAGAAGGTCTCACCAGGGAGCAGTTCCCCACACGGTCCAGCTCTGAGACAATGGTGGGCTCAAATTTCCTTGGAAAATTGATCTTAATCCAGGTGTGTGGTACTTTCTACTCAGTTCCCACTGAGGATTGAAGGTAGGATTTAAAGTCTCCTTTGATGTGAAGCCTTTGCACACCATCAGCTGGGATCCTTGCTCAGCACCCTGTGTAGGCTGGGCTATGCTCTCCCATATGTAACAATACAAATCCTGTAAAATCACTAGGACCTCCAGATATTTGAAAGCACATATCAGTATTTCCTATCATTTACGTCTCTGCCTTGTCTGATCACTGACTCACTAAAATAAACGTCGATCTGCTCACAAGTAACTACAAAATCCTAGCAGACTTTTACCCCATCTGCCCCAGACAGCCACAAACTGATATGTTCTTACTCTTTCTCCCTTGGGTCCCAGAAGTCCCCGATCACCCTGAAAACAGGAAAGAAAAAAAAAAAAAAAAAGACAGTGAGTGATTCCATTTTTACTCACTCTTCTTGTGCTGCTCAGTCCACCAATTTGCACGTCAAGACACCGACATCTATCACAGCTGGGAGCCAGTTCCTCTGGGCCCTCTGCCAAATGATTAGCTTACCGCAAGAGATTGTGCACCACCAGAATTTATTGCACTGACAAAAAGGAAAGATCCAGGACTGGAGTGGTTTGGCTGACTCTGTGCTCAGCACATCCACGGTGTGGAGCTGCCCCTGGATTCTCACCTCCCAGCAGAACATAACGCCTCCAGAAATGTGCCCATGCTATATCTAGGGTAGGAAGACATCCTACATCATGTAGGATTTCCCAGATTTCCACCCCAAAACTTGTGTGTTTTACTGAATGTGTGTGAAATACCAACTCTTCCTCAAGGATTTTATCTAGGAGGGGGGATTTGAGGCTGAAGGTCAGGACTTCATTGCTGGTGGCATCTCAATACCCAGCTTCAGTGCTCAGGACTGGTGTGGTGACAGCAGAAGAGGGAGGCTACTACAAGGGCCAAGTGGGGACAGGAGATTTGCTTTTCTCAGCACTGCACTTTTCAGCTTTTCAGGGCTTGCAAGTGGGAAGTGGCAGAAGACCACGGGACTCCTGCTCAGAGATGCAAATGAAAGGGTATGCATTGCCTGGCGGGTGGACTTCATCCTGCTTGTGCTGCAGGAAAACTGTCCCCAGCCCAGCCCTGCACATTTGGGGATCAAATGGAGTATGCTAGGAGTCCCTTGCTGTCCAAACTTCCCAACTTCCTTCCACACCCCCCCAAAAAAAAACCAACCAACCAACCAAAAAAAACAGGCCTTCAGAAAGACAGCATGCACCTATGCCTCATCTCAGCCCAGCCCTCAGAGGGGGCTGCAGATGTCACTTCACACTTATGCACACTCAGCAAAGTGTCTCTCCACCCTCCCAAGTTTGCCCTGATAAAGGCTTCCCACAATGGTGCCTTCCTCCTCAGGTGCTGCATAAGAAAGGTGACTGTTGCTTACTCTTCCGCCTTTCATGCCCGGGAGGCCTTTTAGACCCTGCAAGAACATAAAACAACATGTGAAGAGAAATACGAACTGGGGAAGTTGTTAGGAAAGAGTAAAAGAGCAGCCTCCACTTGGAGGCAGGGCTGCCTCCAAGGAGAGGCTCCAATGTGGAGAAGCTGGTCATGGGGTGGGTGCAGGAGCCCAAGCACTCCTTTCCTCCCCCCTGAGAGCAATTTGGGAAGAAGTGAGAAATGGCACAGTTGAATTACACTGGTGGAAAGAAAAAAAATTACCCATTGGTTTCTGCCAAGCACTGGGTCAGGGCTACAACTCAGGCTTTCCTGGGAGATGTATAAATTAAGCCACATTGGCCAACCTGCCCCATTTTGCAAGCCTCATACTAAGGCTTCTGTATGCTTAACATTAACAAGATGAAGACCCAGCCTCTCAGAGTGTAGGGTTGCTGCCAGAGGGCTTCTCCTGGGGTTCACCCCAGGTATAACCCCTTTGTGAGATCCATGACCTCCAACAAATACACACAGAGGTGGCATCTTCCCCCTGCACAACAGACAGGGGTGGGCAGGGACAGGATGGACTGGGAGGAGATGGAGCACAGACATTTCCCAAAGGCACAAAACCTGCTTTTTGCCAGCCCCCTGTGCCCTGTGCTGCTGCCCTGACCACTGGGCTACATCCTTCTGCAAGCCCTCATGGTTAAGGGACAGCCTGGCCAAGAACAAGCCCTTCAAGGATGAGACCAAGTGTGCGACCAGGTGCTGCAGTCACCGTTGGCCTTCTGAGGAGCTTCATAAGGGCCTATTCTGCTCATAACAAGAGCTTAATTCCATTCGAGACAACAGCTTAATAAATAAAAAGCTGTTTGTTGAAATAGCAGTTGTGATCTGCATCTCTCCTGACTCACCCCTATCAGCGGAAAGGGAATTTAAAACAGAACAAGGCCCTGAAAACCATGCAGGCAAGCAGACCTGACGAAGAAGAAAAGAGAGGTGGTGATATTTTAGGAGGGCTTCAGAAGCTTGTAGATGAGTCAGCCAAATGGACTAGAGCCTAAAGTGGTTATGCTTGGCACGACAACTTGTGTCTCACAGCTGCCTGCGGGATTTACGCTCATGCATCCCAACACAACCCTGGAGTTCAGGTTCCCCAAGTTTCTATTTCTCACTAAAACCATCAAACCATTTACATTTTTTTTTTTTTTTTTTTAAATTATTATTATCTGTGGGGCACTGTTATCCACGTTAGTCAGACTTGCATGCTATGTTAACACTCACCATCATGCCAACAGGGCCACGGACTCCCACAGCGCCCTCGCCACCCTGTGAGGAAGAAGAGGGTAGTGATGGCCACCAGCAGACAAATGCAGCATGTACAGTCCCAACTCCATAAACTATCCCACAGGAGACAACAGAAATTGAACATTCAGAAGCCTACGTCCTCCAGGGAGTCATCCTGCCTTGTCCACTTGTATGGCCTTGTGGATTAGGTGCCTTAATGCTCCTATGGTTCTGGGTCGAAGAGCCTGTAGTGCTCAAGACCATCCACATGTCACTGCAGGTGGACAGTGTGTGCAGTGTTTAGATAATAATACTTTGGTCAGCTTCAATCTTCAGCTTCTCCTCAGCCCCCAAGTGAAATACATTTGTAGGATGATCTGGACCTGATTTAGCATGATGTTAATCACTCCAAATAAAGATGCCTCTTCTCCTCTGATGCTACAGGGAGGCCCCAGTAGGACTGGCTCAGAAGAAGCCACCTAAGGCTGGGTGAGCCTCCCTGAGCTGCATTTACACATGACAAAGGCATGGGCAACAACGGGCAGAGATCTAAGGTGTTCCTGGGGTCCCAAGAGATTTCTCACCCTCAATTAGAGGTCTCAATACCTTTTATGCATGCTCATAACTCATTGCTGAACTCGATTTCAGTAGGCCTTACCCCAACAAATGAATTCACTCGGAACACCACTGACTTTCAGAAGGAAGATACCACCAGCCAGCTGCTCAACAGTAACTCCTGTCTTTGGAGACCAATGTGAGACTTATCTTCACACCTGGCTGTAGCTTACAAGTGCTGTAGAACTTTTTCTGAGCCTCTCTTCAAGCATGCCATTGATTTTTTTTAAACCTTACTACCAGGAATAGGTGTGCTGTTGGGTCTGTGAAGTGTCTTTATGACCTCCCTAGGTATATCTCCCAAAATTTACCTGTCTTTAAGATGCCTAGACTTAGGCACCATCCTGTGAGGCCAAATTCTGCTCTCTCCTATGTAGCCAATGTAATTTGAGATTCTGTGATTCACTCCAGATATATGCTGGAGTCAGAAGAGCAGAAACATTATTTCATCATTTCCTTCAGATAATAAAGCTTGAGCGAGGCTTACCCCAGACCTTTCACAGCTGTTGACATTCTCATTAAGTGTTTTGTCTCAGGGGCCTCATTGAACCGTTCTGCTAGCAGATGGGGAGTTTGTCTAAATGGATTGCAGCATAAAATCAGTTTATTCGCGGAACAGCCACAGACGCAGCAAATTGAAACATGGCCTTTGATTACAACTCCAGAGGGTCTCCCTGGGGTCTTTGCCGGAAGGGGACCAAAACTTCTCAGAAAAGTGAGGAAAAGTGATCATTGCTGTCCCAGGGATGACAAGGGGCTGTTTTCCCTCTGCCAGGGGGACTGGAAGAGGGAAATGAGGGTAAAAAAGCTGGATGTGGATTTCTGAAGGGACAAGCTTGCAGGTAGCATCCCCAAAGCATACAAAATGCACTGGTTCCTCACTGAGCTGCTGCTATTGGACATGCAGACATGGAGGTATAGATGTTGCCTTTGAAGCTCCCATCCAGCTAGTGAGGGCACAGTCACGCAGCCAGCCAGTGCAACATGCAGCACTTGAGGGCATCTAATTGCAGAGGGGACACTAATTGCAACCATTATTTAATTAAAGAGGGCTCTTCTGGCATCTTCTATGGTGAGGGAGCAGGAGGTGATGATATAATATTTCCTCCAAAAGAGGGTAGCTTGTAACAAGCCAAGCAAGTAGCATGCTTGGAAGGACCTACCTGAGGGCCAGGCAGTCCACGAGGGCCTCTTGGACCAGCAGCTCCAACCCCAACTTCTCCCTGAAGAACAAAAACAAAAAGTTCTCACTTGGAGCAAGGCCACCACGTGGGATGATTGCCTGGCAGGCTGGCACTCACCTTGTTGCCTTTGGGTCCGGGTGTCCCAGGAATCCCCTGTAGGATGAGGAAAACAAAGCAGGAGGGAAGACTTCATTTTTGCATGTCCTTGATGCTCTCCTGTCCCACTGAAAGGGTAAAAGCACACCCAGCCCAGGTATCAAGGCCTCAGCTCCCCTCCCCAGCCAACCCTGTGTTGCTCAGAAGATAAAGGGGTGATGTATAAAAGTCACCTTCTTTCCTGGGGATCCTGATGGTCCTGCAGGTCCAGCAAATCCATTTCGGCCTCTCTTCCCACGTTCACCCTTGAAAATAAAATCCTTTAAGGAGAACACCCTAAGGTAAAAGCCCTGCTTTCCTGCAGCCATCCCAAAAGCAAAAACCAGTGTCCCTAAAGCTCTGTGCACCACAGCAAGCAGGAGGGATAGTCATTGGGGTGCTCCCAATGTGAGTCTCTTTGTCATTGAGGAGAGGGGACTTCAGCTGCATCCAAGACTCTGAGTTTAGACACATTGCTGTCCCCCATCCCACCTCTCAATAAGCCTCCTTGTCCCTGCAGTGAGACTGGATCATTGCTCCTCTGTCCTCAGTGCCTAATGACCCCTAGCCCCCTTGCTAACATCCTCTGCCCCATAACCACCCCTCTTCTTCCCAGTCACCTCATCAGGGCACATCACTAGGTTTCAGTGGAGTACAATGGGTCCCCACCTTGCTTGGAGCTCCATTTCTTTTGTTTTGAACTTGAAGGATATCCTCCTGGACCAAACCCTGCCTCTTTATTTATTTATTTATTTATTTTCCCCAACCACACTAATTTTTCAAATCAATCCTGTTAACCCAACTTTTGCAACCAGGCTTTGTCTCCATTTCCCTTCATGAGCTATGCATAGGCTCAGAAGACCTGGATAGGTGGGGGTCTCAGACCTGGTGCAGACAGTCTCAGGAGGACCATGCTCGTTCTCACCTTGTGTCCAACACCACAAGCCCAGTCCCCTCACTGCACACCACCTGCCTTCTGTCCTGGTGTCCCGGGTAGGCCTGGAGCCCCTCTGTCCCCCTGTGACCCAGGAGTGCCAGCGTTGCCTCGAATGCCCTGGATGCCCTGAGCTCCTGGAGGTCCTGGGGCCCCTGGCTCACCCTGTTGAGTGAATCACAAGGAATTTAGATCTTAGGTGGGACTGATGGCTGCCCAAATGCTCTGAAGAAAGCCTGTGGCGTTTCCTTGAATTTCCATGACTGGTATGTAAAACTGGGGGCACACACTCCAGCTCAGGCCCATCAAATAAGCTGTAGGGCTGGAGAAGGGCTTGCTAGAGTGGGGAACACTTACCTTCACACCCACAGAGCTGTGCAGTGAACTCAAGCCCCACATGCCTGCCATGTCCGAAGGGACTGCAGAAACATCCCTCTGCTGAGACCACAATTCCTTGATTTTTTTTCACAGTCATATTTATCCTCTGGACCTCACCTGTTCTGAACTGGTCAATTGGAGGACACAAAGCTCTTCCTCTGTCCCAAACCCACATGCTTGTGTTCCTGCCTTTCCAAGTTGGGACTGGCTTATCTTTGCCATCCCAGCCACCCCTGTGCTTCTCACCCAGCAATGGAAAGGTCAGCAAGGACTCCAGAGAGTAAAACCCATAGAAGAACAAATGAGATCCTATCTAGAGAAGAAAGGTTTACCTTAAATCCTGGGGGACCAGCCTGACCAACAGGACCTCTGAATCCAACTCCTGGTTCTCCCTGTGAAGAGAAGAAGGTCAAGAAATAAGCAAAGCCACTCCGTCCACTGTGGGCCCATCAAAATCTTGCTCCATGCTGCTTCCTGGACACACAGTCTAAAGGGCCCCAACTGATCATCACATCTCCTCTAGATGATGGGAAGTCTTATCTGGAGAAATAAGGTTGCTGCGAGCATTTAAAGAGCTCAAACAGGGCACAACCTGGAGCCCAGGCGGTTCCCTCTGCCCACCAGAAGCACTTCTGTGCTGCGTGGATGCCGGAGCTCTGGCACAGGTACCCAGATGTTGTGGAGTCTCCTTGGAGAGCATCAAAAGCTACCTGAACACCAGCTTGGGGTGGCCCTGCTAGATCAGGGATGGGACCAGAAGGACCCAGAGGTGCCTCCAAGCCTCAACCTTCATTGATTCTGAGCTTTAGAAAAGAGGGAGCTGAGTTGCGGGAATATTACTGGAGATGGCGTCAGAAGACTCCAGGTGAGACTTGTACCTTCAGGCATTAGTATGTTATAAGGTGTGCGCCACCAGGATTCCCTACCAAGCCAACAGACAGATGCTGTGTCCCCCAGTGGGTGACCCATCCCAGCCATGCTGAGCCCACATCTCAGGAGGCCACCCAGACCCCTCTCCTTGAGATGGGAGGCAAGATGTCAGGAGGGAGAGCAGTCATGGAGGACACAAGGTCAGAAGAGGCACCCCTGACCGTGGTACCAATGCTGTTCTTTACCTTTTGACCATTTTCCCCTCTGTCTCCTTTGGTGCCCTGAGAAATGAAGAGAGAGTTACCAAGGCTGTGGGAGAGGAGGAGTGAAGTACAACCTCAGTGCTACCCTGAGCGAGAACAAAGGTTTCCAGCTGTGCCCACAACAGAAATGCTTCTGATGTCCCCAGGAGTTGAGGAACGTCCGTGTGGCCAGGGAACAGACAAATGCCCCAACACAGGACCAAAACAAAGGAGATGGGGTACTGAAGGAGCTGGGTACTGAAGGAGTTGGGGTACTGAAGGAGTTGGGGTACTGAGTTGACCCAGCAGGTGATGGGTCTGAAGAGGGGACAGGCTTCCCTCTGGCAATCCCCAGTGCTGGATTCGGGCCACCTAGCTGGTATCACTGTCCTGCTCCAGCTGTTGATCCCAACTCCTCAGCTCACCTTTTCTCCAGGCTCCCCCATCTCCCCGGGCTGCCCCTGTAAGACAAAAACCAAATAGCTTCCAGCCCTTCTTCAGTCTCTGTCTTTGTACCAGGGCTGGCTTTCACTTGTCTGTCACCTGGTTCAGTTCACTGACCCAGCAGAACAAACATCAGGAACCCCCCTGAATTTTCTGCCTTCTCCTTGAGGCATGGCAGACGTGTGTTAGCATTGCTGGGAGGGAGCAGAAGCACTCAGCCAGATCGAGGGATAAAGGTTTACATTAGCACAGCCTCCCATGGACCCTGTATGTCCTCTCCACCAGTGTGTCCCCAGCTTCCTTCTCCAAGTCTCAGAGACTCAGGCCACAAAAGCACTATTGCTACCTTTTCTCCTTTGTCTCCACGGGCTCCTGGAGCTCCCATTTCTCCCTGGAAAACAACAGGCAGACCCTTCAACTGCAAGCATGAGGAATTTCTCATTCCCTCTTTGGGCCATGTGAGCTTTTCCCTCATTTCTGCATCACCGTTTGGCAAACTGCAGTGGAGGGCCACCTCCTTTCCACTGCTTGCTGGTGGACCAGGGCTATCCTAACCAGATCCTAACCAGATCAGGGCTGTTCCTGACCCCATCCCTCCTGTCCTTCACTGTGGAAATGCACAAAGAGATGGCAAATTGTGGAACTGGGGCCAGAGATGAGTGGTAGCTGAGGGTCTCCCTGTCCCAGGATACCGCAGATGTCAAAAAATGCCATGAGTCTGAGGAAGACCAGAGAAGTTCATAGAGCAGAAAACTATTGAGGAGGCACAAAACACTAGAAATATGTCTGAAACAGCTGTGGAAGTTTATAGCATGGTCCTCTGCTCATTGCCAGTGGCCAAAACCATTGGTTACCACCTCTTGAACCCACCAGCCTGGCCAATTTTCATCTGTGATTTCTCAGCCTCTAAATGAGACTGCCCGGGAAGATGCTCTGGGATCTCATCTCACCCTAACACCAATGGGTATCTGCATCAAAAGGTGAACCAAAAGCACTGACCTTTTGGCAACACAAGGGTGGATCTGGCCGGCCCGTTTCTTCCTTCTGTAAGAAAATGAATACAGGTACAACACGGAGTTGGGATTCTGCAGGTGAAAGGACTGGCCACAACCTCACCGTGCACAACTGGGGTGAGAGAAGCCCTGGGGCTTCACGCTCTACCTTAATTCTCCTCGTGTGCTGAGGGCCTGGGTACGTCTTGAATTGAGGAAGAAAAGAGAGAAATGTGAGAGTAGGTGGAGAAATGTTTCACCCCTTGAACCACGGGAAAGGAGTCTCGAAGACTCATAATTTTTCACCCTTAACTCCTGGAGATAGGTCTTGCTCTCTTAAATTTTGTAAAATCAACTCTTTGCACTTTCCATGTCTGGCTTATTATGTTAAATTTGGAGATGTAATTGTGCAGGTATGTAAGAGATGTATGTGTTTGTAAATGTACTCAAGTATTTTCACATTTATACACACATACCAGTATCTTCTACTCTCTCAGGACACAAAATACCCCTGTCTCATGCTGCTTTCTCCACAAACCAGTTAATTATGTTCCCTCATTGATTAAGTTTGATTTTCGCCACTTCCGCGTTGTGAGCATCATGTTTCCCTTGCCAAATTCAAGGAGAACACTCTGCTCTGCCAAGCAAGACAGCCTCACCTGCAGCTGTTTCTTGCTTTATTTATTAATATTTATCACCAAACTTTCACCCCCACCCAGATTCATCGTGATTCATCATGATTTTGCACTTTGAGAAGAGGCAAGAAGGGTTTCCCTTGCGTCTACGTGTTTGAAGACAACCTTGTATCAAGTTGTCTCACTCACTCACCGCAGATCCAGATGGGGATTTTGGAGCTCCTGGGGCACCAGGGGGATGCACCTGTGACAGAGCCAACAAGGAAGGGTCACTGCTCCCTTGGGGATCATGCCGATGACTCTGCTTGTACGCAATGGCCAGCCCAAAGCCACTGCGGAGAAACAGGTTCTTTACCATGTGTCTGTCCTGCTGGGCTGATCTCCTGGCCCTCATGAGCCTTGGGAGCGCAGAGCCATCATCCGAATTCATCTTTTCCTGCAGGAAAGGAAACGTCACCCTGCTAAGCACCCAGTGCTACTATTTATTCAGGACCGTGCAATTAACTTACCGCTGTTTCAGATGAATACCTAAAAACTTTCAACTCTGAACTCTAAATGTTTCCCTGCAGCACCCATGCCTGGGTAACACACATGCAGTGCATTTATTGTACCTGATATATCTGACTGCAATAATCCAACTGTTGATGCCTGATCACTCTCCTCGGTCACCTGCCTCTTGCTGATGTTTGCAATGCTCATGGTTTTGGCTGGTACATATTTGAGACACACACAGTAAAGCTTGTACAAATAGTTACTGGCCCGAATCATAAACTGCTTGTAATTTTCCATGCTAGCAACAACAAATTATCTCCTTGCTGTTGTAAAAATTATAATATTCCTAGCTGCTGGTTATCTCAGTGCACAGCAATTATTCCCCAAGCCACACGATGGAGGCACCGCAGATCAGCTTTGGCAAATATTTTGATATGAAGGCAGAAAGCAACGGAGTGATCCATAACAAAAGAAGGGTGGGCACCTCCTTGCACCCAAACCTCAGACCTGAGCCCTGCCAGGAGCATGGGAAGCAGAGAAGAAAATCAGGAAGGGGTGCAGATACTTAGCACTATTTCCATGTTATTATTTTCAGACTCAAAGACCTGGACTGATCTCACTATTTAATCTGGAAGTGTATTTCAAGACTTTTAGATGGCTAAAGTTAAGGAAAAGTAAATCCTAGACAAAGAACTGGTAAGAAATGTTGGTTAGTCCAGCCCTGGATGTTATGTTGGCAGGTTTGCAGGGCTGATAGCCTTGTTTTGTTGGATCCAAGTAGCATTCACTAACTGGCTAATAAACCCAGGAAGTTTCTGACTCACCGAAATACGTAAGGAAAAAATATTTCGGACCAATTAAAATTGAAATTCTTTACTGAAATGTAGCGAAGTGCAAGGAGGAGGAATTAAAGACCCGTCGATGATGTGCTGGCACAGATTGCTCACGAGTGCCCATCTTGGGTGGCTTTTGTCCATCCTGCACTGGGTCGCGGCTGATCTGCATGCAGAGCACATGTAAAATGCCGCTGCTGTTTCGCACGGGTCCACGTTCATTCTGCAGACGTGCGAAGAGCGTCACAAGGAAAAGGCGAGGCAAGCCCGTGGGTTGCCAAGACCTCGCCAAGGTTTGGACAGCGACCCGTGTGCATGCGATCTCATAAAGCTGCCATTTCCAGGGGTGGTGGGAAATTGCTGGGGGTAATAACTCTCCTCCATTCTGCTATTCCTCCGCAATTTTAGCAGTTTCTAGCTCTGAGATGCCAGCAATAAGGCACCTCACACAAAAATGGAGAGGCTGCTGCTTTCTAAAGCACTGTTTTGCTGATGGGGGGGGGTGGTGTTGTAAAAAAAAAAAAAAAAAAAAAAAAGAAAGAAAGAAAAAGAGACAAGGGAGAAAGGGAGGAAGAAAAGAACAGATACAATTAGGACAGGAAAGAGAAAAATGGAAATAAGAGGGGGAAGAAGAAATTCTCCCGCAAAGAAATAGAAAGAGGAAAGACAGAAACAGCAAAGAATTAAGATATTAGGTAAAAAAATTAAGTGACTTTGGGTTTATCCACATGGAGACAGCCAGGGATATTTATCTGAATTAACCCTGAAAATGAGAAAGTTGAACTGCAGGGAGGCTGGTTGATGGAGGGGGCAGGAATTGACCAGACCAGTCCCATAGTGCCAAAGAAGTGGCTCATCCATGGAAAGGGCAACTGGGCACTGCTTCTGGCATGGGCACGTGTACCGGGGCTCATCCTGCCTCTTTATGCCAGTTAATTTGCTTCCCCCATTAACTCCTGCCAGCTAGAAATTGCACCTCTGAGATGAAGCTCTTGGGCTATTATAGAATGCTTTTCTCCAGGGCCCCATGAACCTTTTAACAGGTAAAATTCGTGATTACAGCTGCTGCTGACGGGGAAACAAGCAGCTCCATTTCGCTCTCTTCTCATCACCCTGCGATGCATGCAGGGATCTGTGCTGGGGGGAGAGGGGCTGCTCCTGGCTCCCTGCCTTCCACCCAAGCTTCTTCCTCCTCCAGAGGATGAAGGGGATAAATGAGGCTGTGGATCATCTCTATAAACCCAAATGGTGAACTTTTGGTTAAAAACCCATCTAATCTTAGGTCCCTGATGATAAATGAGCCTGCAGTTTTGTGGCTCTGCTCCTCACCTCCCATCGGCTTTAAAAAAAAATGGAAGTGGCATCTCAAATGAGATGCAAAATCTGCTTTTAATCTTTGGGATGCAGGGATTAAAAAATTGAGTATGCACCTGATCACTGAGGACAGTACTACTTTCTGCCCCAAACCCCTCTTCCTTCCCAGCACCTTGCCTATGGCATTTGGGCACATGAATGCACTTAGTTCCCTGAAACCAGACAAATGGGGGTCACTCCCTTTTCATCAAGGAGGAAAATGCTGGGCCTATGACAGATCTGATTTATTAAATCACTCCGTGCAGGGGGCATGTGTGAAACCACGAGGAGCACAGCTGAAGTCCACAGTTTCAGGTGGAAGTGCAGATTTGGGATGCCTTAATTCCAGGGTGCAGGTCCCTAGGGACTGAGCTCTACCTGCTTTTGAGAGCTGGGCATCAGAAAGCTCCTACCTCAACCAGGGTCCTACACCCAACAGAATGAGAAGCGAGGGGTTTGGTGTCCATCCTCTGCTTTTCCAAATCTCTCTCCAGCTTAACCATGGCCAGCAAAGGGAAACGGTGCATCCAGGGAGAGAAGCAATACAAAATGTGGGATGTGGACTGGAAACAGGCTCCGCGAGCTCCTTAATCCCTGCCCTGTGATAGCAGCTGAGGGATGCTCGTTGCACAGACCAGAGTCTGCAGGGCTGCAGCTTGCACACAGACGCGTGTGTGAGCGCTCGTGTGCGTGTGCTTGTGCCGGGAGCCCTCTCGTGGCTGCTGCCACAGCAATTGTTTCAGCTTCGTGAGTCAGCGCCGTGGCAATTTGCAAAGCCAGCCAGGAGACAGTTGAAGTGATGGAACAGAGGCAAGTTTCCAGCAGACTGCTCGAATCAGAGCGAGATTTCCTCTTGACAGGGTCTCCCTGCTTTGAGCTACCTCCCCCATCGCTGTTCCTAGAAATATCCTTGCTAATGCTGCTCCTAGCAGAAGCTGTGCTTGTAGCTGAAAGCAAACATCCAAGGGATTTTTCCATTCAGGTTGTGGGCATCCTGCCTCTAAGTGCTTTCAAATACAGCCTTCCTTCCATCACACAGGAACACACCAGATGGAAAAGTGTTAAAGCAGCACTGGGTGAGTGTGTTTGCCCTCTCTCCATCCCTCGGGCTGGTGCCACTCAGTGCTTGGTGGTAGGGTCTCACAGCCAAGCTGGACTGTGCTTTCAGGGTTAAAATGCTGTGAAAACAGAAGGGTGCTGGGTTTGGTACAAGTCATTGAGCATGGAAGGGCTCCCAGAAGAAAATACATGCCCAAGAGGGCAGAAATAAAGAGTGAATTGGGATGTTAGGGCTCAGACAACCACACTGCAGCAACACCCCAAGTTAGTGCCCATCCGCTGAGCTGTGACAACTGCTGCTGCCAGCCTGGATGCGCCCTCTGGCTTTGCTGCAAATGCTGTGGTGTGACTTAGAGGGCACGTGCATGTGCCCTTGGAAGGCTGCTGCACCTCCTGGCTATAGAAGGAACCTCTTCCTGTGCTATCTCCCCTCTGCTGAGGTGCAGTAACTAATCTCCTGAGCTTTTTAAGAGGCAAATGTCCTGCAGACCTTAAAGGAAGAGTTAAAATGAGTCATCCTACACCATGTTTCCTCTGGGACAGTCATTTGGCTCAGCAGCCCCACAAAGGATTGCTAAATTGAAATTTACTCTTGTAGAAATTGGCCTTTTTTTTTTTTTTTCCCAGCAAATTTTTTCAGCAAAGTGGGTAATTAACCACCAAAAAAATTTGCCAAGAGCTCTGGGGGGTTGGTCCCACTTCTCTGTCCATATACATAGGATAAGCTCCTGCCCAGGTCCCATGTCCACGCAGTTTTCTCCTCTGGGGATCTGGGGATCTCAAAGCACTGGGTGTGAGCTGAGCATCCCAGTCCCTTCCAGTCTATCACTTGTCTCTGCACCGGTCTAGCACCCGGTGCTGCTGGGGAATACATACATGGCTGGTATCCTCCTGTGGTTGTCCTTCCTCCCTCTCCTCCAAGGACTCGAGAAGCTCCATGGACTGGTTTCCTTGCAGATCATCTTCGGGGTGTGTGGGGGGCACAGGCAAGCTCTGCAGGGGATGCTGGTTGAGTGACAACACAGCCTTACTGATTACCAGAGTGGAAGTTTGAAAGCAAAGACTTTTCAAAACTCTGAAACTGATTCATGCAGAACTCCTTATCCTCTCCCTAAATTAGCTTTTCACTGCAGCAAAATAGAGGCTGAATGCACAGAACTGCAAAGGTTTGTCCACTCAAGCTCTTCAAAATGTAATCCCATTGCGCCTATTAAATCAGCACAAATAGGAATGTAATTAAAAGTCACTGAACAGGCATCTACATACGCTGCTGAGTGAAGTGTTTGTCCCTTTCGAGTCTCTCTCTTTCCTTCTCTCCTCCAAGGACTCGGGAGTGTTCCCCAGGGACTGGTACTCACCAGCAGATGGACCCTGGGGAGAACAAAGGCAGTTACTGCTTTTTCCAAGTCAAAACCTCATCCATAACACACTGCTTTTATCAGCAACATGCCATTTATTCAATAACGTGCTCACAGACAGCAGGACAAGGCTGGAGAGCCAAGTTGCCATGACCTCTCTTGCACCTTACATGGGAAGTGCCAATGACTTTGGGCTGGGGTATGCTGCAGGGGTCCCTGATGGGTCAGAGGGATGCCTAAGGGATCTCACCCCTTTCCTCCCAGCTTTCTCATTGAATGCCAGCCTAATTGGGGTAGTCTGGGTGAGAAGAGATGGTCCCACACCCTTTTGGCCAGATTTAGGGGTGGCAGAGAGGAGCAATGGTACTCCCACAATAATGTAAATGAGCCCAGTATTTTGACAAGGAGAAGGGGGAGAATGTTTTGCCTCTTCTCACCTGGAACCCAGAACAAAGCTCTCACAAGGAGGTGATCAGACCCTTCCCACCCTGCCCTGGGTAAGTGGCCCAGGCCATATAAGCATACGCCAAACCCCCATTCACGGTGGCAGAGATAGTGACAACATTTGTGGAGCTCCCTGACCAACAAAGATGAGAAAAACTTGGTTACTGTCACAGGTCTATGCAGGTATCTGAAAAGCTGTGTCTCCTCTAGCATATCACTGAGTACACCACAAAGTCTTGTAGCTTCTTTCAACACAGACTACATAGCACACACACTGTCTTACAACAGCCATCTAGCATACGGTGTGACCAATTTCCAGATGCTGTCCCTAGTAAACACAACAGAGTCAGCTTTGGTGTCTCCATAACCCCAATACTAGCACTGCTAGCTCCATGCTTGCTGGCACATATCTATTTTTGGTCTCTTGAGCACTCTGGTGCAAACACATTTACTGGTGAGCAATTCATTCCCCTCAAGACCCTAAAATGCAGTCATCCAGGTTGCAATGATCTGGAAAAGTAAAGCATCTCACCCGAGATCATAGTAAGAGCCTGGATGGAGGGGGGATGAGTCTGTCCCAACCTAAGTGCCTGAGCAACTGGGTCACCGCTGAACCAACCACAGAAGAAGATAAAATCATCAGAGCTGCTTCCAAATGCTCCCACATCTCTTGTGCTCCAGATGCAGACAACATTTCCTACCAGTGACCAACAAGGGTTTACAGAGAGTGAGTCACTTCTTGACTGTCATAAAAGAGGATTAAAAAGCCTCACCTCACCTGCTGTTACTGTTTCCTGGACTCTCTCTTATCAGGACTGTCTAGTGTGGGCAAATTAAGAGCCAGGACTCATCCAACAGCTATGAGAGGTGGCCTGGATACAGCCTTCTAAATTTGTTCTTGGAAGTATGCTGTAACACAGGAACTCGGGTCCAGGATGGAGATTAAGTCTTATCACTAAGATTTGTAATTCCCACAACCACAATCTCTTACTTGCAATTGCAGAGGATGTAGGTGACTAGATTATCTCTAGCAATTAGCCTGGTTACTCAAGCAAATGAGGGCTGTGGAGTCATGGAAGGAACTGTTCCTTGGGCAATCTCAGCCCAATCTGACAGCAGGATAAGATCCATCCCTGCTGGGGCAGGAGACACACCTAGATTACAGCCTCCACGTGGGGAGAAGACTCAGGGTGAGTTCAAGAGACAACAGGCATGGGGATAGCTTGAAACCAGCCAAAAACCTGTGGTCAGTTTTACTCAGAGGACCAGAAGGAGCTGTGCTTAGGTGGAGGAAGGGAGGATGAGGGATCAGCAGGAGGATCATCGCTGGAGCATGGACTGGGAGCTCAAAGGCATCTGGCACACATCAGATGTGTGAGCTCTATTATTGCTGCAGCAGACCAGGTGGACAAGAGTACAGATCTTTGTGAGTACACTTCATCAGCTCTGCTGCTTGTTGTCACCTTAAGGGGTCCTTCAGACACCAGCACCCCAAACGGAGGCTCCGCTGCCAGGCTCTGTGCTTCTTCTGTCACCTCACTGCTGGCCAGAGCTTCACGAGAAGTATCAAATACCAGCGAATCCTGTAACCTCAAAAACAGTGGTGTGTCAAACTTGAGCTCCCAGGAACCACAAATGCAAAAAGCTGGGTCCTGATGGCTTATTTCTGCCCACCATCTTGGCATGCTCTATCCCACCCGCTGGCCTTCCAGGGTGGAGTGAGCAGGTAGCCAGCCCCTGATCACTGTTTCCAGGCCTTCTTTCCCAATTAATTCTGTGTCTGTGGGATCCCTCTTACTTTTGAGGCCACCCTTGTGGTCTCTTCTTGTGCTTTTTTCTGCTTTGCTCCTCTCACACATCCACCAGTCCATCAACCCCCAGCCGCTCAGGGGACGAGGAAGCTGACAGTTTCAGATGATGGCTTCTAGCTACCACCATCAACAGCAGGGGGTGACTGATTCCTTCATTTCCCTGAAAACCAGGTGCTTTACAGTCTCTACAGCTTAACCCATAGTCCCAAAATCCTGGTGAGAGCCCCCATCCCCTTCCAGACTAAGCTGGCTGCAAGTCACTATAACCTGCCCGATGACAGAGGTGACCCTGAAGCCTTCACTGATTCCTTTCCTTCTAGGCCCCCCTGAAGATGACAGATACTCACGCCATGTTTAGAAGTCTGTGGAAGTGTCTGCTTTCTCCTAGAGGCCTTGCTTGTCCTGGAGCTGCCCAACTGCTGCACCAGCCCATCCAGCCCAGCCCGCAGCAGAGCATTGGAGAGATCCTTCAGCAGTGCCAGCTGCCAACGGCACAGACCATTCAGGCAATGGCCTGCTGTCATTCTCCCATCCCCAAGACACAATAGTCCAAATATAGACACCCCAAAATATTACTGATGTGTTTCCAGTCAGCTCACAGGACATTAGTCAGGCATTGGAAGGGGTTGCCCAGGGAGGTGGTAGCATCACCGTCTCTGGGGGTGCTCAAGGAAAGGTTGGACATGGTGCTTAGGGAGATGGTTTAGTGGTGACATTGGTGGTAGGGGGATGGACCAGATGATCTTGGAGGGCTTTTCCAACCTTAATGATTCTGTGATTCTATGATCTGGCCCTGACATCCAACAGTTGATTTAAATATAGGTACTAAAGTTTTGGGCATCTAGGAGCTGAGCTGACTGATGGTGCTTACGCAGGAGCTCTCCCCACTGTAAATAAGATTCCCTACACCTGGTTAAATAAGTCAGTTCCTTACCTCCCTTGGTCACATCTCCAGAGCTCACAAAAAGGAGCTGAAGGCAATGAGCTCAACAATAAGGGCCTAGTTGGTAGATACTAAAAGCTGAGGTTCATCACAATTCCTGAGCTTGGTGGCTACCTTGAGACTGGAGAGGGAGGCCACTGACCTAGCATGGCTGTATTGCACAGTGATAAGTCATGATTATTTGTGCTGTCAGCCATAGAGCAACCCAAACTGGTCTTTGCACTAAACAAGACGTACAATATGGCCAGAACACCCAGAGGAACCCAGTGCTCCACAAACCAAGCCAGGTGGCAGCATCAAGCTCTGAATGGGTATTTGGCATTGCCCAGAGAAATTGTAGATTCTTCACCCATGGAAGACGGAAGACTTCATGGAAGACATCATGTCTTCTTGTGAGTGCTGGACTCAGAGGAGCACACATCATCTCCAGAAGACCAGAGTGGATAGATGGAAGAGTTTAATTGCAATCACCTTGTCAGAAGGAAGGTCAAGGTGTTACCTACCTTAATACCATTTTCTTCAAAAAGTCTCTCCAGATCCTGCCAGAAGAAAGAAAGGTAAGGACATGGCTAGAGCCCAGACCCAAAGAGCAGAAGAAATGCCCCCCGCTGAGCAGCAGCCTGGCTCCAGTGCCCTGGGAAACAGAGCAGGGTGAGGAGCAAATGGCATTTCCCAAAGGCCTGAACATGATGATACTTTTCTTCCCCTTTCCAGCCTGAAAAGCTGGTTGCACAGGTGGAGATGGCTATGCCTGGGGGCGTGCACAGGGTCCCCTCTGCCATCTCAACCCCAGGCAGAGAGGGAGGTGTTGCCAACATTAATATGCTCCATAATTTTTATTTTCTTTACCTTCATTTCTACTCCTTTTCCTGGTGGACCGGGCTCTCCCTTCAAACAAAAAACAACAATTAGGTCATTCCAACAAGCATCAAGAATGGGCAGAAATCTGTCATCATTCAGCTCTGTGACCCCAGACAAATCTCTGTTGTATCACAGAGGGGTTTGTATCCCACCCTGCTGCATGGGCTCCTTTACTCCTCCACCAGACTCAACCAATGTCTGTGCTTTTAGGGTCGGGCTGGACCAGAGCTTGACTTGAGCATCACCAAAGAGGTGTTTGGACTGGAGCTTTGCACCATCCCAGGATGGGAGGATGTGGTTTGCTCTGATTTAGGATGGACAGTCAGGCCTGGGCTATGCAATTCTGCAGTGAAAGGAGGGAGAGAGACTAGAAAACTGATCTACTTGAAAAAAATGTTTAACAGGCTCCTGTGTGTCCACTATAAATGCAAAGAGAGGGTGACCCATTGCTCTGGAGGCAATACTCCTTGCCACAGACTGAATTCAATCCTTCTCCATTCCTTCTCCATTCTTCAGCCATGCATAACATGTAAAAAACAAAGTACAGGTGGCCCCTCAATGCCACAGATGCTGCCACTGCCATGGCTGGAAGTCGTGTGGCGTGACAGCAAGGCAGGGGGTGGCCAAGGTGCTCCCAGGAACAGCGGTCCCTTCTGGGGGTGGCTGTGGTCCTGGTGACCCTCCACACCACCATGCACAGTCTGGGTCAAATATCTCTGATGGGTTTAAGTCCCAGGGATGGGTCCCTCCTTGTCCAGCACGACATGGGTCTCCTGGTGAGTGATCATGAGCCACTGCCGTGGTTGAAGTCCTGGATGAGCTGCAACAGCTTGGGAAGTCCTGCGGCAGGGCAAGGAACATCTGATGGGACCAGGGGCTGACTTGCCTCTCTGACGGGCTTCATTTCACTGAAATCTGGTTTCTGCACTGACAGATTCCGGTGGAATGAAGGGCGTCGGGAAGGCCCCATTGGTGCTGCATCTCCATGCCAAGGTGTGCTGGGGGAAAGGAGCCATGTCGTGAGGACACGCTGGATAAACTGGGTATGTCAGGAGATCTACCTGCACTCACTGATGCTGCTTTCTGCACCATTTTCCTCGTTGTTAATGGAGCAGTTGGTTCCACCTGTAAAGATCTCTAGATGCATGTTGTAGCAGAAGCCTTTTCTCTTTCCATTCCTTTCTGAAGTGATCTTCAAGTTGCAGGAGAGGAGGAAAGAAAGCATATACCCCAAGGATTTTAGAAATGTATCCCATCCAACAACATCTCAAGCAACAACTCCCTTCCTAGATGTCATATATTTAGTAGATTGGGTTGTATGGCTTGCATCATGGTGACCACAAGTTTACAAGCCCAGGTCATGATGCTTGGTTTGAAAAACCCAACTTTTCTGGGGAGTAAGAAGAAATCTGAGATGGGTTCTCTTCCCCTTTGGTCAGACCAAGACAAAGGTGCCTCCATGCATTCGAGCACCTACCTTTGGGCCTGGAGGTCCTCTTTCACCTTTCAAACCATCCTTCCCATGATCCCCCTGCAAGTCAGCAGGCACATGTTAGTTCACCATCCCCTCTAAAATTCACAGTGGTTTCATCATGCTTTATGGCATTTCCCACCTACTGGCCTGTGCTGGCCTCAGTCTAACAACATCCCTGTCCTTTCCACATGGACCAGCCAGCCTTTTCTTGTAACTATCTTATTAATTCATGTTATTAAGGTAAATCTGGAGCAACTCTGTTCTTCACTTGAAATATGCTACCTAGATTCTTAAGATGGGTTCGCATCCCTGAGAGCTTTTCTGTTTATTTTTTCCCCTCATACCTACCTGAGCTAATAATAGTATTACTCCTCCTCACAAACTAAAATTCACCTGGATTTCTTTGCCATCACAGCTTGGCTGATGAAGCAAAACCTGGATGTTTTATGTGGGGTTTGGGGAGGGAACAGACCCATGATGATATTGCCTGCAGCTCTTGTTTTCCCGGTCTTTGCCTGTGACCAAGTCCTGCAGGTGAAGTGGAAAGCCCACATCTGCCTACAAAGCAGCCATCTAGGTAAACACTCTGCCTCTCTCTTAATGAGCCTTTCCTCCAGCACAGTGAAATTTGGCAGACATTGAAATTTGGCAGAAATCAATGCTGTGGCTGCGCCGCCTCCCCCCTGGCTGCCTCCTCTCCTCTCCTGACCCCAGCTGCATGGTGCATAAAATAAATGACCATCTCACAAACTTCGTTAAACTGAGGGATTTAAATGCATTAAATACATTTTTCATTGTACTGGGCTTTTTGATTGCTCAAGTTGCTCCATGACCCCACCTCTGTTCCTGCACTGGGGCTGCACATGGCATTATGCTTTGCAGGCAGCTTTGCCATTTGCTTGCTAAACAGACCATAATAAATGGGACAGGAGGGAGTAAGGAGATGCTTTGCCGTTGATCACTATTTGGACATTCCCCAGATAGAATTTAGGCAGACTGGCACAAAGTCATGAGGGGCCGGGTGATATTTTCAGTGATCTTTTTCAGAGGGCTGATGAAAGGACGGAATGACTCCGGCTCTGCTGCATCCTACCACTGATGTCTCTGGGCTGGATCCATGTCACTGTGATACCTCCAAGCACTGGTGCTGGGTAAAAGCTCCTTCAATCCCTCCCAGACAGAGCTATTGCTACAGCAAGGGAGCTTCTGTAATAGCAATGGTCTTGCTCTGGACAAACTATTGGAGTAGCAGCATCCAAGTCATCTTATTGCCTTTCAGCATTGCAGACTTTGACTTATAAAGCTACAGAATGTAGCTTTGTAATGTAATGAAGCTACAGAAAATATGATATACACGAATTAATCCCATATTCAGCTCCAAGACAAAGCTTCTTCAGCAAGAAGGAGACCTTACCTTTTCGCCTTTCAGGGTGATGGTGTTTTCCAGAGAAGACATCTACAAAAAATGGAAGAAACGTGGTGAAGGAAGATGTCTTTGATGCAAGCTCTCACCTCCAGGTGCCTTTTATCCCAGGTAGCCCTTACCTATGGGCACCGAGAGAGCAGCTTTCTCTGAAATTAACCAGCAATGTGATCCTGTTATGTCTGGGCTCAAACCAACAGGGAGCCAGTGTAGGATCTTTGTGCTCACAGGTCAGAGATTTGGGGTGCTGCTTTGATAAGGTTAGGAGGGAAATCCTCTGTACAGCACACGCTGCTGAAAGCAATGATTTCTGGAAGTGTGTCCCCCGAGGTACCCAGGATTCATGATAAAACTCAACATATCCCTTTCCTGATCAAATGTGTAAGTCAGTAGAAGAAGGCATTACTCACAATGCTTCCAGGAGTCCCGGGCAGACCAGGCTTACCCTAGGGAGATACAACAGCCCCGTACCCCCCACCCCCCAAAAAGTGAGTGGTGCAATTCAGCATTTCAGCCTCCAAACAGACTTTTTCATGCAAGATTATAAATGGGAATGTGCAAACCTACAGAATCGCCCTTGTCTCCCTTCTCTCCAGTGATTCCCTAGGAGGGGGAGAGAGAGGCAGGATGAGAATAAGCCATAGGAGGGGAGGGGGCCTCAGCATCTTTTTGCTAGCTCAGCATCCGATGGATTAACAAGCCCTTCCTAGAGGAACTGAGCTAATGAAATCTGGAATACAACATCACTCCTGCAGGGGGCTCTCTGATATTCAATAAGGGGTGAGGTTATTAGCCTCTTCCTCAGTGGGTAGGCTCGTCAGGGACTTTCTCTCCCCCAGCCAGATGCTCATTTTACCAAGGTTTGTAGAAATGCCGGGCCTTTGAGACCTCTGTCCCTCTGAAATATGTAGCTTATGCCAGCCAGTGTTTTCCTAAGCTATTAGAGGGAGATCAGACAGAACACAAGTGCATCCTTTCCCTTCCCTCCTCTGAGACAGGGCTGAGCATTTTGTTTCCAGCAGCATGGGGCTGGGGAAAGTTTGCATGCTCAGCACACCCTGGTGCAGAGTCTTGCTATTAATTTGTGCTCCAGCTAGTCAAAGGATAAGGGAGAAACAGCCCTAATCCTCCCTTAGAAGAGGAAATCCCTCCCCAGGAGAGAGGGAGGGAGCTTTCTGTGCCTTGCACATTGTAAGGCAGAAGAAAATACAGTTCTGTCTTGCTCTCAAGCCCTTCCTCTCTCAGATGCTGCTTTGGGCATTCCTTACATCCTTTCCAGGTTGTCCTGTGTCTCCTTTTATGCCCTGCTCTCCAGGTCGTCCTGGGAGTCCAGGTGGGCCCTACAAGAAAGGATTCAGAGAAGCAATAAATCAGAAATAGAGCCTGCCCAGCAGCTTCAAAAAGTAAAACAAACAAGAAAAATGCTTCCCCTCAGGATTTTTCACCCAGGGAATAAATAGTTGCAGGTGGAAACGTCTAAGTGGGGATTCTTGCTGGGCTGGAGAAGGAACTCCTTTCCTCCTGGGCAGACCAGGGGGCCCATGTGGTAGCAGAGCAGAACACTCACCTAGGCAGAAAATCTTAATAATTACAATTATTACCCTCATTCCTCTTTTTCCTGGTTCTCCAGGGGCACCAGCTTCTCCCTAAAAGAGAGGAGATTTATTATTGCAGATTCTTTTCAACTAACCCATGCAATACTTCATCTGAGGTCTGAGGGCACTAAAAGTTTCTGTTACCTTGGTCCCTGAGGTGCCTTTCTTCCCTGGTTCTCCCTAGAACACAACGCAAAAATGCTGGGTTACATTTTGTCTTGCAGCAAGTTGTTTTACCCTAATTTCCTGCTCAGGCTAAGAGCTCTTGGTCTGATTCTGAAATCACTGTGACTCTGAAGTCAGGGGGATTGTGCAGCAGTGCTTTGGGATCAGAAATACTTTTTTTTTTTTTTTTTTTTTTTTTTTTTTTTTTAATTTATTATTATTATTTTTAATGCTTTTTTAATTTAAGACTCCTCTTGGTGATCCTATTCCACCTGATGCTCAGCCCTTTGAACTGAAGAAAAATCTTCACTGACTGCTGGTAGGAGAGGTTTATCTGAAGCCAGCTGTGAAGTTCTTGTGAAGGGTCACCTTGACTGGTTGTAAGAGGGAGCTGCTGTACCCTAAAAACCAAAGCTGGTCCTTCAGGGCTGGTATGACTGCACACCATGCTAGTGCCTGCATGGCAGACAAGCTCAATTGGAAAAAAACAAAAACAAAAACAAAAACAAAAACCAAAAACCAAAAACAAACAAAAAAAACCACAACCCAAACCAGACCAAAACAACAACAAAAAAAGCACAGTGTTGAATAAGAGGTAAAAAAAGATGCTGCATCCAGACAGTGTAACATAAACACCATGGTGCCAGGCACTTGCACCACCCTGACCATAGGTGAAGAGACCTCACCCCAAAACCTAGCCTGAAGGTCACCCCAGTAGGATCTACCTTCTCATTTGCTGTGAAAGGACAGAGAAAGTAGGAAGATGGATCCCTCGATCAGCAAGCCAGCATGGTTAATTAGAGGCCAGGACTCATGCTGTTGACCACTGTTGCTCTCCCATCCAGCCCTATATAATATATTTGTTTCAGACTGGTCCCATCTCATCACTTGTTCCTACTTTCTGCTGCAAGGGCATAACATGGGGTTAAGAGCTTGGCATTGAGTGGTAGATCAAGGAGTTCAGCACGACCATCTGCCTGGACTGTGAGCTTCTACTTACATCTTTACCTCTTAGTCCGGTCTCGCCTGGTTTCCCAGGTACTCCTGGTTCACCTTTCTCTCCCTTCAGACCTATTTCCCCCTAAGGAAAACAAGGCAGTTTTTACATTCCTCTTCTGTATTTCATAGTCCTCACATTTAAGATATTGAGGGGCAGGCTCAAGGAGCATGCTGGGCACCATGGCCATGCAATTGCTTCCACACTCCTGGCTGAAGTCTGGGCTCAGAGCACGTGCCCTGCCCCTGGGGAGCAGTGCTGTGAGGCTCAGGTTCTCCGAACAAACACCACGTTGGGATGGCTTCCACACCTCTCTCGACCAGTTCTGAACGTTTGCTAGGAGGACTCCTGAAACACAGGGTTTGCAGAAGTTTCGAGGCCTCATTTCTTGCATTTTTTTTCAACATTTCCCTGTGCAGTGTCTCATCCTGCGTGTCTCATGGTGATTCCAGCAAAGCAGGATCTGCTCAGACCTTTCAGCTTCTGAACACTCCCAAAATTTCGACACTAGCCCCACAGCAAAGACAAAACCACGCTGATTCAGTTTCTTTGGGTGACACAGATATCAGTCATGAGACGGTGCCTTACATGCTGCAGTCACTGCATCAAATACTCACCTTTTGACCTGGTTTCCCAGACAAACCTACATTTCCCTGCAGAAATACAGACTGTTAGTCACAAGGCAAGAATGATAGAGGTAGAAAAATTTCAGATGAGGGTCCTCTGTGTTATCTAAAGGGTGTAAGCATCAGACTCCATGCTGCAATGCTGCCCTTTGTAGGTGGTAGCAGCTGAAACAGCCTAGTATGATGCAGAGAAGGAGAAAACATCTGGTCCTAAGAGGGGCTGCTACAAGCATACATTGTCTAGATGCATGTCTTCATCATTTCTGGAATCATTAATTCCATGAATGACTTTGACAGAGGGGTGGGGATCTCAAATACACTATTTTTGCAAGTTTTGACTGGATTAAAGTGAAAGAGACAATTAATACCTTTGCAGGAGGAAACGTGAAGGTATTAACCTTTACTAGGCATCAGTGAACACACACAGGAGTGCCTTAAACACAAAAGTCAGGAAGATAAAGCTCAGGTTTGCCTTCAATTTGGAACGGGGCTTCCTTGGCTTTGCTCCTCACAGCATCACCAGATGAGCTTTGACTTCCTGAGCTTTACTCCAGATTTAGGAGTGATCCTCTCTGCATTTTGGAGGAGCCCCCCTTAGCATTGTCTTCCACAGTCAGGTGCAAAGACCCCTGTGGCAGCAACTGAGAGATTGCCTCTGAAGCTCCCAATTTGTGTTAGCCCCCCCATTCCACACCCTGTGTGTTGCCCCACTTACCCTGTCCCCTGGGTCTCCCTTCAGCCCAGGCTGACCAGGAATGCCAAAACCTGGGCTTCCCTGCAAAAAAACAAAGGCAATGTATGTCTCACTGCATCACCAAAGAGCTTTTCCTCTCTGGCTCTGCATTCCGCATCTTGCCACATCCCTCTGCCTCCTCACCACACTGCTTGCCACCTCTAGGAGATGCTAATTTTCATAAAGCACTATTTGGTGAAGCCAGCAAGTGCCTCAGTTTCCCTATCCTGGTTTTACAGACTGGAGACATGAGCCCACTTGGCTCTTCACAGTGTGTCCTGTGCCATAGTCACAGGTACCTGTCTCCACCTCACCACTATTTTGCAGCCTCTCAGGGGTTGGCCTGCCTCCTGTCCCTGCTATAACGGATGGGATTTTGTTGCCAGTGCTGTGTTTGGTGCTAAGAAGGATGCAAACAGAGACACAGCATCTTCCAGGAACAATTTCCAAGCTCATAAATAAACTAGTAGGGAAAGGCCAGAGCAGATCCCAAGAATTTTCACTAACCCCAGGCAGCCAAGTGAGCCAAACACTGGTTATTCCTCGTCTCTGACTGACTTCTTTGCAAGCAGCTTTTGACTTCTCCATGTGAGCACAGGTTTCCCCTTGGCTTAGAGCACAGGGGAGACACAGGAAGGCAGTTGGTGAATAAACCCTTACACCCACAAAGCATGTGCTGAGAAGATCAAGTGCACTACCTTTTCTCCTTTGTCTCCTTGTATTCCTTTGTCTCCTCGTGGTCCCAGGGCCCCTGTTGGTCCAATATCTCCCTGTGTATAAAGACACCCCAAAAACAAGTAATATCATGCAGGAAAGACAACCCCTGTTCATGTGGCTTGACTACAGCTGCATTTTGCTATTTCAACCTGCTCTGAAAACTATTCCCTTGGGAAATCTATCCATCCATCCATCCATGGGTTTATATTGAAGCTGTCATTGTAGTAGCTGGGCTTCTGCCATACAAAACTCATCACAGCACTTACATCCCCTCCAGAGCCGTGCAGCTGATGTTGTATGTAAGTTCACAAAACTCTAAGGTGCCATGTGTGCAATTACGGTGGTGTCAAGCACAAAAAAATCAGGTCCCAGGTCACTACCTAACTGCAGCCAGCCTAAAAGAAGAGAAAAATTTTTGCTAACCAACATTAAGCAGTCTGGAGGATAAGACCAGTGAAGGGAGGTGGCACAAACAGCCAGACCCAGAGAAAAGGGCAGAACTCATTAGCTCCAAGGGGTGAGGGAGGTCTGGAGGGTATTTCATGAATGCCAGGATTCAGAAAGCCCAAAGGAATTTCTCCTGCAATAAATACTCCTTACAAGGATAAAGGAGATCTTTAATTTCTCTGCAGATTGACAATAAACTATAAAGAATAAAGAAAAAAAAGGCACTCCAGGCCATGTACCACTATGAAGACTAAACTGTAAAAGTGAGCTATGTGTGAGCTATGAGATGTAGAATATGGACATCAAACAGGGAACAGCTCTGTCTCAGAGATCTCCCTAATTTGAGAAATTCGATTTCCTCCAGTCACGGGGAAGGCCAAACTCTGGGTGAGGGGCTCCAGGAGGTGGGGGACTCTTCATCCTTGGAGGTGCTCAGTACAAGGTCCTGAGGAACCAGACCCAGTTTTGAAGTTGGCCTTGTTTTGAGTAGGTGGTGGGACTGGAGACCTCCAGAAGTCCCTTCCAGCCTCTGCTATTTTTTGACTTTGTGTCAATGCCTCCCTTGGCTGGAAATTAGCTTCTGTGAGTGGGACAAGTCTTCCATGAACTCTACCTTCTAAAACTATCACAAGGAAATTGCAAATTTCCCCACAGACTGGAGCTAGAAAGAGAATGACAGGTACAAAATGTTAATAAAAGCAAAAGAAATATCAGCAGGGCAAGACTGTTGCTAATTTTCCAACCTCTCCTCTCCAGCCCATCACAAGGGATATATGATTCAGGCATTGAATAGCCCAGCACTCACTTCTCTTAGTCAAAGTTTCATCTAAGTTTCAAGCAGTGCTTATTAATGGACTTACCTTCACACCTTTATTGCCTGGTGGTCCCAAAACCTGAGGATAAAAAGAAATCACAGAAATACTCTCTTATTTGGGAAAGGATCTGCCTTTCAAAGGAGGGTCTGTTCATGCTACCACTTCCAAGGCAGGCGAATCTCAGCCTTGTTATGGGATGGGAAGTGTATTGCCTTCACTGTGTCATAAACACCAGAAAGGGCTCCAAGACAAATGCTAAGCCCAGTGACGCTTGTGGAGGGATCCCACCAACCTCAGTAGGTTTTGGCTCCAGGGATAGGACTGAAAGATCACTCATAAGCAAGGGGTAGTTGACAGATATATGCTGTAGCCTTTGCTAACAAACACCGTAAAGTCGAAAGGTCTGAATTTGGAGAAAAATAAATGTTAATGACCACACTATGACTCTGCAGAGCAGCCCTGAGCTGGATTTTGGGACTACGGAGCGGTCTTCCTACGTTGTGTCTCCAAAACAATTCTGCTGGTTTTGCTCAGAAAGAAATATATGGCACCCTTGCTCATTCAAGCATCCTCCAGGATGCATCAGTGTGTCCTGGTGGTGGGTCTCAGCCCTTGGTGCAACTTCCAGCTGCTTCTGCAGCCCTTGCAGAAATGCTGTGAAGTGCACAGAGGTGGCCACCACCAAAAAGTATCCTGAATACTGCACTAGCATTTGGAAGGACATGAAAAGGATGCTGGAGGAACCTGTTTCCACTTGAGAACAAGGCAAATAATCAAAAAAAGAGACATCACCAGTGTCTCTTCAGCAGGAACCAGAGCAGCATGAGCAAGGGGAGAAGTCCAGAACACAGGCCTGAGCAGGGGAGAGGCTTTATCCTTCTGCTCCTCTGAGGAACCAGTGGACAACTGTGGCACGGGACTAGGAAAAAAGAAGTGGAGCAAGGGAGCAGAAGACAAGGTTGGTTGGGGGGCCAGGGATAAAGACCCTTAGTTCTTCCTGCACTTCAGTGGGACACATCTCTTGGTTCTTGGTCTACAAGAAGGGTTGTAATCCACTCATAGTTACCCCCATAGCTGGAGCACCTGGAAATCCTGGGTTCCCCTGCAAAGCAAGATGACACAAAATTAACAGCCCAGGACAATGGACAAAAATCTCATTGCTCTCCTCCTTAAATCAGCTCAAAACCCAGTTCAGAAGCCAAAGAGCAAAACAGAGAGGAGATGCTGAGCTTTTGGGGATGCTCAAGTGGCATCCCTTGCCCTGCTGGCTTCTTCTCTATGTAGCCTCCCCCCCATAAGCACACTTGACTGCACCTGCAAGAGCTGCACACGCCGTACAAGCTGGGGAAATTTGGGACACTTTCCCCTGAGCTAGTCAAACATGCCCTCTTACTGTTTGACTTACTTGGTCTCCCTTTGGCCCTGGAGGTCCTGGGAGTCCCTGTAAGAGAAAAGCAAAGAGACAGGAGACAGCCTGAGGTTATGGGAGCTACCAGAGCAGGTCAGTGCTTTGTCTAATCTAGCCCTGGGACTCTGCTCAGAGCTGGAAGCTGCAAGCACAATCTCCTCCTCGCATCTTCATCCTCCTCATCCCAACAGAGCTGGAATTAACCCTGGTGCATGAGATTTCATGTTCCTCCCAAAACACATTTAACAGTGGCTGTTACAGTTCTGTAGGTTCTCGCTGGCCACAAAAAAATGGCATTTATTTTATTACTGAGATAGTGCCTCTCACTGCCATTTCAGGTCTCTGCAACATCCCACTGCAATGACTTCCACAGGTCAGTGACTGCTGATGCACAGAATTATTCCCTTTCACTGCTTTCGAGGAAGGGGTCAATGTTCCTAGAGCCCATGATGATGGTTAGGGCTGGATGCATCCCTTGGCACCTGAGTATCAAGCACAGTGACTCAGGTTAAGGGTTTCAGTACCCACCTTTGGACCTGGTACTCCTGGAGGGCCCATCACCCCCTAAAAAAATAAAAAATGAAACAGTGAAAACTCAAGTTTTAAAAGCCCAAGTCTTCCCTTCTTTGTCCCTTTCCTTTGAAATCACAGGTTGTACCCACCAGGGAGAAGCTAGAGGGTAGGTCCTGGAGGAGACTCTGGAGACACTGAGCCCTCCAAAGGGACTTCAGCAGAGATGTCACTGCAGAAATGCCACCCACCTGCTCTCCTTCTTCCCCCTTCGAGCCAGCAGTGCCAGGAATGCCAGTTCCTGCCATGCCCTGCAAGGTAAGCACAGCATTGTGCTCAGTAGAGCTGAACCCAGATTGCAAAGCAAGATACATCCTACACTGCAACCTGTTTCCAAGCTCTGGTCTTAACCATCCTGCAAAGGAGGAGGGGAGAAATGTGTTCTGTAGCCATTTAACTAAGATATATGCCCAGCCAATAACCTCAAGCAATGACAGGGAGGAGAGAATTGAAAACAAGGGTCTATTGGATATTTTCAGTGACTATTTGAAGCAGGACAGGGGATTCAGAGGAGCAGCCCCATTCAGGGGACAGGAAGCATGCAGGGCTTGGGAGGAAAAACCGTTCCTGACAGTAGGAACTGCAGAGATCTTCCACTAGGTGGAAGCAAGAGGACTGAGAGGAATACAACGGCTTGGATGGAGATGGAGCATCTATGCCACCATGCATGAACTTGAACACATATGAGCAGGGAGTGGAGGGGTATAAGGGAAAATCCCTACATGCCTCCACTTTATTTGCAGTCATTCTACCCTGATATTACTTTGTCTCAGTTATTCTCAGCTCCCCCTTGGGATGACAGATCCTGCAAGCATCTGGTATGAGTAATGACCTTTTCTCCCTGTGGTCCAGGCAGTCCAGGAACACCATCTAGCCCTACAGGGCCTGGCAAGCCAGGTTTCCCCTGGAAAAGAAGATATATCATCAAATCTTTTTCTTCCAAATGGTTTGTTACCAGTTTTACTAAAGAGAAGATTTATTAAGTCTGCAGAAACACAGACAGGGAAATGTATTTTCTGGTGAGTCTGTCTTATTGGTTTCTTTGCAACTGAGGATTTACAGAGATGTTTATGTATACCCAGAATGTCTCCCCTTCCTGCCCTCCCCAGAATAGGCTATGGATCATTGTCCTCACTCAGGAAGAGAAAACCAGATGTGTTTACTTGTTACATGGGAAGATAGAGGCTGGGTGCTTGTGTTCATTTGGCAGTGGGTGCCTTCTGCAAGGGTACTTCAGGGCAGTGTTGCTGCAAGCGGGTGATCCCAGTAATGCTGCTGATGTAGAAATGGTAAAGACTGAAATAATAAAATGTCCGGTCTATGGGATATAGTTCTGTAATATGGCAGAGGTTATAAAAAATCACTTCTGTATGATGATGGACAGCAATAGGCACTATGGGAAGGATGTAAAAACAGGATATGCATGGTGTTCCTGAGTAATCTCTCAGCCTTGAATCATTTCTAATGCAGGGACTTCCCAAACCAGACATGGTTTCATTATCCTCAGTAGCCCTTCATGGACTACTTCTCTTTTTTCCCTTCCAACAGTGCAAATATTCTTGTGGGACTTCTTGTGTAAAGAACCATCTCATTTTGGTTGTCTCGAATCTGCCACCAGCTCTGTTCATTTACTGTCCTACACTTCTGATCCACCTTCATGCCCTCTTAATCCACCTTCATGCCCTCCTCTGGACCTACCCAAGACCTCTCTGCCCTCCTGAGACAGGGGCAGGGGTGGGATGTGGGAAGGAGCAGGGTTGCACTCAGCTGCTCCATGGCTGATGGGGTCAGGAGTTCAAGGTGGAGTGAGTTCAAGGGTTCAAGGTGGAATCACTGTCACCTTGGAGCAACCTTCATCAAGCAATATTTGCCATCATCTGCCAACATGACTGACTATACCCAAGGGTTTATCATCACGGTGAGCAAGGTGATGGACACAATTCTTTCTGCTTTGCTCTGTGCCATCAAGATGAGCATGTCCTTGCTTTTAGCAAAATGAGTGGCTGTGATCTTGTGACTTTGTTGACTTTCTAATGTTTTCCTTTTGGCTATTTGTGAGTGATGGTTCAGCAGGATGGAGCTGACAAAGTGGGAAATGCTTAACTGGCCATGCTTAATCTGCCAGCCCTCATCAGCAGAGCAAAACATCTCAGAGTGACAGCTGATGAGAGCTGGCAGTAGACATTGTCCCTCTACACCCACCCCAAGTGGCAGCAGGTTTCCCCAGGCCAACAGCCCCTTCCCACCATGGCCAGTGAAATTTCTGCAGTGACTGGCCATTGGTGGACGACTCACCGGCTCTCCCATGCCTCCTCGGTCCCCCTTGAGGCCGTTCCTCCCACGAGGGCCCTACAGGAAGCACAGGACAGTCTTACCATCTGTCCCAGCAACCCTTTTAGGTCTTGATTGCCATCTGATAAGTACTGAAAACAGAGCCTATTGGGCAGCTTAGAAATAATGATAATAATAATAATAATAATAATGACAATAATAATAATAAAGTCTTGCCATCACCTGGTAGAGTGAAAGTCAGTCTCAGGTACTTACCCTGATACCCAAATCCCCTGGTTCACCCTGAAACAAAAATGACAAGGAGTATTAGTGCAGCATGGTAATTTAGAGAGGGGTTCCTCTCTAAATTTAGATCCTGGCCAAAACCTCCTGCAGGCTGACAACCCCAGAGACCAAAACTCCCTACCTCCAAGGGAAAGCAGAGATTTAGTTACCCTTAGGGTAGACAGGAGGGGAGCTGTAGTCTCTTGATCTCTGCTGAGACTTTCTGAAATCCCCCAGTTCAAGGGGACATTTGGCAACAGCCATCATTCCAATTATAGCTGTGAACAGCAGAAGTGATCCCAGGTATTTCACTCCAGACACTGAACAACCTTCATATGGACCTGGAGATATAAAAGTCTTAGTGGCCATTGAATCTGGTCCCATGTTAGAGAAGGTTGGCTGCAACCTTTTCAGGCTCCATCATTCATTCCTGCTGTGTTGAACAGCAGGGTCCTGGTGACAGGTTAAGCCATTCTAGACTGAGCATCCTTTTATAACTTGATGAGAGAATCCCATGACAGAAAGACAAAACGTATGTTCAAGGGTCCCCAAGGGACCATGGACCACGCCAGGTTCCCACTCTCTGTGGCACAGCATCACAGAGCCATGCTGCAAATAATCTTGCTCACCTTGATAGAGATGCCTGGTGGCCCCTGCGGCCCTGGTAAGCCTGGTAAACCCGGTGGTCCTGCTGCCCCAGGAACCCCCGGCTGTCCTTTCTGTCCCTGCAACAACAAAAAAGAGAGGGGAGAGAGGGACGTGGGCTCTCTCGCAGCTCCCTTTGCTGCTCTGTCAGTGCCACAGAGGCCGAAGGGTTCAACACCAGAGGTACAATACTCACAGGGGGGCCAGGCTGCCCGTTTCGGCCGGGAATCACCTCCACTCCTCCCAGGACATAGCCTGGTTCACCCTGTGTGCAAGAGGACAAGGACACACCTTCAGCTGTGTTGGGAGATCCAGGCAAAACCAGGCAGTTTTGTGACTTAGAGGCAATAAGCAAATTTTAAACCAAGCAGCCCCTGAAAGGCATGCAACTCCCTACACTGCAAAACCAAACCACTTGTTTCCAGAAACTCTTTTACAGGTACTAGAAACCACAAGGCCATGCCATGAGTTCTGCTCGCTGGCATGGCAGAAAATTAATCATGGGGAAAAAAAGGGGAGTTGGATTTCAGCAGGATCTGTTCTCTGATCCAGGGCACTGTGTAGCCATACAGACAGCTTGGGTCCATGCAAGGAAGGAGGAGAAACGTGCGTGTTTTCTCCACAGAGATTTTAAATGCAAAAAGCTGAAGGACAAACCCCTAAGCAAAAGACTAGCTGTGTAGGAGGGCTAGTTATGAATAGTTCAGAACTTCATATTCACATATTATGAATATGATGTCACAGGTCACTGTGCAAATGCTTAGAAATAAGAGAACAGAGCAAGACAATTTTATTTTTTATTTTTTCCCAGTGAATCCCAAGAATGAAACTCACTCGGTCTCCTTTTGGCCCCACTGGTCCTGGATAGCCAGGAGCTCCCTGGAATTATAGATATATCAGACAGCATTAAAAAACAAAGCACTCACAGGATCATCACTGTGAGGTGTTCAAGTCACAGACCGACCTCTTATAAAACTTCATTCAGTTTTTACGTAGTAATGCGAAGAGGTTCCTAGAAGTGGGTTTTGGTCCCAACATTGATGAGAATTGTGTGTGTCATCCATGGGACCAATGCTTTTCTAAACATGTATACTTGTACACTGTGTACTTCCAGAGCATCAGCTGGAGGTTTGGTGGGATAAAAGGGCATCTCAAACAACATGAGAGAACACTTTAAGCAACTGAACTAAGCCCAAAAGATAGAGTTAAGTTCAAGATTATGACACCGAGATGCTGTTTTTCTGCTAGAGCTGGCTGTTTACATCCTTTTGCAGCCAACAGAGATCAAAGGCTCAGTTCAAGTACACATGCACCTCTGTCTAGTGCCATTTATGATGCTCTCTCATACCTGCCTAGCCCTAAGAAATCACTTCAGGAGTGTCCTTCAAGTCCCATATTTTATCAACCCTACATGGTCACCTAGGAAATTCTAGGGCATCTCAAACAACCTGGGCACATTGGTACCTGCCTCTTCTTAATGTAGCCTTCAGAGTCAAGGGTGATTTTGCTGGTCAAACACTGTTGTCTACTAGTAGAGCCCTGGTAAAACAGCTGTGACAGATCTTCTAATGAGCAAAGCTGTGCCATCACCAATAACATTGACAGTACACAGCAATTAGCAGCATGGCCAGCAAAAACAACTGTACATGATGTTTGGCTGGTCTGGCTAGATGTGTTTTCCAAGCAACGGTATAAGTAGTTGCAAGAACAGTTTTGGTATGGGAAGACTGTGAGCTAATGATGCTGCTGGTGATTATGCAGCAGGACAGGTATATCACTGAAGGCAGAGTTCACAGTCATTGGCCTTTTTTCTGGAGAGGTCTGGTTCACTGAGGGTTACTTGGCTAGAAATATGCCTGTGTTTTATTGCATTATTGGCCAGATCTCCGAACAGAAGCTGACTCCAGTTCACAGACAGAAGTGAGAGTCCTGGCAGGGGATGCAGAACAGAAAATAAAATAATAATTAAATAATAATAATAATAATAAAAAAAAGTCAACAGACTCTTCCTTGAAAATCTTAAGAAGCAAAGCTTTAGGGTCCCACTGCATTGATTACATTTGTTGCATTCAATATACTTACAATATCACCTTGGATGCCAGGGAGACCCTGCAAAACAGGAGAGAGAGAGACTTGAGAGCCATGCTGACTTCTCCATTAAATGTCACTTTGACAGACTGTGTTAAAGCAAATACATACCATGAGCCCTGGGGGACCAGGAGGACCTGTCCGCCCTGGCCTACCCGGCAGCCCAGGAATGCCATCCTTCCCAGGCAGACCCTAAACACATGGAAAGTAATAGTATGCAAGTTATGGTTCCAGACCTGCAAACCCAAAAGTCTTTCTGCACTGCTTCAGGGAATCCTCCTTTGCCAGCACACATACATGTATGCATCTGTTCCTTTTTGCCTCATTTTCAAAGCCAGCATGAAGCAGCATATATCAAAACACCAGCATAAAAGATCCGAGGATGATTCTTTGCTAGATCTCTTCATTGTTACTAATAATTTAGTTGTATATTGATTAACCAAGTGGATGGTTTGTGAAAATAGACTCACCCTCTCTCCTTTCTCTCCCTTCATAACAAACCCGTACGAGTCGTAGCCTCCACGAGTTAGTGAGCCCCTGAAGCTCTTGAAAGGAAAAGAAAAATGGAATAGATGATCAGAAAATCATTATCCACCAAACACAAACCAGAGTGACCATGAAGCACTGACGAGCACACCCCTTGTCTTATAAAACAGAAACAAGGTTGACCACCCAGGAGACTGATTCATTTCCTCACCAAGGGGCATGGTTTAGTAGTGAGATTCAGTAGGTCAGGTTGATGGTTGGACTTGGTGATCTTGAAGGTCTTTTCCAACCTAGATGATTCTGTGATTCTATGTATTATTTTTGTGTCTTCATTTTGCACAGAAATTTGGAGAATGGGATGGAGAACACGATCACCTGTTCAGAGCAGTGATCAAGAAGTTTTTCTGAAATATCTTCCTCTGAATCACTGAATGAATTCTTACCTTCAGACACGAGGGACCACAAGCCCCCTCTCCTTTTTGGAGGTGTGGTTGAGCTGATGATGGGGCAGGGAGGTGTAGCTTGCTCTCCGTGTCATCAAACAGCAACTGCTTGTTGGCTTCATGTGTGGCAACCTGCAGCATGGAGTTTGAGTTAGATTAGTGATCCTCCAGGTTTTGGGGCCAGACATCAAAAGTTGTCCCTCAACGTGTCTCATGAGGTTACTTTGCTTTTACATCACCAACCTTTTCATTGAAATAACCATATCACTCCTGGAGATAACTACAAACAAGCTCGCATCCTTTTCAAGGACCAGAGTTAGAAGATGGCAATATATTTTTAATACATTGAAATGCTCTGCTCCTGCAGTGGCCTTATGCAACAAAACTTTTGAAGCCCTGTTCTGGCTTCTGCAGTTGCCTTGATTTGAAATTTTTTGTACTTCATCTCTAGGGTTGGACAGTAAGTGAGGTCAGGTTTGGACCCAGTGTCCTAAATATATTCTGCGCTTACTTTCAAATTGTACTCAGGGAAGGAGATTGTCCCTGTCCATGACCCATGCTAAGCAGTCTTTCTTTTATTCAAAGGCCCATGAAGCAGCTCACCTCCCCACATGGCAACTGGGTCCCTGAAGGCTGAGGATCAGAGCAAATGACTTCTATCAGCTCTCGGAGGATCTGAGGGAAGTCATCAAATGTGTTGACGTAGAAAATATTCTGGAGGTTCTGCTGCAGCAAGATGCTGTTGAGCTCAGCAGGATCAGCTCCTGAGACACCCACAGCAATGATGCGGATTCCTGGAACACATCACTCCCTCAGCAGAAGTAGAAATATCTAAGATCAGTGTCCAAACCCCTCACTCCACTTGCCTTGAGAGAACTCACTGACAACAGTGTGTGTGAGCTATAGCAAAACCAAGACACTCAAGGTAGGAACAGGAAGAAGAAAAGATGAAGAAGTGAAGAAAGCCAACGGTGCACGCAAAATACACAAGTGGTGTAACCTTCAACCCTCTGGAAATTCAGCCTCCATCTGTACATGAAGGAGTGCCAAGGCCCTAGGGAAACACAATAGGGCAATTCTTACCCAAAGCATGGGCGACTCTGGCTGGTGGCAACACATCGTCCTGGGATCGCCCGTCAGTCACAAGCACCAGCATGTGAGGGAACTCTGGTCTCATTCCTCTGGAGGACTGAAATAACTCCTTTAGCATGTAGGTTATACCACGACCTGGGCAAACAGAGAGAGGCATGATGTAAACCTACAGAAGTGGGGGAAAAAGGTATGCAACGTGGTCCCATAAATAGATAGCAGAACATAGCATGGGCCAATGCTTTTTGAGGGAAGACAGCAGTAATTCAGCTTGCCTGAAATGGTTCTGGTTGATTTCAGCAGTTTCAGTTTTGCAAAGGGAAAAAACATATTTTGGAGATTTGAGGCATTTTTTCCTACATTTTAGGGAAAAAAATCACAGAATTCCCATTTCCAAATTTATTTGGAAAGATCAGGAAAGTTTCCTAAAGAACTCTCCCCCAAGCTGAAATGGTTAAGAAACCCCAAAGTAGCACAGAAAAATCTCCTATGAGCAGTAAAATGCCTTCATTGACACAGACTCCCAAAAAATGAAGGACTGGAGTCAAGGTTACCTAAGTATTTGCAATCTGACCTGTTTCACACCCACTTTCTCTAGCCTGTCCTGTCCAAATTCTTGTATTCTGACCAGCCCCATTTCTCTGTGTTGCTAACCAATGCCACTAAGCCAGGATGAGATATACAAGCCTTCATTTAACATAGGTGGGTTGCTCAAAGTTTCCTTTTATGTTGACTGGAAGATATTTAGGTGGGCCACATAAAAGGATAAAGTTAAAACTATCTTCAGTTTAATGTTACTGCTCATGTACCTTTGGGAAAGCAGGAATACCCCACCATCCTTCTGGGAATGAGTAGGTGGAAAGTGCTGTTTGAGATTTTAAATCTGTAAGACAAGTGTCTGAATTTCTGAGAGGCTGAGCTGATGAAGAGCTGTGTTATTTGTACAACAGTGGGAAACAAAGGACATTTATGTGATGACACTCCATCAAAATAGGACCAGGTACATTGTTTTGTTGTAACAAGGCAATAACCATTGGCATTTACTGATTAAAATGTGCATAGAGTGGGTAATAAGGATGCTTCAGCATCAACTATCCTTATCTAATGTTTATGGGCTTTGTCTCCAAGCCAGGTATAAAAACCTCCCTCAAGTGTAGGCAAGGTTATAAAAAGAAACGAAGAGAAACCCAGTAGCAAAACTAGGACACAGATACAGGACACCAAGCCATCCCTGGGAATAAAACCAAATTCAGTCCTTTGTTCTCAGATTTTACATAACTTTGGACCATAACTTTCTAACTAGGTAAATGGGTTCAAAACATTCCATGGTCCCCTGTCTTGGGTGTACCCCAGATGTGGGCTTGCACTTGCAAACCTGTTTTTGTGTTTCCTCCAGTGTAGTGCAGCTCCTTGATGGCTTTCAAGGCACTGTTGCGGTCCTGGTGCTGGTTGAAGTGGAAGGCTGCCCTGGGCTCCTCGCTGTACTGCGCGACAGCAACCTGGCAAAGAAAAGGGAGGCAGGGGAGGTAAGAAATGTGGGGGGCTCAGGCACAAAGCAAAGGTGACACCACTTAATAAATCTCCTTGATAACACAAATAGTTGCATTGCAACAGAAGTGGAATGAGGCTGTGTTTCTTACAGACTAAAAACAGGCACAATAACATCTGGCTGGCTGGCAGACAACACATAGGGCACAATTCAGATGTTTAAGCATGGGCAAAGTACTATATTCTGCTCTGTAAGGCATCAGAAATTTCTGCACACGCTGGTAGAGCACAGAACCAAAGGGAAATACACTTCTGGCAGCTCATGGCTGGGTGGAAGCATCTCCTGGTGCAGCATCTCACATGTCAGCACTCATCCCTTCTGAACTAAATCGCCTTTAGTCAATGTGCTTGTCCTCTCTGAACCTCAGCGTGAGTGAGAAGACTGCTGTCATTGCAGAGGTGAGCAACAGGTAAACACTTGGAAAACATGTTCAGGAAACAGAACCGATTCTTGCCTGTGTCCCTTCAGGCCCAATCTTAGGGAAATAGGAAATGATCCGGAAGAGGAAGTCCTTCACTTTCTTGAAATTGCTCTGGCCAATACTCGAGGACTCATCCACCAGGAACCCAATGTCTGCTTTGAACTTGCCACAGACTGCAGAGGGAAGAGAGAATCTCTGTAAGCTGTGTGATCCTAAAGGAGCAGCATGTTTCTTTGTGATCAGAACAATAAAAAAAATCCAAGCACAGGTATCTTCTGTGGTGCCAAGTGTCATTGAGTGAGCAGTCAGCACCTTCACCCCCCAGGATAGAGCTGAGTGCTTAACTACATGATACATGCTTTGTGTCTTCCATTTCCCCAATGCTGGCCACTCTCACTTCTCAGTGAACAAAGATTAGTTTTGACTCCTGACACCAGAAAAGACCATGATTTCTGGTGGTTTGACCCCCTTCATCATCATCATCACATCACACATAGATACAAACTCACTTGGCCCAGGGAGAGTTGTAAGTGGTGCAGATGCTATGGTGGTTGCTGGCAGGGTGTCTGGGGTTGGTGCTAATGTTGTAGTGGTGGCTAGTGGGAGAGGAGTGGTTCTCACATTGCTAGGAGCTGTGGTTGGGGATCTCTTTGCAGCCAATTTTGAAGAAGTCACAGGAGAGACCGGTGCAGTTGAATCTGTGTGAGGTCCTACAGCAAGAGGTAAAAGAGAAGTTGTTTTTTAACCCCCTCTTAGTTATGATGCAAAGCACCACAAGGGTAGAGAAGACAAGAAATTAGCCTCAATAGCAGCCACCTAAGAAAAACTACAACATAACCTTCCTGCCTTCATACCTGTTTGTGCAGTGAGTGTTGTCTCTGGTCCCTCTGTATTTCCAAAGACTGGCCTTATGGAAAACAAATATGTCTCCCTGGAGCTCAGCCCTGTCACTCGGTATGATCTTGAAGTTGCTGATAACAGTTCTAGGGAAAGATCAGAAGCTGAAAAAAAAGGAAGAACCATGCATTAACTGGGAGGCAGAGAAGATCAAGAAAATCCCATGTCAGGAGCATCCCATCTGCGACTGACACCACCTTCAGCAAACAGGAGCTTGAGAAGCAGATGAGTTCTGGGTTTGGTAAGATGGATTTACAAACTGCAATGGTCAGGCCCTAAACCAGCTGAAATAAGGTTGCTTGCATCTCTCTGAAGTTGAGAGGGACGGAATGAAGCCTGATGTTTGTGAAAATGTTTAGAGAGGGCATTTGGCATTGAGCTCTGTGACCGTCCAATGAATGAACATTAATTATGGTTTGCAAAGACTGGCAAGTATAGAATCAGGATTCTTGTTGTTAATGAATACAAAGCTTGCTGAAAAATAGAAATAAACATAACTTGAGAAAACTGACTGCATACAATAGATAGTTTTACTTTAAAGTGATAGGAAAAAATCTGTGAAAATGTCATAATGTTTTGACATTTTAAAAGTGTCTTATTTTGGAAATACTGAATGATGAGTTTTGACATTGCTCAAAGTGAAACTTGTACCTTTTCATTCTGAAAAAGCATTTTCTCTTAAAAGAAAAAAATCTTAGTTTCTAGGGAAATAAATTAAATTGTTGTAAATAACTTGTTTCAACTGTATTAAATGTTCTTCATTACCCCAGAATAAATTTTGGAAGAGAGGTTTTCTTCCTTTCAATATATATATATTATTCCCTCTTGCAGTTTGACTGAAAATCTTCTACTCCTCTCCATTTGGGTAGGCAAGTCAAGACAATAATTATCATAGATGTCTTGCTATGCTGCCTGAAGAGGTTTGCCTGAAGCTGACAGCTCTGCTGAAACACAGATCTAAGGCAGCCCACTCCTCAACCCCACCTAAGACCCCCAAAAGGCAAGTTTAGCTACCTTTCCTTTTCCTCTGTGCCACTGTGTAGCACTAAAACCCTCTGTTTCACATCATGGGGCTTTCCCACAATCATAAAGTGTGGTTACCATGTTCATGCTCTCGGACAAGCAGAAGACTTTGTTGGCAGACAGAGGCAGGAGACACCTGGATCACACCCAGGATGGGATGCACAGCCCAAAGCTGCCAAGCACATGTAGGAAGAGGTCTACAGCCACTGGAGAAGGCAGGTGGTCTTTGCTGGAGACAGTTTTTGAAGAAGAGTGAAACCAATGCATTGTAAGGGACAAGAGATGTGAGGGTCAAGGAGCAACTGCACGATTAAATGAGCTTCTGGATGTTGATTGAATGGATGCAAAAAACGTGGGTTTGGTCATCTAAGAATGGTCAAGAGAAGGTAGGAAGAGAAGAGAGGAGGGCAAGATCTAGGTGAACTTCTCCAAGGTCCCTCCTGTCACATGGGGGATGAAGATTGGCTCTGGATGGAACCCCATTGAGAGGTATGGGGTTGGTTTTATGTAACATGAGAGGGAGATCTTCAGCTGGGATGACCTCCAGCTGAGTAGAAGAGGACCCAGTCTTTTACAGGACATGCTGTGAGGGTAGGCAGGTAGGGAGGAGGGCATTAAGCGAGCTTAAAAAGGGAGCAAGGGAAATGGGTAATGAATAAGAATTCATTTAGCAAAAAAGCAAGTTGCTGAGAAGAAAATTAATCAAGGCAGCAAGAGGAAAAAAAAAAAAGACAAAATTCTTAATTGCCTTTATACACTAACACTGGCAGTCTCGATAATTAAACAAGAGAAATTGGAATTACTCACTTACGAGCATAAATCTGATCTTGTTGGTACTATTGAAACTCGGTGGCAAGATTCATCTGATTGTAATGTTAAATCAATAGTTATAAACCTATTTCAGAAGGATCGATTGAGTGAGGGCACAGTGGGACTGTCAGATGTGGTATTATCCGTTTTTGAGCCCCTGACAACTCTGAAACCAATGATTTCTGAATACTTACAGATCGATATTTTAACAACATGGCACAGGAGAGGAACAGTTGCATTAGATCACTTAAGTCACCCTAGAGAGCTGAATGTTCAGTTCCCTAATCACTTACCTATAATATGTAGAGCAAAAAAATGATGTTATCACAGGAGACTTCATCCTGAGTGACATATGCTGCAAGTCTTAAGCTGCCAATACCAAAACGTCCTTGGAATTAGAAAAATTAAAGCTGATGACCTGGTAATTCAAAAAGCACTGCAGGGAGCACAGGGGAATTGCATCAGACGTTTTCCTTATTGACTTGTGAAGATGAACTGATCCCTAGCAAAAAAGTTAGTGGCTGAAGCAACAATGACAGGAAACTTGCTGTATCCAAAGAGGTTAAGGCCACTTCAGAAAAAAATAGTATACCTGGTACCTTAAAACTGTAAAACTCAGTAAGGCCAAATCAATCGAAAAAGAAAAAAAAAACACCATACACTAAAAACTGTGAGCAATGATTAGGAAAGTTTTAAAAGCTCTTTACTAGACAGTAAAGCTTTTAAACAGATAAGAATTAAGGCTTTAAGGATGACAAAAACAGACTTTTTTGTTTCACTGCAACTATTCCTGATGGATGAACAGGGCCTCTAGAGGAAGAGAAAATGATAATGCCAATCAGGCTTTTTTTTTTTTTTTTTTTTTTTTTTTCCTAAGCGATTTTCACTTCTTTTTCTTCCTCTGAGGATTTTGCAATGGTCCCATCGATCATCTTGTGAACCTCCTCAATGACACAGTTTTCATTTTTCCCTCTATTGTTCACCCAAATGAAACTGAGATTAATGGGTATGATGCATGGAATACGTGCACCCTAGTCAAACTGGGCAGCACTTGGAAATAATAGTCATGATACTAGAAGGAATCAACAGCCACTTAAGGCTGGTGTTGGGAAAAAAATTTCCCCTTTATTACCCGCCTCTTGCATCTTCTGCTGCATCAGCTGGCTCTAAGACCAAGTATTGAATTCAACACTCCACAAGGTAAGCCAGACTTGTCCATGGTCCATCCTCAGATCCTCTTGGGTGATGGGGCAGCTCACAATGGAGGGGTCCAAGTTACAAACCATCTTCCTTTCCCCACAAAAAAATGGTTACCTGAGGACAAGCGCCAAGTTAATAGGTACATGGATGCACCAGGAACAGCTGTCCAAGTCAGCAAAACACTTGTCTCTGCAGCTTCCTGCACCGTGAACGTGGTCACTTTGGGTAAATCCACTGTAGGAAAAGAGAAAGAAAGCAAGCTCAGGGAGGGTAGAAGCTCCCACCAAGAGCCTGACTGAGCTGAAAGGAAACAGATGCATCCTTTAGGAGACTCTGATCCAGGCCCCACTAAAATGAGATGCAAAAAGTCCAGATAGAAATGATGAGCATGAAGTACATCTCTGCTCCACTTGTCCACAGCTCCAGCTGCTGGTGAATATCTGATATCTGTCCCAGGGTAAATATCCCTTAAATATCCATTATTACAAATATTCCTTAGCCTGTGACCAGTTTGTTTTACCTCTTAGCTATTGTGTTTCTGATGAGATGAAGGAGTCCCTGCAGCACTTAAGGGTTTTCCAGAAAGCTGAGGCAGATCCGATCCTTAGCTAGTGGGAATTAGTGGTGTTTTAGCAAATAACCATGGGAAATCTTCAGCCTAGCCTGATCGGTGTTTCTCTAAAGCAATTGTTAAATTCAAGCTGTTGGGATGGGAAATGGAATAGATGCCTGCTCACTTGTGCCAGATGCTGGCGCTCCTTGAAACCCCAGTGCCATCTCAACACCCTTGACCTTCTCCAAATCTGCCTGTTCTGCAGCATCAATCAAATTGCATGATGCCACGGTGTCATGAGTGGTTTGTCTTTATCTTCTGGAAATGGTATAGATATTGTAACTAAACAGGTAATTTGAATACAATGGGTCACAAAAAAAGCACCTCTCAGTGATTTTTTGGTGGGTGAAGGCAAGCAAGCCCCAGTATTTCTCAGTAGTAAGATGAAATGACCAATACACATTTTTATGGCACACTGGCTGGTGGGATTTGAGAAGTGGAAAGGTGTCTGACAGCCAGCATTGCTCCCTGTCCATCCCCATCTGCTGTCACTGCCCCTGGCACTGCTGTGGCACTGCCCTTGTCCCCCTTTGGCAGTCTCTGTACTCACAGGTTTTGGCTGTGAGGATTGTGGGGCTTCTCTCCTGACCTCCAATCACTGCAGACACGCAGATGGTGTAGGTGGTGCCCTCCTTCAGTCTGGGGATCGTGAATGAGATGGTCTCTGCTTCAACCAACTGTGAGGTTTCCAAGCCACCTAACAAAAATTGCAGCCACACCAAAAACAAACAAACAAACAAACAAACAAAAAAAAAAGACAAAAAAAACCACCACACAATACTACATAGAAATGGCAGGGCGATTGCTGTTGACAGTTATTGTTACAGCCGTTTCTGCACACAGATCTTATAGAACCTAGCCAGGGAAGATGTTATAAGCTCACTTTGCATACAGGGAAACCAAGGTGTGGGCAGCTGAGGGATCTGGTCACAAAGTCATCACATATGCTGCTGGAAGGGAACCACTTTCCTGACTCCCCAAATCCAGCTATGCCTAAATCTGACCAATAACTATTTTGCAAACTAAAACCTGGCCAAATGTCAGGGCTTCAACCTGTCCCCAGACATTATAGTCCTCATCTACCCTGATCATCTGTGGGGAAAGAATTGAGCTGAGCTAAGCTCCTGTTTTCTGAGGATCTTTGTGCTCTGTCCTCATACTGCATCTAAGAGAGGAGGATGCTTACCGCTGAATGGCACCCAGGATATCTTATAGTGAGTTACCCCTGGAAGCCTCCTCCAAGACAGCTTCAAACTATTTACACCAGTGTCAGTAATCTTCAGATCTTGAATGGTCTGGATGGGGTTGGAGTCTGTGAGAGATGCTGCAGAAATGAACCAGGATGAGATGTTGCTGGGGTTTAATCTGGCAGACAAACATCACACAGCTGTTTGCTCAGTCCCCCCCACCCCGCAACGGGAGGGGGGGGGGGTAGAAAATTGAAAAGTGCAAGAACTTCTGGGCTGAGATAAGGACAGTTTAATAAAAGGAAAAAAGAGGAAATAAGAGGAAAGAAAAGAAAAAAAAAATCAAGAAAAAGCATAAACAAAGCAAGTGATGCACAGCAAAATTGCTCACCACTCACCAAATGATGCCCAGCCTGTCCCTGAGTAACAGTCACCCCCCACCCTGGCCAGCTACCCCATATTAATTGTTCAGTGTGATGCCATATGACATGGGATATCCCTTGGGTCAGCTGTCCTGGGTCTGTCCCCTCCCAGCTTCTTGTGTACCCTCAGCCTCCTTGCTGGCAGGGCAGTATGAGAAGTTCAAAGTCCTTGGCTTAGTGTAAGCACTGCTCTGCAACACCTAAACCATCAGAGTGTTATCAGCATTATTCTCATCCTAAATCCAAAACACAGCACCCTACCAGCTACTAGGAGGAAAATTAACTCTATCCCAGCTGAAACCAGGACACGTGTCAGAAGGAACACTCCAAGAAGTGTAGGGCCAGGACCACGAATCCAGCCCTGATGTCCCAAGACAAGGATGTCAGTTCCACCAGGACATACCTGTGCGGTGAGCCAGAGTCACCTCTGGCCCCTCGGTCTTGCTGAAGACAGCCCGAATGTTTACTTTATACAAGGTATCAGGCAGCAAGTGGTCAATTCGGTGAGCCAGCACTCTACTGCCCAGGTACTGAGTCTTGGCAACATGGTTTTCTGTGAAAGAAGGGATACTTCAGAGCTTGTAGCTTGCCAGTGAGGCTGGTGGTATGTCTTCCAAAGGAAATAGCTGTTCCTTGCTGTACTGTGGTTTCAGAGCTTTGGGGATTGGTTTCACAAATAGAAGAGCATGAATATGGAAAGAAAACTATCACCAATGGGTACAGGCTCAAGACCGTGTTTTTTAGTAGTGAGATCTTTTTCCTACCCCAGGCACTAGATAAGAAGTTTGGAAAGGGCCCTCCCATCACCATGGCCACCGACATGGCTCTGTGCCAGGAACATGCATGTGCACCCTGTCTCTGCTCACCGTTGCCTGCTCCCACAGGGCTCCAGGTGACTTTGAATTTGGTGGCAGCTGCTGTGGCACTCCAGGCCAAAGACAGGCTTGTGTTGGTGTAGGACGTCACCTTGAAATTGGAGACGTAGCCAAGAGGAGCTGCAAGATGAAGACAGCATTAGATGTTACTCACCATGCTCAGCATTGCTGCATTGCCCCTCTCAACCTGCAGCAACACAGAGGTGGGCATATGATGGTTCACCATTGAGGGACAATATCTGGCTACCAATTGGATCACCATCTTTCCCTATTTTAGGTGAAAAATTTGCATCTGCTGCCCCTTTTCCAAGCAACCTAGTCTCCCAGTACAGCCTTTTGGTGTACCCATTCTTTGAGGCAGGAGACAGCTGCCTGTAACAGGCATTGTAACCTGGTCCACCAGGCATCAAGGATGATATTGGGATGTTCCTCTCCCTGAATCTCCCTATAGCAGAGTTTATCGAGGTGTTTTTTCTTCCAGCTGGACTGTTTGACCATGTAGAATACTTTGTCCAATTGTATGGATTTTGGGATGCCTGAAAGTTCAGTGTACTCAGATTTGGTAGTTCATATTGAAGCTCTGCCAAAACCCAAGGCTTATGAAAATATCCACTGCAGAACATGCTGACTCCAGTTTGCATTTGAAGACTTCCAGGCAGAAAACTCAGAGCCTTTGGGATCCCTGCTCTCACCCATCAGGTCAGCAGGGACCTCTACCATGGTGCCTCCAGCTTGAGGGAAAGGCGATGACAGTGAGGTGCAGGAGGCATGGTGTAAAGCCTTTGCAGGGATACTCCAGGTTGAACCAGCCACACAAAGGTTGAGTGCTGCAGTGGTTATTTGAGTGCTCTGCCCATACTCACATGTCCTGGCTGAGGTTGTGACCCCTGGTCCTTCCACTGAGCCAAAGAGCACATAGAGGGAAATCACGTACTCGGTGTCATGGGCCAGGTTGCGGAGCCTGTAGGCTGTGATCGACTTGTTGAGGGACAGCTGCCGAGGCCGATCTTTGCCAAAGAATTCTTTGCAAGAGAGGGAAAATAAAATAGAATAGGATAAAACTAAAGAGTCTGGAGAACACCATGTTTTCCCCAGCAGTCCATCTCTGTCTCAGCTGAAGTGCTTTTGGAGGACATCTGTGAGTGCTGGGGCACAAGAGAGTTTCCATGTGGTTGTGTATTTGAATTTGGATTTGAATGACTAGGAAGGAATCAAATTAGCCAAGAGGAACCAAAAGAGTAAAACCTGACATGTTGGGTTTATGTGGCAAGAGCTCAGCAGCAGGGAGCCGCAGGGGTGGTTTCTGTGAGCAGAGTCCAGCAGCTGCCCTGTGGCAGATCAGAGCCAGCTCCAGACGGCTCTGGCCAGAGCCAAGTTAAGTGACATTGGTTTGGCCTCTAGGATGAAAGGGAAGGGAAAAACAAAGGGAAAAAACTGCTGTGTTACAGCAGCTGGGAGAAAGGAGTGAGCACCAGCTCTGCAGCCCCCAAGGCGAGTAGAGCAGGAGGACAGAAGGTGCTCCAGACACACAGCACAAGTTCCCCTGTGGCCCGTGGAGAGGCCCCTGGTGGAGCAGGCTGTCCCCCTGCACCCATGGGTCCTACATGGAGCAGATCTCCATGCTGCAGCCCATGGAAGAGCCCATGTGGAGCAGGTGGATCTGGCCTGGAGGAGGCTGTGGCCCATGGAGAGCCCCGGGCCAGAGCTGCAGCCCTTGGAGAGGAGCCCACGCAGGAGCAGGGGGACTAGGGGGAGCTGCTGCCCTTGGAGGACCCATGCTGGAGCTGTTTGCTCCTGGGGGATGGACCCCATGGTATGGAGCTGTGTGGGAGCAGTTATTGAAGCCCCTACAGGATCAGTTCGGGAGGGACCCCACATGGAGCAGGGGCAGAGAGGGACCATGAATGAGTGGCGGGGACGAAGTGTCAGGGAATGACCACAGCCCCCATTCCCCATTCCCCTGTGCCTCTTGTTGGGAGGAGGTGGAAGAGGATGTCTGAGGGGAAAGTGTTTTTAGTTTGCTTTTAGTTTCTCACAGTTCTAGTCAGGAGCTGATGTGGGTGATGCAGTCTGGAGGAGAAAAGGATCTTACCTGGCGTAGGACCCCAAGCCACTCGGTACCCAGTGGCCCCAGCAACCGAATCCCAGGAGATTAGAGCACCACTGATGGATATTTCACTCACTTTCAGCATCTGCACGGTGCTTGAAGCCACTACAAGAGAGTAGAGTTGCCCAGTTGCATCAAGGTCCCCACAGCTTCTAAGTGACCCCAAAAGCTGTGGTTACCCAGACTGTTCTTTGCATCAGACAACAGACAGGGTGGTGACTACAAATACCACCAACTCTGTGCTTCCAGCACATCCTCACCCCATCCTTGTCCTCTCCAGCTGGTTCCCTTGCTCACACCCTGCTGTAGGGCACCCACCTGTGGTTGCTTTTGCGCTCACCACCGGCCCCTCGACATCTCCGAAGATGGGGTTGACGGTGACGGTGTATTCTCTGCCAGGCTGCAGCCCCTGGATCATGTAGTAGGTGTAGGTGTTGCTGAGGTTCACATCCTGGATGCTGCCCTCTGCAAAGTGAAACAATGGGTGAGGTCCCTCAAGGAAGACCCCCCCATCTGGGAGGGTGGTGGGCAATTACACAGACACTCAAGGACTATCTCAGTTGCCTGAGATTGAGAGGCATTTTGTCCTCCTGGCCTGCACCAGTCCCTATGAGGTCCTCAAGCCAAAGACAGTAAAGATGGTTCTTAGCACACATCTTGGTTGAGGAGGTAATTTATATACAGACAGAAATAATCCACAACCATTTGGGCAGACCTCAGTGGTCACCAACTGATCAAGGTGGCTTAGGGCTTTGCAGGCCAAAGAAAATAAATCAGGTAGAAACACAGAAATGGAGGTACATGGGGCTGTGAGCAGTCCCTTAAGAGGGTTCACACGCTGCCCAGATCTGGGTGGCATGCTGCTGGAGCCATCCTGCCTTCCCTGCTGGACACAGGAGGCTTTGCCACAAAAGATTTTTGCCGTATTAATCCTAATTTTGTATCACAGACAAGGAACAGCTCAGCAGAACCTCTCAGCATCACTCCAGAGGGGAGCATGGACAGAGAAGAGTTAAAACCTAATCCTTGGGGGTCGGCCCCCCTTTTTAGAGGGGCAGAGAGGTGCAGGCAGCAGCAGGTTGGGATTTGGAGGGGTGCGGGGGGGGGGGGGGGCTGCCATTTACAGTTTGGTCACTGGAGGGTGCCATGTCCCTATCTTCTGCTTCCACCAGCACCCTGAGCCCCATCCCCCTCTCCCACCCTCCCTCCATGGACCTTCTCTCTGTATCAAGCGCTCATTTATTTTTATCTCTTCTCTGTCAGAGAAGAAAAATCCACATCCTCCAGCACCTGAGATGGCTGTATAGGGACGGAGAGCAGGTGTCTGATCCCAATGCCCCTGCACCCATAACACAGGGTGTTGGGATGGGACGGGATGGGATGGGATGGAGTGAGGGAGAAGGACCCCACAGTCATGAGGGTGGGCTATCCCTTGGGATTTTTGTCACCTCTGGATTTGGGGTGAACCAGTATTCAGTAAAAGAGCTTGCTCAGCTACCACAACCTCGCAGCAAAGGTGATGTGCTGTTGCTGCTTCAGCTGAGGACATCACTCATTGTCCCCTCAAGATGTGGCAGGATAGGCACATGTGCTCCATTTCTATTTGGGACATCAAGCAAAGACTGGCTAAACAACTGAGTTTTGGGGTGTGCCTTGATATTTTTTTTAATTATTATTATTATTATTTTCAGAGAACCATTCATTGCAAAGCAATAAAAGCAGTGTTATATCCTCCCCATAAAGATTTTTCCATCCTGATGACCTTCTGTTCTCCAGCTAACCCCCTGTGGAAGATATCTCCTTATTTCATTACCAGGGGAGCTGAGCCAAAGGAGAGAGTGCTATTTTTTCAAAGCCTATGATGGAGCCCAGGTGTCTTGACATCCATCTCCTCTTTGAACCACAGGGACATCCATCTCCCAAGACCAAAATATACCATCAGGCCTGATTTTTTTTTAACTTCTACTCCCCCACACCAACAATGAAAACATGTTTAGGTTCAGGGCAGGGGAGAGGCTCCAGCTGCTAGTGCAGATCTGTTTTCAGACACTAAAATCTGAGAACGATGACGCATTATGGGATGCTGGAGGCCAAAGTCAGGTCTTGGTGCAACAGACCCAAAGAACCTTGGTCTCTCCAGACTCTTGTTGCATGGCTGGCACAAAGCAAGCAGTGCATCCAGTGCCTGGGGACTTCCCAGCTCCAGCCTCCCCATCTCCCTGACCCCCAACACCTGCACCTTGCTCCCCTGCTTCTACCTGCTGATGTCCAGGTGAGCCTGTAGCCTGTTGCTCCCCGGACAGGGCTCCACCTGGCCTGCAGCGTGTCAGTGGTCTCGTTCTGCAGCAAGATGCTTTTCACGGGCAGGAGCTTCACTGGAAGGACAGGGAACAAATCTTTCAAAGCACTTACTGAGCAGCGGAGGATTTTGCTGGCTGCCCTCCTAATATCACCATCCCTCCAACCTGTCTGTCAACAGGAGAGGGATTTCTAAGGGCTCCTGCTTTGCCTAGAGGCTTCTTGTAAAAGCACTGGCGAAAACACTCAAATCTGTCGCCACTGCTTTACAGGACCAGTACCTCTAAGGCACCAACCTTGCTTGTTTTCTGCAGTGTGGGTGCAAAAGAGAGGGGTGAGTGAGCCTCTGGCAGATCTCCCACCTTTCCACCCCAGCAGCATGGTGGTATTCAAGGATCAATGCATGTGATGGGGGAAGAGCATGGCTCAAAAATGGATTTAGGAAGGATGCATTAAGCACTGCTCTTTTGATGTATATGTAGCTGCCATCCCCACCAACTCTAAGGTGCTTATCAACAGCAATGGGTTTGAAAGCAATGCCCAGGGCAAAAAGGGGGCAGCCAAGGAGTCAAACCTCTTACATGTTCTCCCCATGGCAGCCACGGGCTGGCTTGGCCCCTGGGGGTACACAGCGTAGATGCTGACGCTGTACTCTCTGTCCTCCTCAAGGTTATCCAGCACATGGGATGAGACATCGCCCCGCAGAACTTGCTCATACGTCATTCCCGGTCTGTTGACTGAAAAACAAGGAGAAGAGAGATACTTGAGTATGAAAAACATCCAAGGTAGATCTGGATATGATGGAGCAAATGGATACAAGGCTTCCACAGCAGCGTCCCCACCTTGTCCTGCAAAAGAAGGTCCTTCAAAGGACTCTCTTCTTCCATCCCAGGGGAACCACAATGTCTGGAAGAAGCTAACCTGGCCTCCTTCCAGAGTAATGCCAGGAGCACTGTGATGCAGTATTCCTTGGATAAAATGGCACTTTTCCGGCCCTCAGCTCACTGCCCCTTCTAAAGCAAACACCAAGAAAACTGAGCTCACCTCTGGGGATGTAGATCTTGTAGCCTTCCAGCTTGCCCAGGGGAGGTGTCCAAGCAACCTTCAAGCTAAAAAGTCCTTCTTCTATCACCCGGAAATTAGTGACTGGAGGCACAGGTGCTTTGGGGTACAAAAATAGTGCAGAAATGGATAGGACAGTGCTTTAATAAAGCACCACATCAAAGACCCTTGGAAATTATTTTTGTCTTCAAAGACAAAGAGACACAACAGTAAGCAGTGCCAGTTCTCCCTTTGTAGCAAAGATATCCTCAAAAGTAAACTTCCCCCTCTATCACACCCTTGTCCACTTGAAAAATGAGCTGAAACCCCCCTGTCAACGTGCCTGGGGGCTTCCTCTTTGAATAGTGTTGTAAGCTGTGAAATATCTAACTGTCCATCTATCACGAGGGCATTGCCTCGTAAGCAGAGATAACTGCAGTGGTTTCAGGCAGGTTGAGCAAGAACACAGGAATAAAACATTACTTGAGCCCATGGATGTGGCTCTTACAAAGAGGAGCTCATTTTGATCCAGCCAGCCATGGCAGACAGATTTATAGCTTCTACCTCTACCTCCATGTTGGGGATAATAGGAGAGATCAAATGGCTTTATTTCTACCCATAGAGCCATTCCATCTTCTTTGTGGCAAGTACATATGAATCAATCTCATTGAGGCTCTTTATTTATTCATCCTGTTGGAGATCTTCCCTCAAGTAAACAAGCAATTTAGGCATTGTGGGGATGGGGAGAAAAAAGAAAAGGAAAGGAAAAAGGAATAATTCTTTTCAAAATGCCTTGGGCAAAGCAGACCTGGTGCTTCATGCAAAACAGGGAGAGAAGTGGAATTACTGTGCTCCTTTACCCCTGAAAGCCCCTGAAATTGCTGAAAGTAGTGCAGAGATTTCTGGGCCAAAACCTCCTGCATCCATCACATCTGACCCAGTGCCTTGCACTGCAGGGCTTGGCCAACAGTGAACTTCCAAGAACCTTGTAGTTATAGCCAGCAACAGGAAAACAAAGGAATTTGGCATGGCAGATCACAATCTGGAGGAAGTCCAATCATTTCATAGGACCAGAGATCACTACTTGGAGCATTTCCTAAAAGGCACCATCATAACACCTTGGTGTTCTCCTTGTGTGAAGTGAAACTCTAAGTGTGTACATGTACATAGCGCCAACCCAAACCTTTTGGACCATCCCACTTCCAAAATAAGGTTTTTAGAATATAAATCTCTCCAGAACCCCAGTGTTTGTGTTTCTAAACCCATGGTCTCCAAAGGCTTCCTGCATTCCAGGTACATGGGAGGTACGTTAACTGAATCCCAGTCAGGATTCGTTAAATCCCACTGATTATTAAATGAGATGGTATAAGCTACACCCTGTGCTTTCAGGAGCTGTGTGGGTTACTCTGTACCCACTCAAGATGCTGCACATTGTACCAAGGACCAAATATACTACTGTGTATGTGATGGTCCTCCTACCCCTCCATCCCTCCTTCCTTGCACATACGATTTTGGGGTGGTTCTCTTCCTGTGCCCACATGGACAAGTGACATATGGGGGTGCCAGCAGAAGAGATACTCACTTGTCTCCCCCTTAACAGCTGCCGACTCCCCAAGGGCATCTGTATAGACAGCTCTCACCGTGAAGACGTACTTGGTGTTGGGTTTCAGATCAGGTACCAGCACGGTACGTTTGTCACCATCCACCGTGATCTGTCACACCAGGGGACAAAGGACCCAACGTGTTCACAGCAGGTTAGGAATAACAAGACTTCTCCTCTAGTGCAAGCTGCTTCCATCAGCAGAAGTCTCTTAAAATGTAGTAATGGATTTTATGTACATTGCAATCCTCAAATGATATCTGGGTTCACATGGGATATGGCGCTGGCACAGGACAGTGCCAAGGGTGGGTTTCATGGGATATCTCAGAAGAAACTCCATGAAAACAAGAGCATGCACAATGGTTAAAGTGTTTCCCAGTACTCACTTCAAAGACAATGGAGGAAAAGCAACTATTTTTGACAAAGAGGGTTTATAATAGAATCATTTTCACAAAATCAGTTAGGTTGGAAAAGCTCATATAGGGAGATTTCAATGTAGCCTGAGGGCAAGAGAAGTAGACCTAACTTTTATGTTCTTGCTATGTTCTTATGATATTCTGAAGCAGTCAAAAGAGATCATTCTCTTTAAATGCAATCTTAAAAATGAATACAGTTAATAATCTTAACCTTAATACTTTATGCTTTCATAGGTTTGTTCTCTTATTAGAAATCAGAGCTCTTAGGCATACATCTTCCATCCTTCAGTCCTGCTTTCACACTCTGTGCAGTGACCCAGCTGACCTGGAGCGAGCTGGCATGCGTGGCATCACCGCTCTCACAAGGACATAGGAAATAAAAAACAAAACCAACAGAAACCTTCCCAAGGTGAACAAACTTGGCAGCAAGAGGAATAGGAGCTGCTATTGTGGAAGCTGTCTGGATTTATTTGAGAGGTGGTATCACAGAGGTAAGGAAAGAAAGGAGCAGTTCCCTTTATCCTGTTCTTATTGATCCTAGAAGAGCTTGTGACAGTTTGTGTTGTATCCTCCTTCCACTCTTCCTTTCCAATTGACACACCAGCAGACCTGATGGTCTGCCTACAGAGCTTCTCTTCAAACAAGCAGCTCCAGCAGTTTATGGCAATGCTCTCGGCTGTTAGTGGGGTGGCTGAGGAATACGGTGCCATCTCCAAACTGAGCTGTGCCATCAACAACCCCAGGAGAGGATTAATCTCAAGCACTGAGACCCACAGCTGGGGCTCTGCAAGATGGGAATGCAACTTTACCTGCCGCTGGTCCTCTGAAACTGGCTGTCCTGAAGGTAACAAGGGATGCAAGTGGACCTGGTACCCTGTCACTCTCCCTGTAGCTGGCATCCACGTGAGCCGCAGCGAGCTGTGGCTGTGCTCACTGACGTGCAGATCCCGGGGGCCAACAATCTTCTCAGCTGCCAAAAGAGAAAAGAAATGTCTTTGGCTTGGACCACGACATGCAGGCCTTTCATCAGTGGGGTCACCATATTCAATGCAGAGAAAGCTTCTGTTTCCAGACCAGAACCATGCAAGCAGGTTTTCTTTTGACAAATTGCTTGACAGCACAAGAAGGGAAAACAAAACTGTTTCTGGCTACGTTTGCTGTGTGAACACCTGCTTAATACACAGAGCATCAGCTCCTTTCTGCCCTTCTCCTTACTGCCAGCAGAGATGGTTCTGCCAGAAAGCTCAAACTCTCCATGAAGCATCACAGGAAGCCCTGAAGAGATGCAGAACCACAGAGAAAACAAACACAGAAAGACCTTCTAAGGACTTGGATAAAGTTCTTCCAAGCTCTGCCCTAAGCTTTAAACTTCAGATTAAGTTTGTGTGCCAAGAAAGGGTCAGGAATTCATTGCCAGCACCTCTGTGTTTGCTGCACTTCTATATCTCTTTGGAGAGAGATCTAGATCTCTTTGGACATCTCTTTGGCTGCTTCTTACATCTGTTTTAAGGATGAAATTCCTTCTGACACTGAGCTGTACTGCCAGAATTCACCACGGGAGGCCCATCATGAAAACCCCAAGGGGCAGAACTGTTGCACCTTTTCCCAAACAGGCAGCGAGAGCATCAGGATCCCATATCACCAGACAAACCACGGTGATGCAGACACAAGCAAAAAACACAGGACCATTGCCCCTAAGCAACAAATGCTCCAAGGAGCTGGCTGCTCCTCTAGAGTCATCCAACCCATAAAACTCCCTTGTGATGGGACCAGAAGGGATGTGGGAGGTCCCTCTCCATGGCTTGGCTGGCATGTCCAGGGACTGGGAATTGGCTGGTTTGAGCAGATGGAAAATCGGATAAAGGGAGAGTCCCAGCACACCTTGCACAGTCTGCTTGATGGGCCGTGGTGGCTCTGAGGCAGTGAAGCAGAGCCTTCGAGAGAGCTTGGGAGCCACGTTGTGGAGCAGGTGGAAATCGTCAACGTAAACCACGTGTTCTGCTGTGGGCTCAGAAGCTATTTTGTTCAGTTCCTGCCTGTCAGCATCCTTAATTCCTAGGCAAAGAAAAGAAGAGGAAAGGAGAACACCAGAGACATCAGTGGTCAGGCATTTGCAAAGGTTTTGCAAGAGCAAGTGGGAGCAACGTGCTAGCCTTTGTGCTTTACACTAGCTTTGTGGTCATGCTGCCCACAATGAAGACTGAAACAAGGAATGGAGATTGCGTCTGTATGGGCAGTTGTGGAATAGATAAAGCCTCTTCCACTAGAGAAAAGAAGCCATTTTTTCCTTCAGAGGCATGTTAGAGATTGCCCTTGGCACTGATGGGATGCTTCGGGTGGATAGTGAAAGGGAGGGGATCTGGTCTCATCCTTCCCACTGGATACAGAGACATTTCTGCCCTTCTGATGGATAATTAGTCAAAGGGACTTTGGGAGGCTGTGTGAAAATTGCTGCACCTTCCAGTGGTTGAATCAGAAAAGGAAAAAAAGAAATCACTCATAATTTTCAGCTTGCATTGGTCCAAATTTACCTGCTTGCTCTCCCTAATGAAATACCACCACCACCTCCTTTTTCTCCCCAAAATATTTGGTGAAGGGAAGGGTTTGACTTGCAATAAATGGCTGTATTTAACTTGGGGGCAGAGGGGGCTGAAATTTTTCCTGTCCCGTGGAATTATTCTGATGGACACTTGAAGTCAGCCTCTAAACCCGATTAAGAGAAACCTTCAAAAGTAAAACCATTTCATTTTTGAAAATGTCACATCAAAACATTTTGACTTTTATGGAACTATTTATTGAACTCCTCCTGAATTCACAAGTAGTTTTGACAGATGCAAAACCGCAGATTTCCACTGCATAAATCAGCGATTGACAACAACAACAAATATCCAAGCACAGCACAGATGTGTTTTTCTCCTACGTGCAGTAGTTGCTGGTGGCTGAGCCTAGGGATGGGTGCAGTGTTTAGAGGTGGGTGCTGCTGTGCATCTGGAACCTTCCCTGGTGTGTAGATGGTGTGGTGATTCACACACAGTAGTTGGTGCGATGCTCCATGTAGCTTTTTGTGTCTGTACATACCTACAGCAAACACCGTCACTCCCCGATCCTGCAGGATGTGGGCTTTGTCTTCAACCGAGTCACTGGATTTCCCGTCCGTGATCAAAACAACTACCTACAAGAGTTGGAGTCAGAGCCAGAGAATGAATGAGCACAACACGAGGGGCTTGAAGAGGAAGCTGCAGGATTTTCAAACCAACAGCCCAAACCTTGGATGAAGTGCATTCCCCTAAATGCAGTGTATGATCTTAGGGCAAAAGAAAAGGTGCAGCACTGAGCTGCAAATGTGGGAGGCCCACGGGAGGCAAAAGCTGGCTGTGACAGTTTCAGACTCAATGCATGGGGTGCAAGGCTGCCCCATTCTTGATTTCAAGGCTATCTACTGGCAGAGCAGAGCAAATAGCCTTGTGTAGCCTACAAAGCAAGACAGAATATGGTGCCTTCTCTTTAGCATCCTTAGAATTAAAAACCACTTAGAAAGTATGAACTAAACCATTATTAAAAAAATGATCTGATGGAACTGATGGCCCAAAACTTATGCCCAAAAGGTAGGGACACTGCCACATGCCTACTTTTTAAGTAAGATTCTGGTTGTGTACTTGTGCTGTCCCTAAGTGGAGCAGGTACATGCAGACTGTTACCAACAGCACGTAGGAGGAACTGATGCTGCCATGACTTGTTTCCTTGACTAAATCATATCCTGAGCCTGCTCAGTTAGCTTGAGCAGTAAGTGCTCTGAATTTGGGTACTTAGCTGGAGGTATCTGGGACCAGAGCACTCTGAGCATCTCCATAACGTGAGCCAGCCCTTTGAAAATCCTCATGTGCCTGTCCATCATAGACCTGAAGCTGAAAGGGCTCCTAAATGAAGTTCCCCAACTCCAAGTCAAAAAGCAGATGGGATGAGTAAAACCCAACTGGCCCATTCACGCCCATGGGTGGAGAAGTCAGAGGTCTGATCCCTGCTGAGGATTACACCAGGGAAGTTGTCACAGAAGGTCGCTTACTTTTGCTGCATCCTCTCGCAGAGTGGCTGGGCGAGACATGGCATGAGCTGCAAACGCCAGGGCAGCCCCCGTTTTTAGGTTGCTTCTTTTGAACGAGAGCTCCTGAATTGCCACCACTATTTCTTCGATGGTCACGTAATCCGTCAGTTCAATACTCATCCTAGGGGTGAGAGATAGGGGAACATGGGGGAATAAAGAGCAAGAAAATGGTGTCATTACAACAAGTTTGCATCTTTAATGGTAATGACCAACAATGACGATGACACTTAGATGGTCACACTAGGCTCACAGGTAGTCAAGAAATCTTCTTCACGGTGGTCAGGGGAACACCAGAGTCTTCTTGTTTTAAAAATAGTTTCTAAAATTGGACAGGAGGGAGTTTTTTGTGGCTGCATTAAATGCTGCCTTCCCTGTCCTGGAAGAGTTCCCCATGGCCAAGCCCCTCTGGACTCTGGTGACATTGCTGGGGGTTGGACTCTTGTTCTTCCAAGAGTTCAACCAAGCAGCAAGAGCTATTTAACCAAGGGAGAGGGTTGCTTAGCAAAAACGGTCCCAATTTAGAGCTGTAGGGCTATTGAAACCCATGTGTTGATGGCAGAGGATGGATTGACCCACCTTGGTTTCTCTCCATAGAGTGCCACTGCCAGCTGGATGCCTCCTTTGCCCATCACCACATTCTCAAAGGAGCGGGCCATGCTGCTGATGAAATCCTTGACCAGCCGTGTGCTCTCCGTCTCCTCACCCTGGGACTGCCCCACAAGGAACAAAACATCGGCCACCTCTGCTGTCCTGCACACTGAAGAAGAGCTCAGCTCACACTGTGGAACCAGCCAGGAGATAAACCCCTCTGAGCCACATGAACCCTTGAGATATTACAGCTAAGGGAGAGAGACCATGCTTCAGCTCAATGAAGTGGTTAAGCATGGGCCTCCCAGAGCAACAGGATGCTTCATTCTCTCTAATTTCTCCCTAAGTCCCCATTTTGCTGTTCCCACTCTGTGAAGTTCCCCGTTTGAAGCACAAACACTGGAACCCAGATCCATCAAGGTGGTAGACCACGCTGTCAGCAAGGGGACATCTAGGGGTTGCATATGCCCAGAAGCTGACACCCACAACATGCACAACTGAAAATTGGCAATGTGGCACCTCCATCACCCTACAAACCACCTTGTTTGGCTTCTTGTCATTAAGGTCTCAGAGCCACCATGAGGCACACAATACAGACGTGGGGCCATGCATACTTTGCCAGTCCTAAAACAACCAGGTCCTCCAGTCTTACATGGACACGCAATGGATTCAGATCTGCAACACCCTCCTTTTCCCAAACTGTCAGCAGCCCTGAGCATGGAAAAAATGTCATGTGAGAAGAATGAGCAACGTGAGAGGGCTTTCAGTGCAAGCCAGAGCTATCCAATGACAGCTGGCACTGAAGGGGCAGATGTATGGGGAAATTTTTTTAATGAACATCAAGGCATATTTCCCTTTATGCTTCTCAGTCTTTTAATTTAATTTCATTTTCTTTAGGAATCCAATAAATATATTTCATGGGCAGAAATCTGATGGGTTTTAGGGTTGGTTAAAGTAATGAAGTCTCTACAGGGGAAGTTCAAAAATGGTATTTTCTTTGGCTTTTCTCTCCATTGCAGGTAGACGCTGAGTTCTTATTGTAAAGCTGCTAAAAAGTTGACTGTGCTGACTGCTGGAGGAAGACTTTTGTATTCAGGCTTGCTCACCAGGAGTGGACTCAACCTCTTCACATTTTTTCTCATTTTGTGTCACTATTTCTGTCGACTTCCAGTGCAGGTTTGGAGACCCAGCGATGCCCTACCAGGCTGGAGCATTCGCTCCAGTTTGTTGCTGAGATTTAAGGGTTTGCTGCAGAGATTGCAGGGTTTCTCATGCTTCTGCTGTGATGGAAAGCCTGCTTTAGCTCAGCCTCTCCAATTTACCTGCCTTTTACCCCATTCCTATGAACAGATTCCCCAAAGGGCTTGGAAAGATGCAGGTTTTGTGATCTCCTTCATTGCTACCTGTTCCTGATCGATCCCTTTTGGCCACGCCGCAAGAAAGAGGATCATTTACTAGCAGCAAACAGATGGCTCCCCATAGGTCTTTGCTGCCCAAGGTTTTTGGTTTCTTCATTTTCCCTTGTGCCTCCTGATCCTGAGCTCTTTACAACTTAACAAATCTTTACTGCAGAAAAAGTAATGACCAATTCTTTTTGGTTTAACTCACCCAGCTGTGAACGCAAAGCACTTTCCCTTGACAAAAATTGGAGATAATTATTTCAATTTCCCTTTCTAGAGCTCTCTTTTGAGATCACCCTTTCCTTCTCAACCCTCCGTAAGTGCTTTTCAGCTGGGATGTCAGGGCTGTCTTGGAGGCAGCTCCGCTGCTAACAGGAGGTCACCATAAGCTCTGTTCCCAGCTGCTGCTGTTCTTGGATCTGCTCCTTTGCCTTAGCTTGGACCTTGATGTCCCTGCTAACCCAGAAGGATTTTAAGGGAAGGCAATGCCAGTCCTTGTATTATCCAAAAATAATTCCAACAAGTGCTGAACGAGATGGAGAACACTTTTCCAACAGCTTTCCCCAAATCACCCACCTCTCCGAGCTGCTCAAGGCAGTGCACACAGCCTTTTCTGAAAAACCTGCATTTTTGGACCTGATCTGGAAAACCTGCTCAAAATACTGTAGGTATCAGTGGTCCCTTTGATACCCCTCCACATCCCATAGCCCCAGGAGCCTCCTCCATCTGTACCTGGTCTGTGGGAGCCTTGCCCACCCTGCACAATGCTCCTGCCCTTGTTTGCATCCAAGGATGGCAAGGAGAAAGACAACAGTGAGCTGCAGGAGCTCCATGGGATGAAAATGGGAAGGTTGGTGCCCTTTTCTCTATAAAGGGGCAAACAAAGCCTATTCTGTGAGATTGAGCCCGGTGCTCAGCACCTTTCCAGAGGGGCCCAGCTGGGCAATGAAAACCACATGCATTTGCTGCTTGGGTCAGGTACCTGAAGCTGTCATTGGGAACCTGTGATGTTAAGCATACTTGGATGGGTACCTTCTGGAGAAAATACCAACGCAGACAGCTATATTAATCACAGGGGGATATGATTTTATTTGAAATTTTCCATGCACCTCCAAAATTACCACGTTTCATCAATCACAGTTTTGCCAGAGACATCCGTAAACGTTGATTTATTGCACTGTTCCCAGCTTCAAATTAAATAGCATTATAGTTGACTATATTGGCTTAATTGATGGACAGGAACTTAATCAAGTTAATTCTGTAGCTGGTGCCAAAGCCTCCATTAACTCCTTGTTGAATTTGCGGAATTTACACCAGGTGAATTCACACTGCCAAAGCCTGGGGAGGTGTTGCTGCAGAGGGATTCAAATAGGAAGGATTTGGACCCTTTGGCTTGCAGCCAGCCCCACGGCATTCCTGGGAGCTTGCAAGAAACCTCCCCCTCCTGCAGGATCCCAAAGCTCCACAGATGTGGGATGATGGATCACGCTGTAACTGCGTGAGGCTTTTCTCCAGGGTCTTTTTGGTTCCAGCCACTCATTCCCCAAAAATCTGTGGGCTTGCACAGGCAACGGGGAGCCAGGGAGGAGGCGAGCCCTCACTGTCTTGCCTCTCTCAACAGCAGCAGGAGGTTTCAAGGCTGCCTTGAGGTCCTGCCTTATATCCCCTGGGTGGTGGCTTGTCCCAGCTCTTGGAGATCAAAAGAAGAATTGGGAGAGGACAAATATTCCCTTTCTGACCACCTTTCCCTGGAGCAGCTTAAGTAGGACAGTGTCAGAGGCTCGACACCAGGCAGACCTCTGATTTCCTCATAAACCAAGGAAAATCAGGTCCTGTCCAGGGACCAGCTGGGATGCTCCCTCAGCCAGCTGCTAATATATATATATATATATATATATATATATATATATATATAAAGGACCCTAATGCAAAAGTCAAAGGCATCAGCACTACTGTTCACCCTGATGTGACATTAGCAAAATAACTGCTCGGAAAATGCCTTTTTTTTTTTTCCTTCCCAGTGTGTCTCAGCATCACCCCCCAGCTGCTGCATTCACGGTAGCCCACTTGCCATGTACCTTCATGAATGGCCATGGCTCTGTAATGTGCCATGGCTGCTGCCAGGGCAAGGAGCTGGGCACACAGCATTTTCTTTTCCTTTGGGAAGAAGCCTCTCCTCAGTTCCTGGAGTCAGCACGCAGCCTGGGCAGTCACTCATCTGCAGGAGAAAAGAAGCTTTAGGGTATGCCATCTGAATGGGATGCTCTACCTGCCTGCTGTGGCACGGGAAGCTTTCCTCTAGCTCCCAAAGCTTATCTTGGCTTGGGGAATCAGCATTAAGCTCCATAAATCCTCTCACTCCCCCATCTCTTTGCTGAGGCTGGCTGCAGGGGAGAGCTCAGCTTTCTTTCCCAGCACCTTTCCCTAAAATCACCCTTCTTCAGGCAATAATGACCATAGGCAATTAAGCCTAAATGTGAATATTACTGCTGCAGTGGAAGAAGGGAACATCTGCTGCCTCCATCATGCAGGATCAGCCCACGAGCATCGCTAGATTGCTGCAGACTGCAGCCACCCGCACTCAAGTCTTTATTAGTCTGCTTTGTGACCGACCTTCAGGTTCCTAAATCTTGGATTAGCTGCCTTGCATGTGGCTTCCTTGGAAATCCAGCCCATCATCATGGATCCAAAGGGGCTGAAAGCTCTGATTACTGCTCACGGACAGTTTAGTGGCTCCCCAGATGACTGCTGACAGCTCATTAGGCTACAGAATCTCCCCCAGCGAGGCAAGCACTTCTCTCTATGAAGCACTAACTGCAGCGTGATGTTGCCAGAAGGGATTTTATTCTTTTGAAATGGACAATAAAAAAGTATTTCTCCTGGTCTAAGCCTCACCTGCTTGGCTAGGAATGAGCAGATTTCATGGGGAGACATGGACTGCTTCCAGGGTGGAAATTCAGAGCTCAGTGACTTCATCCAGCCTAGTGCTTTTCCAGGGTCACATTTTTCATTCCAGTTAACACCATGCAACCTCAAACCTGCACTGCCTTATATATGGAGCTGGTCTGTTTTGGAAAAAATGGCTGAGTTCCCTGCTCAGTATGGGACAGTCCCACCTGAATGAATCCCCACACAAAATAAAGGTCAAATGCCCACAGCAGCCTGGTGGGCAGGGTCTGTCCTGGACCATGAGCAAACCCAGCACAGAGCATGAAGGCCCTCTGAGTGAGTTTCTGAGTGAATTTCTGAGATCTGTGTTAATACTGTTACAAATGTACATCCCTCCAGAAATGTTCCTGCAGAGACCTTAATTTTCACGTTCTTCCAAAAGTTCTTCTCTCATTTCCTCCCTCCTGACCTTCATATCCCTACAGTTCTGCCCAAAATATAATCAAAGTGAAGAATAGTAGTTTGCAAATACAACAACTCTTCTGGGAATATCTGTATCTGAAATAACATCAGAAATGCCATGTAGTATGCACCAAGATAGCTAATGTAGATCCTTCAAGAGCAGACATCCATCACAAGGTCTGGGACTGAAGCCTGCCCTAATGGTTTTACTGGTCTGTACAGGGAAGGCTCCCCAGTTAGAATCATGGGATGGCTCAGGTTGGAAAGGGCCTTAAAGCCCACCCAGTTCCAAACCCCTGCCATGGGCAGGGATGCCAACTACTAGGTCAGGTTGCCCAGGGCCTCATCCAACTTGGTTTTGAACACCTCCAGGGATGGGGCATCCACAGATTCTCTGAGCAACCTGTGCCAGTGCCTCAGCACCCTCTGAGTGAAGAATTTCCTCCCAACCTCAAACCTAAATCTTCCCTCTTTTAGTTTAAAGCCATTGTTTTTCATGAATATTTCATATTTATATACAGGAAATATCCCTCTTGCTTGAGTCCTTGGGATAGACTGAGCCCAAAACATGAAAAAAAAAAAATCAGAAAAGCTTAAAATGCTGACCTATCTTTCCACCTCTCTGTAATTCCAAAAAGAATACTGGTCTATTCTGAAAGGAGAACGAGGAAACCCCTCTAAGATGCAGGTATTATGACAATGCACCTGACAACATCCTACAGCAGGTTCACCCAGGGGATCCGCACCATCGGCCAGGGCACATTGCTGTGGCGATGCCCTGATAGCGATGGGGAGCCAGCAAGGGGCAAAGACCAGAACTAAAAGCACATTTGAATCTTCAGCATTTGCTATCCAAGTTCACATGTATGCAGGGAAAAAAAAAAAAAAAAGCAAAAAATAATTCTGAAAATAATTGAGTTTTTGCAGCCACTTTGTGCAGCTAAGCCAAAGCACATTTTCACAGATAAACAGCTGATATGTGATTCTTCACTGTTTTCCCTGATATTGTTTAATGTTTCAGCACCGAACAAATACAGTAAGAAATGCATATTAACATAGTCTTACCTAGCCATGGGAAAACAATCATATAAGGAATAAATCCTAGAGGGCTTTGTAGAAACAAAGAAAAAACAGAATCACAGAATGTCTAGGTTGGAAGAGACCAGAGAGCAAATGCTAATGTCTGCAGATGTGAACACCCTGTAGGTGTATGGAGGCTTTGGCTCAGAACAGCTGTGCCTTGGATTCACATTGCAGAGGTGAGGAAAAGGATGCAAAAAAGTGTTTTGTAATCCAGATCCCACAGATTTCACACACTCACATGCAGACATGAATTCATACATGCATTTGTGCATATATGCTGAACTTCTACATGGCAAATCTTTGACTGTGTTCAGCTTTCTATTATTTTTTTGCATAGGCTTTTGCCATTTTAGTTAAAGCTGTGCTCTGCCTTCCAGCAGTGAGCTGCAGCTGTGAAAACCCACCCAACTCCTGCCACTGTGCCGCCAGCGTGGGTCCTTGATGGATGACTGCAGCACATCCAGATTACAGATGATCCCCAATTCAAGGGCGTTATTCTCCAACATTGAAAGGAAAATTAGTAGTTTTCTCTCTTGCTTCTCCCCTTCCTGTTTCTTTACAAAATCCTGCTGTGATCCTGAATGAAATACAGGCTGTAGGCAAAACAGGTCAGTGTTGGCCATTTATATGAGTGTGAAGGGATGCTCTGCATCTTCCAGTGCAGCTCCTTGCATCCACAGCCCACCAGTGGGCCAAGATCACACCTGGGCTTCCTCCGCCCATGCACTTCATCTTTTGGGATGTGATATTTGGGGTTGGTCAAGGCCAATGGAGGACTGCCATTTGCAACCCAGGTCTGCCAGGGATGAAGTCCCTTTCCCCACAGCAGCCCCTGTAGCACGGTGCTCTGTGCTTGTAGCTGGCACAGCATCAATTTCATTAAATTATCCTTATTTCACCACATGAGCTTTTTTTCCTTCCCCAACATATTTCCCCTTTGAGGAAGGGGAATTCAAAAGGATTGTGGTGGAGCTCAGCTGCCCCTCAGGGTGAACCCAGCACAACAGGGCAGCTCAGGTCTCTCAGAGCCACCAGTTCACTTTGATGCCACTTCACCACTCACTTTATACATTAAATATTAGCAAACTTCAACCTGGTAGGTCTCAGCTCATCTTTGCAGACACTGGATGCCATCTGCCTTGTCAAAGACCTCCTAAACCACTATAGAGAGCTTTAGAGAAACCTGGTAGGGGCACGCAAATGACCCCATAAACCTCAGGGTTTTGCGAGGAATCCCAGCAATTTCCTTGATCTTTTACTGCCTCTGGTAAATAATTTATAGGGGCAACTTCTCCAGGTTTTACAGTTCCTTGAACAAATTGCATCCAAACTCTGTAAAGTCAATGGAGCAGGTTGTCCCTTTCCCACACCTGGATCATCAGATGACAGCTGTGGGAAGCCTGGCAAGATACAAGAGGAAAAAAAAAAAAAAGAGAGGTCTTACAAACTTGCAGCAGTGCCAAAGGCTGGGCTGTTCCTCTCCATTTATTCTTCCTGTGTATATGCTTGTAATAAACTTTTTCCACTTTTGACAGTGCATTTGGGGATAAATAACTTCACTCAGCAAGGTCTGTCTGAAAGGAATGGGACCCAGTGGGATAGCAGTCTCATCTGGCTGGTGCCTGCCTGTACCTCCAGCTGGACCCCATGCTTCTCCCATCCAAGAGGCTAAGTCCATCCACCAAACAGCTATCCCTGTCCCATACAAACCTACATGACAGCTCTGCATCTGAGCATGCACAGCCTTCCCAGATGATCCACGCAGACTCACATCCCTATACCCACCACTGTAGGAAGCATCACACAACCAAACAGATCCCCCCACCTCACCACACAGCATAATCTTGACAATTTCTATCCATTCTGATAGAGGATAACAAGAAATATTTTAATACTGAAAACAGCCAGCTATGCAGAGGAAGGATATCCTCTTTGGAGCTGCCTCTGAAGGCTGAGCACAACTCTATAATAGCTAGCAGAGAAGCCACGGGGACATTTACTTATGAGTGCTCTTGGAGCATCATCAAGGACATCATAAAATTCTACAAAGATCCCAGCAGACCCTCAAGAGATCATGCCAAGATGTGTAACAAATATTGAGAGTGGCCTAAATAGAGAATTATTGGGAATTTTGGGATGTGGAAGCAGGAAAAGGGTATGAAGAAGGTCCAGGTTTTGATGGAATCAGAGATAACAAGTCACTGAGATCCTTGCACATCTATGTATAATTTTGCAGGAGATTTGGGTGGGGAAGACAAATGGACAGACAGCATCCATCCAAAAGCAAAGGCCAGACTCAAACCACTGAATTTTGGTGTCAAGATAAAAATAAATACAAGGGCCCGAGGCTTAATACAACAGCAAGGAGACAGAGGAGGGAGTAAATCCTAATGGCTCATAAAGGTGGAGAGAAATACTGCTAGCCACTAAAAGGTAAGAAAAACACATCCAAAATAACCAAAGCAAGAAAAAACTCAGGAGGCAGGGTGAAGATGCAATAGCTGGTGTTAATTAGAGGTCCCATCAGCTTTGCAAGCAAATGTGTTCATAATTTTCTGCAGAGGAAATGCCAGTTCTTGCCTTCAGCTTTGAAACATCCACGTGGAAAAGCCTGGTCAGGGGCATTTCTGTGGCCCCTCTCCAGTGATCAGGCACCATTTGCTGCAGGGAGTCAGAGATATTGTCCAGGAAAAAGGAAAAAAAGAAGCTCTGGAGGGGAGCAGAGATCAGGTTAAATACAAGTTGTTCCTTGCTTGGGAGAAATAAGCCTCAGGGGGTCAAAAGTTTGGGGACTGATCCATGGGGAGGAGATGCTCCCTCTGCAAGCAGTGCCACAAAATAGCACCAACACCCAGAGCTGGGCCTAGGCTCGGCCCAGTCTTTTTGAAAACCCCTTGGATACCTTTTTCAGGCTTAACTTGGGTTATGCTTACGCAGTCCAAACCACTCAGGATTAACTGAGTGTTTCAGGAGAGCTAACTCCGGCTAAAGATACTCAGAGCCTCCCTCTGGCATGAGCTGGGAATGGACCAGTGAAAATCATGCATGAGAGTTTTTTTTTTTTTCATTCTTGTTCACCTGTGATGCTTTGGGAGCTAAATCCCCACTAGAAAACCAGTTGATTCAGCTCAGCACTCACAAGCAGCCCTACAGTCAACACAGGGAAAGCAAGCTCATAGGAATGGAGTAGCTGGAAAATGAGTGGGCATGTGGCTCATCATCTCAGCATGAGACTTCCCCAGCTAATTCCCACATCAGATTTCTCCTCGATCCCATGCATCTCCCCTGCTCCAAGATTTGGAGTGCCAGACAGGATTTGTGCCTTGATCTCAGCACATGGGCTGCCTGAGGAGTCAGGGCAGGGTGCTTTAAACCTGCTCTGGTTACTGAGGTCTCTGACACCGGACTAGGGGCTGCTAAGAAGTGATCAGATATTGTTTTGCTCCCAAAAGCAACCTGCAAGCCTTGCAACTACTGGTGTTCTCTCCCCAAGGCACCTGCTGTCCCCCAGTGTCATTTGCATCCTAGCCCAGGACACGCTACATGTGTGGACCTCTCAGAAGAGGAAGGAGCAGTAAACTTGGGCTTAAAGCCAGGAGACTCCTAATTGCCCCATGGAGCAGCACTGCAGCTGGAGGCTGAGTGGGCAGACCAAAGCAGATGGATTTTCCAGAACCCTCCTACAGGCCCAGAGCTTCACGTGGCTTCCCAGACAACACTTTGTGTAACTTCAACTCCATATCTACGATGTGTACTCACACCTTCACCAGCCATCACGGTGATGCAGGTTGGACCCAAGAGGAGGACACGGGCATCCTCAGTGCATCCAAGAAGAACATTTTGCACAGCCCCCATGTCTTCCCTTCCTGCATCCCCTATTGCTGTACAATTTGGGGAGCACACCCCAGTCCTGCCCATGCCCTGGGGAAGGGCATGAGATTGCCCAGGGCTGGTAATTTGGGCAGAGCGAGGGAAGGGAGCTGGGCTCCCCTAAGAGCTGTGCTGGGTCCTGGCACATGGATTTGGAGGAGAAAGCACGATGGTGCAGAGCAACAGGAACCACAAAGCCCCTCATGCTCCTTCTTGCATCTCTCACCACGAGGGGCTGAGGTTTTGCCCACATCACAACCATGCCATGATACCCAAGGTGGCTGCATTCAGCCATACAAGGTTTTAGAGCAAAGCTTAAATTCTGGTCCAGCACCATCATGGGGCAGGGGATGCCCCAAATGAACATCCCAGAGGAAGCCAAAAATAGCCACGAAGCAGCTAGAGGAGCACAGGCTGGGACATCCCACATGGCAGAAGCCAGAAGCAGCAGCATGGTGACACAATGTGTTGGGTGAGAGACCTCCTTGGAGGTCCAGCAACTGCCACATCCTCAGAGCTGCAGCTCCCCAGGATCCATCAATTTGTCCTCCCCTCCCAGAGGACCTGACCTGCCTGCTCCAGGTGATTCTACCACAAAGCAGGAATATTTTAAAGCAACAAAAAGAGCATTTTCATCCCCACACTGCAGCATGGAGCCTGTTTAAACAGCAGCGTCAGCAACCAGGGGAAACTGCTGCTCCTTGCAGAACGGGTAAATGGCTCCCCTCCCTCTCTCAGAGAGAGAGCTTTGAAAAAGTGTTTTGTTGGTGTTATTTTTTAAAAAAATACCATTTATTTCCAGATTTAAAGGGGCTGCACTGCCTAGCTGTGTTTAACATACGGTGGGGAGAGGAGGGAGGGGATCCTATGAGGCTGCTTAATAAAAGAAGATGAAGCAAGAGCTGGAGGAAGCCTGTTTTCTGCTTCAGCACTCAACTGAACATGCCTGCTTTGTTCCAGGCAGTGACTCTCAAGGGCTGCCAACCACCCAGTCCCACCAGCTTGAGGTTCAGACCCCAGAGGTGATGTTTCCCCAAGAAACATCACTGGGGTGGGGACAGCCAGGTATAAAACCCAGGTATAAAAGCAGACTAACATCTTGGTGGGTCAGAGCATGGCCAAGGCTGACTTCAGCTCTCCCCTGGGTGGCAGACATGGCATGGGGAGGTTTTTTGCCCCATCCTCTCCCTAGCCACCAGATTGTGGTGCAGCTCTGTTATGGCTTAACCCAGCCAGCAGCTCAGAACCACACAGCCTAAACCATCAGCATGTTATCAACATTATTCTCATCCTAAATCCCCAGACACAGCACCCTACCAGCTACTAGGAGGAAAATTAACTCTATCCTAGCTGAAGCCAAGACAAGCCCCAACATCCTCCTCCAGAGCTCTTACAGTGGTTCACAACAAGGTCACAGAACACAGAGCAAAGCACAGGTTACGGTTTGCACAGCAGCAGCCACTTGAGGGCAAAACTTCCTTGAGGAGAGGCCTCAATGGCCATTTTGGCCATCCCCCACTGGGGACAATGCAGCAAGGCTAATGAAAAGGTGACAAGTAGCTGGAGGTCACTGGCTGGTCACATCTTTTCCCCAGTACAGGAAAACTTGCAGTCACATCCCCTTGGGGCTGGTTTTGCCATTTCCCCCATCTGCAGAAGCTACTCAAGCAGCACCTCATACCACCAGACGAAGCATTTCTGCTTAGAAGCACCAAGGAGAAAAGCAGAAATATGCCTTATAGACAGGGAAATGAAAGCTAGACCCTCCCTCTGCTTTCCTCTACACTGCAGTTATTCCCTCACATAAGGTTTTCACATTAACAATAAAAATATCTTTGTAAAACCTAGAAATCTTTCCAAGCAGAAAACTGAAGTTGGATGTTGGTGGCGTAGATCGTCTCCAGCCAGGCTCCTTCCTCCTCTCCAAGAGACCCTGTATGGAGGGCAGTGATGGTTTTGCCTGTGTAACCATCACAAGCAGCAAAGGAGGGTTTGCTGCCTGCCCCCAGCCTCTCCTTGCCCCCCTAAAACAGGGGAAGAGAACAGTAAAAGTTCAGGGCGAGTAACCCTACAGGAGAGGTTTGCTTGGAGACCACTACTATGAGTCCACATGAAGCAGAACAGTGGCCTCCCAATGGGGCTGCTGATGCTCCTCCAGCCTCCCCCAACACCACCTAGGTGGGCACCAGAGGACAAGCACCACAGTGTGAATCCTACTTAAAAATGAAAATAAAAAGGAAAATGAAAAAAGCCAACTGAAAAAGCTAAGACAGACACATAGCAATGGTCAAACAGTCATTGACTATGTCACCAGAAACAGGGAACCAAAATGACTTCAACTCCTTCCTGCCACCTCCATCCGTTTTAGCACTCAGCTTGGTCACGCGGATGTTACAGACAAGATCAATAGGTAGGGAGGTTTAAAAAAAAAAAAAAAAAAAGGAGGAGAGGATAGGAAGTCGATTGTTCAACTGATTGATGGCTTGGCCAGCAGTCAGGCCTGCATTGCTCAGGTTGCTCAGGCTGGCCGCTTTCCAGGAGGCCGTTGGCATTGCAAAGTGCCCCTTCACATGACTGAATGGAGAGGGGACACAAAAAAGGTTCCCCAGCCCAGGTCCCCCACTCCCTGGAAGGAGAAGTCTCTTGGTTTGCAGCAGGATAAATTCTCCAGGCCAATTCCTGTTGTTGCAGGGCCAATGCCATTTAATTGCCCCCAACAGATTCACATCAAAGATCAGGGCTGAGTGTTTTGGAGCAGTATGGAAGGGGGACTTGTGCATGGGATGTGCAGGTCCCTGTCCCCCACCCTGCATTGCACACCCTATCTCCTCCTCAGGACCCCTGGTCCTGCCAATCTGCTCTTATAAACTTATTTACTGCCTTCTTTCCACTCACTACTGAGGCCCAAGGTGAACTTCACCCCCATTTCACTACCTCCTGGGCACTTTAGGAAAGTCAAAGCATCACTCAGCCCAGCAAACCATCACACACTGCAGTTATGTTCATCAATCCTTCCCTGGCTTGCTTGACCCATTCCCTTGCTTTTCCCATTCATACGGACCTACACTGCCCTGGTCCCTGCCATTTATGCAATGGTGTCTCTAGAGGAAGACCTTTTCCTTTTCAAAAGGCCTCCCAAATTACAGCTTTGCCTTGTCTCCCTTCAGCCATGGTTTCAGGCCTCTAAATCCTGGGGTGATGATGGGGTGACCTTTCGTATAGGTGAGGGGACACATGCCCACACCACAGCCTGTGGCAGGGGTCCCCATGGCCTGACAAGGAGCTGGAGACATCCTCCTGCATTTCTCTTCTTTCCTTTGTCCCCTATCTAGAATAAGCAGGGTCAGAGGAACAAACCCAGACCTGAGAACAATTGAAAAATGAGAAACCATGCTTGGGAAAATAGGTAGAAAAAGCAGACAAGCTTTTGTGTGCTTAAGACCTTTCAGCCAAGAGCCCCAGCACACAAATATTTAAAGCCAGGGAGAGCTGACAGAGATGCTCTAGGAAGAAACCCCTGCATGGTCACTGTTCAAACAGCCTTTGAAGAGGAAATATTACCCCAACCATCCCCAGTCCTGCACCATATAAACATCACACACCCATAATGCCTGTAGGACTGGGCCAGGACCTGCAGGTAAGGATGCATCCCCATATTCACACGCCATCTCTTCAAACAACCCCACACACCTCCCAGCCCAGCACATCTCCCCATGCACAGCCTGACCTGGTGCTGCTTGGGATAGTGGAGAAGAGGAGCAAGAGGTCTACAGAGGGGCCACTTTGCAGGAGCACTGGGGACCCCAGACAGCATCGTCCATCCCCTCTCTGGGCAAGACTGCTCCTTCCAAGCCACAGAAGGATGGCATGCACTGAGCAGTCTCTGCAGGCTCCGTCCGACAACCCAACCTCCTTGTTAGAGCCACACAGACTTCTCAGACACCCCATGAATCATCTGCCTGGTGGCTAATTTTCTCCTCTCCCTGGATTAAAAAACAAAAGGCACTTCCTTGTAATTCCTGATTGCAAGCAGAGATTACATTATTTTGGGCCTGCAGTGGATAGCAGCCAAATGAAATTGTTAATCAATGCCATTCCACACGAGACATCATTTCAGCAGCTATAGGGGGAAAGTGGTGGACTGGTGCTGAAGGATCTCAGTCACCATAGCCACTAGGGATGGAAAGCCTGGGCTGGGACCTGTTGCTGGGTCAGGAAAAGAGCAGACCCACAACATATAGCTGCATACACGTGGCTTGCATCCAAGTGGTTGCTGCATTCATTGCAAGTTCTGGGACCCTACAACCATTACATGTCCACAGACCCAGTCTGGTCCTGCTGTAGGAAAGCAGAACCCAGCCCAGAAGCATGCAATGTCTCCCTTGACAGGATCTGGCTTCCCCAGCCAGGAACAGCCTCAGACCAACCCCTTCTGCTGTTTCTCCCATAACCCGCTGAAATATTCATTCATTTTGTCTGGAGTTATAACTAGTCCCAGAGGGGTCTCCTCTGTTGTTGTTGCAGCTATGATCCAGGACTTGCTTTCAGCACTCGCTGTTTTACCAGCATCCACCTCACACAACCCAAACGAACAAGATTAAAAGAAAAAAATATAGCTCCTTATTCCACAGGTGGGAAGTTTATTGGGCTGTATTCTGTCTACTGCAATGCTTGGACCCCCTGAGCATAACAAAGCAGGCAATAAGAACACAATTCCTCCCAGAAAGCATCAAAAAAAAACACCAAAAAACAAAAAACACAAGACAAGCCACCATGTGCTGCACATGACAGCGCTTCTTCCCCACCTCTCCCTGCATCTGAGACCAGCTGATGCCACCAAGCCTCTTCCCATCATGGGGAGCCCAAAGTCACCCCAGAATTCACTCCACAGACAGGTTTTGGCCATCTCAGGCACCCCAAACTTCTAGGTTGCTTGTACAGTGCTGGGTAGTTTGTGGGAGAAATTTGCAGCCCCCTCATCCTCCCCATCACCCCCAGACTGTTCCCACACCATGACTCATTGAGCTGCAACCCGAGAAAAGGAAGAGTGGGAAAAACACAACCGAGTGCGTACTGAGCCTACAAAAACCTGACACCTGGACAGACAGACAGCTACAGGCAGCCGGCACCACTTACCTAGGCAAAGCCGCTGCGTGTTGGCTGCTCCCCATGGGCAAGAGGCCCCCAAAGTGAGTGACCGCATCAGACAGGCTGCTGTGAAACTCCTCGCATGCTTGGAAAGTTATGAGGCAGGAGGAGGGGCTGCTGCAGGCATCCCCCCCTCCAACTCCAGCTCCTTCTCCACCGGCCAGCAGCTGGGACAGACGAGCACCAGGCAGGGGATACCACCCCACACGCTTTCAGGGAAAGAATGTGTGAGAGAAGGAAAGGGGAGAAGAGGAGGGGAGGAGAAAATCTTTACCTCGTGGGCACAAAATAATAATAAAATAAGTGGGATGTTTGAAAAGGAAAGGGGCCGGTTTGGGGAAAGGGTTGGGGAAGGGGGGGGGGGGGGGGGGCGAAAGAGTCTGGGTTTCCCAGCCCTGGAGGGGATGGAAATGCAAGGGGCAGGGTGAAAAGCTAATTTGTGGTTCAAGTGCAGGGGTCTGGCATTGCTGGGGAGGTGCTGGGACAACCCAGAGGGGTGTGGGTCAAGATATCTCAGACAAAACTGTGATTGCACTTGGTCTCATCACACAAGAGCACTGTTTTCTAAAAGACAGCCTTAGATGTGTTATTCTGGAGGATGTTTGCATTGCTACTAACAGGCAAAAGGAAATTGAGGCACAGGGAGGCAAAGGAAATAGGAGTTTTCAGTGTTCAGCACCTAGACTTGAATATCCGGGAAATGACCCCAGAAAGGACTTTACCATGTCCTGCACCCAAAGCCAAAAGGAGTTTCACACCACAGCAATCCAGCAGGCTGGAAACCCCCTTCCAGCCATCCCCAGAGCTCATAGCACACAAACAGGAAATTTTGGCTCAGAAGACACTCAGAGGAAGAACCAAGGCTCTCACATCCCATATCACAAGCTGTTTAGCTGCTTGAAGCAGGTGATCTCCAGGCCTCCTCCCTACACCGATGGCTATTTCCCAGTGCCTGGTGTCTCAAGAACTCCAGTGAAGAACAGGACTCACCACAGTAGGTGCTATCCATTCCTGCAGCTAGATTCCTCCCAGCCAAGAGATAACCAGGCCAAAAAGCTCAAAGAGAGAGGAAGAATAAAAGGACTCCTGCTTTCAGATGTTTAGGTACAGTAAGGATAAGGAAGTAAGGACAGGTATGGTGCAGCTCTTCCCATCCTGCACAAGCTTGAGCCTGCAGGGTGATATTTCAGCTGACACTTCCCTGCTCCAGCAAAACATCCCAGGAATTAACTGCTTTGTGTGCATACTTAAACAGATTTCCCTCCCCCCATTCCTGCCACAAAGCATCACCCCAAATTCTCCAGGATTACACCACAGTAGGACTGCCTGAAGACTGCAGACTTCTGAGGAGCACCCCACTAGGTTTAGGCTTAACAATCAAATCTAATTGAAGCATATAAAGCTCCTAAATCCCTGAATGCCTCGTTATCAGACTGAATAGGCTTAATTGCAATTGTAGCTACATTCAGCAATTAAATCTATTCACATCCCCAGAGTGGGGCAATCAGGAGATGCTTGTGCCACGCAGCTCAAATGCTGTTTCAGCACCAGCAGGGCTCTGATTGCCATTTGGAAATGCCCAGGATGATGGCAGACCACCAAGCTGTGGTACCACCAGGTCCATCAGGCCTTCTCTCAGGCATATTTGGCTTCTTGCTGCTCAATTACAGATGTAAGAATCAACCAAAAGGGATCTTAGTGACAGAGCACTCAACGTCTTATTGCAGCATCCACAGCAGCTTCCTTCCAACACGCAAAGCATTGAGCTCTCCCTTGGTTGCAGGATTTTCTCCTCAAACTTAGCTACTCTATCCTCTCAAATTCTGAGAAATATGAAATTTCTGAAAAAAGCGATATCCACCGCACCGTCTTGATCAGATAGCCCTCATTCCTCCAGGCAGCCAGAGACCTCCCAGCCTAATAACCCACCAGGGACAGCAGGGAACAAGGGAGATGACAATGAAATGGTGGACAGATGAAGACTCATCTTCTAAAGTCATGGTTTATGACACCTGAAAAGAGACCAAGTGAAGTGCTTTGGATATCCAAGTCAGCAGGTGACACAGGAGCAAAGCCACGATATGTCTTATCCTGGCTTCAACTCACACTTTGGGAACTGAGCTTATAAGATACTTGTGTTCAAGCATGGCAAGGCTAAGGAAGGAGCTCCCAAATTCACACCACCAGATTTATCTACATTCTACATATAGGTGCTATCTGGCTTAATAATCCCAGCACAGCACTGTGCAAAGACAGCTGAATTTCCCCATTCTAAAGCTTAATTTGCTGAGCACAAGCTCAGGAATCTCTGTAGGCATTTACACCACATCCAGGCCCTCTGTCGTAAGGCACAGAGAGGTTCAGCCTGAGCAATGAGAAGAAATCAAGGGTGTCCAGCACCTCCAGCTCAACACCAGGCTGCTGAGAAGAGGTCCATTTAGCCTGTAACCCCTTTGCATCACTGGCAGCCTTCACTTAAGGGAACAAGGGGCAAGGGTGTAGGGTGAAATTGGTTATCTGATAAAAAAGTGGGGGAGAAAAATACATCAAGCCCATGCCAAATGCAAACTGTAAAAAAAATAAAATAAACTGCACTGAAGCATATTTGGCAGGTTCCCAAGAGAGGCTTCTCAGCTACTCAAGCCGTCAGCAATATTTTAAAGCAATCGAGTGAAAGTAAGGCAAAGCAAACAAAGAGGATCATTCATGTGCAGTTGTCACTTGCCTTAATGCCAACCTTTCCGGGGAGGAAAGACTTTCCATTTTCTAAAGTTCAGGCTTAATATTTAGCAAGACAGCTTGGCACCCGCACATAATTCATCAGATAAAAGCCAGGAGGGCTCCAGCGGCATTTTCTGATCCCCAGCCACTCCTTGCCACAAGAAACCACCAGAAAGGAAACCAGCCCATGCTTCTCGTGCCCTTCTCCTTCACTAGCCCATGGCCTGGAAATAAGCTTATTTTTTTATCTCATCCTCATCTCCTTTTTTTCAAGGAGAAAAGCCAACAGAAGTCAACAAAGAAGAGGGGCATAGAAGCGGAGAACAGCTGACCTCAAAGACAAGTCTACTTTCTGGATGCAGCCTCATAGGATCACCTCCAAATCACGAGGTTACACCAAGACATAAGGTAGTCCAGGACAACTGCAAGGAAGCCACTTACCCTACAAACACTCAACACCCTCAGTGATATTAATACAAGGAGGAAGAAGGGGAGTACAGCCCTTTTATAGTGCCCATGCCCAGGGCACCTACATCTCATTTCCCATCCTCTTCCACCAACACCTGGGAGAGCTGTTACATCAAACTGCCCCCAGCTGTATCCCAGTCCTATTTATCCCTGCTCCCAAAAGAGCTACTCACGAGAGTAAAATTTTTTAATCAAAACCATTCTGGTCAGAAAAATAAAAAAGAAGTATATATTATTTAAGCTGAGCAGATGTGGGTAGTGCAGATGAGGGAACTCCACAGATATTCATCAAATTATGGCACCACTTGTCCCCTGTCCCCCAGCTCCTTGCAGATTCTGACAGCCATGGGTAGGGGCTAAGAGATGCTAGGGGAACTGGGAATGGTTAGATGGACTTTTCATGTGAAGAGGGTGGAAAGCGCCAGGCCCCCTCCATGCCCATCTCTTGCATGACCGCAACAGCCACAGACTCTCATTTTGCTGCACCTTGATTTCCCCAGGGGAGGAACAAAGACGAGGATATTTAGCTTCCTTTGAATGCACACCAAGGCCTCTTAATGAAAAACACCGGGGTGAAACATGAAGCATTGCTCAGAGAGAGCAAAACAAACACGGACAGACGTATAAATGGTATTACAAGAAGTGGAACCTTCTGACTGCTGTGGTTTTAACGGGTTCTCCCTGCAGGTACTTCCTACCCTTTCATTTATTTATTGCCAAGCTAAGATTTGCTCATTTTGCGGTGAAAAATGCCAGCAGAAACAAGAAAGATCGATCCAGCAGCCGGGATGGACAGGTTAAAGGGGACAGGCTTGGTATGTGATACCAGTACTTGCCAAAGCATGACCTGCGTTTTGTGCCCTATGCAGAATGTATTGCAGGTAACTTTAAGTGTTCCCTTTCTGTAATATTCATCAGCTTGGAAAAAAAAATCAAAAAAAAAAAAATCATGCAAATTATCTTCTTTTGACTGATAGAACCTAAAAGTTATTTTGCAGTGTAAGCACCACAAAGGGCTGTTTCAGTATCTCTCTGTACTCCTCAAAACTCGCACGTCCAGGAAAACAAAAGCAACCACAAATATACCAAAATATACCAAATATACCACACCATGCATAATGGGAGGGAGAAATTTTCTGGGCCAGCAGACTCCTCACATTGCAGGCTCCAGGAACAGCAGCAGCACATCTGCATCACTGACCACCAAGCTCCATTCCTGCCAGTCCCAGAGCTAACTGGGGGTACTGGTGCAGAGCTGCATGGCAATTTAGATAAAGTCCAACCAGAAATATTGCCAGGGGTGAAAAAGTTACATTGTTCTGTTAGCTGAGCACAGAAGGAGTCTGGGTTCTGAATTTCCAGCCCACGAGTGATGCTCTCTATGCAATGCTTTGTAGACAAAAAGGGCCTGGCCACAGACCTAGTGCACACACCCGACAGAGTCCTCCTAGCAAAGATGTTCCCTATGGGAAACGAAGTGCCAAAAAAGACAAGTTCAAGAAAATCTGTGCTCTTGAGACAGCTATAGAGAAACCACCAATGCTGCCAGACTCTGGCAGTGAGGTCTGGACTCACCCCACTTCAAGGAGGAGTGCACTTCAGGAGCTCAGTCACTGCCGGGACTGCTGGTAAGTTTGGGTCACTCCATCACAGGGGCAGGAAAAATCAGAGCAAAACTCTGTTAAAAAAATAATAACCTTTAAAAATCAGAAGACTCAAATATCTAAAGTTTTATCCATGTGATACATTTCCATTCATCGTTTCAAAACACATCTTTGAGTCCAGGACAGAGAAATCTATCATTTTAGATGTTCCCAGCAAGCTGCTCCATCCTGAAACCTATGGAAAAGCAGTCCCTGAAAACATCCCCCTGCAGCCCAGCGACACCCAGCAGCGAGGCCGTTAACAAGGCGCTGTTTGCGAGTGGTACCTTTGCCCCTTGCTGTTGTACAAAGGTCTTCCTGGCAGAGTTAAGGAACCGAGGCTGATTACTTTCCCACTCAGGCTGGAGATTAAGACCGTTTTCCCATCCCTTCTGAAAGCTGTTTTCTCAGGCTGCTTTGGTCTATGAGCTCATTTTCATCTGGCACGCAGAGCCAGATAGCATTACGCTCCAGGAGCGGATATTATTTGCAATTCAGTGCATTAGGGACCGTGGTAATTGCAGAGCAGGGTGACCCCTTGCTTACAATTCAGCAGCAATTTCGCCTGTCCTGCTTTTGTAATAGAATAAAGTCACGTGCGGCCATTTATTTAAAGTCGCTTGCTGTTAGTCAGAAACGTGTTCGAAATTTGCCTTTTCCCTTTTTGCCATTTACTAAATAAGAGGAAATAAACCCAAGAAGAGCCTTCAAAGAAACCAGCTGTGGTTAAGCCTGTAAGTACTGGCCAGACGGTGAAGGGCAGAGACCCAGACAAAAGCTTACCCTTGATGCTGCCCACATCTACGCAAGCACTGCGATGTTACATACTTTAAATGCACAGAAATGTTATGTTTTTGAACCAAAATAACATCAAGGAGTTGCGTGTTGTACTATTTCATAAAACCCAGGGAGATTAAGGGCTTAGACCCAGGAGCCAGGTACTGTGGTTTAACAGGACACCGTGGTTTAATGCAATGCCATGTCCAAGCAGATTTGAAGCCTTTCAGCAGGGAAATGCTCATCAAACCTTGTGTTTTCAAGGGGAAAAGTGCTCGTTTTTTAGGCACAGAGGAAGCAGTACGAGCTCATCTGCTTTGAATCACGCTGGCTGTGGACAGCTCAGGAAGATGCACATAGGAACGGATGTTCAAGTCCGGGCGTATGCGTGACAACTTGCTAAGACGGAGTGGTTTTGGTTCTTTTGCCTAAAAACTGGCATTGAGTGCCCTACGAGGTGCTGCTGGACAGCTGGGATATGCATACAGCTCGCAGATATGTCTCAGGAATTAGGGCCCAAGGCAAAAGCAATTTCCAGTTTTGAGCCATTTCAACGTTTCCCCGCTTGCAAACCGGAGTTTCCCCAAAGAAATGCACACGGAGCACATTTCAGATTTTCTTAAAGAAGCACAAATTATCCTGTCTGATAAAATACTTCAAACTCAGACACTTTGAAAGCAAATAAATGAGAATATCTTCAGCAAGCAACCATGCCATACTCTTTCATATTCATCAGCCCTTTCCAGCATCTGACCTCCTGAGCCTAACGCTCTGAGGTGTTACAGAGCCACATTTGTTTCTCAAAAGGCATGATTTTTAAGATGATCGGATCATGTCCATCATAATTCTGGATGCCTGGGAGCAGAGGGCAAAGAAGGGTGGCTCTCAGCCAGGACACTGCCTGTGCTGGGGGACCTGTTATGCTCCATCAGCAGAAATTATCCAAGGTGGGAGAGGAGAGAGATGCAGCCCGGCTTCTGCGAGCTCAGTGCCTGCTCTCAAGATTGACACAGTGCAGGTGGAGGACTGATCAGATGTCTCCAAATTGTAAAAGTTAGTTTAGGTTGCGAAAACACCCCTGGAGGACTGACTGCCTGGTCTTTTCTCCAAGTTGACCAGAGCCCAGCCTCCAAGCACGTCCTCACCACCATGTTCTCCAGCCTCCAGCCCCACACCATTACAGCCACCTCTGCCAGACTTGTCCCGATATATCAAAACCCTTCCTCTACTGGTGAGCCCAAAGTTGGCCATCACACCCCAAATGCAACCTCGCAGTGCTGGGCAGAGGGGAAGGATCACTTCCTTGGCCCTTCTGCCTTCACTTTTTACTAACTCAACCCCTTTGTGGCAAGGACAGACTGCTAAGCACAGCATCCACCCGCCTTTGCTCATTTTTTTTATGTTTTATGTGTGTTTCTTGGAAAAGAGGCATGTGCTGGTGTGTTATAGCACAGCCTAGGGCTCCCCATTCACAGAGATCACATTTTACACTGGCTCCTTCCCCCTCGAGCAGCAGATGCTGCCTGTACTTGACAACCTTCCCATCCATTCCTTTCCCAGGCCAACCTAAAATTACAGCTCCCAAACTCAATTTGGAGGCACAGGGAGCGACAGGAGAGCTCCTGGGCTTTTTCATTTTTAATGTCGCTCAGCAGGTCCATTCATCTTCCCTGTCAAACCGCACATTTCAGCAGCACACAGCGCTTGCCATGCCTGCACCTGAGAGGGAAGAACCAAACTCCTGATCACTGCGAGACCTCAAAGCCTCTTTTTCTATGACATATGTGTGGAAGCAGTGGGAAGGGCTGTGCACCTCACTTTCTTCACTCATCCCCTGGAAAAGAGCTGGGACATATATCACAGAGAAGCCAGGCCCTGCGGGATGAGGAGGGCAGCTATGTTACCCTCAAATTCCTGCATGGAAATTGCAACTGAAGCAGAGCTGGCACATCTTGGGTGGATGGAGAGCACAATCCCTCCTCCCCAGCTACCTGGACCCAACCACGCAGGGATAGACTGGTCTGAATCTATCTTCTCTCTTCTCTCCATTATCCTATCTTGTCTCTTCTCTCCATTGTCCTCTTCCAAATTCATTTCTGGTTGCACACCGAGGCCAGAACACATGCCTATTGCTGCACCAGCTTCTCCTAATGAGAGTATCCCTGTCCCCAGAAGTTCCCCTCTAGTCATGCTCATGACCCCGTGTTTGCAGACCTGATATATTCATAAAATTTCAGTGTAGACCTCCGTGTCGCATATATATCTCCACCTCAGGAGATGGTTTCATCCAACTGAGCTCCCAGCAGAATTCCCACTGCTGGATGTGTTCCCATGTTGATCCAACCCATGGCCAGACCTACAAAGCAGACACAGACCTGCCCTTCCAGCTCCTCTCCAGGTTAGAGTGAGATGCAGTCTCAGATCAGTTTGGGACTCACATTCTCAAATGCTCCCGAGCTTTCTATGTCTGGGAACACTTTCCAAGTGCAGATTTGAAATACTGGATTCAGCACCAACAGCCTGGGTGCAACTTGATCGCAACCAACAGACGTTCAGGTTTCACCAGCTGATGATTTGGTCCCCTTTTGGAAACACTTAAACCCCTGACTCCAGCAACTTACACCAGGTTCAACCGCTCATGTCCCACTTCATCCATCACACCAAAAGAACCTCCCGTTCCCCTGCCAAGTTTCCTGGTAAGCCCTGGCCACAGCTCTGCTTTTGAGGGGGAGAGAGCTGGAAGCACCAGCTGTTAGAAATCCCAGCCAGCCTCATCTCGGGGCAGTGCACTGCGCTTCCTAGCCCACGGCCAAACTGCATGGCAAGGGCACTGAGTCAAGACCAGGGCTGAAAGCAGAGAACAAAACCCAGAAAAAAAAAAAATAATAATAATGTAGGGTTCAACATTTTAATATCTCACATCTTCCTCGGGCATTGTTTGGAGCACATGAACCAAATCCGCCGCTTCCATCCTGTGCCAGGTCACAAGTTAGCTGAGATGTTTTCAACAGGCGGTGATCAAAACGCAGCCCGTGCACGCATTCTTCTCCGTAACCTTTCTGCTTAGGCTCAGGCTATTAAAGCAACTGTAGCATGGCTCTGGAGGCTGCCGAGGGGCTAGGAAATATCCCCCTTTGTGCTATCTGTTCATCTCTGCTCACAGCTGAGATTGGTTAGCTTCTATTTGATGCCCCACGTAAGGGGCAGCAGTGGCTAAGGTGCCACCTGGATGCAGATGATGGACCATGGAGGAATGGTGCCCCAGTATCTGGCAGGAGGGCCACCAAAAGGGGAAGAGAGCTCACCCTGTTGCTCCCTCTAAGGAATGTCTGGGTACAGGCAGGCCATACAGGACCTTGCTGAGAAGGGCCAAAGGCATGTCACATCTCTAGGGCACACACTGGGCCAAACCAGACCCTGGGGACCCATCAGTGACTGTGATGGGCTGATAATGGCTTGTCGCCTCAGGATCCAGGCTACCACCACCCAGTACAGACCTCTTTCTGCCTAAAACACAGCCCATTGGAGGTTTTGTTAAGGCTTCATGTGCAAACTTTAATTCCTTAGAGGATATCAGGTTCATCAGTTAACTTGCTAAAGAAGCTGTCTTTTCAGTGTCAGATGTGTAGGATTCCAGATTTGCCCTATATAGATAAAAAGGGCCCCAGACTTCATACATCAATTGGAAAACAATGATCCGTGTACCCCTTCAACTCATGCACAGCAGCTTGCGAAGTACCAGTGTTGAAACAATCCTAGAGTCATAGAATGATGGAATGCTTTGGGTTGGAAGGGACCTCGAAGTCCATCTCATCCCAACCCCCTGCCATGGCAGGGACACCTCCCACCAGCCCAGGCTGCCCCCAGCCCCATCCAGCCTGGCCTTGGGCACCCCCAAGGATGGCTGGGCCCAAAAAGTCATGGTGAATGGTGTCAAATCCAGCTGGAAGTCGGGCATTAGTGGTGTCACCCAGGGCTCAGTAACGGGGCCAATTCTCATCAAATGTGGCTAAGGGAGCTGAGGTTATTTAGTCTGGTGAAGAGGAGGTTCAGGGAAGTCCTTATTGCACTCTACAGTTACCTTAAAGAAGGCTATAGAGAGGTGGAGATCAGGCTCTTCTCCCAAACACCAAGTGATAAGACAAGGGGAAATGGCCTCAAGTTGCACCAAGGTTTAGGCTGGATATTAGGAGAAATTTCTTTACTGAAAGGGTTGTGTGGCATTGGAATAGGCTGCCCAGGCTTCCCTAGTGTTTGAGTCACTGTCCCAGCATGTTTTCAAGAAATGTGTAGATTTGGAAAGTAGTAGCATGGTTCAGTGTTGGACATCAGTACTAGGTTAAAGGTTGGACTAGATGATCTTGGACTAGATTCCAACCTGAATGAGTTTATGATTCTATGATTCTATGATCCACACCTTTTCTGGGCAACCTATTCCAGTGTCTCACCACCCTCAGATTAAAGAATTTCTTCCTAAAATCTAATCTAAATCTTCCTGTTTTAGTTTACTCCTTGTCCTAACACCACACTTGCTGACAGACACCCTCCCCAGCTTTCCTGTAGCCCCCTTTAGGTACTGAAGGTACCTAAATCCAAAGGATGCACTGAACAAATAAAACACCTTTGGACACTGAGGTTCTTCCCTCTGGTGTTCCACGACACCATCCCAGCAATCACTGGCCAACAAGAAAAACTGAAGGAGACCCTTAGAGCCACATATTTAATATATGGAAATGGTTTCTGCCTTCAAACCAGTGCCACCACGAGCACTCCTTTTGCTGGAAAGGTGAGAGATGATTTGGGACATGGGCCCAAAAGGCCCTCGAGCAAATTACCTGGAGTGCCAGTGTGGAGCATCTCTTGGTGCTGATGAGTCTTCTATGGGGAAGAAGAGGACGTTTGTATCTCTTGACTGGCATTGGGCTCTCTCTGGAGGTACCCACTTGCTGCCTGGAAGCCATCAGGGTGCTCTATAGCTCCTGTCCCAGCATGATCCCCATCTACCTACAGGCATTTTCCTTCCCATCCCAACCTCACTGTCTCAAGCCCTGCCTTTCTCTTGAAGTGTCACCTGGAGCTAAAGGGACCAGGCATTGCTTCCTCCATTAAAGGTATCTGTATAGACACGCTCACATATTTCATCCATCCCTTCCCCTTGTCGCTAAAGGGCCCCGAGTCTTCCCTCAGCACCACAATCTTTCAAAACCATTTTCTTATCACAGTTTGCCTGCGGGAACAAAGTAAGCCCATCTGCACATCCACATCTTTGGGATTTTGCCATCTTTTGTGCAAACTTCCAAATTCCTATGAGTCTCATAGAAAGCAGCAGCCAGAGAGAGTCTGTTAAGTGTCTCGGCCCCAAAATCCCAACCGCAGGAAAAATCTGCATGTAGGTCTCAGAGAAACCAGACAGAAGGAAAAACTCAACAGGAAAGGCAACATCACTTGGGACACCATGCAGGGGAAGTATCCCTTATTAAACTCCAGATGATTTAGGAACCATTTGTACAGTTAAATCCCACAATGTGGAAGGCACATGTGAGAGAAAATGCCTTGAGATTTAAAGAAATCCTCTAAACAAGATGTTACTAAATAAACGTAATTAAGCCTGATCAGAAGGAATAGAGACCTCCTCCATGCCTGACCCTTAGAAATAATACAGAACACATTTCCCTGGCTGTAGCTGCCTGCTCTGCAGGAGGTGCAGGGAAATACCCTGCTGGATATATTCCCTCGCTATCATGACACCATGTCAATATGGGATTGGAAAAGCTGGGCTGGAGTCTCTGATGTACTGGTCACACATCCCCTTTCAATTACTGGCACCATTTGGTAGCCCCGTTCACTGTCACGACAGACAACCGGATGCATGGCAGATGTCAGAGCTGCAAACATGGCAGTGGACGTGTCCCAAGACTACACAGGGACAGCTCTGTGGGGATAGAAGATGGTGTTTCCTCATGTATGGCAGTGGTTTTGTGCTTCCTGGTGTTGTGCCCTCTGTTAGGGACATCAAATCTAATGTAGTCGCATAGGTATCACCAGCTGAGGATGTGGTTATGGTATGTACCCCCTCTGTTCAGCCAGCATTTCGCAAGGCAACATGCACACACTCAGTAGAAGCAGATCTTCCCTGACTCAGGCACAAGTGTTTGTCCTAATTGTGCAAGATGCTTCAAGTCATTGTCTTCCAGTTCCCACTGGTCACCATCCACGAACCTCGACAGGTCTTGAAAATGACAGCAGCTGGCAGAGTAGATGAGTAGGGGGTCATCTAGTCAAGATGCAGGAGAGCCAAGATGCAGGAGATCTTGGCTCATCTTGGAAGCAGAATCATAAGTTCATTGAACACAAAGAAACAACTTTTCTCCACCAACAAATTCTCCACCCAGAAAGGGATCAGCTACCAACACCATTCAGGTTAGACCCCCCCACCAAATTTTAGTGAGATGGCTTGACCTTATTCTTCAAGATCTCAAAACGAATGAGGGCTTAAGATCCCATATCCATCATGAGCAGATGCTGGAATGACTAAAGGATACCGATCTAAAATGGATATCATTTGGATACCATCAGAAATGGACATGTCAGCTTAAAATTATCAGCAGTCCAAGGCTGGAAGGCAGCAGGATGCACTACCAAGCTCCCTCAGACAAAGGCATGTATATCTTGATGATAGTTTTAATTATTTAGAGCTGACTTGTTAAAAATTCTGTGTCTCAGCTGAATTTAGGTAAGTTTCAGCAGTTCAAGCAGTTTTGAGAACAGGTGTAGAAGAAATGAGAATCTTTTTCATCTCAGAGTTGGGGAGAATACCTAGACAATCCTTCATCCTTGGGAAGTGTTGCATTGGGAGTCATTGGCTAAAAAAACACATGCCTTTGGGTTATGGAGTGTCGTTCCCAGACCGTTTGGCACTTTGGTGCTAAGACCCTTTGCAGGAGGAAAGCTTACAAAGGATTTTCTTCCCATGCTGTAACAAAGGCAGATTTTGTGTGTTCTGCAGGAAGCTCCTTGCTCTTGCAGCTGGAGCATTTAAAAGCTGTGTTTGCAAGGTGGTTTCCAGATGGGGTCACGATGCTGGAAGCAGAAATGGATGTTCGATTGCAAACCTAAAAGTGTAATCTTATAGAGAAAAGGGTGGCCAATCTTATAGGGAAAAGGGTGATGTACAATGGCCTTGCAGGAATGAGAGAATGTATAGGGCATTGCTGTGCATCTGAAGTCCCTTTTATTCTAGAAAGCAAGCAAAAACCTACTTAAAAATCATCCTTTTTACTTCCCCCCCCCCCCCCAGATCACAGTGCCTACAATTTACAAACCAAGAAAAGCAAAAGCTTTTCAGTGCATCCCAAGAGCAACTCCAACACTCACACCTCTGCAAAGTGAGCAAAGAGGAGCCTTTACGCTCTGCCAGCCGAGGTGTAATTAGTGAAAAGAAGCCCAAGTGTCCAGATATGCTGGTTGGGTAGCTCTGCTTAGCATTGTTTGCTTTTCCAGGAGCAAAAGGGAGCCCCAAAGCAGAGCAGATTCTTGTCAATACTGCATTGACTCAAGTTGTCTCTCAGAAGGAGCAAATCCTCACCTTTCACCTGGGCTGGCATTTTTCTTTCACACTTGCACATACACACCTGTAAAGGTAACTTGAAGTGATTGATATACAGATACATCCCTTGGCAAGGAGGGCTACGAGTCAGTTACCGAGGGGACCAGCAGATGCTGCACTCCTGTACCCAGGAGTGAAGAGCTTGCCAGGATACTGGCACATCTACAGCATCAAGAAAATAAATTATCAAGAGCAAAGGTAGTGATGTTCTAGCACAGGCACTAATGAGGACACAGCCTGAGAGGACCCCAAACCCATCAAATGTTCCCTCAGCCCTGCACACGTTCAAATCCCACTTCATTCTGGATCACATTGTCAGAACTAGAAAAAGATGAGAGGAAAAGGAGGGCTTATTGCCATCTTGTCTGCATTTCTTGAACAGAGAAAGGATGTCTTCTGTCATCAGCCCTTCCTGGGGTCACCACAAGACTCTTTAGCACCACAGAAAAAAGCTTTGTGTCTACAATACAGGGAATTAAATACATAATAGCGGTGAAAAGGGGGATAACAGCCATTTATGACATGAAACTCCATCAAGGTGAGGCTATTACTTTAGAAGAGAAAGAAATGGCAACAGGATGAGACTTGCAGCCCCCGTGTTCCCACAGCCTCGGTGCCAGTCACCTAACACAACCCTGGTACACGATCCCAGCTGCAAGCCAGGCGCAGCTCTCGGCAGCGCATAGGTTGCAATTCTGACTTACACAAAGAGAAAGAATAAGGAGCGATCATTAAAAATAATTAAAGCCACTCTAATACATGAGATTTTAAGCCTCCACTTCATATTTTATCTACTATGTATATATTACACTGTAGGATTAGATCTAATGCTAGGGGCAAGTTATCCCAAAATATAATGGTGCATTATAACCAGCACTTATTCCCGAAACCAAGCTTCCCAAAGAATATTTATTGGACCTCATGGCTCTCCTCATTTTTCCCCTTTTCCAAATATCTTTTGTAAAAGCAGGATTTTCCAGACTGCTAATTCATTAGGTCACAACATAAAACTCCAGCACAGAGACAATGACAAGATACAGAATACCCCTCACTTTCCCCCTTTGCGATATTTTTGCAGTAATCTGAACCACAAAGAGACACACATTACCTCGTCTCCTCACTTTATTGTTCCAGTGAACACCTCCAGAGTGCTTGGGCTGTGACCCACAGTGACTGCAATATATCCTCTATTTTCACTTACCTCGTCAATAAGAGACAAATTGAAAAGGGAGCATCTGAGATTCGGCACCATGCACCTGTAACGTGTTTCCGACTGCTTCTTCCTCTGAAGCCTCACCAAAGACGGAGACAGCGCTTGAACAGGGAAGAAGAAAACTCCAGTCTCTCTGGAGGACACAGTGAAAATCCTGCAGAGTCTGGGAAAACTAAGATAGCTGAGAGTCAACCCCGCGACTCTTGTTCTGCCAGAGAGCTGCAGCTGGTGCCAGTGAAATATTTATGCAAAGACAGCAGATGTTGCGAGCAAAGTATGAAGAAAAACATGAGAGCTGCAGTACTAGGTCGGGGCACCCAGTGCAATGCATGCTTTCTATGGTGCCCAACATCAGGTGGTAAAGAAGGATGCAAGAACAGGACAAGCCCATGGAGACATCTCCATCTTTGAAATCTCCAGAGACCTGAAGCTTAGGAAGTTTCTGACACACAGATTGCATCCTGGAAATGCCCTTGCATTCAGAACCTCATGTGAACTTTTCTTCTATGGATTTGCTTGCAATGGAAACCATTTAAGCTTTTTATCATTCACAGTGTCCTGTAGCAATGAGTCCCACAGTTTTATTACATGCTGTACGAAAATATTATGTCATAGAATCATATGATCATAAAAACATAGAATCATAGAATCCCAGAATGGTTTGGGTTGGAAGGAACCTTAAAGACCATATAACTCCAACCCCCTGCCATGGGCACGGACACCCCCCACCAGACCAGGTTGCTCAAAGCCCCATCCAGCCTGGCCTTTAAATAGCTTTTAAAATTTGGGAGAGATGTTGCCTCTTCCTTCCATATCAACACTGCCATTTTTAAGGCCTAGGAACACTTGTCTGTACTTCAACAGAAAGATCAGAAATGACATTTTAGCACCAATAGAGCAGCCTGGACAGTACCAAAGTGCTTGCGCCCACAGAGAGACTGAAGAAACCCAGAATATCCACACGACCATCTTTTAACACAGAGGGCAGCTCAGTTGAACCCAGGCCTTGCCTAGCAATGACTACAGATGTAAGGTTGGCTGAGCACTAAATGCAAACACTCATTGCTCCTGGAAATCCCTGGTGTCTGCGTGGTATCAGTCCCTTCTCCAAGAGACCTTTGAAGCAAAGCAAAGCCCACAAGAGCACGGCGTGGCCGGTGCTGCAGGGGAGGTGGGCATTGCTGCCTCCCATGCGGGTCAGAGGATGGCGAGGGCCTGAATCTTCAATTTTTTGGTGAAAGATGAGAGGAAACTAAGTGTCCTGCGCCAAGAGTAAGCACAGCCCTGCCGAGAAATCCCCAGCAACTTTCCTACTGCCTTCAAATCATTCTCCCAGTTCTCCAGCCCTCATCTGGAGGCAAACAGGTCATTCATAATCCATCCAGCACAAAACACCCACCATAACTGCCCTGTCAAAAAGAGGAAATAAATCTAAAATTGTTCATTTCAGTAAAAACATAAAAGGCAGGAGGGAGCTGCTGTACTGCTGGCTGAAGGGTTAATCGTGGTGCTATCCAGAGACAGCTCCTTTCCGAGCTCATCTCCCAGCTGCTGGGCTCTGGTCTGCTTAATGAAGACGGATTGCCTCGAGGAGGCCACCTCTGTCTAGACTGCCCGTGGCCCCTTTTATTACCCCCACCCACACAAGTGAACTCAGGATCCAGGCACGGTGAAATTCCAGGCAACAGAGCAGCAAGTGAATAAATTGAGTTTGCTCAGAGCAAACCGAGCCAGGTCTTCCCCAGCTGCTTTCTGGGATTCTCTGGGGGCTAGTAAGTGCTGAGCCACCGACATCATTTTGTCAATGCAGGCTCGGAGAACATTTCATTTCTTTGTCCTGACCTGTATTCATGGAGTTTGCAGTAACCTACTGCCTCCAAGACCTCTTGATTTTATTTATGACAGCACTGGGAAACTTGTGTCCTTGCTGCAACAGCTTGGCTGGGCTATTGCAGCCCTCGACTTGCAGCTTGTACCTACCAGCCTGTGGAAAGGCAAAAACTTTGCAGCATCTCCTGCTGAGAGCACCCTGGAGTGCAGGGCATCTGCCTCACAGCCCCTCCACAAGACAGTGGGTTCTGTATGGACGCAAGGAGAACATCAGATCATTGATGGGCTGGTCAACTACAGAAAGCCTGCAGGCCATGCATATGTTGTTGAAAATGTGGAATAAGGAAATGTCATAGAATCATAGAATGGTTTGGAAGGGAACACAAAGCCCATCTAATTCCAGCCCCTGCCATGGCAGGGACACCTCCCACCAGCCCAGGCTGCCCCCAGCCCCATCCAGCCTGGCCTTGGGCACCCCCAGGGATGGGGCAGCCACAGCTCCTCTGGGCAGCCTGTTCCACTGCCTTACTACTCTTTGCATAAAGAATTTCTGCCTAATATCTCATCTAAATCTAGCCTCTCATAGTTTAAAACCATTACTCCTATTCTATCACTACGCTCCCTAATAAAGGGTATTCCAGCCTTGAGGCCAAGAGGTGCAATAAAGTTTCTGTCCACAGAGCTAAACTACCTTAATCCCTCCATCCTGAAATAGGAGTTGTATTGACACTGCCTGGCCTTTGTTCCATGCTAGGCTGTGCATTATTTGGGCCTGTGATAGATCCCCTAATCTAAAGTCATGCCAGGGGCTGTGCTAAGAGAGGAACAAATTTTCTGTCCACTCACCTAGGAGCCCCAGTCCTGCACCATGATGTCCCACAGATCCTTACAACAGGAGCGAACAGAAGTCACAGGTGCAGCAATAAAGAGAGTGGACCTAGGCACCACATCTGTTCTCTGAACACACTATTGGAACCAGTAAAAGAAGAGAAGGGGGAGGAAGACTCCCCCCCCATAGGAATGGAGGGGTAAGAAACAGGCATGGATATATTCCAAGTGCTAAAAAATTTAAGGTAGTAGAAGCTTTCCAGCCCTCTCAGCTGGGATTTTGGGACAACTTCCCAATACCTTGTTGGAGTTCATGTGGAGTCATGTCAGCTTACTCAGGGAGTGGCATGGTTTCATAGTCCTTTATTGGACCATGAAGCTTCATCAGAATAGATGGTACGTCCAACCTTCAAATCTCTTGTGTCCCACAGTGCACTGAAACTACAGCTTGGCACCACGAGGTTGGGAAGAACTCCAACTCCCCTGATGCAAAAGCAACAAAGGTTGCAGAAACATTAATAATGGACAAGATACACAGATATGTCAGCTGTGATCCACCCAGCTTTTACTGAAGGAAATGTGAATTTGGGTCCAAAATTTAAAGTACATAGAATGAAAAACTGAGCACTGAACAAATGAAGGTCTGGGAAGTGGACTGCAAGGCCACAGCTTGCACAGCTCCTTAGTACCTTGAGATGTATTCCCTTTAATTTCCCTGTCTGAAGGATTTTAAAGCAAGAGGCTCTACCTCGGTTGAATGCATAGTTTAGATGTTTAATGATAATGATTCTCTGATGCCTTGAGGGTACGCAGAATTACCACGTTCGTTCCTCATCTCAAGGCACAAGGGGGGCCAAACTCAGTCCTAAATCATACAAAAAATCAGTCCTGTAGGTTATCACGCACGGTCCCATGCCTGCAACCCTTCATGAACGCTCAACCCTCTTGCTGCAGAAAGGGAACAGATGTGTGCAAGGAGACCCGTTGGCAAGCCTGAGCGGGGAGGACAAGCTGAGCTCACGAGTGCTGCTTTCCAGGGGCAAGGTGCATTTGAGCAGCTGGTGCTGGGGCTCAGGACCAAGCATTTGGAGGGAAGCCAGTTAAATGCAAGGCTTGAAAAGACCAGAAAAGATGCCAACGTTTCGATACAGCTAACTGATTCACTTCCTGGACAATAGTAAAAAGAGTAGAAGAAAACACAACAACTCTTTTTCTCCTCTTTGTGTGTGGGGGTTATTTTAATTGAAAGAATATTTCTGTGAGATCCCATCAATCACCTCCAGAAAGTCATGCTCAGTGCTCACCTAAAGCATTGAGAGACATCTCCAATGCGGGGAGATTCTCAGAAGGGAAAACTGCTTCAGGTTGAAGTTCTTCCAGCTCATGTAAAGAGATGTCAAGTTAATGAACCTAAGGAATGAGGAGGAGGAAGGGGGAGAGGGATGAAAAAAAAAAAAAAAAAAAAAAAAAAAAAGCTATTTCCATTTTCTCCCCCCAAAATATGCCTGGAGTTTTTAGCCTTTACCATTTTTGACAAGTAGTAACACACATAGGCAGTTCCAGCACCAGTACAACTTGATCAAGGAGGTCTGCCTTGGAAATCACCCAAATAAAACTTGGCAGAGAAAAAAAATAAAATTAAAAAAAAATAAAATAAAATGAGGGAGTTTAAGAAGTGACAGAGGAGAAAAAAGGCCAGATCCTCAGCCAAGCAATTTCTTACATCTCCTCTTTGCCCAGGGAGCCCTGATAATAAGTGGCAGGCTCTGAATATGTCAGAGAAACATTTGTAAGTGAGAAAAGCAGCTCACGTCCCTCACCAAAAATGAAATGGTTGAGACAGCAGGAATGTCTCCTGCTTCATCCAGAGAAACGGCGATCATTTCTGAAACATATGGGAAGTGAGAATGTGCAAGTTGCTGAGATACAATGCACTTAGCAAATACCTGAAATTGCTGGGAAAATATCTACTGAAGAGGGAGTGGGAGGAATATTTGGGGGACCTGGAAGATGTAAAACCCAGGAATGTGAACATTTAAAGAGAGGGAGAGACCTACCCCTTCTAATGCACCTAAAAATACATCAGTGATTTATTTTAGTTATTTTTAAAGCTATGTGATATGACAAAGGAAATAGAAATTCTAAGCTGACTACCACAAAAACCTTCCTGACAGAGAAGCAAAAGACTCCTCCCATGGCCAAAGCTGTAAAAGCCCAAGGGTTGAGGGCATTTCAAACAAAGCTGGTGAAAGTAGAGCGGCACTTCTTGAATTTCAGTTGCTGCACATTCTCAAAACAAAGGCAAAGGAGCTGAGATGGAAAGACTTGGAGAGCTGCACAGCAACAAGAGAGCTGCCAGCAGAGCAACTGTTTTAGGACATGAGTTTTCTCCCCCAAAAGTATTCATCGACATTGGGGTTAGATAAATTCTGGTTTCAAGCATAGAAAAGGGACCTGTTTCTTACTATTCCTCTAACACAAACAGAATAGCTTGGGTTGCAAGGGACTTTAAAGATCATCTAACAAATAGCTACCTACCATGGGGATACATAATATTGGACAAGAGAAATCAAGCTCCCAGGGTTTGTTTCCTTCCTTTTGCCCTGACTGACTCTGCCTGTGTTTGCAGCTTAACTGTCCCCTTCAGAAAATGGGATTAATAACAGTAATCTGCTGAGAAAAAGCACTGTCAGACACAAGAACTGTGCATGGCAAATTCGCCTTGGCCTTCCTTTTTTTTTTTTTTTTTTTTACCCGGATTTTTTGTTGGTTTTTTTTTTTTTATATTTTACAAGGGGTTTGGTGAAAAGGCTGGATTTTTTTTTTTTTTTTTTTTTTTTCTTGCAGGCAGTTGTTCCCTATAACTGAATTCCTTGCAAAATAAAGAAGAGATTTAAGGTTTTGAACCAATGATAGCTCTGAGAATTTGGGAGGTGTTATGCAGAGGGTCAGCTCTTGGGTTTATTTCTACCAGTTTTCATCACGAGCATGTTCACTGAATACCTGTCAGCACAGCCAAATGCCACAAGAGTTCTTCATCTTCTAGTAGGAGAAACAGCAGGATTTGATTCAGGCATGAGCAGGATCACAAATGGAGAGGAGAGGAGGCTGTTGAGGCACCTCACCTCAGGAGGCACCATGAAGGGTTTCTAGAGCCACCAGGGCACTGAGTATCTGTGTGTCTAGTGCTTCTCACTGAGTTATTCAGCCCCTCTACTACCAAAGCCCTAACCCTCGCACTCTCCTCCCACCCTGTGAATATTCAACGTGCTCAAAACCATATAAACCATCAGAGGCATCTCAGCTCTTCTCTCATCTCAATGAAGCTCTGCAGGGAGAGAAAAGCAGAGTAGTCCAGCTCATTTCAGATGCCAGCTAAAAGGCAGTCAGTCCATCACCACTGACCAGTCTGTCACTTCACCAGTTTTCCCACTCTTTGGAAATGTCCTTAACACCAAAAATGAAGTCCGAGTCAATTGGAGACAGTCCAGCTTGCTGCTTCTGAATCTGTTCTCTTGAATATCCACCATGAAAAAAATATCATTACCATCGTCATTAGGACATTATCGTTAAAGATGATACATCACACACCATTTCAGCAGAGACACCATTCCTGGAAGGGAGAAGAGAGATTTGAATGAACAGTGCGATATATAGACCGACCAAAAATGCTGGTAAATAAAGGAAGGCCAAGGTGGAACTCAGATCTATTAAAACCTGTTAATGTCTCCACTTTCAGTAATTCTTACTGATAAATAGCATATCGTTAAGTATGGCATCTCCATCTGACCACAAAGTCAAAGGTGAAATAGCCTAAGGTGAAGCCAAAGGTGACTTCTATGGTGAAATAATTAATTACTTGTAAATTTAATGTACAATTTACAATGTAAACTGTAGTTTATGCAGTTAGAAATCAGCATTTTTTAGCGTGCTCTGTTTGTGCCTTTCAAAACCTAATGACTAGCTAGGACTGCGAATTCACTGTCTCAGAGATGCTTAAATTAAACATGCTATGAAACAGGAAAAAAGTGGTTTGATTGATTTGCTTCCCATGCAATGAGAATTCAGTTTAATTCTCAGAAAAAGCCAAGCTTTTAAAAAAAAAAAGAAAAAAGAAAAAAAGAAAAAAAAGAAAAGAGAGAGAGAGAAAACCTTTCCAGGAAAGCAAAGCTTTGAGATTTTACTCATATCAAAATGTCAAAATCTCTGGTGTTTTGTCAGATTTTGCCATACCCAACAGGCTCAAAACAATTCTTTCTGGAAATGAAACAAGAACCTTTCACGCAGGAGCTTACAGCTCCGTCTGGTTTTGCCCATCACTGTATTTGTTCCCAAAGCAAAGACCAAAAATCTGTGTCTCTTTGGGGAATCAAGCCCTGACTGTTGGCATACCAGGGCTGGGAAAAGTGGCAAACCTCTGAACAAAATAGGTTTCCTAAGTTCCTTGTTCCCATTTTCTTCCTGACGTTTGGGCAATTGCTCACAATGCAGGCAGAGCTGAAGGACAGATTTCTGATGTATTCGCTAAGTCAACGCAAACGCCTTCACCCTGCATCGTTCCGCTTTGAACTGTATTTCAGAAGTCAGGAATTCAAAATGCTGCCAGGCCTTATTCAAGCCTTGAAGTGCTACAGATTTGTACTAGAGAAAACACCCCCCCACACACTCCGCCAGCCTGCTTTCCAGGCAGAAACAGACTCCCCAGTGTTTCCATGATGTGAAAACGTGTTTTGTTTTATTTCAGCCATCTCTGAAGAAAATCAAAATAATGCTGGCAGAAGCAAGATGATGTTTGTAGGTAGAAGTAATATCTTTTACGAGAGCATCTGCTGTTGTTGGAAAAAAAAGCAGATAAGCCCTGGGCAGTAAAGAAAAGCTTTTGTCTTATAGCTGAAAGCTTATTTAATTTTCCAGCTATATTATTTCAACCTACAAACCTCATCTTGTCTGTGTGCTTAGACCTTTCCAACTGCAAAAATGTGGCCTCAAGAGCATTGCTGTCCATTCACAGTATGCAAGACAACTTGGCTGCGTTTTCAACAAATTAGTGTTTGCTCCTGGTAGAGAGATGGGGCTGAGAAATCACTCCTGCTCATCAGATGCTTACCCTGACATCACTGGCTTTGCGTCTTTTCAATACAACGTAGGTGGGCTGAATTTTAAATGACTTCTGAAATTGATTTTTTTTTATATTAATATATATATTTTGTATTTTCTGGCATGATTTGTCATTCATTTCAATTTCATATAATTGACATGAACTGAATTTTCAATAAACTGATTTTTTATTTTAATGGGAGAGAAATATACTCGTAGATCTGTGATGGGGATTGCATGTAAGGTATACACCAACCTGCAAACAAGGAGCTCGGCATGTTGGCCCAGCATCACAGCTGGGATGAATTGATTTCACTCCACGCAAAGGAAAAAGGCAAGTCCAGGAGCTACATCCTCTAGCCCTGTACTGAGGTGACCTGGAAGTTTTTGCAGAGATATGAGCCCCCATCTCCTAAGAATTAGACCATGAACTCTCCTCTGCCTGACAATTCATCCCAGACCCTACCTTGTAGTTATAACATTAGAAAGGATGTTAAGTACTCACTAACCCAGACGAAACTGCCCTCCCAGAGGTGCCAGGCTACAATGAACAGCTCAAAATGCTTTATGAGCTGAGATTTTGGTTTTACAGTTACACTGGAGCAGTTCAAAAGAGGCAATTTGTTCTGTGGCTTAATGCATTTAGGAGCCAAGGTGCAGCACATTTATTGTGGCAGAAAAACAATCTCAGCCCCCCTACCCTTTGAAACACAAAGAAAGCAAATGAAAGCGCAGAAGTGAGCACCCAAGGTAGCAAAAGCTTATTAGTGAAGGGAATAGAAAAATCGATCATTCTGACCTGTGCAGCAGCTGAGGATGTGGAAGCAGGAAACCCTGGAGACATTACAGAGAGCCAGCAAACCTTAGCAATCTACTTTGTTTCTTGCTAATGAACCATGGTGCTTTTTAATAATATATAAACCATTTAAAAGGACTTGATGGGAAGCTCAAGAAAGTCAGTCAAAGCCTTTCTACCTGGAGCGAGGTCAGAAAACACTTAATTTTTTTTGTGAAAAGGGGGAACAATGAACTTCTGCCCACCACAGACCAAGAATTAAGCAAAATCATCGGGGTCCAGACAGTGTCTGTGATGCTTGGATTCCCAAAGTGTTATTTTCTGGCAGATTGTTCTCTTAGAGAGTATATCCCAAGCCAAGAATCCTGGTATCATCACAAGAGAGACTCCAGATTCCTTGGGTCTCAGGTACTTTTAACAAGAGACTTCAGGGTTTCTATTCGTAGGCAAAACCCACAAGGTACCCAAGGATTCCTGGTTGTCATTGCCATTGTTTCCAGGCTTTCAGCCATAGCTCTTGTAAACCCTGCGGGCACACACTCCAGCCAGACTTGGTTTCCAGCCCCAGCTTCCACATAAGGTGCATGGAGGTCCTGGGATCTTCAGCTTGTGGAGTTGAGGAGCCTAGAAGCTCTCACAGTGAGCAAATTAAATGGGCAATCCTGGCAGTTTCGTCACTGTCATTAGCTGCTTTTAACAGCAGAGAAACTGCCAAGACTGTCACATTCCCTGAAGAGCTGGAAATCATAAGGGCTTCATTTTTGGACTCACCGTAGTTCTTTGCAACGTTTTCATGGGATTTCACGCTTGTGGTATTTAAGGAAAAAAAAAAAAAAAGATTTGGGTCTGATTCAGATCAAACCTTTATTAAAAATAGATGAACCATGACAATCCCACTTTTTGATCTGTTTGGCTTCTCTTGATCACAGAGGGCTTTGGCAGATGCTGGTACACACTCAGCACGGCTCCGCTCAAGTTTGGGAACGACCCCTCACCCATGACTGATACATAGCTGTGTTAACAACACAAAACTCAAATTGCTCCAACTGCAGAAATGCAAAAACATAACTCTAGGTACAGGGATAATGAGTTACAGGGCAATAACACAATCTAACAGTGACAAAGAAAGACTGAAGATGCCATAGACACTGTATTAGATCCTGCTGAAAGTCCATGCCAGACTGGAGAGTCCATATATTGGGGCAGGATCCTTGGAGTGGTCGTGCTGTTTAAATTCCTGGTTTTATGACGATTGACACAACAGTGTCTTCATCCTGAGGAAGGAAGCCAAACTGCCAAGACATGAAGGTAAATTAATAAATGCATCACTGCAGATGGGGTTTGCACAGCACCTGTGTGCAGTTTGTCCCCACACCAAATAACTATCCCACCCAAACCCTTCACCTCCAGCACTACAACGCCCTGCTCTCCCACCTCAACATGTGCTGGGTCATGGCCAGAAAAACAAGCGGAACTGGTTAATTCTTTTGAAAGATGATATTATTTTTATTTTCCATCTTCCCTGAGAAGTAGCTGGAACCTCCTGGCGCCACTGTCCTGGCTGGTCCCCAAACCACCCTGATGACGCTACTTACCCACTTCTTACTCCTTCCTCCCCTCACTGTACCTTTCCCAAATTTTCCCCTCCTCAGACCCAATTCTGCTGTTTCTGTACCCAAATTCTGTGTTTCTCACAGGGCTGCCTGTGGGCTGGGAGCACAGCCAGGCCTCCCGGGAGGCTCCACCACAGGCATCAGGCAAACTATTTCACATCTAAGCTAAAATTTTATTATCTAAACCCAAAATATCCATCGGCAACAGCTCCTCAGCGGCGTTTGAGCCTCCCCCCCCCCCCCCCCCTCCCCCCCCCCCCCCCCCCCCCCCCGGCCCCCCCCCCCCCATACCCCCCCCATCGAAACTACAACTCCCATCATGCCCCGCGGGCACAGCACCTGCGGGAAGAACCGGGGACGCGTCGCGGGGGCCGCCGGGAGTTGTAGTTTTTTCCGTGCCGGAGCCTCGGTGGCGGTGAACGTAGGACGGGCGGGGAGCGAACTACCGGCTCCCGGGAGGAAGCGGGGGCGGCGGGGCCGACAGGACCGGGGCCTCGGCCCGGGACCGGGATGCGGTGGCGGTCTGGGACGGTGTCTCCTTGCTCGGAGCGGCACCATGCACCCGGCCGCGGCGGTGTGCCTGGTGTTCGGCGGCTGCTGCAGCAACGTGGTGTTCCTGGAGCTGCTGGCCAGGTGAGGTGGGGGGGGGGGGGGGGGTGGGCAGAGGTTTTTGGGGTAAAACGGGCGGCAAGCAGTGAGGTTTGGGGCAGGAATGGTGTCAGGGGACGGGGAGGGTCCCCTGGGCTGAAGGCCGCAGCGACCTCGGTGTCAGGGACTTGGGGTGGTGAGGGAGCGGCCTCGGTGCCTTCGGGGGTCTCTGAGGGGCTTGGGGGGCTCTGAGAGGATTTGGGGGCTCTGAGCGGATTTGGGCCGCTCAGAGACAGCCAGAGGGGGGTCTGCAGCCCTCAGGGGTGGTAGGGGACATTTGTAGCTTGGGGAGCAGGCCCAAGCCCCGGGGCTCCTTGGTGAGGTCAATGGCACCAAGAGGGGATGATGTTTGGGGTACGTGTGGGCACTGCATCCCCTTCCAAACCCTTATGGATGAAGGCCAGCACAGCTTGGAGAAGGTGATCATCGCAGATCTAAAGAGAAAAAGGAGCCAAATAGAGCCTGGATCTGTCAAGCCAGCGGTGGGGTTACTTGCTTCAAAGTGGGAGAGCAGGATGCGGGTCCTGTGAGGTGAGGTCGCCCATCGCTGGATAAATCAAGAAGCAAGAAAAATCAAGAAATCAAGAAATCTTCGTTTCCAACCCTAATGATTCTGTGATCCTGGAAGGAAACACTATGCCTGACAAGATGTTGTTCCTCTTGGGGATTGCTCTAAGCTCTGCCTTTCCTGCCTTCTTTGTGCTTCGGCCTCGGCGAGGGAGATGGAATATCCCCCTTCAAAATAAAGAGAGCTTTGGGTTGAGGATTATCCATTTGCTTGCCACCACACTTATGTTACTTCCAGGCAGACATTAAAACAAAAACAAGCCATTTGGCCCTACTGAAAGTCCAAATTAGGTATCTTAAACCCCAGAAGTCCAATCGCAGATACCTAGGAAAAGCTGCTTTTCACACACCGGCATCTCCTGAGCGTTGCCTCACGTCTGCTTTAGAAATTTCCCCAGTTCCTGTGCCCCACCCTTGCCTTTGTTCACCTTCAGTCCCCAAACTGGGGCAGCACTGCTTGTTTCTATGAGTCTTGCTGTTGTCTGGAGGGGAAAGTCCCTCCTGAAAATGAATCTGCCCGTAACAAAGAAAGTCTTGGAGCAGGATCACAGGAAAAGGCAGTGACCAGACATAGTCAAGTGGGGAATAACAAAGGTAATTGAAAGAAATTTGCTCAGGATTTATGTGGAAAGAGTAAAAGAATGAGGACTGTTTAGTCTAGAGGTGCCTGAAGACAGACAAAAGACTTTGAATGTGTGGAGAACGGCTGCGGGAAAGACAAAATATATATATTTTTTCTGCTGGGCGCTGGAGAGAGGACAAGAAATAATGGGCTTCTATTGCCATGCAAGGGTTTTAAAGCAGGACAAAAACAAAATAAAACAAAACAGGTTTTATATGTTCTGGTGTCCTTTCCTGGCTGACCTTGGGGACTGTCTTGGAGCTGTGATGCTGGAGCTTTGTGGGGTGTATGTACAGGCCTGGTTAGAAAGCCCACGATGTGCATGTGGCCTTCTGAAGCTGTGTCCGTGGGAGATGTCTTCCCTGCAAAGTCCTTAAAAATATTCCTTATAGTCCTTAAAACTATTTCAGGCTCAGTGGGGTTTCTTCCCTTTGCGGCACAAACTTTGGGGGGTGTCTTGCTGTTCTGCAGGTGCCATCGAAGGCATTCTGTGTGAAATCTGGAGCCTTCTGCACCGATGGACAGAAATAATTCTTGGAAAAGTGATTTGGATGTCCTGGACTCAGTCCAAATGACAGCACTCTGCATTAACATGACCCAAGCTGATGCCCAGAAGCGGGGCTGTTCCATTTTGTTCCCCACCGATGTGGCCAGGAGCCCCACTCCATCTGCTTTATCCCTGCCAGCCCGGGCAGTCCTCGGAGGCAGGGTGACAATCCCAACAATTCCCTCGTGGTGCTTCTTCGTTGCTTCCAGAGGACTCTCCATCAGTTATCTACAACTAAAGCAGATCTTTGGTTGATAGATGCAGCCCTTGGGCATTTCTTTTAAGGCTATCGGTGTGTTAGGACTGTGAGTCAAAGGCACGGGCAGGTACAGCCTGGTTTTTTTTTGTTTGCCCTTTTTATTATCAGTCAAAATACAACCCTCTGTCAACACCTTACTGATAATATGAGGCCGTATACACAGCTAGTGACTGGATGCAAGGGTCTTTGGACTGGGAAGAAATAAAGTCTAGAGCATGGAAACTGTCTAGGTTTATTCCAAGTTTACTCTTGCTTTCTGTTTTCCTACAGAGATAAGGTTTACAGTCCCGTGGCCTGGCCTCATCTACAGTTCAGCCTCTCTTCTCTTCCCCCATATAACTTTTGAACCTCATAACCACGCTGCACAGCAGGCATTGAAGTCTTGAGGTTAATTAATCCCTGAGGGACACGAAAATTGGCAGGTGGGTAGAGGGGAGGCGCTCAGGCTGGGGCAGGCACCAGAAGCTGCACTTTCCAGGAGCTGTTTGGTGGTTAGGGGAGCAAAGCGCGTGCTTGTGCAGCTGGGAATCGGCAGCACGCTGCCTTTCTGGTCAGTTTTCAGCATCCGCATTGCACCGGAGAAAGGTGCCGTGCCTCCCGCTGCAAATAACAGCGAGCTTTCAGATTTATTGACATGTCACAGCTTCCTCTGAGCCCGCAGCTGACTGTGTGCCTCCTGGGAAATCCTCTCCTGCTCCCTGTAAGCCTCTTGGGAAGAAGGCAGAGCCTGCAGCACCAAGGGGTGAGCTGCGTGCAGGGAGTGTTGGTTCGGTGTCTTGCCCTCATATGCAGTTCGTCTCCCCTCGGATCAAACCCAGAAGGTTGATTTGCTCAAAGCTGGTACCGTTGCCACTCTGGGGCTCTCTGAGGTGATGGGAAGTTACACAGACCCTGATCCGAGCAGTTCCCTCTTTCACTTCCTGACCCGTGTCACCACAAGCCCTGCGGAGGGAGTGGCTGCTTGCTTCCTCTTTGGGAATGGCAGGGGAAGTTGCTGGGATTGCTGCACGCGCATCCAGACAAGTGTGGGTGAGTAAATCCCCAGCAGGGAGGCGTTTAACAGGAGCAGGAGGAAAACCTGGATGGATAAAGCTCAAAATCCCCCAGGTTGATGCCGACGGTGGGAGCTGCCAGCCAGTTGTTATCACAGCCCAGCGCACCGCGCGTTCTCTGTGACGTTGCTCTAATATTTCTCATCCTTCTCCTCACCTGCAGGCAGTTTCCAGGATGCGGGAACATCGTGACGTTCTCCCAGTTCTTATTTATCGCCGTGGAAGGCTTTATCTTCGAAGCCAACTTCGGGAGGAAGCGGCCGGCCATACCCATGAGGTACGGTGGATCTCGACGCTTTGCCTTGTTGCAGACCGACGGGCTATCTGGTATCTCAAGAAGTGTTTAATAAAATGCCTTATCCGTTTATCCTGTCCAAATCCCTCCGCGAAGCCTCGCTGAGAACCGGTCAAAGTGAGAACTCCTTGTTTATTGAGAATACTTCGTAGGAAATTGCCCTCAGATTGCATCTATCCAAGGAGCAGGAGGATATTTTATACAGTTTGCTAAGCTGGAGGAGCTTGCAGGGGCTTGGTGCAGTAGGCGTGGGAGGGAGAGGTTTACTGGAAATCTACTGCATTTCCCTGTCAGGGCTTGCCTTGTTCCCTGGCACTTTCATTCTCACAAAGCCGAGGGCAAATTTAGTGCCGTTTGTGGCTGCATCCCAGCAAGGAGCTCTCTAGGTTAGGTCTAGGACCACGGAGGTGTTCAACGTGGGTTCCAACGGCTTCTTTCATGCAGGGTAGCGATGCCTGCTGGCAGGAATTGAATCCCTTCCAACCAAGCCTTGTCTTACGCCACTGTCCTTAGGAAAGAGAGGTCTGGGGGGAGACCATGCGAAGAGATTCCAGCTGGTGACACAAACCGAGCCAGTGCATGTCAGTCCCCTTCCCTTTTTAAGGACTTCCCTGCTATATCCAAACGGGATCGATCTTGGGAGTCATTAACACAGACCCAGGAGCCACGCGGGTTCCTGCTCAGCTCCAGACCTCTCTTTGTGCCTCTTCACCTGTTTGTAACGCGTGTCCCAGCCTCCCAGGAGCTACGTGCACAGCCGTGAGCTGGTTTTGCCGAGCACCGCTTTGTGTTTCAGGTATTATCTCATCATGGTGGCCATGTTCTTCACGGTCAGTGTGGTGAATAACTATGCCCTGAACTTAAACATCGCCATGCCGCTGCACATGATCTTCAGATCGGTGAGTATTGCTGCGACATCTCTTCCCGTCATCTCTGCAAGCACTTTCCTTGTTCTTTCACCCTCTTTTTTTTCCCCTGAGGACAACAAAACCTTGTGCAAAACGAATTCCGTCTTAATTGTGGGGAGAGCAACCTCGCTGTGAAGCTGAACTTTGAGTTTTATTTCAGTGCTGACCATTAAACGTCAACGTAACGTCCCTGAACAGATGAAGAACCTGAAGCTGGAACAAACCTCATCGTTCCCAAAGCGATGGGGAATCAACAGTGACCAAGACAACGGAGTCGTGGCTGTTGGGAACAGCAAGCTGTGCTGGGGAAGCTGTTCACCCGCAACATATCGCGGGTTGAGATACCTGCAGCCAAAAGAGGTTAAAAAGAACTAAAGCAGGGCGCTAGGAGCCCTGTCCCACGTTCAGTGCTGCGAGATGGTCAAGGCACAGAAGGCCAAGAGATCCTCATCACCCGTTTGCTCCAGCATCCTTGTTCCCAAGCCACCCTCACTTCTCCCCTCCTCCTAGCCAGGCTCCCTCCACCCTGTCAGTCTCTGAACCTGTTCTGGCATTTCTCTTCGTGTTTTTGTGTTAGTTACTCGTGGTATTTCTTTGGGGCAGCTGCCTCAGGCCAACAAATTTTGTCGTGCTGACCTGTTTTGTTTTGTTTTTCCCCTCCTCTCTTCTTTTCCCAGGGCTCTCTCATAGCGAGCATGGCTCTCGGGATCATCATTTTGAAAAAAAGGTAAATCACGAGCACCTTTCTTATACCATCAGGGAATGCCCTGCCACTGGCTTCGTCCTGGCTGGTGTTTAGAGCCTTACCCTCTCCTGGTAAATATCCTTGGCTGACTGACAGGGAGGTTGGGGCACAGAAGGCGTGCCTGGACTCGAGCAGTTCCCTCTTCTGCACTCCCACTGCTCCTCGCTCCTTCATTTAAGGCAAGTGTAGACAGAAGAAAGAGCTCCGGACCAGAATGTTAGCTCTTTTCCTTCCTCTTTCGTCCCAGTACTGCCCCTCGAGGACGGATCTGGCTGGGAGGAAGATAACTTTCTTCATAGCAGCCCGTGGAGAACTGTGTTTGGGATTTGTGGCTAAAACAGCGTCGGTGTCACACAGATGTTTTGGCTGTTGCTGGACAGTGCTTACACGGTGGCAAAGCTTTCTCTTTTTTGCACTCTGCCCCCCTTCGCAGTGAGCAGGATGGGGGTGGGCAAGAATTTGAGAGGGGATACGGAAAGAAGAGCTGACCCCAAATGGCCAGAGGGATATTCCGTGCCCTGTAACGTGCACAGCAGAGGAAACCAGGGTAGAGGAAGAAGAGGGTCAGGGCACCTTGGCTTCTAAAATATCCATGCTCATGGGAGGAGGTGCGAGATCACTTTTGCATTGTTATTTGTTAGTTTTTTCCTCACCTATTCAACGATCTTGACCTCGACCCACGAGTTTTCTTGCTTCCCATCTCGGGGTCAGCCCACCACGGCAGGCAAAGACATCGGGACAGGATGGGCCTCTCACCTGCCTGGGGTCTGGTTGCGAGACCAATGTGGGCACGGGTTCTTTGCCACAAAGAGACCTTGGTCCAAAAACCTTCTTTTTTTGGTGCATTTGGAGCAAGTTGGCCTTCTGTCCCCAGCCAAGTCCAGTGTTAGGTATTGGGTACATGCCAATTATCTTAGGTTTATACCGAGGTAATGGAGCAAAACGCCAAGCAAGGGAGAAGGAACTGAGCGATGCGAGGCTGGGCTGGGTCACTGACACCTCTCTTCTCTCCTCCCCGCAGGTACAGCATGTCTAAATACACGTCCATAGCCCTGGTGTCCCTGGGGATCTTCACCTGCACTTTCATGTCTGCAAAGCAAGTGGTAAGGATTGGAGGGGGCCTGAGGTCACAGCTCTGAACCTTTCTGACAGGAGGAGCTGCCCTGGGCACCTTCAGCAGTAATTTCCTTTGCCTGATTATTAAGGGTGAGACGAGATGTCTCCCAGCTCCCTGCTTCCTGAAAGCACTTGTTCCTGCTCCGTGGGCTGGAGGGAAGGGACACACGTGTGGTTTAATTTAATTATAGGTGCCTTTTATCCTGTGTTATTCAGGTTGCTTTTTGTTGAGAATAAACAAAACATCATTTTATCTCTTTTCTCTTGCCCTTGCCGTGACATGCTACAGTCAGGAGCAGGTGAATCCTAAACAAAACTCCTAAAAGAACTCAATTCTTTGCTCTCTTTATCACAGAATCACAGAAAGTCTAGGTTGGAAGAGACCTCCAAGATCACCGAGTCCAACCTCTGACCTATCACTAACAAATCATCCCCTAAACCATATCCCTAAGCTCTACCCTAAGCTTATCGGGGTTTTGGAATTTTCCAAACCTGTTGTCAGCCAACGTGACTTTCTGACGCCCTTGAAATAAAGTTACGTGTGCTCGGAGCAGAGGAGGGAGCGAAGAAAATCCTCGTGTAACACCGTGGATTTGGGCTTCGCTTGGGTCAGCACCCACAGTCTGATCTTGTCAACCGAAGGCAGAAAAGTGGCGGAAAGTGGGAGCCAAGTAAAAATTGGCTTCGCTTAAAGCAGCTCTGAGAGGCTGGAAATGAAACACAGCTGTCGAGCCTCAAAGACCCCCATTATTTCATAGCTGCTTACGCTCGCAGGGTGTCTGAGAAGGGGCTGCGCTCCGCAGCCGTGCTCTGTATGATTCCAATCTCAGCAAGCGTGGGGATTCGTTAAAGTATGCAGAGCTGTGGCAAAGTGAGTGATCTCGTTTGGTTAACAGCACCTCCAGGCCTGGTTCCCTCGATATCTTGACCGTAAGGCAGGTTTAGTACCTAGCTGGGATGTCGCCAGGGCCCTTGTTCTTCCCTGCGTGCCTGCCCTGAGATGAGGACAGAGGAATCTGCTAATGGAACATCTCTGAGAGCTTTCTAAGCAACACCAGTTATATTTATTGTAGAAGAGTTCAGTTTCTGGCCAACCCAGGGCACTGCTTTAAGAAAAGCTCCTTTCTTGATCAGACATTTATACTTCCAGCTGGAATCTGTCTCATTCCTGAAAACAGAGTGGCAAACAAAGTGTGCTGTTAGTTGCTACCACCTCCGTTCAGCTGGGGAAGTGACGACAATGGGAGACCTTGGGCAACCTCTGCTTTCTGGGCTTGCTTGGAGCACAACACGCAAGCTGAGAGCGAGGCAGAGGCAGGCCTGAGTGAGCTGCAGGGCTGTGGTAGCTCGCGATGACCGTGCTTTGTCTCCCTCCACCAGGCATCTGACTCCAGCTTAAACGAAGAGGACGGACTCCACGTTTTCTTGTGGTGGCTGCTAGGTATGTGAGCTCCTTGTCTCCGGCCAGCCCTGATGGGATATGGACAAGACTTGGCTCTCTGATGTCCGTGGCCATGTGGGTTGTGCAAAATGAGTCCCTGTGCTGATATTAAGTTACGCTTAGCTTCTAGAACTCCCAAAGAACAGGGTTTTGTTGTACTCATTTGCACCTTTGTACAAAGAAACTCTTCATTTGGCCAACAAATCCCATACAGCACCTAAAGGGCTTCTGCAAAGTAACCGTTCTTGTAAGGAAGCAAGTTTTCTGCAGATAACTTCTTTATTTCTCCCTTCAAAAGCAGTACCTGGTGCTGTGAGCTGTGCTGCAGTGAGGAAGAGGGGCTGTTGCCATTTCAGGTGTTCCTTCAGCACAGTATTTCAGTGGGGACTTCCTACAGTCTGGCACTTGAGGATTTTTTATACCTCCGGCCAAATTGTTGGTGGTTTTTCAGGGAACCTGGGCCTGATGTTTTGTCGGTAGCGCCGAACAGCTGTGTCCCTGGTATCCCACCAACCCAGCTTGCCAGCGCTGATTCTTTGTTTTCAAGAGCTGATCCTTTGCAGAAGTCTCTTGGCATCTCAGCCCTTGTAACAATGTCCCCGAGACCATTGTCGGTTTCCTGCCCATCTTGCCAAGCCTGGGTGCTTTGGCTCCTATCGCTGTTTCCTTTCACGGAACGCCAAACAGCAGGAATCCTCAAGCTTCATGACTCCTAAGCGTGAACCGCGCCGTGCCGAAGCAATGCTGCAAGGCTGTGCTTCTGTTCCAGGTATCGCCGCGCTCACCTTCGCCCTCCTCATGTCTGCCAGGATGGGGATTTTCCAGGAGACGCTGTACAAGCGGTTCGGGAAGCACTCCAAAGAGGCCCTTTTTTACAACGTGAGTCACTGTGTCTCTTCTGTCGCTTTATCTGGGCAGACAGAGCTGCGAGGAGAGGCCCTTTCCCTCCCATCCTGCGCTCGGATCCATAGGGGCAGCTCTGTGAGCTACTTCACTGTGGTTTCAGCTCCGTGGAGTGTGCAGACCCCAAGGAAGTTTCCTATGGAGGTGAAGCCCACGCAGTGCATTTTAAACACAAGAGAGGCCGAGCTTTCTGAATAAGTGTCATGGATCCGCATAATCTGTTAACATCGTGTCTTTCCTTTCCTTCCAGCACGCGTTACCACTCCCTGGCTTTCTCCTGCTCGCCCCAAACATCTACCACCACGCCGTTCTCTTCAGCCAGTCCGGTGAGTGTTGCACAGATGGGCCCTTGCTCTTGTTTTACCTTTCTGTCCTCTGGAAAATGCCCTAGGGAGCTTTCAATCCAGAACTTGTGTGCGTCAGACGATTGTCTCCAGAGATTCAAGCCTTTCAAATTTCAGATTCTCTAATCCCATCGTGGTCAGTTGTAAACAGCAAAGGCTTCCTCTCTGTCCTTGCATCTCTTGCATTAGGCTTTGCTCCTTTCCAGCTCACACACGCGTGTTCCAGGCAAGCCGTGACTACAGCAGGTAAATTTTCCCTGAAATCCTTCACGCTGAGGGACCTCCTCGTCCTTTCTTCCCTCAGAGCCGTTCCAGATCCCAGTGATTGGGCTGACCCTGCCGATCATGTGGTTCTACCTCCTCATGAACGTCATCACTCAGTATCCTTCCAATGTGCACCCTGAGACAAGCTGGCAGGTTGGGAGAGGAGAAATGGGGTAGGAAAGCTAGGCGTGCCGTGCCCTTGGATCCTGCCCTGCATTTAGGAGCTGATGTTTGTGTAGCCCTTGGAAAATACAAATCGGAATTTAACCTGGGGCTTACGTTTTTTCCAGGATGGCTGAAATCTGCCACCACCTCCCCACGGCCAAGCTGGCTGGTAAAAAATTCACAGTGGTTCTGCCAGCTAGGATAGATGGAGAGCCATTCGCCATATCCCTGGGCGTTCTCCCAGGCAGTGAGGACAGATCTGCAGGTCTGATAAAGCCAAGATGCACTAGAAAAAAGGGACCCTTCAGTCCAAGTCCCTCTCCCCTATTGCTGCTCAAGCTCCTCCTCGTTTCATCTGTGCCTCCTCGGGGAGGAAAGGGGACTTCTGCAGATCCACTGCCAGGTATAAAGGGGGAAGTCTGGTTTTAGCACCTGCCGTGGAGCTAAGGGAAGCTGTAAATGCTGCATGCCACTCACCTTGTGCTATCACATCAGCTCTCGCTGCTGTCCCAGAGCAGCCTCAGGAGAAATCTGGGAGATTCAGGCTGTCCCCGAGGCTCAGAGCTGTAGAAACGCTGAGCCGAGGAGAGGGGATTTAAAATCCCTCCGTAACCAAACCGGGGTTATCCTTCGCGTTCCCCAAACCGGGCCACCCTCCCTCTGATGCCCCCTTACCTCCCCCCTCCCCCAGATACGTCTGCATCCGCGGCGTCTTCATCCTCACCACGGAGTGCACCTCCCTCACCGTCACGCTGGTGGTGACGCTGCGCAAGTTCGTCAGCCTCATCTTCTCCATCCTCTACTTCCGCAACCCCTTCACGGCCTGGCACTGGCTGGGCACCGCCTTCGTCTTCGTGGGGACTCTCATGTACACGGAGGTGTGGAACAGCCTCGGGCCCCTCCTGGCCCGCTGGAGGAAGAGGCCGAAGGAGGAATAACAGCTGGGGGAACTCTCTGCAGGGACCTTTTTGTTGTTTTCTAGAGCAGAGCAGCAGGGAATCCCCCCGAGGGGGGGGTTGTTTTTATAACAGGGGAGGCGTTGGCTGTGCCAAGCTCCTGGGAATCATGGAGCCTCCGCCAGGAACCTGCCTGGAATGGATCACGGAGGGAGGATGCAGTTATTTTTGCAAGGTTGCATGTTGTTTCTTATGCAACCCCTTTTGCTCCCCCACCCCATTATTATTATTATTATTTTTCATTTAAATAACCCTTTTAAATTAATTTAAAAGCTGACCCAGTTCTCTGCTAGGAGCCCAACCGTATTGTGGTGCTTTTGTACACTCCTCCCAGCTTCGGTGAGCTGGACCCTGAGCCTGTTCGGTGCCGTCCTTTAACATCCAGGTCCCTGTAGCGGATGGGTGAGCCCCTGGGAACCCCCAGACGCTGCTGTTCGTGCAGCAGGTTTTTAGTTACACTGGAAATGCCAGGCCTGGCTGTTAACTTGAGTCCTTGTTGCCTGATCCTGACTCTTTCTGGGAGGGCATTGGATATATTTGTAGCTGCCACCTTCTCCAGAGCCTTCCAGTCTGCCCAGTAGACCTCCACCAAGCCCTTCGCTAGGAGCAAGACGCAGCTGGGAGCCCGAGGAGAACAAAGAGGTGATGCCAAGGTGCCAAAATGCCACCACGTCACCTTCACGGCCTTCTCAGGAGGTGGTGCGGTGCTGTCAAGGCTTAGCTGAGCCCTCAAATGATGAGGTGGAGGGGTCGCAGGTTCCTTCTGCTTCTGTTAGGTCCTCCGTGCACGTCACTTTTCCTCCTTTGTCCTTCACCCGAGTGTGGTCACAGGGGGATTTGTTGCCAGCAGTCAGCTGTAACGAACTGCTGAGCCCCCAGCACGCTTGCGGTCCCCCCCCAGCCACCCCTGCACAGAATCACAGAACGGTTTGGGTTGGAAGGGACCTCAAAGCCCACCCAATTCCACCCCCCTGCCATGGGGACACCTCCCAGCAGCCCAGGCTGCCCCCAGCCCCATCCAGCCTGGCCTTGGGCACCCCCAAGGATGGGGCAGCCACAGCTCCTCAGGGCAGGGCCTCACCACCCTCAGAGGGAAGAGTTTCTTCCTTTATCTAATTAAAATCTGGCTTTTCTTAGTTTAAAACGGTTGCTCTTGTCCTGTCACTACACACCTCAGGGTACAAACGATGCCAAGGAACTTGTGCAGGGCCGGTCCAGCTGAGCTTACTTCTGCCCCGGTTTTCCTGTCCCTTCACCCAGCTCCCCCCTTTTCTTTCCTTCTCCCGCTCCCTGGGGATCAGCTTCACTCGTGGCATTCCCGTGCACCCCATCAGCATCAACCAGGCCACGGGACGGTTTTGCCGAGTGTCACCTCTCTCCTGAAGCACAGGCAGCCTGCAGGAGCTCTGGGTGCCTGCCCCCTGCGCACAGACAGCATCTCCCAGTGAGGTGAGGCACAGCAGCCATCCTAGGGGCTGCTCACCATCAGCCTCGATTTTCCTGTGCACTTCATTGTGGCTCTGCCCCTGCACAGCCATGGCCATGAAAACATCCAGCAGCATCAACCTGGTCGGCATCAAGCCCGGCTAAGGAAGGGCAGAGGCTGTGCTTGGGTTTTCCTCCACCACCATCCTCATGGCTTTGGGTATTCGCAGCTCCATCAGACCTGCGGCCGGGCTTGTGGCGGCTTCACCTCGGCCAGCAGCAAAGCGCCGTGAGGCCACTTTGGGTGCCGGGGGAAGGAGGAGGAAGAGCAAAACCAGGAAAGTCTGTGGGGAGGGTTAAGGTGGTTTAACGAGCACAGGAAAGAGGAAGAGCAAAATAAACACGGTGCAAAGACAATCATCACCTCCCAGGTAGACCAACGCCAGCAGTCCCCAAGCAAGAGCAACCATCCCCAAACCTCTTCCTCCGTTTTTATCACTGATTTTTACCTGGGGCAGCCGTCCTGGCTGTGCCAGCTTCTTGCCAGTCCGTAGCCTGTGCACACTGGGGGCAGAGAGGGAAAAAGGAAGCCTCGATGCTGTGCAAGTGCTGCTCGACAATAGCTGAGGCATCGGCGCGCTGCTTTAGCCACAAGCCCTGATGATGTTTTGGGGACGCTGGAGCCAGCAGCACGCTGATGGGCCCTGCAGCCCAGCACCTTCTGAGATGGTGAAGGGTTTTCCCTTCTGGGTTTGTTTTTTCTTGAGCCTGAAAAACCTCTCGAGTGTCCCAAATGGGAGATTTCCAAGGGTTTTGTAGGCGGGGAGGCAGATCCCCAAGAGCTTCCCTGCCCGCAGCGCAGCTCAGCTCTCGCTTCCAGCTGTTTGCACAGGACTGGAGAGAGGGAAAACCGCGCCTGCACCTTGCTCTTCAAAGCTATTTACACAGATCCTCAGCCGAGGCAGCGAGGCACGGGAAGGGAAGGCAACCCAAGCCGAATTCAGCGTGGGAGCATCAGGGACGCTACCCGACGGGATCGTTTATCGAGGGGTAAAACACCGCTGCAACGCCGGGCTGCAGGCAGAAATGGTGCTCACAGCCGGGCAGCAGGAGCTGTCACTCCTGTTTCGGAGCTGTGGCTGTGAATTTCGAAGCCTGGGTCGGGGATTTAGCAAAGCTGATCAGGTGCCAGAGGGATTGTACCATACTGTACATAGCCCCCTCGCTGGGCCGCCCTTTGTCTCAACGAGCTTGCATGTCGTCTCCAATTCCCGTGCCGCTGGTAGATTTGGGAATATTTGTTTTTCTTTTTGAACCACATGCTCGGTCTTCACGCAAGCCAGGTGTCCACCACGGATTATTTTTTGTTGTTGTTAGGGTATTTCTTTTAACTGTTTACGGTGTGGTCCGTGTGCTTCTGGATGCGTATCACTGTTAGCGTCACACACGTGGCGGCGATTCCCTCCCTGCTGTAGGCGAGCGGGTGAGCGCGCCTGGTGGCGAGGTGGAGAAAAGGTCCGTGCAGAAGCACCCCAATAGCCAAAACTGGTATTTGAACCCAGGTTCCCCCCCTAAAAAAATAATGGGGGTACCGATTTGTTTGGGTTTTATTTTTGCTGTAGAAGTGGTAGCACACAATTTTTAGCAGAGGTTGGCAAAGTGATGAGCCAAAGTGCTTTCTGACCCGTGCTTTGGAGCTTTTTCGGTTGGGTCTAGGGTACTTTTGATGTTGTTTTTTTTTTTGTTGTTGGTTTGTTTTTCTTCCTTTCTGTCTGTTTTGTTTTCCGAACAAAATAAATGTCTCCTCTTCAAAGCATGCTGCTCCTCTCGTTTCTCCGTTCGTGCTTTGCCGCTGGCCAGCAGCTGGCCGCAACCCGAAAATTCCCGGGGCTCTGAACTTATCCCACGATTTATCCTCCCTTTAATAAGAGAAAAGGTAGGAACGGCTCAGCCTTGCCAGGCTTCGAGGGGAAAGCTCGGCCTTATCTCCCTCTCTTGCCACTGTCACAGAGCAGGAGATGGGTTTTGCTGCCAACGCCGCTGGAAGAAGCAGCCCAATAACCAAACGGCCCCGGGAAGCCTACAGCTGCCCCCTGAACTTGTGAATAATTTATACTTTAATGTTTTGGTTGTTGGGAATAGACGGAAAGTGCTGGTAAGCAATAGCAAAGCAAATGGCCAGGCTGGATGGGGCCTTGGCCAACCTGAAGATTTGGGGGGAATTGAACTGGGGTCTGGGGTGGGCACGGGAGGTGGAGGATGGTAAAAAAGGGGAAGGGTGGCCTGGGAGAGGCTGCTATTTAATTGCACTTTGAGTAAATTACATCCATTATTACGCTGCAGAAAGTCTCTGATTGCACCCAGACTGGGGTACCATGCCCAGGGCAGAGGTTTGAGCCGGGCCCCTGAAGCAATTGGTAATGGGGAAAAAACTGGGATTTGAGGGCTCCAAGCAAAACTCAATGTTTCTTCTTTTTCTGCTTCGCTTGCCCTGCTGCTATCCCAGGAGGTGCAGAAATAACAAACGGGGCCACTCCTGGCATCGGCACTTAACCATTAACTCAGAGCCGAGCCGTCCAGCCTCCTGCACGGGACGTGATTTAAAATAGAGACCCAGAGATGAAGTGATTATTGCAGTCTTTCCACAACCCCCGAGGACATCTCCATCACTGCAAAAGCGATGATGTGGTGCTGATGACACGGCATCAAAATCCTGGCCATCACTTCACATTTCGCACGCCTTTAAACCCCTCAGCTTTAATGGGCACGCTTAATTCCTCAGCAGTTACTGAGTGTGTATATATATATATATATATATAATTCAAGAAATCATCTTTCCCCAGATCCTGGCAGCCTTTTGTTTAATAAATCTTCATTGTCCAGGCTCTGCTTTCATCAGCTCAGAGATTTCTGTTCAAAATCTTTTGCCTTTCATTAAATCCGGGCTGGTGTTTATTAATGCTTTCAATCTTTCCTCGGCGCGCCGCAGCCCGGCTCGCCATGGTGGGTCGGGAGAAAACAAAGATAATTTTTTTTTTTTTATTAAAGCAAAGGGAAAGCCTTGAACTCCTTTGGGAACCTCAATGAAATCCTTGTCACTTCTAAGGTGTAAAAAACTTGCTCCTGCCACTAAATTAAATGAGAGGGGAAGGAGAGGGATAAAGATGTCTTGGTAAATCACTTGGAGCCACGCAGTTCATTTCTGTTCAGCACCTTTCATTACAGCGATCGTAAATCAGCAGTGGGAGCCCGAGGGGGTCGGAAGGTGCTATTTATTGACACGGGAAATTCGGGAGGTTTGGAGGATGCACAATCATTATTTTTGCCCTCAGCTTGGCCCAGGCTCGCAGGTCTCTGCTGCTCCCCTTCCTTCTCTGAAAGCTCCCCTTGGAGTCCCATTGGCCACAAGGGTTTGTAGCCACCCGGGTGTTTCAGGTGGCCTGAGATCACAGCAGCTGCCTGCAATCGTGCTAAATGCAGTGGTGGGGAATGTGATGCAAAGAGATATCAAGTGAAATAAGGGGAGAGGGATCCTGCGTGGACCTGCAGTCCTTTGTGGTCTCCACGGTTGACTAATGGAAGTCACAATGCATGGGATTAATGCAAGAGCTACCAATCCTGGCTCCTTCGGGAACCCAAAGAAGTCTCCAGTACATAGGAACCCATCCTTGAGCTGCTGGAGGCTTCATGGGGCCACCCCAAGCAGGGATGGGGTGGCCACAGGGAGCCTCTGCGCTGTCACCGCCCATGGTAGCACGGAGTCACGATGTGGGCCTCAAGGGAGCTCCTCTGGAAGCACCTTCAGCACGGGGGATTTTTCACCCTGGTTGACGTTGATTTACGCCTTCGTGCTCCTACTTGCTCTGAGGTATGAGCGGGGCGAAGCACGAACGATAAAAATGTAGGAGCCGCCTCCTCCCTGCAGGAAAATGAAATTCAGGCTCTTCTCCCTCCGCCTTCCAGGAGACACAACAAATATCTCGGAAGCTTGAAATATTTCCTGCGGGTTACCAAAAGGCTACGTCCAAGGATCAAGATTTACTGCAGAGCCTACGCCAGGTACCAGGAGGTCTTTGCTTGAGCTCCAACTCCATGGGATTGGGCACTTGGCTCCTGTTGGGCTGGCGATGGAAAAAACAACTGGTATACGGCTGGGGGGACCTGAAGTTGTTGTAGTCACACCGTAGAAGTGTGGGGTGAGAGCAGGGAAGGACCAAACCGGTCCCCTTCAATCCCTTCGTCAGCTCTTGCTTGCATCAGGGATGCGATGAGAACCACGGCCACAGTCGGCGTAATCACGGCAGCGCTCCTCGCCCCCGCTGCTGCGCTGTTAAAAAAAAAAAAAAAAAAAAAAACACAACACAAATTATAATTCATTTTGACAGCTGCCAAATTAGCAGCACGTTCTGCGGCGTATTCAATTAGACAAGCTCCCGAGGGAGCGAGGCGGAGCTCGCGGGGCAGGCAGGCGCTGCCGGGATGCGGCATGGTGCTTTGGAAGGGGATTTGTGGAAACAGGAGCTCAGCAGGGGAACGAACAGCACTTTGGGCACTCCTGGCAACCCTTCACCATCTATTTCTAGAAAATAAAATAATAAAATAAAATAAAAAATTAAAATAAATGATATAGTTGCTGGATTCTCGCTGGTCTCACCTGCAAGTCAAGCCCCGACCAGTCCAGCCCATATTGGTGAGGATAGTGGAAGACAAAGGCATTAGATGAAGGTCAGAGAACCAAACCAAAGCTTTTTACACCTATTTTTATTTTATTCATTTGGGAACTAGGGGCTGTCTTCCCCAGCCTGAGCAGCCCACCCCGGCTGCCTGCGTACCCTGGGGTAGCCCATGGAGCATCGCAGCCTCCAGCACCCAGCAAGCTGCCCTGGAAGCCTTCCCTGAGCTGCAAATTAACCTTTAGCTACCAAAATTCATATCCTCTCCTTCGGGCAGAGGGCTGTGTTAAAACACCATCCCTTTATGTCTAACAAACCCATCGGGCCTTAATTCAGCAGCTCTTTGTCCTACAGCATCCATGTTGCTACTGACCTGGGGGAGGACTTGGGATAAACCAGCTGCCCTCGACTTCCCCAAACACCTCGGTTTAAGCAAGGTTAAGAACCGGAGTAAAAATTTTGGAGGCCTGGGGTCTGACCCAGACCTGGAAAACGACCATGGGATGGCACTAGCTGTTGGCATTGTGCTCTCCGTGTGTGTGCCACAGGGCTGGGACAAGCCTTTTAAATTCACGTGGAAGAAACCACAGTTACGGCTCTCGTTGAATGTTTAATATAAAAAATTAAACAGCTTCTTATGCTCCCCTCTGTAAAATTCAAGACTCGGAGACTTGTTTGACTATAACTTTAGGTGCTACTCTGCTGTAATCCAAACACGCTTCCTGCCAATGAAAACAGAGTTCCCCGAAACAGCCCCGCTTTTATCTGCCAGGCTATAAATATAAAGGCAGCGAGCTGCAAGTTCTGTGCTTTCAGCCAGAAATAAACGCCCTGAACTAAGAACGAGGAACGGCGACGCTTCCCAGTCTGCTAAAAGAAATGTAAATGTTACGGACTGGAAATCTTCTGCTTTTGAACTCAGCCAGGTGTTTCATGCACAGTTAAAGGGCAGGGCCACATAACGTGTTTTTTTTTGCAGGAATCTCATAAATGGGGCGAGCAGCTCGGGCTGCTGGGGAGTGGGATGGGAGCAAGGAAGAGTGCACGGCAGTAAAAGCTCAGGGAGGGAAGGTGAGAAACTGAATATTTGGCCGCATCGACTTTGGCATGTTTCTAACCTAAACTCATCCCTGGTATCTTGAAACGTCCCATGTCCTACTTCCCCACCACGTCCTTAACCCTGCTGGGGATGAGTGACCCCACACGTGGGGTTTGAAAGCTCAGGGCTTTCAAACTGATTGCAAGCTGGGAGAGTCTCTTCAACCATTACTGTCTGGTACAAGCTCCGTAAGCTAACCAAAACCCCGATCAAGCGCTTGTTTTTCATCATGGCAGAAGGTTTTATTTTCTATCTGGGAACTGAGAAGCATATTTATGCTCCACCTGCATAACCAAAACAGGCAATTCCTGCTCTGGAGAGCTCAATGTTTAAGACCTTTCCTGTAAACATGAGCACTCGGTGTCACTGTGCTTGCTTGCTGAGGATGTCCAAGACTTTTGCAGGATTACTGACTTTGAAGTTGTGCCCACGAGCAGCACAGCTCAGGGACAGCCGGTCCTGCTTTAGGCAGAAGGGGACAACCAACATAGGGGCAGAGGGGAGGACCAGGGCTGGATGGGGATGCGGTTTTGGCTTGGCAAACTGAGCAGGAACAGAAGCAAAAGGGAGACACTGACCCGATTAGGGTGTCACCCAACTCCCGCTGCTCTTCTTTCCCAGCGGGACTATGTGTTTGGGTTCTGGAATTAGTGTCCAGGAAAAAAAGTAATAAATCTGATCCATGTACACTGCCCGCAGTGCCTTCCTCATGTAAGCAGTTCTGTCACCAGGCTGAGCTGGGAGCTGTGATCACCCCGGCCCTGCTGTGCACGAAACACCAGGCACCTTGCAGATATTCATTAACCACGATGCCAGCACAGCTCCTCGTGCCTGTGAAACAGCAAAAACCATCGGTTGATCAGCATCCACGTCAATCGAGTGTGCAGCCAGCCGTGCCAGCCAGGTTGACAGCTGGGAAGTTGTTTGCAGAGGCAAAGCTGAAGGTGTTTGGAGAGGCAAAACGGCCGCACAGGGCCCTGCAGGATTTGCTGGAGAAGCTGTGGGGCTCAGGAAGCATTGGGTCCGGCACCCACCTCGCTCAGATGCCTTGGTCAAAGCCACCAAGGTTCAGACTGCAGCTTCAGCTGCCTGAACTCCTGCTGAACCCAGGCCGCAGAGCAGCCCTGCTTTTTGTTCTGCCAAAAAATGATAAAAACTGGTGCCTCAGAAGAGCTGTTGTTCTTCAGCTCGAGGATACAGCCAGCTGCAGCGTGGAAAGGAAACCACTTAATAAAAGACTGAGCTGTTTTACAGGCTTCACTGGAATTTAAGGTTAGGCTATCTGAATTTATCCCTTACTTACCAGGAGCTGCGTGGCTTTGTTCAGCTCATCCTATTTAAACAATGAAAACCCTCGGCCACGTTGTGAACAGGCACAATGAGGTAAACCAGAGCCTTTCCACGGACATGGCTCCGCACTCTGGGAACGAGTCACGTCGTCTTCTTGTGCATGCAAAGACCTCTCGGGACCCACGCTGTAACATAAATAGCAAACAGCCTTCCTCGGGGGAGGCTGCTCAGGCAAAGGGCCCCGCGATCCGTTCCGTAAATGGATGGTAATGAAAATTAATCAGGACAAACATCAACTCGAGAGTTTTATTTACTTGTCAGAGCTCTGTTCCACATATAGAAAAAAAAACCAACAAATTTTCACATGGTGCTTACAGCCTTCAGACAGTTCTCTGAAATTGCAATTTTTTTTTTTTCTGGTGACTCCGTACTAGGTTGTTTGTTTAAAGACACATGCAAATGAAAAAATTGTCTCGGCTCTTCAAAGAACACATTTTATTAAAAATAGACTTGCAACTAGTTTTCACTCCCAACAACACTGAACATTTCACAAAATCCCTCTTCAAAATAATTCACCAGTCCTACAATATTGGTGATATTATCAGAAGCCCTGATGCTTCCACACGTCAATTAAATCTATAAAATAGGAGGGGGAGGAAAGAATGAAATTAATAGAAGATATGGAGTTGTGGCTGTGAGGAAAAAATTCTACACCATTTCCCAGCTGAGAATGCCTGGGGAAATCATTTTTAGTGTTGGGAAATGCAGAAATTACTTTTTAATAAAGTTATAAATAAATAACTTTTTGGAGATTTAATCAGAAAGGGATTTAGAAATAATCTTTGATATAATTTCTTTTCGATAAAGCAAAATCTATCAAAATCAGTATTCCCATTAGGCAGGATTGGGTGCGACCAAGACAAAGACTTGGCTAGCAGTGGCCGTCAAGGGTTGGTGCTCTTCCGCCGAGGTGGGATCGGAGGTAAGACAGGTCTGGAGTGGGAGCTTGGCCAGTTGCTGAGCTGAAGCACGTGAGAAGAACCAGCCTTGGGTTTGCTGTGCTTCCTCTGAAGACTGTCACTGTGGAGTTCATTCTCTGCAGAAATTAGAAAGAAGTGAAGAGACTTAAGAGGGTGCTTATTTAAATGAAAAGAATTCATCACAAAGTGCATCCCCCAGATGAAAACCCCGTGTTTTGTGGGGGGAAAAAAAAAGACTCCTATCTTCAGTAATCTAGTAATCTAGTGACTGCTCTAGCTCACATGAACAGAAGAGTAACTTCATGCCCAGGCAGCCATTATTTTGAATTTCTCCTGAAGTTCATTGACAGAGAGCTGTTGTACCGAGCATGTTTCCTTCACGCCACACTGATTCTGCCACATCTTAACATTGCTTCTTGTAAGAGCGTCATTACCAGAGGAATGAAGAAGCTGTCCTGGCACCCAAGCGAAACTACTAACGTTACGGTAAGCGTGATGCACAGCCTGAGCAAAACTGTTACTTTGGAATACGCTTCAAACCTTGCAGTCTGTCCGCTCCATTTTCAGCTCCCCGTGGATCTTGGTGCTCAGCTTGGGCATCTTCAGTGGGATGAGCGTGGGGAATGGGGGTGAGAACAGGCAGGCCTTCAGCAGCCTGTGCACCGGCGGAGTTCAGAAATAGCCTGCTGGCGGGACCAGCTCCTCTGCAGCTGAGAGGGGGAAATGATTCATGCTTTAAAACAGCAATAAAAAAGCACACGCACCAAGTCTGATAGCGTTATTGATGCTGCAATCGCATAGCTCCATCAAAAGTCAGAAATAAATGCCAGTGCTTATCAGTCACACGGCTTTTTTGCACATTATGATTCTCTCAAAACTTCTAGCACTAGCAAATACAGCTACTACCTCTCTCAATGTTCATTTATTGATTTCATTAATTGCATGGACAGGTAAAGAGGTTCATGCCACACAGTGAGACATCTTCACAGAATGACTGAGGTTGGAAGGGACCCCTGGAGGTCACCTGCTCCAGTTCCCTGCTCAGAAAGTTACCTCTCTGTGCTCACAACCACATCCTGATGGCTTTCGAATAGCAAATCTGGGATCAGAACTCGGAGCTTCTTATTTCTAAATCTGTGTCTTAGTGAGTAAAAGAAAATAGGAATTGCCTTGAAAAGCAGCATTGCTGTGGTACTCCAGCAACAGCAAGGACCACAAGTAGCCATTTACCAACGAGCGGTAACCAGAGCACCTCTGACCTATTTGGTGTCTTGCAGAAAACCAAACCAAAGCCAAAGCCTGAGTGGTCTGAGACCCTTCATATTCAAGCAAATAATCCATGAACATGACATTTCATAATGTCTGTCTTCATACGGAAAGGACTATTCTGGCCGATATGGGAGAAACCGATTCACAGGTTTATGAATACTGGAGAAGCTCAAACTTTATCCACCCTGACCTTATCAGTGGTGCAGGCCCAAAGAATTCCATCCTCTAATTCTTGTGAGAAGCATTTTACCTTGTGAGAATACTGTGATTACAGTGTTCTGGGGAATAAGATGAGATTTTCAGCGGTATTTTAATAAAACCGTACTGTAAGAAGAAGGGATCATGAATAATGAGATAAAACAGTGTGGTACTCCCATAAGAAACAGGTAATTACCTTCTCACTGGAAGTGCCGTGAAAGTCTATGAGATTTTTGCTATTGCCTTCAAGGTAAAGGAATATTATATTCTGTAATGAACTGAGTGCTCGCATCTTCCTCCAAGGTCTACTGCATCCGAGGATGCTCATCAAGTGCTGAATGCTCTTGCCAAGCGCTTAACCCTAGCGGTAATCGCATTTTAGCTGCCTGCAATGTGCATCAGACATAATTGTGGCAGGGATCAGGAATTACTGGGAGTAGTGAAACCAGGCTCTGTATAAACAGCAGCATGGACAGTTCAACAATGTCTATGGCAGTCTAAAAGGCCAACTACTTCTGCTTTTGCTTCAGAGAATGGATAGTCATGCAATCACTTACTAATAAAGGCTAAAAATATTAACCCCTGTAGAAATCTGGGCACAATGACGTGAATGCACTGCATCAAACCCAGCATACTAGGTATTAAAGAAAAATCCTCACTGCTTTCTTCTCCCTGGCTGTCCCTTCGTAAAAGGGCAGAAGACAAGGTAAACTGTGGAAAAGAATCTACACACCGTTTAATGGTGAGGTAGGTACCCAAGTTCCTCTGAGAATCATTTGGATAGCCTAACGACAAGAACCTCACAACTCAGTGCTGCAGCAGAAAGCTCTGTCAATACCTTGCAAGCTTGTAAGGGAGCAATTCACAAAATAAAAGCCAAATTACAGAGATAAGATTATCCTGTGTTGGTTATGTGATTTCCCCGTGGGGAGAAGCGTGTTTGATGCAGCACCTTCCTCCCCACAGAGACGTGGTGTGAGTTACAATGACAAGTGCAGCCCTGCAAGCTTAACCCACGTTTACCTGTGGCACCAAACCCGCACATTTTTCCTAGGACACTCAATGGTTTTAACTTTTTATAGTTTATAGTGCGGTAGCTGTGGCAGCAGCTGTAATATATCTGACACGGGATGACTTGGTGTTTTACTAAATGCCTCGCTGTTATATTTGGGTCTTGGCCAAGTTGTGAATTTTAATAAACCTCGACATGAGGCTTTATTGCAATACTCATCTCAGTGTTTAGTTGCACAGTGCTCAGTAAAAGGCTTCTCTGGTACAAACATCAGAGGAAACGATTAAGGAAAGCTACTCAGAATGAGAAAACCAACAAAAATAAGTGGGGACATGAGCTTATGCAGTCCCTGCCACCTAGATGTCCAAGGTATTTGTGAGGGGTGCGGTACAGGAGCTGAGCACATACCTCTCCTTCCTGTTTTCACCAGGTGATCTCTAAATGAGACCAGGTAACCTCTCTCTAGTCCTTTCCTTGTCAGCCCCAGCACAGAAAAAGAAAACTATTATGAGTGGAGCAGGCATATGTCCTGACTTTAAAGTTTTCCCTCTACTTATATTTTCCTATTGGTTATATGGAGAACAAATGTATAAAATAAAAATAAAATAAAAACAGAGAGTAATACCCCATGGAATAATGAGATAAATGGAGTCTACGTGCACTAAATACAAAATAGTTGAGGAGTAAAGCCCTGGACTGCTACGGATTCTGTTTAGATCACACTTGCCCTGGCAAGCCAAACCCTAACATATACCATTGTACATGTTGGCATAACGTATCAGTTGACAGATATTTTTCATGTGACTGTGTTTTGCAATAGTTCCTTGCTAGAGGCGCTGCTCAGTGGTAGGTGAGGTTCTGCCTTCACCCTCAGACTTGTAAATAACAATGGTACAGAAACACATGAAGAAATTTCCACTCTCCAACTCACTAGTTTCCAGCTCCACTCTGCACTTTACTCCTCCTCTCTTCTTTCTGTGCTGTAACCAGATCATTTCAGTGTCTGGCTTATACTACAGCCTTACGAACACCTCTGCTGGTAAAAGTGAGAAATGAAAAACAGCAGACAAGGATGTAAAGAATTTATCACTGCCTGTGGTGACTAGCAGCCCTTTAAAGTACAGTTGCAAGATAAACTGCCCTAAAGGACGGCTACTCAGTGCAAGCAATGATAAATTGTTTAAGCCTGTGTGTGACAACCAAGGGAACTTTGGACAAAGAAATCCCCACCTTCACGTGCAGGAGAGTTCAGGCTCGGCAGAGAACTTCAAAGAGATCTTAGAAGCCAGCACAGTGTTTTCTTTTGTGAAACTGGGAAGGACTAGGTGGGCGGTTTACTTCCAAGGAGAAGACCACAGCTATGGTCTTAGTGATGAAAAGAAGCCGTGGATGTAATTAGAAACTGTCCGGCTGGAAACTGCAGGTCAGTTGGCAGATGCCCAAACCAAACCTTTAATTTTCACTTGTGGAGTAAATGCAAGCAGGATCGTCTGTTTTACTTGTAATCAGAGGTAACAGAACAACTTCAGAAGTTGAATCCAACAGGTGTCGGCGACCTGATGGATAACAATGGCATTTCCATCACAACTCAAGCTGCCAGATTTGAGAAATAATGTAAAGAATTTGGGACCTGGACACGGAGTTGCCCAGTGAGACATCAGACTCATCTGCAGACACAATCCTGGAAAACAATATTTGCTTCATTGCCTGTGCCTGGAGGTCAAAACATTAGTGCTCTTACCCCTTGATGGCTTTTTTTATTTTACTCTTTCTTCCATTCCAAATGTTGAAAGCATAAAATTGGGGAGAAAACAAAAGAAAACATTACAGCACCTCAAAATTCAGGCGAGCAAAATCACGACAGGCTTTGCTGCAATACTTCAAAAATGTGTAATTTTTATCCACCAGTATTTCGAAAGCATCTACACAACAGCATTTCCATCAATCGTGCCTATAAGGAAAGTTTGGAAGAAATTTTTCTTATTTCCCTTGCAAAAGGCTTTGACAACGTGACTCTATACAATTTTGCCGTAGGCCACGATGCATGCACAGAGAATGAATCAGATTAGCAGTTTGCATTTCCTCTCCTCACAGTTGTTTTTCCACTGTGTTATTAACAGTGCTAAACGAAAACACTGCTAAAGTCAAAACACCAAAATGTGGTGGAGTGGAAAGACATATTTATTCCCATATGTGAAGGGTAAGACCTTTACAACTCCTCGTAGCTTCACACTCATTTGAGTTACAGGTCCTGCCTCTTACTGGTAAGGACAGATGATGCATAATCCCTCTGCAACCTATTACGCACTCAGTTTCTCTCATCTGCTCACTCTGTTCCCCTTCAGCACACTCCACGGTGGCACAAATACTCAGGACAAATGAATCTGCAGAGGCCTACGGTTTCAACCTTTTTACAGCATGCTAATTAACAACTTGTAATTACAGTGGCAGGTAGTACATCACAGAGAGGGAACTGGCAGTCTCTCTAGGATATAAAAGGAACACTTTTTTTTTTTTTTTTCAACAGCAAGTTGAAGAATTCTGCTTTAGCAGATCAGGAATGAAGTGAATGGGTTGAAATCTTACGAAGATGTCAGCATTTCTCGTTGGCTTGACTTATGTGAAAAGCTGTCTAATGTGTGTTTGGGAGGTTATTTAACAGTGATTTGTTCAATTAAAAATAAACAGTTGAAAAATTCACGGTATGGATGCTTCCATGCAGTAGGAGAGGTACCTTGGTTTGTATGGAATGACAACAAAACATTGGATATGGGATCGAACCCATGATCAAATTCAAACTTACCAATGCCCATATGGCATAGCCATCAGCTCCTTCTCAGCTGCAGTTTTTGGATGAGTTTTATCATAGGTTCAGGAGAGGGAGGAGAGCTCAACTTACGGTGGCTCATAGTACACAAGTACACACCTATTTCCAAGTGTGGATGGGGGATCTGGCGTGTTACACCTCACTAGGTCTTGCTGTGTGGCATCCGGCTGCTTCTGCGTATCCCATCTGGGCACGAGATTACAACAGATGGCCAGAAGAGGGGAAAAAAAAGCTTATCTAGGATTCTGCACAGAGAGGCTGCGATGTCACTTGCCACAATAGCTTGTTGGCAGCCAGAGTGCAGGCATTTTTAGGGAACGGGACAAGTAGAGTGAGTCACAGCCATCTTGGCAGGATGGCAACGTGGACCTGTAAAACGAGTCAGGAAAATAAAGCTCCCTTCCTCACTGAATGCCTCCAAGACAATGAAGATGTAGCCTTTTCAAGTCTTCTTCTATCCTCGCCTCTCTACAAGCTTTAAATGAAACAGGAGTTGCCTCCCTGCCACACCTTGGAGCCTGTTTAGCTGTGGTATGTATGAATGAGGATGCTTGCCACTCAAGACAAGATATGAAGCGTAGCAACAATGACTGAGATAGTAAGGGAAGGTAAAGGTACTGCAGAGCTCAGGGTCCTGACAGGGTCTCTTGTTATCATGGATGAGATGTGTGTCTAAATTAAACCACTCCTACGAAAGACGAGACTTTGCTTTATGATGTAGTGACACACGCTTAATAAGGCTGTTGATGGAACAGATGAGACAACTGCATTAGCTTGGAAAATGGTTTTAGATGTTGCAGATCTTTAGATCTTTAGACCTTCGTTCCACCCAGCGATAATCTGCTGTCTCAGAAACTGAACTCACCTGCTCTCTGGGTTATTCAAGGGGAAGCTGTGATCTTGGGTGACATTCTTTCCATCTGAGACCAGGGAAGGATGTGTTGCTGGCTCCAGTAGTTGTTGACGGGATCTGCCTGGTGTAGGAGTGACTGCTAGGTCCCTGAAATGATACAAAAAGAAAACAAAAAGGGCTTTTATATATTGTGACAGCATAGCTAGTGCTTAGTTCACAAGATGTGTTTGGATGAATAGGAGAGTGGAAGAGAAGTGGTAGTAAGCAGCTGGGGCTAGTAGTCCTGGCTCTGTTCAGAGCCAGTGGAGAGGAACAGTCACAGCTACGGTATGAATAAACTCAAGTGTAACCAGAGCTCTAAGCAGGTTGGATGAATCACTCCACCAAGACTGAGTACAGTAGGACAGCTTGTTCAGAGGCGTTTTTGTTAAAGATACTCTAAATGAGGTGAGATTAACCCCACCCCTCATGGCTAACTCGGAGAGAAGTTTCATTTGCATTGCCACTTGTTCCTGGTGATTGCAGTACTGACACTTTATTTACAGACTTAATTCGCAGAGCTAAAACCAAACACAAGCAGAACTGAAGAGTGCCAGATGTGAGAGGTCCATAACTTAAAATCACAGCTCTTGAGAGATTCCATACATCTACCCCCTGTACCAGAGCCATGCCCCTGACATGCCACAATGACCTCTGAAAGAATCTGATAATTTTTAAGGCCAAGGAGCCCACTCAACTTCTGTGCATGCACTTATTTTCTAGTTTCTCTAAGAAGCTTGTCAAAAACATTTTTAATTGTGGTAGCAACTGGTGGATGCTTGCTCCATGGGAGAAGCTAGGCTTGTAAGGAGGGATAGTATCTTTTCTTAAGACTCATTACTCAGACATCATTCCCTAGCCCAACACACTGTCTCTGCAAGCAAGATTTATCAACTGCTCATCTTCAAATTCTCCTTTTTAAAGCTCCTTCTTATTAATACCTATAAATAAAGCTGCCCATATGTAAGGCCTCAAGCTGTTATTGTTTCGCTGTCAAGTGACTGCTGGCTGGCTGGCAATGGTGTTTGTTCACTGTAGGCTCAGATCAAAAGCTGAACAAAGTACAAAAGAAAGGGTCTGATTCCAGTAACGGCCCCCAGAGCTACTGAGTGCTCTCAGAAATCAGTTAATTTTTAGAGGTGAGAGGGGTGTTCTTCCACCTTCTACCTGTGTGCCAATCTTCACATTTCCCTTTGAGTTTTGTGCTGTTGTCAGAGGGATTTATATTCCGATTGCACTAGCGCGCCTCAGCTCAAATAAAAAAGGCAAACAGGTTGGATAACTTAAACAGTACCCTGTGAAAAGGCACACCCATGTAGTTCAGGACAACGTCCTAGCTTTGTCACTAACAGAGGCATAAAAATAAAACTGAAAAGTGAAATTACATTGAAGTCAGAGGCCAGACAAGAGGATCTGCAAGACTTGTATGCAACTACACGCACTCAAATCTTATGCTCACAGCAAGTAAATCCAGCCTGAAGAGTCTCGGCCACAGGTGGACCGTGCACCTTCTCTCTTCCCAGTTGTAGCAGGGAGCTCTGGTGAAACTGTATATAAATTTTCTCCAACTTAAAGTGAGATTGCATGTTATAAATTCTCCTCGTGGCGATGCCTGCTCTTCCTTACTCCAGTTCTTTCAGCAGCATTCCGAGAAAATCAGCAAGTTAATTGTTAGCTAAAGGCCTGATCCAAGTGAGACTTCAACCCATCCTCTAATTTATTACCCTCAGACACAGAGACAACCAGTGAAATTATTCAGCTCAAACCACCAAACATTGCCCTCATTGTATTAGGCAATGAGACATCCAAATGGCTTTAATTACACCTGCACACAGCCACAGGCAAAAAAAAAAAGAGGACAGGTTTTCAGTAGTTTGGATTTAAGAATCTAAATTTATGTAGACAACCCTGTGGGGCTGCAATAAATAAAACGGGTTAGATTCTTGCGTGACACCGCTTTAAAAATTTTCTAATGCATACTCAGGATAATTGAGCAATATATTTCAGTTTGGATTAAAATGTGCAACGATGACATTAGGCATTAAAGAATATTTTACCGATACTCAAGAAATTCAGGACATCTAGTACCTTAGAAACTTTCTGCGTATATCATTTTTTGGCATCGGTTTCATGCATTTCATAGAATTTAGATTCATTCCTAACTGACGCAGGGTTTTCGTTCTCTGCAGCAGCACTGCTCAAAAGCAAGCTGAGCTGCCTCTGTCCTCTGCCACTCTGGGTCCATGGCTCACACTCCCAGTCTGCTCTCAGCTTGATGCCAGCACAGGCAGCCCTTCAGAAAGGGAGTGAAACAGATGAGGGAACTGAGGAAAAAATAAATAAAGAAAGAAAACCTTTGTGCTTTGCAAAACTTGCTAAGTGCCTTTATGGAAGAGCGCTATGGCTGTATGTTTGCTACATCAAGATTCACTAGCTAAAAGCCTCTCTAAGGCTGGATGTACTACCAGGGAAAGAAATCTCATTTTTAAACAAACAACTAAGTGGACAAAGTACTTGTATGCACTGCTGCTGACAAAATAAAAGGCGTATCACTTTCTAAATATAAAATATTCAGAACAAAGCTGGTAAGATTCAGGCAAAAATAGACACAGTTTTTAAAACCTGATTTCAAACAGGTATGACCTCTGTCCTATTTATGTAGCCAGGTAAAAAGAGAAAATAGAACTTCTAAATAAAATACAGCTTGAAAAAAGCATTTTTCCATAGGAGAGAGAAAGCTGGAAAGCACTGAAGCTAAGACAGAGAGTGAGATGAGATGCCTAACCTGAATTTCTAATGCAATTTGACTGCATGAAAGGATTGGTGCCAATTTTTAGCAATATATACAGAGATAATTAAGTGTTGTACCTCAAAAAACTGGCTATAGAGTCTTGTTTGCCAGCACTTGTTGTAGGGACACTTGAAATACTCTGGTCAATTTTGAGAATTAATTAACAAATTAGAGAGAATTTCTAGTAACACTACTGAACTTCGTAAGGCCAGGCTCGCAGAGAAAGACATTACAATCCATACAGTATAAGAGAATCAAAGGAAGGTATAAAACAAGGTAACAATCTAACTAGCCCAACATTATTTGGATTGTACTCCAAATATTACTATAAATAAGACAATCAATTACCACGTTGTAGCTGAGCTGCACAATCTGTGTCCAAGCTCCTTGCTTAGCCCTTGATAAAACCTAAAGGAAGCCACGTCTCATTACATTTCCTACGGGGTAAGGGTACACACAAAGATTACTACCACAGCTGAGATGACATACACAGTAACTTCTGAAGTTACTGTAAACTTAAGTTTGACCCACGTCCATAAATATATATTAAAAGAAAGAGACATCAAACCCTAGGTGAGCTGTTGCAAGGTGAAAGCCCTTCTTAAGGGCATTTAAAACTTAATTTGATCCAGGACAAATAAAAATGCTCAACAGAACAACCACGCACTAGCACTGAACTGGACAACACCTACCAACTTCTCCGCTACCTAATTGCCACGTTCCAGGAATCAGATTCTCCTGCAGAATTTCAACCATTTTAAAACTTTCTTATTTACGGCATCTCTTGACTTAACCTCTTGCATGGAATGGTGCGTTGTCTACTCTTGCCTCCAATTCCGCCGAGCGCATCCCATCCCTCGAGGCCTGGTAATTGCAAATGCTGATTGGGGGTGACAGGATTTTCTCTCACCTGCCTGACAGCTCTGCTGAAAGAGCTTCATGCATAACTCCAAAATCAGCTTCCACGGAATGAGTATTGCGGAAAAAAGAGGGCAAAGAGCAACAGACTAATGCAGACTTATATGAAGAGTTCACATTGCCACACTAAATCAAAAACAAATCATACAGCAAAAGAAAACACCAATTTCCATTTTTCTTCTCAGTACCACATAGTTTCAAATGAATGAGTGGAGAGAAAAGTCTTCTTTAAACCAGTTAAACTTTTCTCTAAGTAAAGATTTGGAAAATGTACCATAATTATGCATTTCTGGCTGTAAGCTTCTGCCTTTGTTTTTTTTCTAATGACAGTTTATTTCACTGATTTTTTAATTTCCCTATTTATTTATTTTTAATGAGTCAGTCTCCCGTCTCTGTCACTGGAAAGCTGGTATGTATAATTGGTGACTGCACTTGCAGAGGCCTGAAACAAGATGAAAGGTGTGAACTGTTCTATTCATTTTGATGAGTGCTGACTTAGAGGTTCATGTTCTACTTTAAACATCAACACTGGGAGCCTTTTCAAGATGGGTAGGAAAAGCAAACACAGAAAAATTAAAATTAGGAAGATTTACAGCAGTATTTACCAGGTGAAGTCAAGGATCCCACAAAAGACCAACCAAAGAAGGTACACCAGGATTTACAGACTTAACACCATTTTGCAGGGCTGTGACTACGAGGAAGAAGAAAGAAGAGAGACAGTAAAGATAGAATACATTTTCTAGAAACAAATTGCAAAATTAAAAAAAAAAAAAAAGGTCAGAAAGTAAAGTCTGCTTTCAGAAATTCTACTTTAAACAGAGGTATCCACAGAAGTGCACTGCAAACAACCTTGTGCTGAGCAAGGCTCTGACTGCCCATTTATCACTAGAGGCACTGAAAAACATGTTGGAGACTGCAGGCTGCCAGAAGAAGGATCTTTTTCTGCTTTCTCAGGGAAGAAACGGATAACAACTTCATAGTTTTAGACAAGTTGCTTGTGGATGGTTCTACCTCATATATTTTTGGTATACATTTCAGAACTGCTGAGCTCCCACATCAAAAGACAGACCATGTGAGATATATTTGTATGGCGAGATTTAAACATGATAGAAAGGACAGTTGTCTATGAGACCTGCAGTCCCTGGCTGCAGAATCTAATCATTCATCCTTAAGAACAGGGGAGAAGAAATGTAAAACAAGCACTTTTCACTTGGTTGCAAAGGACTTGGCTGAAACTTCTCTACGTTACCTTTGAAACAGTTGGACGTATGCACTAGGTGCCTTCCCTGACAGAGCCTGACGTGCTGCAGCATGACGCCTTTGGAGAGAAGCTTCTTCCTGATAAGGAAATACAACCAAATTTAAATAGTAACTTGGAAGTATATATGGTAACTTAATTGCTTGTAATATTCTTTTTTGTTAAAGACTCTAAAGTGTATGCATTTATACATTCTGGGAAAATAGCAGAGCAATACTGGAACTAAAAAGGTGCTAAATATGATCTACGCAACCCAAGTTTTGGTCTGAAATCTTGCTGGCTTTGAACAATGAAGATCTTCTCCAATGAAGCCCCAGTTCTTCATATAACGTCCAAAACGTGCCAGGACATAGCAAGGAGTGTCTGCAGAGAACCACTGTTGATGCATCCCGACCTTACCATGTGTTAGAGCAGGGATAATTCTAGTTAGGCTGTTGTCTTCAGCTTCTTTTCACCAGGAAGGGACTGAATACAGCAAAAATTGCCTTTGCTACATTTCAAATACACTGGCAATGCTGAAAACCTGCCTTACCAACTTTGTATCAACCAATATTCCCCTCTCAGAGAAGGGATTACCTTCTGCAAATTTCAGTTGGTTAAAATGACTGAACAATGAACACATTACGATCTCAGCAGACTGGAAAATGCAGAACCGAGTATTTAAGAGTCTGTTAATTAACATGTGCTGTAGCACAAAGTAATTTCTCAGGTCAGACAAACGCAGAACAGCATGCTTAAAAAAAAAGAGATGGAAATCTCAAAGCAAAGTTATTACATCCTACTTTGTTATCAACTGATAGCCACTGATAGTTATCAATTTAATAGCTAAATTGTTGTCTGTAACAGAGGCATTTTGTCATGGTACCAGGAATGAAAGAGAATATAGTTAACCGCTCAAATTATGACTACGGTGAATTCCTGCACTTCCCCTCGCTGTTTATGCTAAGTAAGGGTCTGTTTAAGTGCTCACTGAGCTTGTGTTGTGCTTTGTTTTCTTCTGGACAGTTCTGTCCCCTGTTTTTTGTGTGGATTACAGGTATAGATTCCTTTCTGATCATACCTTGTATCGTTACAACTGCACAGAAGTGGTGCAGGGTTGGCACGCTCACAGGGGATAAGGCTGCAGGGAATCTGATCTACTGTCTCTCCCTAAGGAGCAGGCTCTGCTTCTTATTTTGCTTGTGGAAAATTCACACCTATAATTTCTTCATATTTGTTATTTTCCTGTTCTACATGATGGGAGTAGAATGTGTTTACTGCAGCGACAGCACATTATTTGGGTGCCTTCAGTGCAAAAATTTCACTTTAAGGCCACAGACGTTTACATTCCTCTCATTAAATACAGTCCAAGAGGCACCTGTGTTTCACCTTGAAGGTTTTACTACATTGACACTTCAGCTGACGCTATAAAGCTTCCTCTGCATGTAAAAATATATCGAAAACTTAGCGTAGTAAATAACTGAAAGTTATTAGCAGCACTGAGCAAGTGCTAATAAGAAAGAGAGCCCTGAAGCATGTAAGTTAAACCCACAGTAAATGATAGCCTCCTTCATCATAAACCACTTCTCCCTGACTTGACAAAATGTAAACTTTCAAAATAAAAATAAAAAAGATGAAATAAAAAAAAAGAGGAAAATAAATTGCTGGGGTAGGAGTGCTGGCAGAGAACCACCAAGGTAAGAGAAACTCTGTCTTCTCTCTCACATTGAACTAACAAAACTCGGGATGAAAGAAACATGAAAACCAACAACACTTGTGATGGTTTTTGAGATCTGCGTGGCTTGAAAGGAGGTATTTCATTTCAGAAAACTGAAAGATATCAGGCTCCTTATTTATGCCAGCCGTTTTACAACCATACCTTTCTCCACACCTAAGAAAGCCTTTTTTAAAGCCTGGGAAACATGCTGGGAGTCGGTAGAGGGTCTTCTACTTTGGTTCACCTGGAACACTAATTCTAAACATCAGAGGCAGTTATAAATACAGAGACAGTGGCAAAATTGTACAGCAAGTCATGCCTGCCAAGCCATCATTCATCATAATGACATCATAACCTTGGAATGGAACAAAGTTTAAAGCTTTCATTTTTCTTTTTCTCTGTCTCTTGTCGCTGTCATATAAAAGGAGCATTAGATGCATCTGCTTCATAGCCCCAACTCCCCCACTGCCTGCAAGGAGAATGAATGCCTTGAGGGAAAACACCATTAAGAAGAAGAAAAAAAGCAAGAGATGAAGCTGAAGTTGTAAGAGGTTATTTGAAATCCAAGCACACTGTTGAATCTGTTGATTGAAAAAGTAAAAGCAGGTGAAAAATGTGCTCAAATTTGATCTCTTGCAGTTATCACTAGCACTCACTGTGAACCACTCAGCCGAATGAGTTTTTCCACTGCCATAGGATGGCGTTCATCAGTAATCTTCATTGTCCTATTAACTGCGTCTAGCTATTTGCTCTGAATAGGAACGTTTCAATATCTTGTAGCAGAACGGAGAGATGATATTCAACTCCCTTACAACAGTACACAACTGGATGAAATCCGTTATGATAAATCAATTTATTCTGGTGTAAAATTGAGCAGAACAGTTAGCCTGTCCTCTCAACTGAGCTTACCTGCTTCGTTCTCATTCATCTGCCTTGAACTCTGGGGAATGGGTAAATAGTTGAAATAGTTGAAAGGAAAGACATCCAAACAACAAGAGTCTTTCCTTTTATTTTATTTATTTATTTATTTATTTTTGAGAAATAAAGGCCTGACGTAGTTTCTGCACAGAACTTATTTCCATCCTAAAGTTAGAGCAAATATTCCTTACCACTAAGGTCAGCTGTGCAGCAAATTTGTCCAAGGTGCCTTCTGAACAGTTTTTGGCAGAGGAGTCCAAGAACTCATTGACAGAGGAAGACTGAGCAGTGGCAGCAATTAGTCTGCTGGGTGACAATGATTGCTCCTGTAAGAGACGCATTCTTGAACCTAATACAGAAAAGACACTTCTCAAAACATAAAATTCCAAGCAGCACTTTGCTTACAGCGAGCAGAAAGAAAGTAGACATTTGCAACCGTGAGCTGGCTTTTGGCACCATTCTGGATTTGCAAAAGGTAACCATGAAAGTTAAAAGGGATATAAACTATTCTGTTCCCCCAAAACCTTTCAAACTTCACAGATACAATTAACGTACTCCCTCAATACATAGGCAAATGAAAATGATGACAAATCTGAGAAGAAACCCATCACCCTACATTTAAGGATTAGGAAAAGGTGCTTAACCATAGAGACAAGTTCATTTTGTTATGGATACTCCATATCCAAAGACTTGCACCACTGCTGGATTGCAAGGAATCAAACCTGAATGTTTACAAACCAGAAAGCTTACAAGTAAGATACTTATAGGTATACTCTTATAAATATTGCTACGTGATAGTTTTTGCAGACATCCAATCATAAGAAAGGTTTAATTGTATTGAGTCACCATCCCTGGAGGTCTTTAAAAGACGTTTAGATTTAGAGTTTAGTGATACGATTTAGTGGAAGACTTGTTAGTGTTAGGTCAGAGGCTGGACTCTGTGATCTTGGAGGTCTCTTCCAACCTAGATGATTCTGTGATTGTGTGTGTCACATCACACATTATGTGACTAAGAAGTCATATAATACACACAATGGGAGTAGACGTCCAATCCACGAACATGTTCGTATACAAAATATGGTTATTTTTCTTACTATATGCATTTATAAAAAAGTTTAAACAGTCATCAGATGACTTGCTGCCTAACCATTATATACCTGTTTGTAGCTGCCAGGAAATCTGGTGTTAAGTAGAGAGGAGACAAGACTTGAGATTCGTGGTCTCTGTTTCAGTCACCGTAAATTATTCATTTTGACATTGAGTAAGTAGTAGAGTCCAACCTTTAAAGGTGCAGGGCTTCACACTGCCAAAACTTCAGTGGGATTTCTGGTGCCCAGCATCCCAAATAATCAGTCTTTAGCATAAATGTCCCTTTTCTCATTTGTAACATACAAATTGTAACACACACTCCACAGGACTGCTGTGAGATATAATTAATGGTTGCATAGTACCAAGCTCTGTGGATGAAAGCTGCTAATGCAAGTACAAAGCATTATCAGCTCTGCAATATATTAAATTTCTGCCATAAAAAGTTTGTAGAAAGAACTTATCTATTTTCTTCAGTATTTTTACTCTATACACGAGCGAAAGATCTTGCAGAGCAGCTCATTAAAAAAAGAATTAACAACCTATCATAATCTCGCAGAACCAATCTTTCCCCTGCTACTATCTTACTAAAAATGTCCATATTAAAGACAACCTTGAGGCAAGTTTTTAAAAATAAATTATTTCACACAGTCCATAAGAAGGAATGATCGCTAGAGATAGGATAGTTAAATTTATTTAAACACCTATAAATGCGGCTCTAAATGAATTTAATGATGCATAGTAAATTTAAAAGTTACTTCATGGACAGCAGAATTACCAAAATCTAGTGCTATTAATGAAGTTTCTCTAACTAGTAACAAGCCACTCACTGAAAGAACTCGGCTACTGAGGAACACAGAGTCCTTTTAAAGGAACTTCAGTTATGTACATACATATATTCAAAAATACCACAATTACACACAAATCTTTTATCTTTAGTCCTTATTTTTCTTATTTCCTAATAATCTAGTTAGGGGTTCGGTGGAGTTTATTGCCTCTCAGGACAAAACATCTCCAGTGGTTTTAAGACAAATAAGTAACAAGACTGTAGTCAGTAAGGCAAGGAATTCTTCCTCCTGACTTCAAACAAATGCGCTAGCTCTAGAAATGAAAATAAATTCTACATAGATTAAGATTAAATAAAATTCTTCAGAAAAAGTACCCGCTGCTGTGGCACTGAGATGCCACAATATGAGTAGAAGCCTTTTCTTCTCCACTGGGAAATCAGTATTTATTAATTCTTTCAGGATACAAAATTACTTGAAATGATGAACTGATGAATTTTGCACTATCCTTTATTAACATTTTCAGACATTTTTGCCCTCCCTTCATCTACTTTTATTTGCAGCCTTCTGAGCCACACAGAAGGTCATGAATATTGGCTCTATGCTACTTCAGAAACTAATTACTCTCCGGTTGCAATGGATCTAACCAAGACAGCCATAAACCACGGAGGCTCTTAGAGGAAAGAGTTCACATAAATGAGTGTGTTGTTAGTCCGTGCTGTGCAACATCTTGTGACTATAATATCAATTTCTTATTTCTTTTTCCTCTATATTTTAGAGGCCATATTCTGCTTTTATCTCAACTGATAACCTGCCCTGTCTGGAATAAATACATGGGCTAGAGCTGAGTTCTCTTAGTTCTCACAAGCTAATCTTAGTTATGCTGCAAGGGAGAGACTAGAAATGGACAGATGAGAGGTAAGTTGGTCATGACTGCTTTGTGCTGCAGCGTGTGCTTGGGTTAGGCTAAAGTCATCATGAGGCTCCAACCTTAGTGATTCAGGTAGCGAAAGGATTGTTTTAAACTCAGGGCCAATCATCGGGTTTACGCCACAGGCTACCCAGCTGGGTTTACACCACAGTGAGTAGCCCCAGAAGTACTTGGAGTGAATTTTTAAGTTGCCTTCATTCATCTTACTGTCTTTGTTTTCATATACCTCTTTATGCTTCTGGCTATCCTGGGGGAGAGTGACAAGTAAGCTCTGAATGCCGTGCCCTTTTCTTGCTGCTCAAGAGTTTGATAGGCACAAAGCTCTCATCCAGGGACACATCTGGCTTGTGATTTATCTGGAGAGAATGGGAGATCCTCAGCCCAAAAGCATCCTCACTAGAGTCAGTTAACTCACTTTCTACATATTATTGCCGCAGGGCACACAGTGCTGTAAAGTACGTGGAAAAATGTCCATTAAAGATTTATATCCCAGGGAAGAAAAAGCCCAGGAGACCCATTACAGAGAAGCACAGAGCTTTCAGAGACGAGCAGTCTCACAGGTTGCATCATTCCCAGATTTTAATTCTTGTAACATAAGTAGGAATACTCTACTGACAGAAGCAGTAGCAGTATGTGCCCAGACACAGTACCTGTTCCCACTTTGCTATTCAAGTCTTGACTGCTATCAGGAACTGCAGGTGGCTCCAAACCCAGGTATGCCTTTATCAGGAAGCTCAGTTCTGTGAATGCCTCATCCAATTCATCTACAGAAGGGGATAAGCGATTTCAAGAAAAACAACCTTTCTTCAGTACAAAGACTGAAAGCACAGAAGCCTGAGACAGAAATGCATTCGTAACTTATTTAGCCCATCTCTTTGGGAGAAAAATCTTCATAAACAGCACATTCAAGCAAATAATCTGAAATTCAGCTCAGTTCTAGCTTTCTGCACTCAACTAAATATTCTCCTACAGTTTGTGCTACTGTGCTTTACTTTTTTTCTAAAAGCTATATTTAAACTGTACACTGCATATTCTGTGATCCATATGCCCTCAACAATAACTATAAATAGTATTTTTCATACCACTATGATACACATATTTCACCATCACTGTGATAAACCACAAAATCACCTCCACAAAAGGGCAAAAAGAGAATGAATTAGATTCCTCTCCGCCATCTGTTACTCTCAATCCCTGAATATCAAGAAGCAAACAATGGTTTTAATGAAATATTGACCACTCGCACATTCCTTGTCTCGGGCTGGGGGATTTGAACACATTACTAAGTGGAAGAGTCCTAAGAACAAAATCTTTGCAGCAGCCTCTCCTTTATAGTGAGGCTGCACATCAGCTGTCATTTCAGGCTCTTTTCAAGTGCTATCTGCTCCACAGACAATTAGACCTGTTAGGTCAAAAGCACTTCTGACCTCTGTCCAGAAACCAACAGATAATTAGCACAGAACACTGAACATCCAATTAACATTCTCACAGGAGACAATACTTAGAGCTCCTGAGTTCAATTATTTGGTTTGCTTTCTAGATGGACTTTAAGATAACTTGGTCATAGCAGAGTAACTTGGTCCTAACAGATCTACAGAGCTTTTAGAGTCCTGGGACAATAATTAACAAGGCAAATCAATCTATTGCTGTAAAAGTCCATCTATTGCTGCAATTTTAGGGGTCAGTTTTATAGTATGAGATTAACTCACCTGTGTTCACTACCGCATCAAAGTAGCCTGGAAAATCCTGACTTATTTTGGTGTACATGTCCACTCTGGATACTGCCTCTTCGATCTCTGGCCTGCTGAATAATCCTTTCCTCCGCAGATGTCCCTCATATCTTTGTTTGTTCACTGGTACCACCAGGATATATCTGGGTTCAAAGTAGGTGTTTTTCAAGCTGCGCACACCCTTTAAAATCAAACAGAAAAATGCAACGTTTCATTCCTGAAACTGAGTGCCTTCTGAACATGTAGCTGAGTTTGGGACAACTCTGTCCTGAATCCAAAGTCTCACATCTGGGATTCAAATTTAGAAAAGAAGCAAGTTCAAAAGGATACATGTGTCTGCATGCTAGGACTTTTAAAAGGCAAGGTCTTATTAAATGATGCACATAATGGTACCAATCCTGAATTTACAAGTTTTCCTTTGCAACAACTCATATTTTAAAGAATCTTTTCTCTTTCCCTCTACACATACAAAACAGAGCGCTGTAATCATGTAGCCCTGTAACACGCTATCGCCACTGCTTGTGACAGGCCACAAGATTCCCCCCATGTTTTCAAGGCTTCAGGACTCAGCCTTGTCCTGCTGTCTGAAAATTTCTTTGTTTGACTTGCCTGTATCTTTGTTTTACTTGGCTTAGCTGTGACAGCAATTCCTCTTGTTGACCAGGTGGCTTTATCTAATTTGTTTTACTTTTATCTACGGGTGGTAAAGCCATAGTTTTATATAGATAGCTGTAACAAGCCCTTGTTCCAGGTAAAATGAGATGTTTATGACTCAACATAATAACTCAGTGTGGATAAATCCAGGCCTGGCATGATAGCAGAGACCTTGAGAAGTGGAGACACAGGACGATGTAAAGGAGTACAGGCACGGAACGATAAGAGAAGGGGCACGGACTTGACACCGGAGACCTCACAGCTGTAAACATGTCAGTAAGGGGCAGTTAAATAATACAGACCTGAAGGTGGACAAAACTGGTTTTAGGGCAAACAAGAAAAAATAGTATCTGGCATAACAGACACTGTATAATAAATGCAGATGTAACCTGGGGCTGCAGACCAATGAAGAATGAGAAAGGTGTAAATGTGTATTACCAAACATATAATCAAGACCTCAAGAGGATCCTGGGAAGAGAAAGAAGAAACTATCAACACAAATATCCTTCCAGCAAAGGACCTGGATGTTCACAACTCATTGTAACTCCCCCCCAGTAACAACAGCAAAGGGAAACCACCAACCTTAGAGCCCAAAGGGGCAGAGAAATGTTGAGCACAACACCGGGAAAACAGGCAGAAATCAAGGAGTATGCGTTTCAGTTTTAATTGTATTACAAATTGTGACTTTTTCAGTGTATAAATAGTCTAAATTATTCTACGTCTTCCTGTAATAATTAGATCTAGACTAATAATGAATAGGCAGTTGATATTTCCTTTTCTGATCAAGAAATATTAAATAAATAAATAAATAAATAATTGTATGTCCCAGAACTAGACAGGAATAGGAAAGCAGCCCATCAGTCGTTTGGGATGGTTTGAGGAGGAGGAAAAAAAAAGAGATATGGAAAGCTCCTGGTGTGCCCAACAGATTTGTTAACAGAGACAAGGGGGTGACTGTCTAATATGAAATAAAGAGACCTTAGAATACAGAACAGGAAAATGGAGGAGCTGATACCATTTGAAACCAAAGAGATACCTGGAAAATTAAACAAAAGTGTAAAATTTGAGTTTGCTGAAATTGAGTATGAGTCAAGAATGATCAAAGGGCTGCCTGAGTTGAAGATGCCCATCCATTTAACGTAGCTCCATCTCTTCAGTTTACAGCATGGGATTATAGAAAAGATGCAACAAGCATTTTGTCTCGCTTCCTTTGACTCCACAGCCTCAATGACTGGATAACCAGCAATAAGAGTTAACGGAGAGTGGTCTCTGGCAGGAGCCATGAGAAATTCATCCAGAAATGGCAGCTCCCATTTCTGGAAGCATAACGAGCCACGTGAGCCACTCTGTCACCACACCCTTGGCCAGAACATGCAGATCCTTCAGTTTCTATCAAGATACTCATGGCCAGACAAGGAAAGGAAAAGCACTGCAAACGTGCTTTCTCCAGTACACACTCTGTGTCAAAACTGCAGCAGCTTCACAAGTTGCAAGTGTGGACTCAGCAAGATTTTACTGTTAAAATTTGTGTCAGTCTCTTTTATCGGTAAAAGATATACTGTAGATTAAAGGGAACGAACAGCTCTAAATTTTTAGTCTCAACCCATGGACCATAATTAAAATTTCTTTTAATAGTGCTAAATCACTTTTGTTATGAGCCTAGCAGAAGATAATGGAGTTGGATAACTTCTATTCACATCCATAACTCACCATTACTGTTTCTCATCTGCTAGCAGAGTCCACAGTGATACAAGACTGTGCATAATTACTACGTGATCCTGAAACTTCATTGACAAAGGAGTTTCTTAGCTGTTTGTCCATGACAACAGCTTCAGTAATATCCAGTAAAAAATATGAACACTGTCCATGTCACCAGGCTAACCTCCTTATGAATAAACATGAATTTCCATTAAATCCTTTCTCCTAAATTATTTGATAACACATCTACTTTGTGAAGAACTGACAGTTTTAAAAGGCACCCCACTCCATCATATTTCATCTTCTCCTATTTTTCTTCCCTTGTAAATTCAGGGTCTGCCTGGCAAGACAACAAACATATTCGATGCCTATTGCAATCAGTGGAGACTGAAAGTGATTCACAGTTCTGACAAGACAGGGGAAAAAGAAGAACTGGAACTACACAGGGATTCAAAGTAACAGGCCCTTAAGAGCAGGACTGCAGCACTGAATTGATGACCATTTGAGCGAGGAGCTACTAATTTATTTATTTATTTCTCTCTCTGACATGCTGCTGTTCAGTTATTTGTATGTTCCTATGCAAGCCAATAAACACGTACAGACCCTTTCATTTACAAAGGGTCTAAAACTCCTTACAGACACTCAGGTTCTTTTCTAAAAAAGTTTTTCAACCATCAGTTTCTCAAACAAACTAATCATCCTACAACAAATGAAATTTATTATCAATTTTTGCTTAAGTCTCCCTAGTCATTCCCCCCAACTGTGGATGCACAACTAACTTAGTAACCTAAGTCAGAACTGCAGTCTCCTACATTTATTTTTTTAACCTTTGCAATTTTTACCCCATCTATTAAGGAGTGTAGTAGCGTTCACAAACTTGTAGTAAACCCCCAGAGGTAGAGCTGAGCCCTGCAAACACAACGAAATCCAGCAACAACCAGTATCATATTTTGGGCACTCCGTAGTGTGTCTCATTCTAAAAGCTCATATAGATGGAGCTAACTTTGTAGGAAGAATTTGTAAGGAAATGAAGCCTGCCTTTCATTTTTGTCACCTCAGCCCCTAGCTAGCAAGCCTTCATCTAAGATAATGAAAAGTACTTAATTAGAAAATTAGCTAAAAAATTATTCTGTGGGGATTCCAGCAGACAGGTTTTGATACTTTGTCATGACATCGTTTCCTAATGCAGCCACAGATTCCTGAGATTCTGCCATCTGTGCATGTGCACCCAACAAATCTGAGAGGGTAAAGCAATTCCTCACAGGGACTGCATCGTTTAACAGTTTTGCCCAAAATATTGCCTCTGGCCTGCATGCATCCTCCACTGCTTCACCAGAAAGGAGAAGCATGACATCCTTTTATGGGGGTTTTAGTAGGTGTGCAGCTCTAGAGTAGTTCACCTGTAAGCTGGGGATAGGTGAAAGAACATAGATGAAAAGATGAAGGTACTGTGATGTAAATACTGGTGACATGGTGGGGAGATAAGGCTACTGAAATTGAAAAAACCTGATTAAGAAATTTTAAGAAGCCATCTGTAGGACACATCTGACTAAATGCACGTATGTATAAAGGAAATGCTAGGTACTGTTCAAGTATAGACCATGGAGAGCTACTTGATGCATGCAGAGGAGTTGAAGATACAGTTTATCTGACTAAGCAACTGTATCTCCAGTGACACTAAGGCAGCCCACATAGCTCAGCCAAATCTATCAGCAGCAGTGGAAGGCTGGGCTGAAGGCCATAGGGTGTCTCTTATGTCACTAAGTTGCTATGTCTAGGCTGCTGAAACAAACCTTAGTCAAAGTGCATGATTTTTCCCCAGCACAGCTCTCACAAAAAGACTTATTCAAAAACAGTTAATCCTTACCTCTATTTCTAAGTGAACACACGTTGCAAGGCCCTCTCTGGCAATTGATTCCACAGTGTCTCTTCCGAGGCCGTAGTAATAGCCGCTGTATTTAAAGGTTGCTATAAACTTCCCCTGAAATTCAAAACAGCGAGCACAATGACAAAAGGAAATATCGTAATGAAAACAACTTTCTTAAAGGAAGAGTAATCGCTGTGGACTTCCTCTCTTTCTCTTCCAGCAAAGTTTCTCCCTGCCTAAATCATCAATACTAATGAGGCCAATGGGAGCACAAAATTTGCAGAGAAGAGCAGAGAGGGGCCTGCAGGGTATGGGCTTGTGCATTGTTCATGGATAACAAAACACCAGTGCCTTGAAAACAAGCTGCTGACAGGTTACAGCTTTCATTGGTTATTCATTCGCGCTGTAAAGAAAGCGAGATCTAAAGCAAAAGGGGCATCCTTCTTTTGACATTACTTCAAACCATATGGCTACGCCATGTAAAATAGAAGATGCCAAAGGAAAGAGGACAGAAACAATCCTGCAAGGAGAATGCATAATTGGCCAAAAAATTTCAAAGTTAATAACTGACAACTGAAAATTTGGTTCCCAGTAGTACGTCTAGAGAAATGAAGGCAGATTATATTATTTTAAACTCCTCGATTGCTGAGAGTTACCGTTAAGAACCAGATCAGTTGCTTAACGCTGTGTTGGCTCCCCTGTTTGTGTATGTACAAATAATGAGCTCTGTTGTGGCTTTTCATGCCAAAGTTTTTATTGCAGGCAGCAAAAGGCATCAGAAACAGTAGCTGGAGGCACACTGCCTTCAGAGAGCAACACAATGCCTTTAGGGGGACAGAAGGGGAGGTTTGCAAAGCTTTAAAAGACTGCATTCCCTGTGGGGTTGTTGGAAGATTGGGGAAAAAAATGGCAGTTATTTCACGAGTTTTTGCTTCTGGTACACACACTAGATACTTGCATAGGCAAATAAGCTTATTTCTACATTATAATACTGTCTAAAAATTCCTGCTGACCCTATGCCAACTTAATGGTTTCTATATAAGTATACAGGAGAAAAAACAATATAAATGTACAATGAATTTCTGGTTGTTGTGTATGCACTTAAGCCACGTAACTGTGAGTGAAAGGGCATGCAAATGAAGACACAAACTTCAAAAAATAAAGTAACATCAGAGCTGGATGGAAAAGTTGAGTTCACACTGACTGTAGGGAAACAGGCCTAGCAGAATGCACTAGTCAGGTACTCACTGTGTTCACCATTTTGTCAAATGCTTCTTGAGAAACGAAATAGTAATCAAGTCTGTTTTCTTCACCAAAGTAAGCTGTCCTGGTGGTATGACAAGGACTGGAAGATATATAGTATAATAAAGAAATAACCTGTTTTCAATCACAGACGCAGCTATGGAATAGGAGGGGGGAAAAGGGAGAATACTACAAATCATTTTATTTTTAAGAAGAGAAGAAATATGAGAAATATAAAGAGGCGCAAATCATACCGCTAATGCTGCATATTTGAAAGATTAACCCATAAATACACAAAAAAAGTTTAAATGTAACATTACATTTTGGCTATAAATCCCCTCCAACCCGGGATAGCCTGAGCTGAAGCTGTCATAGTGGCCTGTAATAGAGAAATGCCGAAACCATTTTTCTCCAGTGATGTCAGCTGGTGAATGATATAAAGTAGAACCCTAAATATGGAAAGGGAGACTAGGAGTTAGGCTGACCTCCAAGGTTAAGAAAGAGATATAAAGTCCAATCTTTAAATAGCGTCCCATTATTAAGGGGAGAAGCAATCCCCAAACAAGGGAGATAAGTGGGACACAAGGCAGGAAAAGTAATTGCCTGCCACCACATAAGGATAATAGGATAAACATCAGATATGTGGACTTACTACCGGCGTGAAACACTAAAACAAAACAGAATAGAACCAAAACAACATAAAAAAAATGGCTAAGAGTGCACGTAGCAACTTTGGATTAAACTATTTTGTAGCCCACGTTCTTAGGAAATAATATTTTGCTAATTGTTTCTGGTTTGGCTTTGTTTTTAATTTTACATTATAGGATGCCAGGAACAGAAGTGTGATGGGGAACTCTAGTGTTGATTCACACTGAGAACATTTCATCTCCTTGGCTTTTGTTGGAATATCCTGGAAAACATGGAAAAAAAATATATATCCCACCTGCTAGTATACCACCTACTAGGCTCACCCTACATTGCCATGTTTCTTGCTTGATGATAATGCTACAATGAAAATACAATTATTTAATGCTTTTTTCCTGTTCCCCAAGGCATGGGGACTTCTAGAAATACGATTTCTTTCCCTGTTCTTCTTGCTTTCTGAGAATTTTCCTAAGAAAATGGAGAAATGTATAAAACCAACAGAAAACAACAACAACAACAAAAAAAACACAAAACAACTTATTCTTTTTTTTTTTCCTCTTTATATTGAGAACTAACGGTGAACAAATTAATTTTGGTTCATTTATTTAAGATAGCTGAGTTATAAACCACTAAGAATTTTAGTTTATAACATTGAGCTTGACAGATCTTAATTATCACAGCATTAGAGGGTGACACTTTTTTTTTTTATCATGAAGATATGGCAAATGAGGACAGTGTGCTACTCATGGATTCTGTAAAATTTCACTTCAGAGGCTTGATTATTTTTTTTTTAAAGATATTATGAATGCATCCACCTTTAGAGGTCAATCTTGAGTACTACCCAGATGGTTTGAGGGTCCAATTTCACTTTATTTTTTGAAACACTTTTAAACGTTACAACCCTTTTTAATTGCAAGGCCATGTTTACATTCAAACTGCCAGGGTATGTTGCATGAAATACATTTTTAATGAGTGGAATGTTTGAAATTTAAAAGAGTATGCCATAAAATTGCTTAAATCTCCACTGAATAATTAAAATACAGCTTTGCTTTATGGTTGCAATTTTCTGCTCTGTTAAGATTCTGTCTCTATCCCTTTTTTTTCCTCTCATGCATAAAACTTTTAGGAAATAAAATACACAGTATAAAAACAATGCTCCTAAAAAAACACCACACAGAGCTTGGAAAATTTCAATTGGCATTCAGTTAGTTTGTAATTTCTCGTCTAGTCATTCAAAACATAGCAGTATCTTTAAAGAAAGGGAAAAAGATATTTTTCCAGTCCCATAACTTCTCAGATCTTTTCTTAAAACGGCCTTTTGTTTTGCCAGTGTAATGACTTAATTCAGCATGTGGCTATAGTCTGAGTGCACTGCAGACATGTAGGCTGCTTCACTGTGGAGTATTATGTTAGAGAAAGAGGCTACTACTAGACAGCCCATCAACACATAGGTTGTGGTCCTGATGCTAGGAACTCTGAGGAATTATTCTCGTAAATACACAAGCCCATGGTGCTTTTCTTGCAGCTGACTTATTCAGTACGTAGGAGTGCACAAACAGGGGACCAAGATGTGGTAAATGCTATTATACATATGAAAGCATGGTCAAAGTATGATAAAAAATGGATAAAATTGTGTAATTATAAACGAAAATAGAGGGGAGACAAAATAATTAGAATACAGGATTTCAGATAAGAGACATGCATCATAGGCAGGACCGTCAAAAGTTACATATCGTGAAGAATGGGATGGGTGGACACAAGGAACAGCTTTCACCACCTAGTTTTAGGTGGCATATAGCAGTGATCTAACTTAGCCAGAATTCTTATTTAGTGTGTACTGAAAATAGACATACAGCTCAGGTGAGTGTTTCACAAAGGCTGAATCTTCCCTTGAAAGAGCTGTTTTCTCTCCACTAAATACTCAGGAAGCCCAAGGCTGCAAGGATCCTAATTCAGGCCTTTCCAAGAGGGAAAATTAGTCCTCCCAGCAGGTGGTGAAGTCTGAAAGGTGCTATTTACTTTGATAACACTACTTGCAGGATAATAAACTGGTCCAGCAATTGCACTTGCTTCCTTGCTTAGCTTCAGGATGCAGCGTGCACATGCATGCTAATGTGTTTATGTGCAGGTACATTCCAAAAATTAAGAGAAATCTATACATATCTAAACAGATGTTTAGGTTGAGGGGCATATGTGAGCCGAGATAGAACAGATCAATAAAAGGAGCTCTAAATGACGCTTTTTTTTTTTTTTTTTTGCTTCTTTGCTGTTCACCTTTGAAAAGAACAAGATAATTTAAGTGGCTTTTCTTTTTAAGAAAGTATTTGATGGCTTCAGGCAATCAAGCGCTGGGAAAGGATTAAATGCATAGCAACAAACATTTATGGGTTGTCTTTAACTTTTAACTTCTTTAAAAAAAAAAACAAACAAAAAACAGGAGCAATTTCAGCCTTGATTACTTTGTGTTCTTTTAACCTTAAGGAGCAAACTTACCCAAATCTGAAGAAATTATTGAACTGTCTGCAGATCCTGTGAGTAAGCTCTCTCTTACCACAGGCTAGAGGTCCAACTAATACCAGCATGGGGTAGGGAGCATCAAGACTAGGTAGAGTGCTACAAGAAAGGAAAACAAGGAGCCATTATATTACGAACAAATAAAGTCTTCAGCAACTTTGTATAAAGCCTCTGTGGAGATTTCATCATCATTGCTACTAATCTCATCTGTCTATCGCACCGTTCACTTTGTTCGCAGCGTAGACAAGAATTGTGAGAAGTGTGTGCTCAGTTTGATATGTTCCAAACACAAAAATAGCACAAAATACCACATTAAAGACCCCTGGGTCTCTTTTGCCAAAGGAATAATGTTACGTGTACTATAATCTTCTCTGATTTATAGTCTTTTCTAAAGCTCCCTCTGCAGTTACAGTATTGCTGGGTTTTGTTTAAGAGTTTTCCAATTCTATTGCAGGGATGGTAATATTTTAATGATCACGATAATAAGCCTGGCATGAACCTGGACTCAATCCTACAAACCTTTATGCACTCCTGCATATAATCTTGCTGACTTCCACGGCCTTGCCAGCTGAAGGTGGCAATTTGTAAAGAGCTCTTCAATTCAGTATAATGAGAGACACCAAGACCCTTAAACTCCTCCGAACACAAATAACACTACAATGAAAGAAAGCAAAGTGTTGCAAAAATACAAAGCCTTCACTTAGGCTCCATTTTCTCCATGCTGAGCAGATGGTTAGATCACCGAATTTCCACTTCCAGCTGTAAAGACCAGAATAAATGGCATTTTTGCACTTCTGAAAGTCCAGCAATTGAGGCATCTAAAAACGGACTGCAACTTTGGACTCTCATTTTTTAAATCTCAACTAGACTGTAAGACCATGCCACTTGGTGATGTGTCAGAAATAGTCAGAATCGTTTCAAAACCACTTAATTTTGACTAACGAGTAGCTTTAACTCGATTTAAATTTTAAAGTGGAAGAAAAACACCTCTGCGCACTAAGAGTACATTTAGTGTTATTTAAAACAGGTGAACGCAAATTCCTGAAAACAGATTTTCTTTCTTTTAACTTTTCTCTTACAAGTGCCTAGCTCCATAAGAAGTGATGATAATCATCCAATACGAGCATGGGGGAAAAATCACAGTAATGGCTTTCCTCCCATTTTAGGTGCAGCAAAACAACTCTATTTTCTACCTGATTATATGTACATAATAGGGCTTGATGTTTCAGAAGCACTACGATAATAATGCAATTCAGTCTCCTAATTCTCCTATGGAGTAGGTAAGTGCTATCCTCTCAGAAGAAATAGCTGACACACCTAATAGATTGACTGGCTCAAGGCTGTACGCATGTGCTGTTACTAAACTGTAAAATGAATCCAGATCGTGGTCTGGTGTTCCTTTCTTTAGACTATTTGAAAGCAAGACAGCAGCAGAACCATTGTGAGATGGAAGGTTTTTTCTCACTATGCTGATTGGTGACATTTACAAAACAAAAAACAGCATTAGCACAACAAGCTCATTAGCACAATATACTTGGGATTCTAATTCCCTTTTAAACAAATTCCCATTGCTGGAACAGAGGAACACATCCTCAAATTCCCTGGGTTTATTATGCCATGGAGAACATCTACGTAATACCATCTCATTACATCACCGCTTACCGATTGCCAAAAGATAACCTCAAGGCTCTGGTTTTCCTAGAACTTTTAAGCAGATTGTGGTAAAGAGTCCTTGGTTCATTCAATGTTCATCTTTCAACTTTTTTTTTGACTTTGGTGAGTAGAAAAATACACGGCTGTGCAAGATTAATAGGTTTCAAGGCCAGAAGGGACTACTTTCATCATCTAGTCAGCCTTTCTCATCAAACTGGCTAAATGATTTCCCTATGTTGGTTCTTGTTTCAAGCCTGATAGCTGGGGTTCTGTTAGAGCATATTTTAATTACCATGTTCCCATTTTAAATGTCACATGCATTTATAGTCGGGGTAAAATATATATAACATTGTGCAGTGACGTGTTGCCACGCAATTGAAGAATCACAAGGCACACAGAGAGAGGAATGGAGTAAAAAACTTAATGTTTTCTGACTGGGGTATGCAACAATATCACTTTTTCCTCTGATTTCAGTCTTTATTTTTAATGGAAATATTACTAAACAGAATTAATTAAATCTCATCTAAAAAGATAGATGCAAATGAACTATACCAATCTGGTTCTGATAGGCATTTTATAGTGTAGAAGACTAACTCATCATCATTAGGAGGATTTCATTAATGACTGTTGTGTGTTTTCCAGCTGAGCATGGGCAAACATTCAAGGCATCATTAACAATTTTGGTCATAATATATGACCAAATAATAAATACTGGTCTGTGTGTTTACATGTTTGTATATACAGTACCTCTGATAGGAGACAGAATTGTTTCTTTCCAGCAATGAAGATGCACAAACACAATCCAATAAACAAATATTTAAATAGGGGCTATGTCTGCACTGGAAAAAATCCATGCCTTCAGGTAAAACTATTTTGTTTTATTTTCTGAAAAAAAAGAAATCTTTAATCCTGAAAGACAGTCAATAACTGCTTGGTGTTTTTTTTTTATAGGCTGAAGAGCCTTCTCAGAGCTATCATCGCCACAGGGATGGTATCTATCTTTCATCATCAAGCCTATAAAAAAAAAAAACACAAGACATGCAATACAGATATTCTAAAAAAAAAATAGAGTTGCTACATCATGAATCTTAATCATGAATTTCATGTGTTCTGTTTTGGGCCCCTCAGTACAAGAAAGACATCAAGGCGATGGAACATGTCCAGAGGAGGGCTACAAAGCTGGTGAAGGGCCTGGAAAAGAAGTCCTGTGAGGAATGGCTGAGGGAGCTGGAGCAGGAGGCCATGAGGATGATGAAGGGGCTGGAGCCCCTCTGCTGTGGAGCGAGGCTGAGGGAGCCGGGGGTGCTCAGCCTGGAGAAGAGAAGGCTCCAAAGAGACCTCACAGTGGCCTTCCAGTGCCTGAAGGCGCTGCAGGAAAGCTGGGGAGGGACTCTTTGTTGGGGGTGTAGGAATAGAACAAGGGGGAACAGCTTTAAACTGAAGAAAGGTAGATTTAGATGAGATATAAGGAAGAAATTATTTACTCTGAGGATGACGAGGCCCTGTCACAGGCTGCCCAGAGGAGCTGTGGCTGCCCCATCCCTAGCAGTGCCCAAGGCCAGGCTGGATGGGGCTTTGGGCAGCCTGGGCTAGTGGAAGGTGTCCCTGCCATGGCAGGGGAGTGGAATTGGGTGGGCTTTGAGGTCCCTTCCAACTCAAACCATTCTAAATGGTGCTAAGATGAGCTGCTGGGTACAAAAGCTGATCTCAACATCCACTGTAGTTGATATAATTACAAACCACAGATATGTCAGTGTCTTCCATCATGGTGTGTCAAAGCACTCTCCAAACTTTTACCAAGCAAATATCTTAACTCATCTGCAGAGCAGCAAACTATGGTGACTTCCATCTTCTAGATGAGGAATGAGACAGAGGGAAGTCACCTGGCACGACAACAGCAATGTCAGGAAGGGAACATTGATTTGTCTCTCCCTTCTGTGCTTTAAATGGCAGTCAGCATCATCTCCTCCCACAGGCAAGAAGTCTCTGGACTTCCTTAAGTACAAACCGGAAAATTTCACCTTATGAATAGAAAACATGCCCCAAAGCCACAAAATAAAGCCGTTTTGCTCACAATGGGATGCCATTAGTGTGAAGAGGAATAAGCAGGACAGGAAGAAATGTTTTACAGCTCTCTTCTCTCTCAAGAGACTTTCAAATTGCCTTTGGGTATTGATAGAAATTTTCCATCTTTCATTTATGGTGCAAATGACCATCTGTTAAAACAGATTGTTTAAAAGAAATAGAGTTGTGGACAATCTGTCTCAGACTTTAGAGGTGAATGACTAACTTCATTTCATAATCAATTTCAACCAAACAAGATTTGCCTAATTTCCAGACTGCGAACAAAATACTGTGGAACATCTCCTCTTCATTAGATTAATTTAAAGGTGGGAGAGGGACAGAAAAAATGTTCCTCTAAATATGACAACATATTCTGCTTTACTTGAGTGCCACCCTCAGGAGCAGACGTGAAGTGGAGGTAAGCTTACCTGTCAAAGATTCGCTGGGGCTGCAGCATGCTATACATAATCTGAGTCATATGATCGTTAGCAGCGACAACTTCTGGAGGAGGATCATATTTATTCACAGCATCAACCTGTTTCCAGAGTTTAGGAGCAAAAAAATAAAAGAAGAGTAGTGATGTAACTGTTCCCAGCTGTAATATGCTTCTCAGATCACTATGAATAACGATGGCCTCGTGTTTACGAGGGTCAGTCTTCATATTTGGCTTGTCTGTAAGCACTCCGCTACATAAATCTTTTCAGGAGATTTAAACACGATTTGATAGATGGGTGGAAGGCAGCCAGAAGTAGCTCACCATCATTAATATATTTAACCTTTTGCTGGAAAGAAAACAGGATGCTACACAAGATATAAAGTAATTCTGCTTAGGTTTTAATTATCCATTAATTTGCATCCTTTCATGCTAGTGGAAGATGCCAAACTAAAATCCTTAGGGACTGAAGCCATTCATTTATTCGTTAGAAGAGGAACAGAATGGGCATTAATAGTGTAAGCAAACTGCAGTTTTCTCCTGACAATGCATTTCTGTCTTTCCAGGGAGGAAAAGCATTCAAACTCTAAGGATCCTCCCCATTCATTCTCTTAAAATTCTATTGAGGGTACTGACCTATATTGGCCTGTATTTATTTATTTTTTATTATTAATGTTATCCCCTCCTAGAATATCCCGAGGAGAGGATTTTCTGAAATAACTTTAATCATCCAAAAGTTAATGCTCATTTAGACCAGTCATCTAGGCTTACTTTTACAGTCCATAAAGAAAGAAAGACTTATTTAATGGATTCAAAATGTTGTTGGAAGGAATGCAGATTGACATGTAAGAAAGAATAAGATCAACATCTCGGGTAGGTGGTGTGAATTACACTCTGATACCATCCATTCTCTGTGCTCATGATAGCAAGAGCCTGGCATTAAATGTGAACCTTGATACTTATGCAACTAAGAGCAATGAATTTTCTTGAAGGACCACTTTTTGAGAATACTTCCTTCATATCCAGTCCCAATTTACAATCTTTAATCCCAGCAGTTCTAGTATGGCTCCCAAATGCTACACAGGGCAACCAAATTATAGTAAAAACAGCACAAGAGGCAATGGTTTCTATTACAATAGAATGTTACTGTAAGCAATCTGAGGAGTTATTTGGGGGGGGAAAGGATTTTACAGAGAGCTGTATGGAGTAGAATTGGAGACAAGCATTGTTGTAGCTTTCAGAGTTCACTTTTCAGTACACAACATTGAAAAAAAATATCAGTATTTCAGAGGTAGCAAAGTGGTTGGCACATCTGTTTAGACTGACTATCTGCACAACAATGGGTGCTAAGAAGTAAATACTTTTTTATGAAACAAAGCTTTTAGTAAGTTTTGCATTTTTACATACTACAAATGCTCCAGAAATTCTGTAGATACACAGCTAGATTTAGAAGCAAAAGTCTCTGAATTAGTAGTCCATCTTATAGCCTGAAACATGGGAGATTCGTGACACCCAAGTGTGAACAAACCTGATTTGCATGCAAGTTTTTTTGGATTTGCATTCTTTATTTAGAAAAATTCCAGAATTACATGCTTACGTACCTTGTCTTCCACTGAAATCTTCTTGAGATCCAGTTCTGTTAATTGTGGCAGCATGAATATCACCAAGAGCCAGTAATCTGTCTGCTCCTGAAAGAAAAAGTTTCCACTTTGACATAAAGTGCATAACTTCATCAGTCTAATATTTAATTTCCATTGGCTAAAGTTAAATTGGCCTGAATATATTGCAATATAAAAAGCTTTTTACCCTGAAGGATGTCAATACACTGTACAAACTGACCCCCCCTCCGCATAAGCGTAGCTTCTGCAACAAAAGCTAATAGCTGTTCAAAAGTCTGCAATTACACTGTTCAAAAGGTCAAAATGGGAATTAAAAAACAAAACAAAGAAAAAACACAAACCACCATACACACCAGAACACCAAAAAAGACTTCTGGAGAACAAAAAAGCATTATCTATACTGGACTATGTAATAAACTATATCTAATACTTCTGACCTTAGAAGAACTATAGGAATTTAAAAGGGAATTTGCATTATAAAGTCATTGTTATATGTGCTTTTAAGTCTGAGGCAATAAAAAAGAATAATTAAAAATCAAATAAAAAGCTGATACTGATAGCTGAAATTCCAATGGCTGTATTAAGATGATTGTTGTTTGTGTACATTATTAAAATAGTAATTTAAAGGAATAGGATCAGAACCTGCTTAGGAGGTGGTCATCTAAACAGAAAAAGGGTTTCAGACTGTGGAGGAGGCCAAGGACAGCCAGTTTCAGGCATTTTTTTCCTGCTAATTTCATTGTGCACCACAACAGACCATTCTCAAGAAAGTCAACATAAAACTGGCAGTTACAGGAAGGAGAAGTTAAACCCTTAACATTTTTCTTCCAACACTGGAAATATCTTTGAGTGAGGTTTGTGAAGACTGTATGATGAATATATATTTTAGTAATAATTCTTAAATACGTATTTCACAGAGGCAAAGGGTGAAATGTATTGGGTTTATGGTGAGGTTTTAGTAGCGAGGGGGCTGCAAGGGCAGCCTCTGTGAGAAGAGACTTGGCACTGTCCCCAACACCGAACCCACTCTAGAAATGCTTCGGTGCCAACATATTTAAGGAAAGGATAAGGAACACTGTGCAGCAGCTATGAGAGAAAAGTGAGAAAAATGTGAGAGAAAACCCTGCAGACACCAAGGTCAGCTAAGGAGGGGGAAGAGGTTCTCCAGGTGCTAGAGGAGAGGTTCCCTGCAGCACACGGAGGACCACATGGAGCAGATACCCACACTACAGCCCATGGGGGACACCACACCGCAGTAGGTTACATGCCCTGAAGGACCTGCATCTCGTGGAGAGCCCACGCTGGAGCAGATTCCTGAAGGAACTATGTCCTACACAGGACCCTTGCTGGAGTAGTCTGTTCCTGAAGGACTGCACCCCATAGAGAGGAATCATGCTGGAGCAGTTTATGAAAGACTGTATCCCGTGGGATGGAACCCATGCTGGAGCGGGCAAAATGTGTGAGGATGAAGGAACAGCAGAGACAAAATGTTATGAACTAACCACAAGCCCCCGTTCCCTATTCCTCAGTGGGAGGAGGAGAAAGAAGAGTCAGGAGTGAAGTCAAGCCAGGGAAGAAGGCAGTGAGGAGATGTTTTCTTTTTTTTTTTCTTACTATCCTACTCTTTTTTTTTTTTTTTAAATGGCAATAAATTAAATGAATCTTCCCCAAGTCAAATTTGTTTTGTTCATGTTCATAACTGGTGAGTGATCTCCCTGTCATTATATTGACCCATGAGCTTTTTCATCTTATTTTCTTCCCATCTTGCTGAGGAGGGGAAGTGAAAGAGCCGCTTGGTGGGCACCTGGCGGCCAGCTGAGGTCAACCCACCACAAGTTCAGACAATTTAGAAATGACAAAAGTCAGGACAGAATCATTTTTGATTATTCAGGACAAATTATAAATACAGTCGGTATTTCTGATACTGCGTAAATGTCACTGTCGTTGACAAAAGGGATGTTTAATTCATTGGTTGAAGAGTAACATGGGAGCCATAAAAGAGAACTGAGTAAATCCTAAAGAAGACAAGCAGATACAGATTCCAGAGACGTGATTTTAAAAGGGTTACTATTAAGTTCCTTAGAGCTTTTCCCATAAACAAGTCTGTACCTTCAAAGCAAATGAAAAAGTTTTCTTTTACCAAACAAAAATCATTGCATTTTATGAAAACAAAAGTATAAATAAATTCACAAGCAGAATTAATAAAATTCATGGATTTACTGTATGGATATTAAATGTGATACATATGCAGCATTCGCTCAGGAAGTTCCCCAAAAAAGATGGGTAACCATGCCAGGGGAACCATCGTTCATTATTGCCTTGTTTCATCTACTTATTCCCTGAGATGACCTGGTCACTCTCAGAGACAGAAAAGGAAGCTAAATGGATTATGGTAGGATGCAAAATACCAGCTCTAGATTCATATTTTTTGCTTTGTCTTTACTCCTTCCTTACCTGTACAGGATTTTTTAAAAGATTTAAAACTCTGAGGAGAGGCAGATCTTGAATACATTCAAGTTCACCCAGCTCAGCAATCTAATTAGTGACAGAAAAAGAGAATAAATTAGCAGCAACGGAATCCACAAAAGCTACGGGGGAAAAAAAAGAAAGAAGTTTTTTGATTCTTGTTCTTAAAATGCGGAAATAAAAAAAAAAATCATTATACTCACAAAACGGGTATACATGTTAACTGCCTTCAATAAGGCACTTTGAGTCACAAAAGGCAGACAACTTGGATGTTAGCTGCAGAAGCAATATAACAGACAGTAATTCCGAACCACCTGTGTTTTTCCAGTTCTTTCAAATGTCAAGCCATAACACATTTAGCTTTTATGTGGCTGATGTGCTTAAGTGAGGCAATTCTGCGGTTATATTTGCACTTCATGACTAGCACAAAAATTTCCTTCTAAGAGAAGTTTCTTTTCACTGGAGCTCCAGTTCATCCTACCGAATTTTCAGCACTTAACTGAAAAGCATCTGCAGAGTTGTCCTTGCCTCTATTTATGTTCAGAGAGTAATGCATCCCACCTAAGGACTCGTGCACAAAGATGATCTGCACTCAGCCACTTCAGTGAATTATTAGAAGTTACGTGTGATTAATTGAAGTTTGAGTGCCTGAAGCAAAGTCAGACTAGAGGCATTCGTACTGACCCTGAGTGAATAGTTGTTAAGGCTATCAACTGAAACAAAATGGATCAAAATGGGTCACGTTGCTTCATTTTAGCCACCTGTAAGACAGCCCAGATCAGTCACTTAACACGATTTTATAATCAGTGGAGAGAACCAGTTCCAGAGACCATCTGATCCATGCTAGGCTGGGATGAATTGCCTTGTAAAGGTGCCTGTTTTCCTTCCCCTGCTGAAAGGCTGAACCATCCCTAACTTCTAGTTGGCTTATGTAAGGTGTCTAAAAACATAAACCTTAATGATACCCTAGACAATATGAATTTTGAGATAAGCCCGTTGCTGAACAATTTTGACTAGGTTAAGTGTCATTTGGGTGGATTTCCTAGTAGTCACTGAACACCAACAGTCCATATTTGAAAAACACCAAATAGATATGTGAGAGATACATTCTGCAGATAAACCCGTTGTGCCCATTTTTGAAAAAAAAAAAAAATCAAGTACTTGAGATCATTCTGGATAGTGGTTAGCTGAAACAATTCGGATTATTATAACTCTGAAAATTACCTCCCTACACAAAAAAGCTCCACCAGAGTTCAGTAAACCTTTTATATCAGGACCTGAAATAGCATTTAGCTCCTCTCTATCTGCAGGGGTCAAAAAACATACACTTTTTGAATTCAGACATTTTAATTCATCACTGAGGTTGTGTTTGCTTTAGCATCGTAGTTTTAGTCCTAGAACTCTTATGTTTTGGATATTTTTGGTGGTTACAGCATACATACCAATGTCTAGATACTTATTAGCAGCTAAAAAGGAAAAATAAACAGCACATTGGCCCAGCACAGACAGCACATGGGATAGCTCCAGGCTGAGGGACAATTCTACCTTGTGCATGCAGTTGAGAAGAAAAAAATTGAGTGTTCTGTCCTATGTTTGCTCACAGGCCCTTCTGACCCACAGAATACCACATCCACCCAGCTCTCCAGAGACACCAAGTAGCTGGCATCTTACTCCCACCGCTGATGTGGGCAGAGCAACCTAACTCTACACGGGAACAATGAGTTCCAATGACAGGCTTAATGCAGCTATTTCAGACAGATGAAAATTGAGGCTTAAGCAATTGTGCCAATATTCTCTTTAAATTATTCTGCAGAAAGAAATGTTCAAAAATTGTGACTCATTAAACAGTTTCAATAACATCATTAACAGAGGTAAATTTTGATGAGGCAAAATTAATAGCTTTTGCGTGCCGTAAAGAACAGTGGAAACTATAAGAGGTGATGGAAGTGGTGTTATTAATGCTAATGACAGCCACACCATTAGTTAGTTTCCTGTCTTGTGCAATTTTAAACATCGATGTACCTTTAAATGTCAACCTGAACGCACTGCGAGAAAAAGAATTCAGAGCATATTGTATTAACTCCTGTAAACTTATCTTGCAAATGGGGAAAAATGACAGAAAATGTTCAATTCCTGGTTTATATTGTTATTTCTTATTTTCTTCGATTTTTTTTTTTCTCATGCAGATCTTTCTTTGATGTCAAAATGATTCATGAATTGCCAGTCTTTTCAGTGAGAGACTCTGGAAGCTCAATATCAAAAGGATTAGGTATATATGGCTTGGGTTTCAAAACTCAAATACAAATGAGTTGGATTGTGTCATTGTAATTCCAGTGAAAATTCTGCTGCATAACAAAAGCCACTTTATAATAGAGTACACACCGTTCTGCCTTACAGAAACTTTCCAGCTGAGAGCTCAGAAGAATCTGTGGTCATAAAATTGGGCTGAGAGATATTAGCATAGCCTCCTGAGGCCAGGCAGTAGAAAAGCTGTGATGTAAGTAAAGATCCTCAAGAATAATCAAGCTGAAAAAGCCACATACTCATCCCTATCATATCCACTCAAGGGAGTACTGTTAGTTCTTTACATACGTGAGCACTAAATATTACTGAAGTGCTACTTACATAAAGATAATCCCTTCTAGAGATATTAAATAAGGCCTGAGGAATACACTATTAATCAACACGTGAAACAGTGCTGGAGTGAAGCACCAAAGGAAAAAATGTCGTCTTTCCAAATACTCATTGTTTGCAGCATAAGATTTTTTGTTTAAGTCTTCAAGGGATAAGATTTTAGGGGGAAAAAAAGGAAAAAGGGATGCGTTCTTAGAAAAAGTTGAGATCAGTAGTAAGATTGTTACCTGGTTATTCTCTAGATTGATCACCTCTAGCAGATCATGTTCCTCCAAGCCTTCTAGACTAGTTATTTTATTGTTAGAAAGGTCCAGCTTCTGAAGAGCTTTCAAGCTGTCCAACCCGGTTATCTTCTCGAGCAGGTTAGAGCTCTAAGAATAAAGGAAAGCACATGGATTCTGATAAAGTTCTACAGATAGGAAACAACATTTCTGAGGAAGAAATGAGTTCATTATTGAGAATCCCATTAAAAACAGGTCTTTTATGCATTAGCCCCATCTTCATCTCGAGATGCCATACTACAGCTTTCCATTCTGCTCAAGGGAAAAGGAATCAACTATCTTCCGACTAACTTACCTTCAACTTACCTTGAATAACCAACAGCAAGAGACAACAGCACTGAAAAGAGCTAGAGCATTCTTTTAAAGCTGACACTGGCTAAAGGATACTCTTGCCAATATCAAACTCAAAATTTAGGAAATAGATATGCACATAAAAATATAGAATACATATACATACATGCATACAATTTCCCTCTGTAATGATGGTTATATTTACACTTATGATTACAGAATAAATAATGAAAATATGAAGGTAGAACAATACAGTACTGTCTTCTTTGGACTGCAGGCACTCTATAAAATACCTCTAGGATACACTAGTTCATTAATACATAATAAATGAAGGCAGACTATTTACTTTTGGTGATGGCATGCACAGAAATGTTCAAAAAAACCACCACCTCCACTGTAATTTCATCTAGACTCTAACAAGAGAAATGACCAAGCTTCTGAAAATTCATAACTGACTGTTATTGTTTTACATTCCTTCCAAACAAGGTATGAGATAGAAGGCCTACATTAATCACTGGACACCAGATGGCTTCATTTCTCAGGGCCTCACAAATCATTTACTCATTCCTGCTATGAACTCCAAATAGTTATAGCATGCTAGGTTCTGTACTCATCTCTGTCCCATTGGCCACACGTACCCAGATGGCCTCTCAACATGATTCTCTCCGAATAACCTTGCAAGTTATATATTTTTCCATCAGCATCACCTTGTGCTGAAAGCTTAGAAGCCTCATATTCTATTAATAAATATTTAGGAACTATTGAAATAAATAAGCCAGCTGACTCTCATGTTAATCCAGTTGTCTGTCCTTGACATTTTTCCTGACTTTTAAATGTTTAATTAGGTTATTAATAGCATGGAGGCTCTCTCTTCTCTTCCTGTACTTCGTTAGACCTCTTTAATAAGATACAGCTCAGAGCTCTAGTTGCAAAATGCGATGCAAGGGGTACACATAAAATTTTGTGAACAAAAGGGATTTGTGCGGAGATCCTGTTTTGCTAAGCATAAAATTCCTAAGAGTCCAGTTCATTAAAGCTGCACTTGTTATTTTTTGCAAACACAAGCAGAATAGAGGCTTTTCGGTACAGCTAGGCAGTATTTACAGTTTCTGAAGTCTTTCTTCCAAACTTCAGACCTTTACTACTCTTTCAACCTAAAAAGCTCAAGGGAAAATAGAGAGGAAATCTGAATCAATGGGAGGAGAGGGGGATGGCTGCTCCCATGAAGAAGAGGAACTGCATCTTATTCTAATTAGTAAAAGAAAACGCTATGCTAAAATCTGTCTATTTACATAATTTCCACATGACTATCTACTTTGCTAATTAAAAAAGACAAGCAGTTGGATAAATAATCATATCAGCATGTAAGAACCAAAACTGAAGAACATGTTCATATTAATAAGCCTTAGCTGTTAACACGATCTCTAAAGCGTTTTACAAAGCAGATAACCATTACTAACAGAGCTATTATTAGGCCTTTTAACAGATGAGGAAATCAAGGAGCACAATGGTTAAGTGGGTTCCTTTAGTTCTACTGAAGAAAGTATTTAGAGAAAGAGATCTTCCTGGCATCTTAGATTTTCATACTTCTAGAGTTCATTTCAGAACTTTCAGACAAGATTTTCCCAATTTGAGTTAATCTTATCCACCAAAAATAAGAAAAAAAAAAATCAGTTTTATTCCTACCGAAGTCATTAGGTAGCTGAAATGTAGAAGTATTAAAAATATGCTGCTGAACACTTTTGGAATATATTATTTAAGACATACTGCTGCCCAATTTTAAATGTGAATACCTTTACAGAATATCGAAGCAGTAAGAGCTACAAGGGACAATCAGGCATTGATGGGCACAGACCTTACTTATGCCCTTCTACATCAATTGCTACAGCACAGAAAAAAAAAATCTTAAAAATTTTAAAAGGACTGAAAAAGAGCATTTCTATTCGTGAATAAGGGATTCATTCACTTTACCTAAAATATTTATGTAGGTGCTTAACACTAATGTAGCAAATATGAACATATTTCTATGTATAGCTTTTTCATATTCGCTTCAAACTCCACTTAAATATTTTTAAATTACTGTTATAAAGTAAAACCTATTGAGATGTAGACTTGTATTTTTATGGCAAGTCAACTGCATTAAAAATAGTTCTTGTGGTACTCTGCAACCTCTCTACTGGTAGCCCTTCCTATTAAGTAACTCGAAATGATTTAGAAGAAAGGGTTGGTATTATTAAGGATGTTTTACTAACATGGAACTGAGGAACACTGATAAATGCCTTCCCAAGGCCCATAAAGGAGCAGGATGCACCCAAATGAGTGTAGACATTGACTAATAGAGGTCTATACTGGGCTAGTTATCCTCAGCAATCTTCATAACCTGGAGAGAAACAGCCACTTCCAAGGCCTGATGCATCTTGTGTTAACATTGATGTCAGCAGTTGGATCAGAACAGTGGAGTACTTTAAGTGCCCATTTCTCTCCACTGACTTTTGAGGTGGCAGAGAACAACGACCTCAAATGCTGTGGTCTACACTGAAAAAACCTGAAGCCAGATGAGATAACTGCCACTTAAAATCTAGAAATACACCCTAGAAATGTTGTATGTCAACAGACACACCCTAGACATCAGATGACCCTCAGTGCTCCATCCTAACCCATATCATCCTTTAATTCTGTATTAATAAAATGTGCGTCCCATATTACACATCTTTGAAAACTTGTTTGGTAATTACCTTCACATTTATTAAGGCATTAATATATTGATAAAAGACTAGCAGGAAAACAACAAGAAATACTTTCTTACCAGATTGAGTATTTTGAGAGGTAAATTATCCAGGCCACCGATTGCAGTGAGTCTGTTGTGTGACAAACTAAGATGAGTCAGGCTATGACACTTCCCCAGTCCTCTTATCTCCGTTATGTTGTTAACTATACGGAGGGTTTGGAATTCAAGGAAAATAACCAGATGCAAAAAACTTCACATAAGTTAGCAGGTAGACAGTGGGGCTGAAGTTTACAGTATCGGGAGCTGGACATCGAATGCTTCATGCTAAAGCGTTTCAGATCCCAGCTGCTCACACCCAACCCTACTCTGAAGCACACTGCCCCCTTGTCCTCATGACACAACTTACTGTGGGCCTGCAGGGTGACTTCACTGATCCAGCCAGAAATATCCTCCCCTCCTTTTTGGTGGGTCTTCCAACTCGGGTAGTTTCTGTGACCTGGTTTGTAGCACAGCCTAGCATAATGGAGGAAGGAACTTCTGTCAGCATCTTGTGAAGCCACACTGCAAATCACTTGTCTTCTCAACAGATGCACATGTGCAGGTAAAACAAAAGGGCCCTCACGTCTTTGACTTCAACTGAGTACCAGTCCTTGTAGAATACAGGTAGATGGGTGAGCCGTCAGAGGAGGGCTTGGCCTTTTTAAGTTTGCAGAGTACTTAACTCAGTATGGCTCCAAACTGACCTTGACATCCAACCATCATACACAAATCATCCAAGCAATAATGGATGTTTGTACTTGGTGGGGCTATTTCATACTAAGTTATACTGGTTCTACCCTGGCTGCCTGTACTGAAAGGGGAAAATGTGGTTTAAATTAGCAATAGAATCAAAAGCAGTAGTAAAATCAGTAGGGTTCCTCCCAAAGTCATCTTTAACAGGGTCGATTTTAACTTCACAGATTCCTTTAAAAACAAAAACATATTTCGTTTGATGACAGTCTCAGATTGCTCTTAGAACAGGATGAACTGCAGAGGTAGCTGTACATCTTTTTCTGCTGAACTCAGACAACTCAAATCAGGCACTAAATTATTTGGTGACTGAAGTTAGGCAATAAAAATTGTACTCCTATTGTAAGCGTCCAAAACTGAACTAGTTATATATTAAACAAATAATAATAAAGAAATATAACTGAGAAAAATAGCCAGAACATGCAGGGGATGGAGAAATGCCTTTAGGCGATCACAGAAGAAAACATTTTTAATTGACTTTGAGATAATGAACTCTGCCTGCAAAAAGGGAAAGTTCTCATTCATGTTTCTTATCAGGCAGTGGAAAGTTATCAGGATTTTCTTCCTTCAGTCTGAATGATATCGGAAATCTAAATGAAATGTAAGCTTAGACAGGGCCAATATAATCCTCTTTAATAACCGTGACCTAACTTTTTTTTTCCTAACTACCTTCTTACATGGGAACTTAATTATACTCTTCCTCTACTCTTCCTGTGAGTGCAGTTCTTCACTCACAAGCTGAGATGGGAAAGGAGAGGTGGAGAAATGAGCTGGTAAGCAGAGATTTATCTCTTCAAAGGACCTCACTCCAGGCTGTCTCCAACATTTAGGAAAGAAACCAAAGTCATCCACAGGCATTGAAAGTTGACAGACATTCATTTATCTGCACACAGAATGGGACTGCTCCTCTTTCAACTGAGGAGGAAAAATTTGGGTGAGCAATGAATTTGGGTCGGTATGAATGAGATCAACAAATCATTTACTGCCAGTAAACACAAGCACCAGCCTGTTGTGAGACAAAGAGCTTTAAGCCACAAGCATCAATATGAGGCAGCAAATTGCCCGGCACTAAGAACGAATATAATCAGTTTTATTCTTCTAGCAGCCCACTATAATGCCTTGTAAGCTATTATTGCCCAAGCTGTCTCCTTCTCTGGTTTGGGCAGCCACCTCCTTGAAAACTCATTTATAATCTTGTCAGGTGTGCTTGTATGAGCACCTGTCAGAAAGAAAGTTGCAATGACCTTACCATCTGCATTGTAATTAATTTAAATATGGTAAGAAATGCTTAGTTACTGTAAATGAGGAAATACATGCCAAACATTTCCACTAGTGCATGATATTTATTTATTTTTTTATTTATGATTACAAAGAACAGCTTGTTTTGTCTGCCATGTCTTCCGTGAGGAGTGCTTGACATGGGCTAGGAACAGTGCCACTTTACTGTCCTAAATTCTCCACTCTTTTTGTCTGTTTCAGAGGGTCCTGTTGCAATTGTATGCGTGAAACTGTTTTTCTCCCCATTAAATTGGCATCAGTGCAAATGAAGAAACTGAAGGCAGCACACTGCTGCATTCAAACGAAGTGAAGAAATACAGATTCCGATCCACGGTACGAATCTCTGATCCTTTTTTCATTTTGTCATGTGGTTTTTGCTCCGAGACAGAAAATTAGAATTGCAAAGGAATAGTGTCTCAATGCCATTTCCTGACAAGAATCACGTCACCCGCACACCTCTTAAAGCGTGTGAATAATGTAACCTGGACGCCCTGCAAATGCTTTATCTGCTCCTACATGAAAAAGACATTGTATTAATATCGTTTGGTAATGGGCTACTTCAAGAACAAGAGACAGAAAAAAAACGCAACAGCCTGCTGTCTTCTCCTTTTCAGAGAGCAGAAAATCAAGATGCAATTTATGAAGCAAAGAGAGAAGGGTCGCAAGCCTTCAGGAAGCAATTGTAAGTAAGGCAGCACGTCATTGTGAAGCTCCTAGTAGACCTTTCAGAAAAGCACAGGAAAATCTACAGGCAGGTAGACTAAGAGCACTGTGGACAGCCTTAGAAAAAGAGGCGACGAAGAAACTTAAACTGCACATTTGTGCTTATTTGATTTCTTTCAGAACAATGTTTCTAACCCCACAAAATAGGTCCTGTGGTGACTGTGTGGAAGGCGTGCAGCAGAGCACCATCCCTCTGTGAACGTGCAAGTAACTCAAGTTTCCTCTCACCTGGATTCTCTTCACTGTCCTTAAACAGCTTTGTCCTCCACCAAACCTCTCTAGGCCCTCAGTACATAGCTGTGATTAAACAACATGCACCTTTTTCATTGAAGGGAGCTTAGTGTTCCAGGCTGATTTACCTTTCTTACATAAAAAATACTGGGATTATTATCTCTGCTACACAAAGACAGCGTGACATGTCATTCTCAGTTTTACATGACCCAAAGCAGAGAGTTTTCTGTGTTCTTCTGGCAAGCTAAGACCTTACATGTATACACAAGCACTTTTAACACCATGCATGCTCAAGTAAGCGGAGATTGGTTTCATCACCACGTTTAAACTCGCTTCTCAAGCCAAACCTGACATTAAGAAAAAAAATACAAAGAACACAGGTATCTATTTGAAGCAAAAAGTTGTACAAAAAACAAACAAGCAACTTTTCTTACACTCAGATTTACACAAAGGATACAGTCCAGCAAGAGTTTAGTAAGTGCCTGGTATGCTGACAAATCCTGCATTTTAGGTATTTGATTGTATGAAAAATCTACCTCCTGAGGAGAAAAGGAGACAGAAAGTTACTTTTTTTTCTTCAGCACTTACAGCTGTCTTGTGAAACTAAATGGCTGTCACATTAGACTTGTGATCAAGGGTGTGGAAGTAAGAGGAACATTAATATTAATGTTGGAAAGTAAACAGAAAGGCTCTTTTTTCTGACACACAGAATTCAAATTTTGGGAACTTCCAAAACTGTTTTATCTTCCAACAACATCATCGTGAATGGTCCTGCAGTTATGTGTACATATTAAAAAAAAATATACGGAGAAGACAGAGAAATATACAAAGGCTGTATTTCAAAATAACATCCTGCTCTTTATAACCCAAAGTGGGCTACAAAAGAACAACAGCAAAGGGAAGAATAGCACAAAGCTACACTTTAAGTACAGGTTTCACGTTAGCAATTAGCACCAGTCTGTTCGAAAGGCAGGAACTGATCCCATTAAAAGTCTGATGAATTTGGCAAGCAAGGAAAAAACTCTGGCTAAGATTAGCCCTGCTAGAAGAGTCAGCTGCACAATGCACCTTCCAAGGGCATGCTGGGATTCAGAATGTGAAAGAAAATAAAACACTGAAGTAAAAATAATAATAAATAACAAGAAAAAAAAATACCTAAACATTTGGAAAAGCTACTAAAATGTCAAAGAAAGAAAGAATGAAAGAAAAGAAAGGTTAAAACTTGGCTTTTGCAAACATCCAAATAAAACATCTAAGTTTGATTTAGAAAACCATTTTGAATTTAAACCAATAACATTTTTTATTCTATTATTTTTTGCAACTTACCTTGAGATTTTTTGGTGGCTTAAAACCAAAATACGTAGTCAATTCATTGTTGGAAGCATTCAGCTGTAGTAAGTAAGGCATGTGACTGATACAAGAAAGATCTAAGAACAAAACAAATGCCAAATCCTTTACATGAATGCATAGGTAAATGCAGAGATCATCATGTCAAGACGTGATAATTATGGCAAAAAGCAATCAGAAATCAGCTTGTGATTACACATTTAGAAAGCAGTGTTTGAAATGCAGAAGTGAGGTATATTATTACCCTGTACTAGAAGAAAGATGGTTACTAAAACACGAAGAACAAACACTCAAATCCTACATTAAATTTCCATTATGTAAGCTGATTTGTCTATTTAGTTTTATACTCTAGTTCCCTTAAATTGACACAGATACTATCTCCATTCTAACTTATTTATTATTGGAGAAAAGTATTTGAGTCACTCCTGAAGATGAAACTAGTTTTAAGGAAAAATCCTTGCTCTGTTCAGACCTACCCCTCACAGACAAACTATTAATAAAATGAGCATGGAGATGTGATGCCTTACAAAAGTGCTGCTCTGACCAGACTCTCACACCTCAAGTAAAACGAATTTGAAAGGAATAATGTAACAGGCTGCCACCACAGCTCACTCCTTATCAAGTTAAATTTAAAAAAATAATTAACAAGAGTTGGGGGTACAAGGGAGAGGAAAGGAGTAGAAAAGGATGGATTTAACTACAATCTCCACTAGTTACCTTTCTAAACTCAGGTACAATTTGTTACATTTTGGCATCAGTGGAAAACTTTGATGAAGGAAAGCTCAAGGCTTGCGAAACTGCCAGCCATAATTTTACATATTATGACACTTCCATGTTCTCAACCTTAATCTTGTATTGACATGCTCGCTTGCATTTTAGTTTTGGGTAATAAACTGGACAACAATCTCCATGTTCCCACTGATAAGCATATGCTGGTGCAGCTGTCTGAATAGTCCATGCATCGTTCTCAAGAAGATCTAGTCTGTAGAGCCAGAGTAGTTATGCCATTAAATTGTAGACCAGGCTTCGTGATATTAAGCCTACATGGTACGCTGCATTTCTCATCTTAAATGATTTCACAACCCAAGAGTTTACTAGTGTATCTACTACATACCATTAATTTTATTATATGAAAGCTCCAGCTTCTGTAGGTGAACGTATCTGGAGAGAATGTTAATGTCACTTAACTCATGACCCTGGAAAAATAATGCAAAGAGACTTTAATGACTAGCTGCAATACCTCACCCTGCTCTCCCACATCTCCTGGGAGATGCATGATCAGGAGACGTTGAAGAGGTGCCACGAGGTCTCTCCAGCTGGATCTGTCAGAGCTGGATGACATATACTGAAAGTTATGTTAGACCTGTAGACCAGCCTTGAATGCAAATAATGTCAAAAGACTTAGAAAAAAAAACCAACCACGAGTGATAGCTGTAGCTAGGAAAAATGCCAGAAAATCAGGCTCCATGAAAAAGAGCCTGATTTATTTATTTATTTTATTAATACTATTTTACCAGGACAACTATTTGTAGTTACAAGGAATAAATATTTGAGCAGAAAAGCACTTCACAATGATGTTCTTTGCTTATACTTACTGAAAGTGACAAATTAAGGTAAACGTATTCAGTACCAGAGGCTGAGCGCCCCAGCTTGTGGAGACCCTCAGCCATAGTGTCTTCATCCAACACTCCTTTCAACCGATCCTGTAACGTACCAGAAAGGTGAGGAAGGGAGAGAAATGGATTTAGTGGAGATTTATGAAACAAAATTCCACTCTATAGAATCCAGGAGCTGCTTGGGATGCAACTGGGAACAGACTTTAATAGAAGACCTCAATCAAGTGCTGCTTTCCAGTGCTCCATCACCTCGTTAAGGCACTACACATTAGGAAGAATGATGAATAGAGCCCTCAAAACTGATAAATAGAAACACGTTATGTACTACCTCTAGACACTGAAAAACACTCACCGTCAATCTTTTCAACATTTTTTTGGTGGTATTTTTTTTAACCTCCTGGTTTACATGCACAGCATTAAGCAGGACCTGCTTTCAGAGATGTTGAGCCATGAAACTCGCGCCAATTATGGAGGTTAACATCTCAGCAAATCAGCACTAACACAACCCCAGCATTGTACCCCAAAACATACATTATTGGAGGCCCTTTAAATTTGTTCAGCATGAGCAGCTAGCGCTTCAGAGAGCAGTCTTTGCCAAAGAGGCTACTTGACAGATGGCACTAATGAACCACCGCGTAGATTTAATGAGAAAATAAGCCAATGGCTTGTGAAATTTCTAGGAGCCGGGAAAAGTCACAAAACAATTGCTAATCTAGGGACCAGGATAAATAATGTTTCAAACGGTAACCATCTAAATTATAACACCTCCATGTTATAGCAATGGAGACTACAGAGATATTTCCACTAGGCAAAAATATGAGGTGATAATGCAGTGGCAGTCAACACTTTAGAGCCCAGTAGAGAAGGCAAAACAAATTCCCTTGGGGCTTATTGAATCTTGGGGCTGAGCATATAGGAAGGAAAGGGGGGTTAATTTGGTGATGCATGTATCAGTTTAGCCTTAGTCTTTACAGGATAAGAAGAATAAGGCAATCCAGAACTATCCTGGACACAGCTGGGATTGAAGGGACACTTAAAAAAAAAAAAAAGGCAGAAGTGAGGCAAACACCAAACTCACTTTTTGGGGAGGTGAAAAATCGTTACCTTGCGCCCCCACCGCCTCCCCCTCTTTTCCCCAACCACACTGGGTGATGAGGGAGGGGAAGAACACCCCCCCGTGTGTACACCCCTCCCCATATAGCTGCAGAGCGCCGAGCAGAACCTCTGCGGGCCGCGACTCCTCTTCCTCATCTTCGTCCTCCACCTCCCGGTGAGGGGAGCTGCGCTGCAGCAGGCCGGCCCCTTGGGGGACACCCTTTGAAGGGCAGGGGGGCTCCTGAGAGGAACGGGGCAGCCCCCCGAGGCCGTCCTCTCCCCGCTTCTCCTCGTCCCCCACCATGAGCTGAGAGAAGGGCGGGGGACGCGGAGGAGGCTCCGTCAGCAGCGCTTCGCAACCCCCGACCCGCCCCGTCACCCCCAGGCCACGGCCGCCGCCATCTTGTTTGCTCGCCCGTCGTCATGGAGACGGGAGAAGGGCCGAGAGCCAGCCAATAAGAAAGCGGCTGGCGCCGCGGTGCACGCTGGGAGTTGTAGTTCTTTCCGCATGCCTCGCCCTATTAGCGAGGCCGCGGGGCATGCTGGGAGTTGTAGTCCGCCTCACAGGCACTCTCAGCCCTCCTCACACAGCCCCTGTCCTTCCTTCTCCTTCCCAGCTCTTCCACACCAGGGCAGCGCCTCTGTTTGTGTGTTTCAGGTCAAGACACAACATCACTACTGTCAGACAAATAATATTCAGGGCACTGTTACCTGCCCACAAAGCCCCAGGCCAAAGCGGGCTTCGTTAAGATGGCAGCTTTGCTCAATATATATACAAGAATAAGTAATAGAGTGCCAGCATGGTTGGATGTGGCCACTGTGGTCCTGACTCCCAGTTCAAAGAAAAAGTTACTTGTTTTCCCATTTCAGGCTTCCTCATTTCCTAGTCCATCATCTACTGCATGGTTTTGTACTGAAAAAAAGGGTAAAATAAGAAAGTAAACCCATAAAGCAAAGGCGGGGAGGAAGAGAAAGCTGTCAGTATGTCAGCAAATATAGGGCTCTGTGAGATAAACACCGGGAAAGCACAGCTCCTTATGGTAAAACAATTTAATGTTGGAGACTACAGATTCCTGCTGATTGCAGTGGGTCTCCAATGTGGGTCATGACAGCCAGCTGAGTCTTGAGAGTCTTGTAATTTTGTTTTTCAGTGTCACATAATTGCCTTCTCCACCTGTGTTCATAAATGGACACCCATCTTTGATTGCACCCGTTCTTGCTTTAAAAAGAAAAAAAAAGAAAGAAAAAAGAGAGGACATAAAAACTCCTTATGGACACCATCCACTGACTTTTATCTCTGTGCTTCAGGGAAACATTATGATAACTGCAATAAAGCTACCCCAAATTACCTTCCTTCATTATCTCACTGGCCATAAATGTTAAAACCCTTAATGAGATTTACTCCTTTTCCACTAAGTGCCTTGTGCCTCCTCCCAGAGCCCTCTGGGCACAGCCACTGCCCTGAAATGGCTCCTTTCCAGATGGGACATGGCTAGCACTGTGCTCAGGGGAGGGCAGCAAAGGCATGGGTTGGAGAGACCATGAAAAGAGGGGAAATTCTGACAGGGAAGGATGGGTCCTAACCGGAAATATGCATGGTTTTGGGAGCCTTTTGGATTTGTTGTGACCTGGGGATGTTTGACCACCCTGGTTTGTGGGGTGCAGGGGATGTGTGGCACGACCAAGACCACCACTGCTCCCTGTGCAAAGCACAGTAGTAACATTTGGCTGTGGCTAGGCTTAAATCCCTTTGCATGCATGTGCACATAATGCCTCACTCCAAATACCTCTTTGTTCCCCAGACTCTGCACAGGCAGCTTAACATCAGACGAGAGGCGAGCAGACGGGAGGCGTGAAGGCTGCCTGCTGCCAACTCTGTCCAACAAACACAGGAACACCATCAGGACCTGGTACTTAGGGACATGGTTTAGTGGGTGACATTGGTGGTAGGGTGATGGTTGGACCAGATGATCTTGGAGGTCTTTTCCAACCTTAATGATTCTATGATCAGCCAACACAGACAGCAAATGCTAAGCCTGTACAAACAGCTGCTGACTGCAAACCTGAAAAACACCACTTTGTACATGGAGCCTTATAAAGTACAAACCTCTTCTGAACAGCTTCCTGGGTGTAAGGTAGTGCTGCAATGAAACAGGACAGTCCTGCTACCTCTTTCAACTGGCATGAGGGTTTTCTTACCCTGCCTGCCATGTTTTAAAACAGAGGGCACTCAGGTCACCCCTGAGGGAAGTGGGACACTTCTAACCCAGCTGAGTTGCAGAAACACCTATCTTTCAGTGGGGCTTGTTCAAAGGACTGTTAAAGGGCTTCGAACTATCTGCAAGCTGGGCGAGCTTTGTGCTATGGAACAGCTGTGAAGTTTTAGAGAGGAAAAAATGCAGACTAACTCTTACTGTAAATGGCAACTTTGGCTGTCTGACATCCAGCAACCACACAAAAAGAGGAGCACACTACCTCCCGAGCCAGGTCACTGCTGCAGCCTGAAACACCTACAGCAGCAGAAACACCCTGGTTTGTGGGGTGCAGGGGATGTGTGGCACGACCAAGACCACCACTGCTCCCTGTGCAAAGCACAGTAGTAACATTTGGCTGTGGCTAGGCTTAAATCCCTTCGCATGCATGTGCACATAATGCCTCACTCCAAATACCTCTTTGTTCCCCAGACTCTGCACAGGCAGCTTAACATCAGACGAGAGGCGAGCAGACGGGAGGCGTGAAGGCAGCTGAGATGCTCGGATTAGTGTGCAGTAGGTCTGCAGGAAGACTCTTGCCTGAGGTCCAAGCTCTCCAAGAGGCAAAGGCCACACGTAATCAAATTAATAGCTAGCTGGGCAGCTTGTCTGTGTAAGATGGGGCTGGAGATTTCATGGGAACAGATGATTAAAAAAAAAAAAAAGGGCAGGTCCAAATACAGTTTACACGGGCTGCTTTCGAGCTTGGAGCAGAGCCAGCAGGGCTAATGAGTTCTCTGCGTGGAAGTCTCCCAGAGTTTATTTCCTACCATCTGGAAAATGCCTGCCCTTCCACTGGGATTTGTGATGATTCAGGCAGGAGAAGGGATTATTAAAACCTCAGAAACACACTTGTCCTCCCTCCCTGTCCCCTCCCCACCCCATCTGTTTGGCTTGGCAGTGCAGGAACCGGCTCGCGTGCTCTGAGCTGAAATGGCTCCTCCAAGACTCCTCTCCATGGGGGACGGCAACGGGAGCGAGATGAGCCTTATGTATTTGGGGCTGGAGACAGATTGTTCCTGAATGGGGCTATGAAACAAAGAATCAGATTTGGGGGAAAAATGCCTAGGTGGTAATGGTAGTTTTGTCCTTTTCCCACAGAAATCACACAGGGCAAATGGCACCCTAAAGACTTACCATGGCCGTCCCAAATGGCTGACCACCTCCCATGATCTGCTTTTTATTAGCATCTCAGCAGGCGTTAGATCCAACTGGATCCCATGCGTTGTGCTGGCAGCCTTCACCACCCCAGGGTGAAGCCTTCACCTCACCGTGCACGTGGCATCGATGGGATGGTGGTGGTTGATGGAGTGTAATTTGTCCTCAGCCTCCAGGGGTGGAGCCATGCTTGCATTTATCTGTGGAGGGGAAGGGGCATCTGCTGACCAAGCTACAGAAGATCTGTCAGGGTCAATGTCACTAGCTGCCTCCATACTTGACCAAACACCTGTAAGGAGTCCTCTGCAGCCTCCCATTGCCATCTCTGTGCCTCAGCCACTTTTCCTCAACCTTTCCCTCCTCCATGGCTTGTACGCAGCAGCGGTGACCCTTCCATTGGTGGTGATGGCAGTGTGCCCATGGATATCTCTGTGTTCCCCTCATCTGACCTCTGTGCATTCAGAATTGTGGACTCTCTTGATCCACTAAAGGAAAGGGGGTCGATGGCACAAGGGGCTGTGCCTGTTTGCCCAGTGCTTTTGGGGCAATATACTCACATTTGAGGAATCATTAAAAACAGAGTAGCTGTTCAAAGAGTGTCCTTCTGTCATCAATTGGGAAAGAGCTAATCATGCAGATGAAGGACTTTTACAGCTCCCCTAAACGCCAGGGCTTCAATTCTGAGTGATTAATGAGCACGGCTCAGGATGCAGGCTCAGTTATTGATAGCCTCCTCTGACACATCCCTGTTCTTCATGTGAGAATGGGGATTTCTGGGTGCACCAAGGAGAGGTAAATCTTCTGGGCTGATGTTCGACCAGGGGAATGAGTAAGGAGGAGGGTAAGACAAAGGACAACCCACAACACGGCCAGCCTGGCCTGGTGAAGAGCGGTGGCTTGAGGTGGCCATGGTACCAAAAGCACGTCTAAAGGAGACACTGCACTCAGTTTCCCAAGCTTAAAGCTCAGGAAGGGGATTGGAGTGGTTCATCCAGGTGGGAAGTGACCCAGTTCTGCTAATGAAGGAGAACTCATTCATCTGCTGTTCCCTGATAGTGCCCAAAGGGGCTGACATGGCACAAACGGTGCGAGATGTTCCCTATGCATCCAAGCTCATGTTGCTGCATTTCAAATGGTGCGTGGCTGTGGCATGAACTGTTCCCCAAATTCTTCTGGCTCTGGAACAGCAAACACTGAACTGAACATGTGAAACAATCCAGAATTGAAGCTCTAAATCTGCACTTATTATCCTAATAAAACTTTCCCGATATCGACAGAGAGAGCATTTCATACTCAGAAGCGTTAACGGCAAATGCTGGCCTTAAATACATTGATTTACAATTCAATTATAAAAACAATCAGCTCCCAACTACATGCCACGTACAAAGCAGATTTATAGGCAGCCCAGGGACTCCAGCAGCACTTTGCAGTTGCAAAAGCCCCACGCGAACTCACTCGGTGATCCACTGAGAAGCACCAGACAGTAAAAGAACCCAACTGGATGAAGGGGAAATGGGGAAACCCGAAATGGAGCCGAGGTAGGTGCTGAGCAGGAAGAGAAGCAAGGTGTAAAACAGGCATCCTGCATGCCTCTGGAGCTGTGCAGGCCCTGGCTTTTATGGGGATGGGGCAGAGGTGTGACCCTGTTCCCCACCTCCCGGTCAGCTTAGCCCTGAGCTTTGCTATTCAGCCTGCTGGGACCACAGCCAAATCCCCCAAACCAGCCCGGCTCATGGGTTGGGTTTACTCGTTTCCCCTTGATCCTCTCGTGTTTCTTGCTGCTCCTTCCTGAGCATTTCCACTGGGGAGTTGTGTGGTGGCGGGCACGGCAGAGTGGGCTGCCTGTTGACCTGGGGCCCATCCCTTAATTTGGTGCTGTCCCTGTGTGGAAAATCATAGTATCCTAGAATCATTAGGGTTGGAAAAGCCCTCCAAGATCATCTGGTCCAACCATCCCCCCCCCACCAATGTCACCACTAAACAACATCCCCAAGCACCACGTCCAGCCTCTCCTTGAACACCCCCAGGGATGGTGACTCCACCACCTCTCTGGGCAACTTGTTTCAATGCCTGACTGCTCCTTCTGAGCAGAAATGTCTCCTTATTTCCAACCTGAACACAACTTGAGGCCATTCTCTCTGGTCCTATCACTAGTTATCTGCGAGAAGAGGCCGACCCCCAGCTCCCCACAGCTTCCTTTCAGGCAGTTGCAGAGAGCAATAAGGCCTCCTTGAGCCTCCTCTTCTCCAGACTAAACACCCCCAGGTTTCCTCAGCCGCTCCTCACAGGACTTGTGTCCCAGGCCCTTCACCAGCTTCATAACCTTGCTCTGGACACACTCCAGGCCCTCGATGTCCTTCTTGTGCTGAGGGGCCCAAACTGAACACAGCACTCGAGGTGTGGCAATGGCCGTAAGCATCTTCCAGGTGGTGTCAGGTCTCTCTTTCTGTCTCTCCTTAGCTCATCAACTTGATGACATTCAGATCCCGATGGGGACTGTGCCTGTGAGGATAAGGCCGCAGCATTTCCCCTCCTGTTAACGTCTGTCCCAGCTTGGAGATGGGCTCTTCCCCACCCCATCCCACACTGTCTGTGCCCAGCCCCTCACACCCCAGCTGCTCTGTTCTCCTCTGGTCCTGTGCTGCTGGTGGCAGGGATGTGCCACCATCCTGGGAACAGGACAGACACCACAGGGGAATGAAGATACTGGCAGCAAACGCTGCTGGAGAAGCACTACAGGTAGCACAGGACAGCTGGTGGCTAGGACCTAAAGTCACCACAGGCCTCTGGAAGTGCCCAGCACCGGGGCTGTGATTCAGGCTGCTTCTTATTTCTCTTTTCTTTTCCACAAACCTGCTTTTGCCTCTCCAGTTGTTTGAGCCACACTGATAGCCAAGTGCCCCCCGAGTGTCTGTGCCAAATATATTTCATGCTGCAACTCGCTGGAGGAAAATAACAAACACTGAAGTCCAGGGCCCTAACTGTCCAATTTTCTTCACTGATTGCCACTGTGCCGGAGCCTAACAAAGTAAATAATGAACACCGATGCAATGAACTTCCCAATAAACCGCTCCTGATGAATTTTACACAGATCATCCAAAAGCAAATGTAATGATTATATGCTGGCCGCAGCCACCTGATTTTGTATTCCTGGCTCCGTTGTTAGTTTCAATCAGCAAAGGAAGGAAAATAAAATAAAATAAAACGCCTCATTTCTGAGCACGCTCCCCATTTGAAGCAGAAAGGTAAGACGTGAACTGCAGAGTGCAGGCACCTCCGTCTCAGATCGAGAGGTGGCTTTGCCCTGCAGTGAGAGCAGGGATGATCCTCTAGGGACCATGGCCTGGAGAGCATCAAGTTGACTTCCCTGCATCTTGGCTTCCTTTTGAGTTTATCATCCCTCATGCTTGTTTTGAGTGCAGACTCTGCAGGACAAAACATCCCCTGCTACGCACACGTTCAGCCATGGACACCCAGCCTTGCCCGAGGCTCAAGTTGCTACTGTGATATAATTGATATGGGTCACTGGGTATTTCAAGTGCAGTGGGAAAAAAAAATAAAAATCTAAACTTTGGGTAATAAGTTCCTGAAATGAGAGCACAGTCAGCTTTGTGGCTTGAGGGCTGTGGCGATGGATGAGGCTTGGGGAGCACAGCGTGTTCCCACTGTGGGAATTCATCCCCAGGACTGGGGATCGATGTGCGAGTGGCAAATGGTAATTTGTGTGACGTCTCCGTATCTCAGCTCAGTGAAATGACCAACTCCCTGTCCCCACCTTGAAAAACCTTCCCCATTTGCCCGAGAGCAATAGGACTGACATTACTGCAACGCTAATTTCCTCTTGGCAGCTCTCCCCCGCTCCCTGTCTGAGTGCCCTCCCCTTTATAGCGATGTGCCACATTGAAAAAGAAATTTGCAATTATGACTCGTGCTAATAAAATAAAGCACAGCCAATAAAAGGCAGAAGGAGACCCTCGGTGGAATGACTCCTCTGCAAACCTTTCCAGCCGCTGCTTTCCCTGAGTGGCCACATTCGCCACATCTATGGCAGCTTATGGGGTCGAGGGGACCCACACCACAGTATCTCTAGGGGCTTATATATATATACAGGTATGTATATAAATGTGTATGCACATGCACTTGTATGTGTATTTGTCGAACAGACAGCTTTATACCATCCTTAATTAAGGAGCTGTCAAGAGGGAGGAGGCAATTGGGAGAGGATGAGCTGGTGACTGATACACAATGGTGGCGGGAACAGGAGTAATTTACTTTACCTTCCACTTCTGTGTCTGGCATAGGCTTCAAAATAGTGCAATAATTAAAACCCAGTAAAGATTACGAGGCTGTAAAGAGGAGATTGTGAAACCCTCATGAACGTTTACAGCTCCCATGAAAATATTTCATTTTGCGGTCTGGAGGAGTATTTCCTTGTCTCTTTAAGCACCAAAAGGCCACATCCATATAACAATAACTTTCAAAGTGCTGGCAGAGCTGGTACCATTTCATGTTGCATTACAAAATAAAATGCCTAGGCCTTGTCCATAAAGCAGTGCATGTCTTGCAGGGTCACATCAGGACTGCAAAACCACTGTAGGCAAGAACTGGTGGAGAGAACAGAACCAGCGCTGACATCCGTGGTCCCAGACCGAGGACTGGGTCCCTCCTTCAGGGCAGAAGGGTAAGTCACTCTGTGCCATTGTGCATAGCTCACGTCTAAGGTGAGGGGGTTCATGGGGTCTTTGCACAGTTTGCAATAACCTCACATATTTTTCTCCCTTCAGGAAACCATCTTTTGCCCTAAATATGTTATAAACGCACTGTCTGCATGAGTTTGTGTGAATGCCTTCCACAGGCTAGGCTGGAGAAATAGTTACCAAAGGTTGACATCTGAAGAAAAGCAAGGTAGTATGAGACAGCTTCTCAAGGGCTGGTATGCTCAGAAGACTTCTGTTGACTTTGCAAGAAAGGATAAACTCAGGCCAGCCAGAGCCTGCACAAGACCACGAGCACACAGAAGCTCCATCAATGGGGCCGGGTGACCTGGACCATACCCAAGAAGGTGTCTGTTATATGGAGATGATGACTACAGGGTTATTGAGACGCCTGATGAGACAACACGTTCTCAAGGGACTTTCCAAAAAACCTACTTACAAGTGCCTGGTGCGTGAGTACCACCCGTGGGTTTGGCCTCCCAGCTGGGGCTCCAGATGGGTACGTATGACTGTGTGTGGACTATGTGAGAGGATAAGCCAGCCTGTTGTCTGAATAGTTATTTGCTATTAAATAAAACAGCTTGACTCTACCCACAATAACAGCTTAATGAACAAAAGATGTTCCCAAAAGATCTCTTCCCCCCCCACGCGCTCGATCCCCCATTAGCGAGAGAGCATTGCAACAAACGCCAACACACAAACCAGACCCCTTGCAAGGGGACTCATTTGTTCCAGGCAGGCTTAGTGCCAAAGAAAAGTCCCATCAGTGCTCACATTGTCCAGCTGTGTGGTAGCAAGGGGGTTGCTGCCCTGTCATCGCTGCTATCTGGACACAAACATAATGCAGAAAACTCACTGGGAGGTGGTTTTGTGAAGCATAACTGCACGGTACAGAAGATGGATCATGTAGGAAGGCAGCCGGGACAGCAGGTGATATAAAAACGACACACACACAACTAGGTGCATTGACTAAACATGAGCTATCTGGAGACCTCTTTGCTTCAAAATCACAGCCTTCACTGAGTACATTATACTTCTGAAGCACCTGTTGGCACAGTAAGCATGGTGCATTCAAAAGTTACCTTTCAGGGGAAAATATATTCAGTAAGGATTTGCAAAGGCTGATGAGGATTCTTTCTGGCAGCATCTTCTTGTGGTGCAGCAAGAAAGGTTGTGCAATGTATGCCAATGGGTGGCTGAAATAAGGTGCTTGAGCTCTGGATTCTGACAAAACGCATGCTGCTCATGTCTTTGTGGCCTCAGGCACTCCTTTTTTTACCCTTCGTGTGACTACTGTGAGATACAGACAGTATAATATTAACTTCTGTTGTAAAGGTTTGGAGAGGACTGAGTCTGAAAACTCAAGGAGATGCTGGCTAATTATATGCTGCAATTCCCTCAAATGCAAAATCTTTTCATCTCCCTACACCAGGATCTAGGTAAGTCCTTGTCTCTCCTCTCTCCAGTCGTGCTGTGGTGTTCTTGAACCATGCAGGCCAGCCAATTCCTTCTTGCACCTTCTCACATGCAAGGACATGACCTAGGGCTCTGTATTTACAGCCAGTCGTGGTGTGATGGACAATGTGGCGTGCAGTTCAAAGACGATTCTTTCAAATAATTTACTTTGGAAGACAACAGACTCCCAAGTTTGAGATGTTCTTTGTTTTCATGCAATCTGTCATGGCACCCGCCAGCACAGCTGCTCAGTGGGTGGAAAATGTGGACTGCTAAGCTCGAGATCAGCCATGTAAAGATGAGGCAGAGCCTCAGATTATTAACAATTAGGGACAAAAGGCATCCAAAATAGTTTGACTTTAGCCCACAGCAGCCCAATCCGGATTCTGAGCTCCTCACACATCACCTCTGTACCTCAAAGGGTCTGAAATCCAAGTAGCAAGCAGCCTCTTTTCCATCCTCCCATGTCTGGGTGCAGAATAGGCTGCCTTCCTGCATCCTCACTGCAGCACATCTTGGATGCCAGGGCCAGGGAGTACATACCTCATGTGCTACCCCAGGGAGAGCCCACATCATCATGCATGGCCATGATGGTGTTCTCCAGGGTTACACATGCAAATTCCTCAAGGAAAGGAAGGAACTCTTGGAGTTAATGGCTGGTGCTGGCATAAAAACTAGGTTCATGAATAAAACGAGACTAGAAATCAGAAAAAAAAAAAAATCCTAACAAGTTAGAACTACTGTGTTCTGCTTTTAACATGGAAATTGAGAAGCTTCTTGTCCAGTTGGCATGTGGTAGCTGGGGATTAGGCTGAGCCATTCAGAAGACCAGTTCCATAATGCTGCAAACTCAGAGGACACCGTGTAACTTTGGACCCAGAAAAGAGTCTTTCAAATATCACTAAATTATGTTCTTAAAGAAATAAAGCACCAGAGCCTGTGATGAGTCTTTAAATATCCTTTAATTTGGAAGTTTCAAGACTGATGCACAAGCAGTTAAACAGCTGAAAGAGAACCTATTTCAGGACATGAAACCCAGCTGGGCTGACTATTTACCTGCCAAATACAAGTGCAGTGTGTTCCTGGTTTGGAGGGTTGGCACAACCTCATCAGCCTCAGTGAATCGAGAGCCTTTTACCAGGTGGCAAGGCAGAACCGGTGACGCAAGCTTGCCTCATACTGCAGAGCTGGGATCTACCCTCCTCCTGCCCTGGCTGACCATTAGCACGGAGCTACGTAAGCCTGCCTGTCCTTCCAGGGCATCAAATGGCGATTACAAACTATCTTCTGAGCTAAGCATGCTCAGAAGATATATTCAGAAAAAGAGAATTAAGTTCTGCTATTGCCTTATATTGGCAATTTTCTCCTACATCCACCATCAGCCAGTGCAGTACGAGCTGCAGAAACTGATGCCATCTGGCTCCATGATAATGAAAAAGTAGAAGTGGAAACAAATGGTCCCACGTCACCTCCCACTACAAAAACTGGCTTATTACTATCCAGAGGAATAAGCAACTCAATCTCTTTGCAGTGGTAAGAGCAGAAAACTAAATGCATCTACAACTGTCACTTAGAATAGTACTGGCAGAGCTGAAATAGGCTTCCCATGTGGCAACAGTGGTGAAACAGCTTCAAAAACATCAAGATCCCACGTTATCAATAGGTCTGCCCTTGATTCTCATGGTGCTGTTTGCTTTAGTGTGGTCTGAACTTCCACCGAAGACTCGGGCCTAACCCAGTGAAATCTCTTTCCCCGTTCCCCCAGAGAGAGCAGCTTGCCTTGCATCCCAAGGCAAAGCAGCAGCGACAGAGCAAAGCCCCAAACCCCCCCCACATCTCCGCCAAAAAGCCTCTTCCTCCTGCAGTGCCTTCTTGGGAGAAGACGTTAAGGAAGCATTACGTGATTACACATCGAAACCCCCCAGAGAACCCCCAAAACCAAATTTCAAATGTCATTTCCCTTCTGGCTAGCAGGCCACCACCCAGAAGAGTCACTCTTTTGCCACCAATTTTAACAGAAATGCAGAAGTTTGGCCCTGCAACACGACAGCCCCCGCTGCTCGCTAAAGACGAGCGACTAAGCAGGTTAAACCGTGGTAATTTTCTTGTCCTTGGTGGCCTGTTTGATAGCAGCTTGCTCACAGATGATCTCCTTCAGCCTCTGCAGCCTCATATTCTGCGTGGTTTGGTCTCCCACACCCGTCTGGCTCCGGTGCAGTAAGTTCAGGGCGTAGATGTACTCCAGCTCTGTGTACTTCACGCCTTGATCCACCACGAGGTTTAAGAGCTCGTCTGCTGTGTTGTAGAGCATCTCGTAATACTGCCTGGAAAGCAAGCAAATAAAAAAACACCCTGGTGAGTACTGAGGCTTGATGTTCAAGAAAACCATCTGTAGAATGGTGGAATCCTGTCGAGTATTTCTGTAGCATACCATCAGCTGTTACTTTTTATTCAGCAGTGCCACGAGCAGAGAAGGATCGCCAGGTATACAAAGGAAGCCCAAAGATAATGCTGTTGGACACCAGGAGATGCCAAGTGTGCATGAGGGGAGCCCATCTCCCACTTGCCCCGCTTCCCACATTCTTCCACCTAAAACACAAAGTATGGGAACTGCAAGGCAGAGCCTAGGATAAGGTCAGGGATCAGGGGAAGCTTCTCCCCTCCGGCTCCACTGCAGTAAGCAATTGATGAAGTAAGCAATTGATGCAGTAAGCAAGTGATGAAGCTCGGCTGGGGTTTAGCTCTGTTTGGGGTTTCAAATCCCAAAAAAGTGGTGCTTGGATGGCAAGTACCCCTCTTTCTAGAGGAGCTGGCTAACTGCATACCTTCATACTGGTGTTACAGACCCTTGTAAAGAAACAAGGGTCCGAAAAGCTCAAGGAAGAAGTGGAAAGATTCCTTTCTTGCACCACATGGCAGCAAGGACTTCTTCAACCAAATCCTGTAACTTCCAGCACCTGCATGACTGCCCCCTGCTTCTGTAGGAGGACAGGGCCAGGCTGCAGTCTAATCCTTAGATCTGGGTGGAATAAATTATTTAAAACCCAAGAGTAGGGGCTCCAGGAAAAGTTATCACTTTCCTTTCTCTGATCTTTTTTTCTCTGTCCTCTTTTGAGGACTGACAGGATTCAGGTTGGGTGGTCAGAGAGGAAAGGAGTATGCATGCACAGGGGATGATACACATAGAAAAGTACAAGAAACAAATAAAAAATAGCTTTTGGGGATGAAGAAGAAGCAGAAAAAACAACCAGGCTGTTAGGTCTGTGCAGTTGAGATGCAGGCTATGGAAGTCCTGGCGCTGAAGGAGGACCAGGTCGCCAGCATCAAAAACAGCCCCAGGGGACTCTGAGGTGGGCTCTGGTACAAGGACACATCACTCTCCTTAGAAGCATGGGGGAAATGGGGCAGGCAACTGCCTCAATGAGAGTGTTTCTCTTGGAAAAGAAAGAGAAGTCACGCAAGTTGCTTGAGAACGGCTCAGTAACAGCTGTCCAGTAACAATTTTTATCCAAGGGAGCCCCCAAGCCCCCATAACTTAAAACACGAGGATTCCAGCCTGTACAGTTCAAAAAGCAGGCAGGTAGGTAAGGGTGGGGGAGACCTTGCACATTCCTACATCAGCTGCTATTTGCAGAAGGCGCTTGGGTAATCCCTACAAGCCACAAACTCATCAGGTTTGGGTAACACCGAGTCACGCTGCTTCAGGTACTGATTTCTGATCCAGTGCCTGTGACAGGAGCCCACTGCCATCGGCACCGCAGCACAAGAGCCAGGCCCCAGCAGTCCCCCAAGACCCACACGCAGAGCTCCCTGTGATGCCATCGGTACAAGAAGAACAAGGCTCAGCTCAGGAGCCCATCACGGTCAGGCCCGTGTGCCCAATCCACTCTTTGCCATGCTGATGGATGTTCTTTTAATTTTAAATTTGGATGTTCTTTTAATTTTGGCTGCTCTTGCAGGTAGACACAAGACCCCAAACCCATCAGTGGGGTGGTGGGTGACAGTGGCACAGCACCAGCTCAGTCTAGCTGACATTGGCACTGCAACAACCTCCTTCCCAGCCAGAAAACACAGCTTGTCCCTCAGCTAAAGCAGCTTGGGGGACATCTAGTTACAGGCTGGGACTGACAAAACCCTGCGGGTCAGTGGTCCTAGGACAGGTCTGCCGAGTTTTCACTTCAGTTCCTCCCTTCAGCCACAGCCCCATAACCTTTATGCTTGAACTCGGCCTAGTGAAGCAGTTATATTTGGGGTGCTGCAGGAACCAAGAGCCCAAATTTCCCTGGCAGCTGCCTACCACTGGGCCCTGCAGTGTCCTGGCACCCCCACGTGTGCCCAGGAGCCGCTGTTAGCCTCAACGTGCTAAAAAACATCAAGGTATTTATAGGTATTGGCAATATCTCAAGTACAGTTATACACAATACAGAGAAAAACCAGCTGCCAGAGTAAACACCGTGACTTAGGAAACATTGATCACCTTGAGAGAATTGATGCTGAGCAGATGTGAAACGAGATTTTACTGTTATCAGCTCTGGCTGGATTTTCAAAAAATGACACAGGGTGTATCCTGGCTGGGGCACACCTCCCTCTGAGAGGTGGCAAGTCTCTGCTCGAAGCCCATGACTTGGCCTTCTGAGGTGAGAGACCACCTCAAAAGGAGCAAGAACGCATCCCTCCCACTTCCACCTAACCCCAAGCATATTCTCAGAGGCGCATGAGTACCTGAAATGTTCCTAATTATTTCCCCATGAGGCAAATATTAAACTCAGAAAACGTCACACAACACCACAATTAAACAGGGAGGAAACCTGAGAATGGGGCTGTGCTACCAGTTTTGCCTCTGATGTGCTAAAGTTTCCAGTTCCTACAAGTAAGTGGCCTTCAGAAAGCTTCCCAGAACATTTCCATCCCTGCATGGACTCAGTATTTTTGTTCTCCCTCAAGTCGGGAACCACAAGGGAGAAGAAATGACCAGCTGCTCTGGTCATCTCTCCATCTGACTCTGTGTCTCTGCTGCTTAATAACACTTGGGTGCAGCACAGCCCTGGTTCTTCAGGCTCTGATGGCCAAGTGCAGGGACTGGTCAAGATGTCAGTGGGCATTTGGGTGACCAACACCACTTCACATCCTTCTCCTGAGGTGCTAAAGTCCATCATCAGTCAAGCTCAGCAGTGCAGGCCTGTCATCCCCCCCTTGTCCTTATGACTGCCTTTCCGTTAGCCTGTCCCAAATCCCAGCTTACTACAGAATTCTGCACCTCATAAACACAGGATTCATCTGTCACTCGGTTCAGGATCAGATTATTTTTTAATTAAAAATTTCCCGCAAAATAATACAAAAAAAAAAAAAAAGATGAGCGAGCGAGACAGTACGAGCGAGCAAAAGGTATGCATTTTTAATTGGGTGCAATTAAAAACCTGCCGCTTTGGCATGGCATTGCCTTCGGCCAAACCCTATTTGCATGAGTAATTATTCAGTCCATTACGAAGTCTGCTCAACTTTGCCTCCCTTGTCTTTGAAAGTATTAATAAATATTGATCAGACACACTCCTGTTTGCCTTTGCCCAAGCAGCTCTGATGGACTCATCTTCTGATGTTATCAAATAATGAAATATGAAAGAGTGAGTGGGATGAGCCTCTTGTTCTGTGATTTTTTATTTAGGCTCTTCATTTTACTTTCAGAAGTGTATTTGTCCCTGGCATTATAAATGCTCTTTTGATTATCGAGAGGAGGTTGTGGAAAGCAAGTTGGTAAGGGACGGGGGAAATAAATGGACAGGTGAGGGAGATGTCTATTCACGGAAATACTGGCAGACTGCTCTGGGTTTTAAAGTTGAGATTTAAAACCAGGGAGAAGAATTAATATTTATCAAAAGTTGATTTTACCATCTGACAAATGGGTTAATAAATAATAATAGCAGATTAGCATAGCTGACAAAAAAAATATTAGCTTTCCGAGCCTTTAGTTGGCTTCCATGTAAGCACAGCTCAGCACACGTAAGCTGATTTATCCTAACCTGATCATCGACCTGGGCAGTGAGATCCACTCAGCACTCAGATATTTGGGGTAAGGAGGGAATGGATGAAAGCTCTCATCAGTCGTTGCTCACCTGAGTAAATGCGATTGATGGGAACAAAGTCACCTGGGTGACTCAGCTCATCAGGGAAATCTCTTTGTTTGCATCCTTACTCAGTTATTATTTATTTGTATGATGCTGAGAAGTGTAGATGGGGCTTGTTGAGTTCATCTGTTATGGCAAATGAATAAATGGGGTACAAGTTCCTACAGAGCATCTCCCTGATTTCTCCTGGTTTCCCATGGGAGTGCCAATAGTTGCTGTGCTGTAAGGGGAAGGAAACATCAATTTGCATGCCAGGCTTTGGTTCTTCAGGTGGGTAAATACCTGGCCAAACCCTCCCCATAACCAGCCTTGGGGTTGATGGCCGTGTTTTGAGAAGGTGAGGAGTAAAGGACAGTCTAAGGTGTCCTAAGATGAAGAGAAAACAAGCAGCCCGCCAGCCTAGCCATGTGCGACCTGTTCGTCTGCCTGATGGCAATGAGATTGGGTCCAAAGGTTCTGAACCACCCTTTGAATTCTTTTGGTGCATTTTTGAAGACAAACACTCGTCTAAAAGCAAATAATGCCTAATGCAAAGCCTAAATACAGCTGTACTCTTTCTGCTGACTACAGCAGCCCCAGAAGATCTACCAGCACACGAACATCTTCGTACTAACAGCAAATGAGGCAAATAAATGAGGCCAAACATCACAGGTGGAAATGGTTCCCAAGCCAAGGAAAAAATAACCCATGGGCAAATCAAAACTGTTGAAGCCAATTAACACAACATTTTTATTTTTTAACACCAATTATAAAACAAAACATCGTTGCCAAAAATGAATCCATTTTGCAAGGATGCATTTTTAGAATATATGTATCAAAAAAGGTGGTTTCTTGAACTCTATTGTTGGAGAAAGAGAACAAAAATAAAGAAGCTCTCTCATTTAGGAAGAAAATCTCTGAAAAGGCAATCAGGACGAGACCAGCTCCTCTGAGGGCTATTAATACCATTCTCCATTTAAATGCTAATGTTAACCTATAACCCAAGGCCTGCACACAGAAAAGTTTTTCAAAAGATGGCCAGGTGAATTCAAAATTAAATTCTGATTTCCCTGAGAATGACTTGATCTCTTCTTAAGAGAGGGACCTTCAGATGAACAGTGTGATGTTCCAGAATAAAGAGCCTTACTTTAATTTTTCATTCATTATATAGCTGGGTGCCCGTTCTGTAATGATGCAGATAGAAAGAGATTCATGAGGTGAGAACTTAGATCTGGGTGCTGATTTACCCAAAAGGAATAATAATAAAAAAAATTATTCTGTACTTTACCTCCCACACTTTTGGGGGATTAGGGAGTCACTTCTACAATGTTCTAATAAGAACTTAAATAAGAAAGTAAAAAGGTTAAGTATGAAGCACTTACAGACTAAATCTAGGCAAAAAAATGCAAGAGAGAACAATGAACGTGCATTTGAAGAGGAAAAAAGACCAAACCTGCAGTTATAAAGTCACTGAATTTTGGTACAGGCAGATCTTGGTAGAACCATTTAAATATACGGTGGAGGTGAGTGAGTGCAGAAAGAGAGGCTGCAGCAAGAAATGAGGTAACTTTGGTTTGTGTAATAGAGACGAAATCGATTTCCAGCACTTACTGAATGAGAAGAGATGCCCATGGGGCTCTTCTGTCTGTGGAGCGTGAGACGTCAAGGTGGGAATGGGAAAAAGCTGAGGATGGAGCTGAGGGTTACTTGCTCCTGGAGATGGGACAGGAGTGAGAACAAGTAGCATGCAGGATTTTGCAAAGCAAGTTCGAAACACGAAATACCAAGCAAACACGAAATACCAAGCAAAGGAAAATCCCCATAACCCAGCAATTACTGCAATTTCGACACCTCATGAAGACTGCAATGATGTTTGCACACACGTGTCAGTGATCAGCATTTTAAAGCAGGAGTCTCTAAGTACGGCTGCTGGCTCTTTTTCCATCTTAGGAGCTTAAGATAACAAAACAGGAACTGCTGATGGAAGTACCTGCTGCATCATACAGCCACTCGCTAACCACTGTCTGTCTTAAACCATGTCCTTTGAGTCCTGTATGCAGTCACAGCCCCAAAACTTAGGATGAAATATCATTACCCTCAGGACACTATCCCACCAGGGAATATATATCCTGCTCATCATTTTTTTAACATTTCTTTCTTGACTTTTAATTAACCTGTACCACTTCTTGGGACAAAAGTAGTAAGGTCCATTTTTTTTTCAGGGGAGACCTTATTGCTCTCTACAACCATCTGAAAGGAAGGTGTGGGGAGCTGGGGGTCAGCCTCTTCTCACAGGTAACTAGTGATAGGACCAGAGGGAATGGCCTCAAGTTGTGCCAGGGGAGGTTCAGGTGGGTAATGAGGAGACGTTTCTTCTCAGAAAGAGCAGTCAGGCACTGGGACTGGTTGCCCAGGGAGGTGGTGGAGTCACCATCCCTGGGGGTGTTGGATGTGGTGCTTGGGGACATGGTTATTGAGTGACAGTGGTAGTAGGGGGATGGTTGGACCAGGTGATCTTGGAGGGCTTTTCTAATCTCTAATGGTTCTTTGATTCTCTGATTTTTTGCCTCCTGAAGAACCCAAAGCACTTAGAGGGACCTCACATGGTTTAGATGTCAAGAAACGGGGACCTCTCCTCTCAGCTTAGAGTGGGATGACTTATGGCCAAGAAGCACCTATTGATCTCCATGGACTGGAGAGAAAGCCTAAAATGAGGCTAGATCAGCCCAAAACATCTGCGTGCAGCTATGATCTACACCTTCTCCAAGTGCCCTAGGGACAACCTCATTCATAGCCTCTCAGAAGCCCACCAGCAGATGTCCCCAGCACAATTTGGAGCATGAGGAGCAGACGGCCGTGAGCTGTGTTCCTACAGCACGAGAGCATCAAGAACATTAAAAGCACTTCAAAAGCTAAAATATGCAAGATGTGAAATGGTTTGCAAAAGAAAAGAAAACACGAGAGGAAGACATAAAAGTGAATTTATACCTTAATGGTGCTCAACGCTTCTGCAAATTGCAGCCTTTAATAAACCCACAAATCAGGGCTGTGAGGTAAGGATTGTTGTAGCTTTTTTTGTTGTTTGTCTACAGCCAGAAGATGCAAGATAAAAATGAAATAATTTGTCCAAAGCAGGAAGCACTGTCAGAGATGGTAAGCCCTTGCACCTTGAGCAGTCCTGTACCCTCCTTGGGACTGCAGGGCACAGAAATCCAAACGGGGTATAATGCCAGGCAACAAAAGGAGCTTTATTTATTCAGAAGGGTAAGAAAGTGGAGTCTTAATTTAAGACAACCAAATTGCACACACCAATTACTTTCCTTTTTAAAAATAAAACTACCGAGACAGTGCACAAACCACCACAGCCAAAACTGCTCACCTATGTGCTGGCCTCCATACAGGCTAAGCAGCTTTGTTTTAACATCTGGTTTTCAAAATAACGCCCCTTTGGGTGCTCTCCGCAGCTCTGCATCACTAAAGCACTTGTTTTTTTCCCTTCTCCATGCCCTTATGTTAAATACAGAAGAAAAGACACCTGCAAAACCTTGAGATGATTAGGAAAGAAGAGGTAAGATACACGTGGAACGTAACTACTCTTCCAAAAGATCTCCACTTTACCCTGTCTTCCTTTTTCCCCTGACTCCTGCCAGACTCTGCTTTATCTAACTGCTTTGTTCTCGGTATTTCCCTCTTATTTTCTTTTCCCTTCTTCCCCCAGTTTGTCACTCATGTCTGGGACCAGTATGCCCTACTGGGGATCTCTGCGCAGAAGACGGCGTCACCACGAGGGAACACGTGCCTGGAAATTTCAGAAACCGTTCCCTGCAAGGCAGCAACCACTCCTGCACTGCACGGCGACACGTGGTAAGTACACAGCTTTTCAAAGGAAGGATAAATCCATTAAAGCCCATTAAGTAATTTTTTTTTTTTTTTTTTTCAGAAACAACGTCTGAGCTGCTCCTCGTCGCTCCATGCTGGCTGATACTACGAAGGACGGAATTTCTCCCTCTCCAAATGGAACTTTATAGGGTATTAAATAAGCACCCTCAGCACTTATCTAAATCTTTAATTAGTTCTATAATATACTGATGATATCAAGGCTAATTAAATTTATACAGATAAAGAGCAATGAAATTCTAACCAAGTGAGCTGGAAAGTACATATTAAATAGTAAATTTAATGGTTCAAGCAGATAAATGCAATTTTAAATAAAAAAAATTAAATTCAATTTGCATGTTGTATTGAAATTGATTTTGAGTGTGCAAATGATTGGAAAAAATCTTTTAAATATATCAGTAAAAATGCTAATCCATTCTGTTTAAATATCAGTTATTAATGCCAGCATTTGCAAATAAGCCACACACATTTGCATTTTTACTGCATATAGTAAAGAGAAAAAAAATTATCTATACCATATGCCAGTTTATAAAGAATATTAAGCAATTTTTCCCCTTGCCTCATGCATAAATGAGAGGAGATGTGGAAATGAATGTAGCCCTAAAGAAGAGAGAGTCAGCAGTTCGATGGAAAGTACTGCAAAGATTGCTCCAGTCAGCAAAAAATAATACAATTTTAGCTACCCTTTGGGAACAACATTTACTGTGGCAAAAAAAAAAAAAAAACCACCAGCCTTATTTAGGATCAAGTGGCTTGGAACTGGATAAAAAAAGCCCAGTGCTGTAATCGAGGAGGTGTTCAGTGGTGCATGTTTGCTGATTTTTAATAAAAACGGGAACGCTCGGTAGTTACCGATGGGTGAAGGACACATCCAACGGGATTTGCTTGCTAACAGAGAACAGGACGCAACACGTGAACTGCGATGGGAAATTACGAGGTCCATCACGCCAGCCTCCACCTGTAGTAGGTTGGGGCTGACCCTTGGTGCTTAGAGGAGGTTTGAACGGCTTGCCGAGGTCTGGCAAATTGCCAACAATTCTTGAAAACTCTGATTTATTTATTTATTTATTTATTTTTTTCTGACTACCTTTATTCGTTTGGTTTGAATGCTGCAGCGGCATCAATAATTAGGGAAGCCAGCTTTTGTGGCCAAGCTGATGTCAATTGGTACTTCACCATTTGTTGACTGTGCTGCTGGTTCTCATGGAAGAGTCCTTGTTGGGATTCACTTGCCTCATGGCACTACTGCTTCCTCTCCTTCACCTTACGCCTCCCTAGAAACCACTGAGACTGGGGACGCATCCTACAGCTTTCCACTTGCTCAACGCTGGATGCAGATCTACCCAAAGCAGGAAGAAAACAAAATGGTGCAGCAGCCTCAAACCCTACCTGCTGGCTCATCAGTAAGGGGTTACCAACACAGCTCAAGGGGATTGACATCAATGATTACCCATCTATGAATGGGCAAGGAATGGGGGGAAGCCAGTTCATTCTACAGTAAAATCTGTAGTTACATTGGGTGTAAGTGTCCTATAGATGTTGGTTATTATAGAGAAACCAGGCAGCCAGCACGGGTTTGGTGCCAACTTTTTAGAGGGCCAGAAGCTGGGGACTTTCAACAGAGACCTGTGTGGCTCCTGGATGAAGGAATTAACGCTTAAGACCTTCCACGTTCTTCTCCAAGACTTCTCTGTTGGCCACTGGCCACAAAATAACTTTGTCACACCTAATACGCCAAGTCTCAATAATTCTGATAAACCTTCAGCTTGGCTGGCTAGATGTAGTTATGTCCAGCTGCTACTAATTTGCTCTTGCCACGAAACTTTTTGTTTAAATTGCTTCTCCTTCTCTAATATACCCAGGGCAAAAGATACACTTAGGGGGGGAAGCCATAGCCTCTCCAAGGTATTGCTGCAGTAGGCAAAGCAAGAAGGCGACTTTGAATTGCTCCTTTTGAACTCTCCTGCTCCTGAAGGCAAGAACTCAAGAACTTAAGCCTGAGTGAACATCGACACGGCCGTGTGCAGCAAAACTGTGGCCTTTTCTGGCCATTCTCCGTGGAATTTTACCTCCAATGATCTCAACTTTTTGAGCCAACACATCCAAACCCCAATATTTTTTTGCCAGACAGTGCAAAACCTTAGCTTGTATAATGAGAACATCATCGAGGCAATGGCAAGGGCAGGGCAGGACCACAGCCATGGATGTGGTTTCTAGCTCCACTGTGTGGAAAAGCCAGGTCTGTTTCTCTGACTTGCTCACCATACCTCATGTGCTGGCTGCAAACCCAAGACTCCATGGCAATGCGATGATGGCTCCAGGGAAACAAAATTGGTCCCTAAAAATGAGGAGAGAACCCCAGCACTGCTTCTGAACAGATGGAGTAGTTCACAGCCCCCAAAACCAAGGAAGTAGCTCTGAAGTATCAATTTTATCTCATTTACAAAATGCTTCTAACTGTACAAAACCTTTGGGCTATCAAAAGAATTCTGCTGTGAGGATCGAACCTGTATTTATCTGTATTAACTCATTAACCTTCTCTTTCAATTCCCATTTGTATATCTCAAAGCACTTTAGAAACACCATGTACAGAGCTTCTCTGTTTTCTCAGAAGGCTGCTTTACGGTTAAGAAAATGAAGGTCTGTTGAGATTAAGGGCGAGGCTGAAGTCTTTGTGTGTGGGTACCACCCAGGAAAAGCCACCCCCATCCTGTAACCTCCCAGGGCCAGCTTCCCCATGGGTCCTGACCTCTGAACCCCCTCCAGTGACAAAAAATACGTTTTCCTGACGATGCTCAGAACGTTTGCATGCTACCAGTGAAGGAAGAAAAAATTCACCCAGTGTGCCAAACAGTTAACAGATTGCAAAAAATTGCAATCATTTACCGAGTTGCGTTGGGCTTAAGAAAACAACCTGGAAGACGAAGGCGCTGAATCTTATTAAAAAAGACGTATTTTACATATTGCTTTTTCATAATACAAGCTGTTTTTCAGGAAAGCTTGCTGTTATTTGCACCTCTCTTCTTCTTCTCCTTGTTTTTGCACACATGACAATGTGGAGTACGTATGTGATGGATCTCTTCTGTATGCACTCGAGGGACTGACTTCAGCTCTGGATGTTAATGCACTTAGGCGACGGGAGACGTCATCTGTATTTTACATCCTGGCCGTATTATTTCATCTCAGATCTGGAATACCAATTGTAAAACACAAGGCAAGCTTTACAGCCTTCAATAAAATCTGAGCAAGGGATGACACACTGCAGACCGTTTCCTGAAAGTGATGCATGGCCGTGTGTGCTGACATCAAGAAGTGTAGGTTCAAACGCAGAGGTCTGGATGTAATTATTTTAATACCTTCTCAAAATACGCGAATTGAGGCTTTTGGTCCGTAACCAAGCATATAGATTTCTCTTGGCTATGAAGCCCAGGTTCATTACAGGACAGATTTAATTGCTACATCAGGGTTTGTGTGTTGATATTCTGCATCTGATGTGTGAAAGTTCAGGGACGCCAATCAGGCGCAGTGCAGATGCCACTCTGCAAAATGTTCTCAGACAGTCTCCATCTGTCAGATACGGTAATAGTTGCGCTCAATCAATAATTCACCTCCTTAACTCCATGTTTCCTGCATTTGAGTCAGAATTTTTAATGTCAGCCTCACCAGAGGAACTACCTTGGACACACAGGAGCTGCCTGACCTGCGTTCCCTGTTCAGACTGAGTTTCGTGCCCTGCAGCCTGTCCCCTTCTACAGCTGAAGAATCACCTCTGTTTGCCCCGTACTTTCCTGATATAGCTGCAAAAATCACAGCTCCTCTTTGGGGACAGCATTCCTGTCTCATTGTAGGATGGAAGCCAGATTGTATTTATGGCAATCACACCTTAGTATCCAAAATCCAACTCAGATGGACCACACCATTTCCAGGAAAACTCATGGTGAAAGGCACTGGGGTGACTGAATACCAACGGTAGGATGCTTCTGCCTGAGCTTGAAGAAGGAGGAACGGGGCAAAAGGACATCATGGAGCTGCTTCTCCATAGTAAAAACTTTGTCTCCACACAAGGAAACTTGCTCCATGCAGCCTGTAAGAAGATGGTTAGAAGAGCCAGGAGCTGGGCTCGCCACTGGTCTCCTCTCTGCAAGGCTGGAACTTCTTTGCCTACTCATCAGTGGTCCCTTGGAAGGCAGTACAGAAATCTGTAGGAAATCAGCTGGCAGTGAGCATATTCTCTGTCAGGAGGGCAAATTCCACGCTCATCATCAGTGCTTCAGCACTGAGTGAGGAAGGCTTCCAGGTGCCTCTGTTAGACAAGAGCTTTGTGTCAGCCCCAGTTCTTGGCATCTGAAATGTGGAACAACAGCCTCTGAGCTTCCTTTGGCCAACCCAGATGTGGCACTGACACAGGAAAAGAACTCCCAGTGGTACCACACGACATTTAGAGATTTACAGATCCTGTTTGCCCATGCACTGGTGTCTACTGCAGTCATCTCAGATGGGTTTGGGTCTCCCGGGACCCTTGTGCAACACCAGCTCTGGTATGTATGCTGTCCACGGCTCAGGTATGTATCCACCTGAGCATCATGGTCCACCAGAAGTCCACGTCCTGGTGTCAACCTCTGGCTGTGGCCAACAGCGAGGAGCAGGTCAATGCAATTCCTCTAGATACTCACCCCAGTCACTTGGGATTTGCTGAGCCAAAAAGATGCCTCCAAGACACCCTGAGAAGTTCTCTTACTTCCATGGGTACGTGCTACATGTCTTGGGGCTCCTGGCCACGGAGAAATTTCCATATATAACCTAAAGGAGCTGGAAAATTGGCTGGCTTTGCTATATGGGTTCTACACTGCATGCTACTGTCCAGATGTCTTGCTCTGCCCTAACCCCATCGCTACACCATGGCTTGACCCTGTCACTCCTCTCAGGAGTGCTATTTTTGTCTGTTGCTCATTTTCCCTCTTCCATCCTATACTCTAGCAGGAACTGGCCCTGTGCCATTGCTACTCCCTGCCCCTCTGTTCTCACTCCTGTCCTCAGCCGTGACCTTGACCACCCTTGCCACAACTGGCCACATCCCAACCCGTCCCCTATCAGCTGTGCCCTGCCAGCTCCTACACCTTTCGAGTGAAACATTTCTGATTCCTGGGTGCCCCTGCATCAGCAGGTTGATTTGCTCTGCTGCCCGGCTCAACCTAATTAAGAGAAGGACCCCTAAAATGGACAAGACTTCAGTGCATGGAAAAAGGATGAGTGGTAACTCTTAAAAACCTATCGCATGGTGCCAATATCTGTTGCTTCTGAGCAGATTACTGGGTATGAAACACTGCAGTGTCTAATGAGAGCTGACTGACAGGGTAAACCAATCTGCTACTTAAGGACTTGCGTGTGTCTTTCTGTCTGTGGGGCTTGTGCTAGAAAGAAGCAGCCTACTGTGAAAAAGGCAGGACATTTTTCTAATTGCTTCCATTTGCAGGCTGGAGCTAGGCAATAGAGATGCATTTCAAGCTGACAATCCAATATTTACCTTTATTTCAGCTGCAGACAAATGCCTGGGAAGGTTGTTCTTCACACACTGATGGTTCCTCCTTTCCTTGCCTTTTTTTTTTTTTTTTTAAATGTCTCACACCAACCTCCCTTTTTAAAATATCTGTCCTTCCTCTAACAGCTGTTTGCTGTGTGTTTAAGTGGGAGCTCCCCAAAAAGCAAGCAAACCTTTAACGCACAAGCTCAGCGCACAGGTGGAGCATGGGAGCAGAAAGGGATTTCTAAAAGCTGCTTTTGGAGCAAATAGGAGCTCTGAGCAGGATATGTGATTGCTCGGACATGGAGTTCATGTGTGTTCATGGGGGGTATGTGGTCCTGCAGGGTGACTCTGACTGTTTCTTCAGACTCAGTCCGGAGTCTGAGGCCAAGTTTTGACCTCAACTGAATCACAGAATCACAGAATCATCTTGGTTGGAAGAGCCCTCCAAGATCACCAAGTCCAACCTCTGACCTAACACTGACAAGTCCTCCACTAAACCATATCCCTAAGCTCTACATCTAAACGTCTTTTAAAGACCTCCAGGGATGGGGACTCAACCACTAGTGTCAATCACGACAGTCCAAGGCCAAATGACGGAGACACCTCAAACCAGAACTACCTCCATGATGTTACTTGAGCCTTTAAGAAATGTAAGACAACTGAAGATTTGTTTGTTAGTCCCTATCTGGTTAAAAAAATAAAAAGACCTGAAATGGCTTTCCTCCTGCCATCCTTTCCAGCTCCCCTTAGGGAAGCTTCCAACATCTCACAGGTGGAGATGGGAGCAGAAGATCCATGGAGCCCAGTGCTTGTGTTGGTGGGCACAACTCTTCGCTACCATGAAGGAAAAGAAAACTCGGAATCAAGAGTGAAACTTGCCGAGTTCCCTCTTCTCTTCCTCGCTTATCCCTGGGCAGCGATCACTTACAAAACAGTAATGATCATAAAAAATAATTAGACTGAATTGCAGTCAAAATACCTCTATAATAATTCCAGGTAGAGTTATTTGCACACCCTTGGGTGCAAATATATGCTTATGGGGACACCCACAAGAGCAAAGAGAGCATGAGACCTCCTTTTCTCAAGCTCTGCATGGCACACAAGCCCCGGGGTAAGAGGTCCCTCTCCATTCCTCCTCCAGTCTTGAACCTCTGCTCCCACCCCTCCTGACCTCTGCTGGCCCCCCAAATCCCTGAAGGAAAACTGCAGGCAGTTTTCCATGCCCGCCCCTCCTTTTCAGCCGTTCTGCTTGTGTTTTGAATTAACAAACCGGCATGTGGTAGCTCTGCAGGAGAGCCGAGCTGCTCCACGCCGCGCCGGCTGCGTGTACGGAGGTGACAGCCGCACTGCTGAACGACAGCCACCCGCCACCAACGTGCGAGGCAGGACAGGGGACATCACCAGCAGAAACAGAGGAATGCTGTGGTCCTTCGGAAGCGGGGGATGAGGATGCTGCTTTCCATTTTGGTGCTACTCTGCCTGTGCAAAATTGACTATTGTCCCTTGAAATCTGAAAATGCGGAGTGGTCTTCCCTTTCCTGGGTCTCTCTTGGGTCCCTTTGGAGACCCAGGAGACGTGCAGGGGATCAAGTGAAGGAAGGAGGAGAAGATCCGTGGGCTCCAGCAGAAGAAGAGGATTGCTAAGATGTTCCTAAGGCAGATTTAAAGCAAGAGAATGAAATTGCTGTCTGTGCAAACAAAATTGCCTAGCCTTCATGGCTAAAGCCAGTGGTGTATCACATCCTTTACGTAGACCTGGAAATGAGCTTTCACAGTCAGCTTCAAATTTCCAGGGGACAAGAACGGCCCTATTAACCTCAGCAGTTGCTGGACATGGTGGTGGTGGGGCTGAGGTTTTGGTCCATCCCACAAACTTCACACTTACCAGGGAACCATGAGCAGGTGGTGAGTGTGCACAGCACCACTGCTGATCCTGTACAACCTGTTTTTGGTACAAATTTCTGCTGCTGACACCCACACTACCAAATCCTGCACAGTCAAAACACAAACAAACAAAAAAGATGCTGATGGGTACGCTGTGATTTGCAAGAACCGCCCCCAAGATGCAGGTGGGTACCAAGACCCACACCTACAAGAAGTGCTTTCGAAACCTGGTCTGCCAAGAAAATCAACACCTACCCCATGTGCTGAGTGCCTGGCTAAACAAAACGATCCAGCTCCAGCTGGACAGCCCAAATTTCCTGAGCTTAGAGTAAAGCAACTCCAGTTCTACAAGCAGCTGGTCAGTGACTATTGTCACAGAGACCAAAGTCACCAAAGGTAAAAAGTAAGAAGCAAAACTTCTAAACAGAAAAATCCTTTCCCTTTAATTACCATTAGCAATGCAGCATGACAGAAAGAGATAAACACACATGCACCTACACAAATAAGGAGCTTGGGAACATGAAGTAATTACTTTGATTTTTTTTTCTCCCAACGACATTCAAAACTTATTAGTCTCAAGAAAGCACATATCAGCAAAAGACTGTCACCCCGGGGATAAATGAGGAATTTGTTTGTAATTCATTTCCAGGGGAATATGTCCTGATGCTGCTAATGCAGAACAGGAACGTGCTGTGGCCAGGTCTAGGAGCCAAAAGCACGTCTTAAAACTGTTTATTTGCATCTTCCTGAGCTCGTGTCCCTGGAAATGTGAACGCAGGTTTTTGCTGGCTGAGAAGTTCACCTCCATCGATTGTTTCCCTAACACACCAAGAGCCAAGCGAAGAAAGTCAATGAAGCCTCTCTGTTTTTCAGTCCATTTCCAGTTTAGGAAAATTGAATTAATCTCTTTACTCGGAGCAACTCAGACGTCTACGTTCAGGCAATGGAAATCATTACAGAGGCCACTAAAACCTATATCTTTAAAGGTTACAGTGCGAAGATTAAAAGTGCCTGCGGGAAAAAGCGAAATGGCTGAGCAAAATGAAAGCCTTGAGATGAGAGTGGAAAGCCTGGGTAGGGCTGGAGCCTTCCAGAACACTACTGGTATTTTAGGACATGTCCTCTGCTCCATGCAGTGACAACAGTGACGAGTGGATGTTAGGTGGTTTCACATGCTGCCCCATGCTCGGATATTGAGGATGGAGGAACTTCCAAATTCAGTCCCCTAATACAGTTAATAGGGGGCTGCTACCCGGTGTAAAATACTACCAAGAGTGCTTACGGATGGATCTGCCCATCTACAAAGTCACCTCCTGACTCCAGCTGGCCTCTTTGGAAGCCCTACATCTTGTTTCAAAGATGAAATCTAAACCAACCCTGAAAATCACCCTGAAGGTGCCTGTGTCTCACTACTTGCTGTGAAGAACCGAGGGCAACCATGGAGTTGTCTCTGAAGGCGACGTGACTGTGGTGGGCCTCTACTTACAATGGGTCAAGGCATGTATCTGAAAGTTACACTCAGGCTGGGATGTTTTTTTGGACTTGAATTTCTGTCCCTTGGGCTTCCATGGCCTCTCTTTCTGCGAAATGCCTGGTGTGTGTTTTAATTACAAAGCCAGCACAATCCCTTCCTTGAGGAATTTATAATCCACGCGGCCACCAAAGGCAGGGGAGGGACGCGCTGTCACTACCCGGTGGTTCAGCCACTTTCTTCCCATCGTCACGGGCTCAAATGCTCTCATTAAGTGAAAATGGGAGGACAAACGGGAGAAATGTCATCCCCCAAGAGCCGGGCCCTTTGCTTCCCAACAGCTGGCAAATCACCGTCTTGGAGGGTTTTTTTTTTTCCTAACGTGGAGAAGCAGCAGCAGGCAAGGCATCTTCCAGACACGCAGAGTGAATAAGAAATCTGCTGCTCAGCAAACTCGAGTACAAAAGTTGTCCGTCCTCAGGCTGGAGGGAGGCCAAATGGCCCCAAAATGGCAAGAGACGAGCGATGCCTTCTGCGCAAAGATGTGTTTGTTGCTCCTGCCTTATCTCTGCTGCAATCTCGAGCGATTCCCTTACTCGCCCCTGATGTCTTACCCTAATTTAAGGTGCAGTTCCATTTTCAAGAACATTATCGTTTCAGAGCATTACAGCTCATTTCCTTGTTTGTTCCCTCTCCTTCACTTGTGCCAGCACAGCTGTTTGCAAGGCCCGCTGTGAACCAGACCGGGGAGCTGATCCTGCCAAAAAAGCGAAAAAAAACTGATGCAAAAAGCAAACTATAGCCCTTCTCCCCAGGCTGAATCATTTCCCTGCTCTAATTTACTGCGTCGCATCAGTGCCCGCTGTGCTGACACGACCGAAAGCAGGAGAAGGAGAAGGTGGCAAGTGGCGAGGTGTCAGCATTGCACGCCGTCACGGATTTGCACCAAGCCTTCGGGGCTGGGTGATGCTTTCCTGAAAGCAACGTCAAGAGCTGCTGATCTTTTATTGGTACCAGCTCCGCGTTTCACCTGGCTAACAAAATACAACGTGTTTTGGAGGGAGTTTTCCAGATTAGACAGAAAAAGCACCAAGGGCTGCGCTGGGAGGAGAATTTTGAACTCGCACCGGGGGTGTTTGGATCTATACACACTCGATGTCCAGCAGGATGCCCCAGGGGGGATAAACAAAGCCCTTCCAGCTGCTTTGACCCACTGTGGGCTTACTGACCCTGCAGAAGGGAATAGGGCTGAAAAGACCCATGTGACAGAGGACTGGCCAGAGGATAGTCCTCATAGAGATTATCCTGGCAATAAATGTAAAGTCTGCAGTCACCAACGGTGAATTGGAAGGAATTTTGAGCCCTCAGACTTCAGGAGAGAGACTTCAGCCACAAAAAGCATAAAGACCCCATCTCCAAATGCTCCAAAACATGTCAGGCTTAACAAAGAAGTCTGTTTTGGAGGCAGAGAATCACAAAATCAAAAAATATCTTGAGCTGGAAGGGACCCACAAGGATCATCAGTGTTAAACCCTGATGGATGCAAAGCTCAGATCTGAACTTCACCAACCTCTGATCCTGGGGAACTGAGGAAGGCACAAGGAGGCTTTTGGGTCCTGGCACTGCCAGGAGATGGGTACATGACTGAAAAGAGGCGATTTTCACACAGATGTGGTAAGGAGAAATGCTTGACCCGCAGTGGACAGAGACCCACCTGTGATCTCCACTCCTGGGCACTGGGGTGAGCTGCTGGGAGTGCTGCATTTTTCAGCCAGAGCCGTCTCCATAATTGTCCATAAAGCTCCTGAGCTGGTCAGAGGAACTTGTCCAGTTCCAGTTGGAGGCCTTTTCCAACACACAAGTGTCTGTGGAAGCTCAGTGTTGGGTATGCTGATCTCTAATAAGTGTCAAGTGTGTGTCCTGACATGAAACCTGGTGCTCAGCGCTGCTTGTACTTCACCGGGTCGGTGAGCATTTTGGTTTCCTCCTGCTCTGCTGTGACCGACCAGCTGGACCACACAGCCCCCTACCCAACATCTTCTCATGTATTCCCCTGGAGGGGAGCAGACCAGTGACTTGGGGTTCCTCATATCACTGTCACCCCTTCCAAAAACCCTTCGTGTTTCTGTGGTGAGGAGCTGGGCAGCTCCACCGGAGGATCACAGAATCACAGAATATCCTGAGTTGGAAGGGACCCATAAGGATTGAGTCCAACACCCTAAAGGATGTGGCTTTACCACAGCTTCCAGAGGTTATGTGGGGCTGAAGAAACCAAAATACCGTGAATTTTTGAGCAGGCACCTTACTATAACCGTTCTGTACTGCAGAGAGCAGTCAGACACCCCAAGAAGCACCTCTATAAAACGTGAAGGCATAAATTGATGCCCTGCTAAAACTCCCAGCAGCTGCAGATTGAACTGGAAATTAAACCACACGGATGGGTGGTTTCTTTCAGCGTAGTTTTAGTGGGCACGGGGCATCGCTCAGCAGCACCCACCTGGTGAAGGACCCTATGGGCAGGCAGTCTCTGATCCCCCAGAGCACATGGGGGAAGCCAAGGGAGGGAAGGGGGAGGGAGCTGTCAAGCTGAGGGGCGTTTTTTAATCCTCTGTAGTTGGGATTTTTGGTTAATGCAGTGAAACCACTAATTACAGCTAATTAAACCTGCACTGAGATCAAAGCTCAGTGGAAACTACGGGGGGGGGGGGGGGAGAAAACAAGAGAGAAAAGAAAGGAAAAGAAAATACGGATTTTGTTGTAACCAAGTCCTTAATTGAAAACTAAAGCAGCTTTGTTAATTAAAAACAGCAAAAACAAAATGAGGCCGTGCTCCACAGATACACAACATGAATCCAGCATGGAGATGGAGATAACACATCTTTCCCACGCTGTCAGCAAAGGAAAGCTTTTCTTCCAGCTTTCCTTATGCTCCTGGCTCCTCTGCAGGGAAGGGTCTGCCTACGATCCACACTGGGAAGCGGTGGTGACTTTTTCTCTGATTTCATGAGGTGAAATTCCACCCCAATCTTTAAATCCATCAGTAGCAAAAGAACATCTGGGGGTCTGTCATGGCTCTTTCACGATGGAAGTAGCTCCGCAGTACCTGGAACCCCAAATTCCTCACACCTGACCTGCAGAAGAGGTGAGGATTCATCTCAGCAGGACCCAGGACTTCAGGCAGCAGCCACTCCTTGGCCACAGCCAGACCTCAGCTGTTTTTCTCTCATACCCCAATGTCTGTTTCCATGTATTGTCCCTTCCTCAGTGATTAGCATTTTGTGAGAAATGAGCCATGGCTTTCCTTGTAGCAGTCTGCCTCCCGTTCATGCTCAGCTCTACCTGCAGCATCCTTCCAGCGTCTGAACGTGGGGTCCAACACGTACAAAAAAAGCATCAAAAAAAGTCCTAGAGGAGGCCTCGTCAGCCAGCTGCCCCCTCAGGCAGGAACCACAGCCTGCTGTATATCTATTGAGAAGAAAATCAGAAAAAGAAATAATATTTGGCAACGGAAAGGACTTCTTCAGAGCACTGGGATGGCTGTGAGATCTCTCAGGCACACCAGCATCCCCTTCCCCCCGCAGCACCCAGTAGATGGCAGCATGTTATTGCTTATTCGTCCTGCCTGGGACAGCTTTGTGCATCAGGAGAGAGGCACAAACCTCTCCTGCCCCTGCACAATCCCACAAAAACATTCCCTGCCTGCTAGGTGTAGCAGGGAAGGAGCCCTGCGTGCTGAGCATCCAAGCCAGAGCTATACTCTGAAATAAATCCCCTTCAAAATCCCACTGCTGTGGTTCGAGGCTGCTCCTGCTGGAATTAGTGGGCGTTTTCCAGCTCTCCCAGTGCAAGAATCAGTCAGGTGGGACAGCCCTGCCACCTAAATAACAATGGGTTCTGGGGCAAGGTGTGCTTCCAGGACCTGTTGGAGGTTACGTGGTGTTACTTTTACCCACAGCTTCCTACAAATGCCTTGGCGGTGTTTGCTCACTTTGCAACCAGCACTAGAGCTGGTGAAATCCTCCCAATTCTCCTGGTGGCAGTAGGGGTGCAGGGTGTTTGCCCCAAGGATGTAAGGAGACATGCACGTACATCGTAGCGTCATGGGTATCACTAGGATAGCAGGGTCACGAAGGAACAGGGTCAGAGCAGCAGCTGCAGCTGTATTTTGCCGGGGAGAGGAAGCAAAGGTCATATCTCTTTTGTGAACAATGACAATTCGAGCAGACTTTGTGTACAGACACATTTGATCCCAGGCATCTGCACTACACTGCAAGGGCTTATTTATGTCTGATCTGAGGACGACTGCCGGGCATGCTGATGCATTCTCCCCATGCCTGGCCACTGGGGACCTCTCCAGGTGGTCGGGATCCTACAGCATTGCCAACGTGAGTGCCACATCTGTTAGAAGGACGTGGTCAGAGCCACAGGCCCTGGCAAATAAAAGTCTTCAGCCACAGGAAAAGATTTCTGCGCCCCCGTGGGATGGATGGCCAAAGCAACTGATAACTTGAATGGCAGCAGCGGCAGGGAAACCTCTGATCTAACTCGTAGGCGTACAGACACCTCTGGATCTCTGTGCTGCAAACTATTTAAGGAATGAAGGACATTTTCAAAGCCCATAACGAAGAGGAGCACCACTCAAACCCCTTTATCTCTGAGGTCGAAATTACATTGCCTCGTACGAAATGGCCACATTTCATCAGTGGTCCCTCCCTTCCCCTCACAACCAACTCAATTAACTTTCAAGAAAAGGGCAATTTTATCACTGCTGTGTGTCGGAAAAGGTTGTTTTTTTTTTTTTTTTTTTCCTATGGAAAATGAACATCTAAGAGTTCACTGATGTTGTATTCAAGGATAAGTCTGAAGCTAAACCCAAGCCTTTTCTGAATACCTCTGATGAAATCTCTGCATAAACACACAGTTGTATTTTTAGGGGGATAAAGGGGATGTAAAGGAAGGCAGAAGGGAAAAGACCTGAACTGGAATCCATATTTTAAGATGAATTTTACCCCTGTAGTGACATAAATATAATTCTGGCTCTGGAACTCCCAAAACGTGGAGGTATCTGGAATCCAGGCTCAATTCCAGACTTGGCAGTGTGTGACTGGGTACTATATACAGGAAGAAAATACTGCTTTTTCATTAATACAATAGCAGATGCCCTAATCATTGCCTACATTTCTGTTGGCCTAGATACTGAACACACATATAAGGGAAAAACCTATTCATATTTGCAGGAAATTTAGCAAATGATATAAATCCTTTTTGTGACGCCTTAGCAGTCAGAACCAGCCTATTTTACCCCCCTTTTTTTTTTGTGTGTCAGTGGAGAAACTCCTTCCTAGAGCTTGCAGAAGTTGGTAATTCCTTTTTTTTTCCGTGGAAACATGCTTCGTGATGCTCTGCTGAGTTTCCCTGCTCAGCTCCACCTTAAACTGAGAGTCTTAAAGCAAAATTCATTTGAAACATTTCCCCCCTGCCATGGTACTGCTCCCAAAGCCACGCATCTTGCCAGAGCCTGTTGTCACCTGCAGGTTACAAATCTTTTGAAGAATGTGGTTTAAACAGCAAGAGTCTCACCAGAGCCAGTAAGTGCTGCATGGTTCAGGATTTCCCGTGAATCCTCTATGTGATTTTGGCTTCAGAGGAGGAAGATCTTTCCCTTCCACCTTCCCTGACTGGGGTTTCTACTGCCTGAGAAGACACCAGCTGAGACAGAGAAGAAAGAGGATGCCCAGTGCTCTTTGGGGCCCATAGAAAGCCTTGAAGAACATCCCAAAAGTGGAAAAAAAAAACACCAACAAACCCAAAATCAAAAGCACCACACCCAGGGAAACCTTGAAAGTCCTGTGGCCCTTTCTGAAATTGTCTGCTTTCTGCCATATCCCATTTTCTTCACATGCCATTTAAATGTGTTCATTTGCAGAAAAGGATAGGGGTGCTGAGCTGCCTCCCAGGGGAACAACGAGCTGGTCTGCTTCAGCTGAGGCTTAGATCAAGCCAGGAGGACAAAGAGCTCTGCAGAAACCCAAGAAAAACAATTTTTCTGTGTGTGAGAAAAAAACAAGACGTGAAACCTATTACATCTTTCCCTGTTCAGAAGAGCCCAGGACTTCTGATGAAGTTCCTTAAAGCTGATTTATTTTGGGTACGGGGAACTGCCTACAAAGGCCAGAGATGGGGCAGAGAGTCACCAGCTGGGTTAGATCTCCTCTCCCATTCCATAATAATTACCCAGTTCTCTGCAAAGCTGAGGCAGGGAAGGAATTTAGTCCAGTTAACAGGAGGTGTAGGGAGAAGGAAGAGCAGGAGAGCATTCCTCATCTTTAAAAAGGCAAAACTGACAGTCAGCTACCACACAAAGCATTTACAGATTTCTGTATGAGAGATATGATAGAAGTACAAACCACTTTTATCCTACGTTGATAATATTTTATGCTTTCTAGGTGTGAACAGTTATGTTTATTTTATAGTTTGAACAGACCTCGGTAACTGGAGTCCCTGGGGTAACAGAAGAACTTGCTCGGGTAATTGTAAATTCAGGTGAACAGGGCAAGGTTTGGATGCGTGAAGCACCTTGTTTATGTAAAAGGGGAATCTGAATAATGAGCATTCAGGAGACATCAGAAGAACAAAAGGATAAAACATATTCTGCAGATCACAGAAACCTGCCCCGAAAGAAAGAGGGAAGCAATGCAGTCATGAAAGCTAAAAAACAAAAAAAAAGGTGAATTTGTATTATGGGAAAAAGTCTGCATCACAGGTACCTTAAAGCAGCTGATAAAGCTCAGGTATCTCATGTGAGCTCCACAGCTCTCCGTGATGGCCCCCAGCAGACCAGGAGAAAATCTATTCACCCTATAGCCCATACGGGCTGGTACGCGTGCACTCGCTATCGTGAAAACTGCCGGTATGGCACATCATCCATCACGCAAGATCAGGAGGGGGGAACACGTTCCCTCCTCACCCTTCCCTTCAAACTCCACGTCAAATTATGCAGCTCGACAAGTCACAGCTCCGCTCTCTCCGTGGTTTTTCAGCCTGTATGGCAAAGACCCTCCTGAGAAGGGCCGGCTGCACCTCGCCAGCCTCCAGCAGTGCTCGGTCAGCAGCTCATTATCTGGGTGCCAGTTGTTGTCAGTGTGTGCTCAAGCCCTGTTCTGCCTGCCAAGAAAACTGGGCTAATTTATTTAACGTTTCAAAGGAAAAAAAAATCGTTTAAAAAAGGAAAGATTGAATTTGGGAACTTTATTCCTTGGAGAGTTGGTAATGGATCTAGTGCTCTCACTCTCTGTCTCTCCCCCAGGCCTCAGCATTCATAACTTCCCCATGTCAATGTTATTATGAAAAGACTAATTCAATAATGAGATCATTCCCCATATGAGCGCCCAAGTAAATGAGGCACTCAGCCATACCTACTCTCCCCCATCTGAGGGAGTCACGCCACTCTCGCAATTCAGTCTCCGAGCGATGGCCAAATGGTGACACCAACAATTTCCACTGGTTGCAGTGGGTCACAGCTGAGCCTCATGCAAAACTTTTGTCATTTGATCTACATGCCTTAAACGGCAAGTTCCAGCCTCTTCCTTTGGCTATTTCTTGGGATCAGCTGCCCGTTGCTGAACCAGCTGGTGCCACAGAGGCTTGGCCAACACAGCTCTGTTGACGGTCCTGTTTAGTTTTTGCTTTTACACATGTGGTTACTCCTCAAGAGACCCTCCTTCAGTTAATAAAGCAGCAAGACAAGATGAGAAACTTGCATGGGAGCTGTCATGTCCGGTTTTGTTTTAGTATTGCTACCATTTTGAGAGCAACAGAACTGAAGGCAGACAGCTGTTGGTACCCATTAGGTTCGCAAACACTACGACGAGTGGCTAAAAATTTAAGCCTTCGCAAACCAAAGTACTACTCACCTGGGCACGAATCAAGACCCTGGATTCAACCACCTTAAATCCCATGCAGGACTTGTACCTAGAAAGTTTTCCTTGCCTGGGTTTAGGTCTTAAGGGAACCACACCAATGGGAAGCCCCAAACACAGACACTTTGATGGGACCTCCACTGTGAGCTGATGTTGAGCTCCCTTGTTGCTCTGAATGCAACAAAATTGAACCTCCCACCCAATGAGGAGGAAAGTAAATATTACAATTAACACTTCGTCGCCCTTAACTTCATTGTATTCATCCAGTTTCATGCATAGTGAGTGGTGAAACCTTTGGAAGGAGCTGCCTCCCTCCACGAGGGCATCAAAATAGCAAAGAAGACAACATGGGGCTCCCAGCTCACCTTGCAAAGTCCAGGTCAGCCTCACGGGACATGGTGATGTTGGTCAGGTTTTGCTGCAGGATGAAGATGTTCCTGCACATTTTCTTGATGCCAGATTCACTGATGCGCTTAAAATAGTGGGCACCATTGATAAGAATGCAGGAGATGAGGTGGCCCAAACCTGCAAGGGGAAAGGGAAATAAACAATGAAATCACAGGATGAAGATCTTTAGGAACAGGAATTCATCATAAAACCCTTGAATTAGCACTGTTAAGGGGTGCATGTGAACTGGAACAGGAGATCCACCAGGCTGTATCTGGAAACTGCCTTCATCTTCCTTGTGAATTTTAGTAGGACTTTCCTTAAGGTTTCATTTCACAGCAAAAATATATTAAAAAAAAACAAACACAACAACAACACATAAAAACAGTAAGAAAATTCAAAGTTGCATTATCATAGGCACTGCTATTTACAGGATGCTGCCAGATTTATCATCAGGCTTTGCAAAATGTCCCTTTCAGTCCCTCTCTCTAGCAGATCAATGGACCGCTATTGCTCCTACAAAACATTAATATTTTAATCTATTACCAAGGAGTGGTATTTCTTCACAGTAAACTCTCCGCAAGAGCAGAAGTGAGCTGCATTTCAATGCACTCGATGTGCAGCCTCTCTCTGATCAGTCCTGAACAGTTTATTGTGCCTGAATGATGTCTCCATCTCCCCTCTGCTGCTAGAGGACAGAGCTTGGCTGCTAAGAGTCAAAGTCAGCCCCAGAATGATGTATCTACCCATGTTGCAGTACAAAGCCCCAGAAAACCCCATCCCAATTCACTCAGTACAGAGGTCAGTACAAGAGTAGACATTGATAAGAAGACCTGATTAAAAAAAGCACCATCGGGAGCTACACAGGTTTGTGGGGGACGTTCAGAGATACTGAGAGCTTTCTTTAGGACCAGTGGTGGTCAGAAGAAGGCTAACCAGGCTTGCAAAGCCTTGATCCCTGCTGACATACAGTTCTGTGCAACGGGTGCATCTCCAGTGCCCCCTCTCTCCTGACTCTGTCAGCCACCACGTAAAAGGACGTGCGCCCCGGCACGCAGGCAAGACAACCGTGCGTCAGCACCACAAATAAATACAGGGGAGATGAACCAAGACGTGATTTATATTCTCCAAGGTAATCACGACAGATGAGACATCCGAAGAGCTAATGTTCTCGAAATTTAATTTTAGTAATGGAATAGCTACACTTTGGGTAGGAACTGTGCCGTAATAGAACTGCGCTCGTAATATATGCACGTACCCTACGGCTTCCCAAGCATGAACTGTCCTGCACGTACATCACCTCTGCTCAGCACAGACCCCCTACTCGTATCCAGTCAGAAATGGTATGGGGACAACAAGATTTGACTGTCCTATATTTGCATGTTTGCACTTAGCAATTTGCTATAGAGACAAAGTTGTGTTTTTGCAGTAGAATGGGTTTTTGCAGTGGAAAATTCCACTAAGCTTGCATATTCAAAAGCGATTGTGCAGGCACGACAGGGGCATAGCAGTGGGGAGTATGTTAAGCAGATAAGGGGAAGGTCCCACTGTCCCATGATAAGGAGGATAGCTAAGAAAAACAGGATGAACAGTGCGAAATCAGTAAAAACAAAAAATCATGGGCCCTCTACTCATGAGAGAAGGAAAAAGAAGGAGAAAAAGAAATTAACGGTTGGTCAAAAAATTGTACATGCATGGTACAGTAATAAGCATCGAGTAGTTTGTGAACCTGTAGTACTCAGCCAACAAGAAATCAAGTGTCTGGTAATAGGGAATGTAAGGTTATGATCTACTTTTGCTGGGCTTGCAGGATGCCTGACATTGCAATCACGAATAAAATAGCTCCACAGAAGACCCTGTCTGAGAAAATTATTGAGGTTTTTCTCACAGATGGCAACAATACCACACATGCCTTATCCCCCAAAAGAATACTTCAGTGCTTTATGGTGATAATGAAACATCTTTTCATATGAACCAAACTCTTATAAGCTCGTTGGCAAATGTCTGACCTTCGAAAATGTACTGGAACTTGTGCTGCTGGAGGCTGGCGCTCATGGCTTCCTCGATAGCACTGATGTCCTTGTTGAGCCGGACAACCAGGGGGTCGTAGTCCATACTCTCCACGTTGGCAACGATGGCATAGTTCCCTTGTTTAGCCAGCGGGATCAGGTAATGGAAGCAATGAACTCTGCAAGACAGAAGAGAGAAATGTTACAATGCAACAAGCCCGCCATTAAGATATCAGTGGGTGCTACTCAAAAATGGTTCCAGGTAGGAAAAACACCAACGCAGAACGCTTAATTTCAGGGAGAGAAATGCCAGCAGTGTCAACTGAGCAACTCTGTATGCTCAAGTCATGTGAAGCCTGTGCAGATCCCAGACAAGGCAATTAAAGCCCATCAATGGGTAAACACCTCAAGAGGCAATGTGATTTGGATGGAGCAGGGTATGTCTTCACCTCTTGGTTTTGGTTGCTCAGCTAGGACTGGTAAGAAGAAGGATAAATGCAGGGGCTGATCCCATGTGAGCAAAACATCCCCCACAGTCTGGATGCCAACTTGCAAAGCCTCTCTTGAATCAACATGCAGCTCCAGGGGGCTTGGAAGATGCATGAACCTTCCCATGCTCTCTTCCCCTTGCTTTGATATGAAGGTCAAATAAAAAGTTTTTTTTTCATCTCATCACCAGTCCATGAAGGCCTTGAAAGTTTCCATTTTAAAAATAATTAACTCATTTTTTCATGCATTAGCCAGTCCCCAAGCAATATCTGATAAGCAGTATTTCCACAACACTTCCAGAGGGGTTAAGGCTGCCAAGAAGGGCAGTTGTTCCTTTTGTTTCTCCCTCCAAACACCAGCACGTTTGTGCTGACCTTGACGTGGCTTTGCCATTAGGTCTTCCGAAAGCATCGTTGATTACACTGTGTAAAAACTTTGTAAATCGGATGTTGCAGGGATACAGAGGGGCTACTGAGAGTAGTTAAGCTCTCTTGAAAATAAAACTCTTATTTTGGGAATAATGAAATTAAAAAAAAAAAAAAAAGAACAACAAAAAACAAGCATGTTGCTTGATCATGACACTGTATTAAATGCACCTTAGGCAAAGTGTTATCTTTCAATTTTCCTTCCAAAGTTCAAGCAGATAAAAAATAGTAGTTCTAAGAAACGAGTGGTTATGTCTGCATTAAATGCATCCTCCTCTTGACTTGTCATTGTCCTATCTTGAGAGGTGAATACAAAGGACCCTTTATTAATAGATCTGACCTATGCCATCACAGTAAAATGCCAAGTGCCTTTTCACCAGGTTCTCCAACTTTACATGTGCTGGTTCAGCAGCACTTTAATATTGATGCCTAAACGACAACTCCTTGCATGCTTTGTAAGCCCTAAGAGCAGTTAAAACTGAAAAAAAAGTGAGCCAGGGAACATTAACTGATAATTAGCAGGCCAAGACCATGCCTATTCCCAAACTTAAAACGTTACTGAAACTTTTTTCTTTCCTTTTTGACTGCCAAGCTGGTCTGTAGGCAATGTGCCCTGACATCATCTCTTCCATCAGGATCAGCACACCAAGACATAAAATTCACACCAGCCTGGCTCAAACAGCTGTGATGGTATGCTCTGGCTTTCATCTCCCCATCCTCCTGGAAAATGTCCTTGAGGTAGTCTTCACATGTGATTTCAGTTTAGGACGACCCCAAGAGTAAAAACAACTCCATGCAGTAATGCCTGCAACCGTGTAATGCCATATAGCTTTGGTTTTTATAGGAAAACACTGTAATAGATTAAATAATCTAAAATCCCACGGTTATTTGTAACAAAACAAATGGTTAATGATCTGAACATGCCAACAGGTTTCATTTAAGGAAGCAGATACGAAATTAAGGAGCAGGTCCTCAGTGACCACTGTCTTCGGGGCATGCCCAGCTGGCAGTGGAGGAGCAGAAGCCAACCCCAGGCTGGTGCCAACCATCATCTGGCAAAGCTGGGAAAGAATGGGGTGTCCTACAGGAGGAGAAAGACAAGGGGATAAGTGCGGAATCTCAGATCCCCTTGGCTGTTTGCTCGTGTTTTCTTAGACTGCACCTGCAAGAGGCTGGATAAATTCCCAGGCTCTTCACAAACGTGCTGAGCGCCTGTTTAAAGCACGGGGCTCCTGTGGATGAACACACGCTGTGCTGTGCACCTCGAAAGTAGCATGGATCTGGGGAGCTGGCATGGGAACGCAGAGAAATCTGCTCTGAGCAGCCACCAGAGGGACCGGGATTTTGCTCTGTTGCTGCAGGGAGTTGTGAATGTGGCATTATGAATGCAGGGGAGCTCCCACCCTGCTGGGGATCCTGCTGGTTGTAGCATCTCTCCTTCTCACTCCTTGCCACCTGTCACACAGATTTACATGCTCCGGTATATTTACAGCAACAAACTTGGGATGCCGATAAAAGCACAGGAGAAGGTTGACGATGGTCAACTCTAACATCCCAGCAAAAATTGTCCTCACTCCCATTTGCACTTATTTTGCTTAACCCATGTGCGAAGGAACTCCACAGAGGACCATGGCCAGAAATCCATTCCATGAGCCCAGGTTGTCTCTGTTACCTTGCATCACACTGCAGCTGGAAAGCTGCTCCATTTCCATACTTCAACCATCTTTTCCTCAAATCCTCCAAGCCCCAGCTCATTTGTGATGCTTGCAACCAAGTGGCCAGCAGGTGATGGATAGCAGGGTGAAGGGCTGCTGACAATAACTAATGCGTATTTTTTTAAAGCTCCTTCACGAGAGCTCTGCCAATGTACACGAGGACACAATTATGGCTCAGGATATGTCAAAGCAGAACAAACAAACGGCCCATCAAGTCTCATTGTCTGTCTCTGACACCCGCTTATATGTGATGCTTCAGAGAAAGGGAAGCAATGAAAACACACCTGGCCAACACGACGCACAAGGGACAAATGTCTTCCCAGCCCTGGAGTGGACAGCTGGCAGCCTGAAGAAAGGGATTTGCTGCTTTTGATCTTTGCATGTGTAGTCAGAGACATCATACAACTATCCAGCCCTTTAGAAAATCCAGCTGGTGCTTACCTCCTCTTCCCCAGTTTCTGTTACTGTTTGAAAAAGCAGCAAGAAAAGCTCCTATCTGCAAGCCAAAGCTCAATGGCTGATAAATATGCAGACACCTGTTAGATTTTTAAAGCATTGTGCAATTATCTAAGGACAAAGACTCTGCAAACCCATTTTTCCTAGTTTTTGACACTAGATGCAGGCCCCCCTATGAAATTCCAGTTTCAGTGTCCTGCCTCTGTCCCACATTTGGCCATCCATGGTGACAGGACCTGGCATTTCTGGGCATGCCTTTGATCTCTTCAATGCTGCAGCAGGCAAGTATACCTGTCTCAGGTACCATAACGTGTTCTCTGGGCACAATCCTAACCTGTAGCCCTCCTAGCTCACTCACAATCCCCAAATTTAGGGCTTTTACCTGACTTCCAAATGCAGAACCAGCAGGCAGCGGTCAGCCATCTCTTGGAAGGACCTGGCCAGCTCGCTCAGAGTTTGCAGGATCTGTTCAGACGCAGGGAGGTGCTCCATACTGGCGTGGCTGTCCTGGCCAGGAGACATGGCTAGCGAGAGAAGACAGGATTAATTTGTGACATATTTCATCAATACCACCTGGCTTTAGCAGCTACAGCATCTCAACTGCTTCCACCCTAAGTGCGCACGCTCTCGTCCACCTTTGGCTGAGCAATGAAGTCTGTAATTTGGGAGTGTGAGAAGCAACAAACTGCTTCTGCAATTGATTAAACTCCAAAATGAATCTGAGGGGTTTAATCAACCACCAGAATACATTTGCTTGGAAGATACTGCTCTGCGACGAGTATTTCTGCACTTGCAAAATCCAGGAACATTTATCTTACTTTGTGTGGAGTGAGGAAAGAGCTGCTCTGGAGCCAAAGCACGGCACCGAAAGCACAGATGGTCCTTTTTGGTCACCTCAGACTTCCCCAGGAGAATTTCAAGTAAACCTTTGACTCATCCCTCCACAGGCTTATGGGAGCCTTCTTTGTTCTTGTGAATACAACACAGCTCTTAATGCAGTAAAGCAAACAGCAGGCAACAGATATGAGTTGCTCGTAGACCTGTCTCCAAGGCTGACACTTGAGGAAAGGAGCTCTTCATGCACACCAGACAATTGGAAAAGAGCCCTCTTTATTCAGCACATTTGCAAAAAGTCCTGGAAAGTGGGGCCATTTCATCATTTACTTCTTGCCACCCGCCTGTTAGGCAGGACACAAGTGGTATTTCTACTTCGTGGACAGCAAACTCGGAGAAGAGCAGCTTGGCCATGGCCATAGTCATGGGACTGCTGTCCTACAAATACCATCCCCTAATAATGACCTAACCAGGTCTAACTTCTGCAGATACATCCGTATCCCTCCCACTGAGGCCTCTTTAAAACACTGTTATCATAAATTCTGCCCTAATTACAGGAAGAATATCTCAAATATCAGTTCAAATCCTTGTTCAAGCAGCCCTTTAGGAACGACTTCTTGCATAGGGTGATTAGCAAAGTCTGAAATTAAGCAGACCTGCACAGACACCTTCCAGCTGAATTAAACAGTGTGATGGCAAGGGATGTCCTGGGTCACCACGTCTGGTCCCATAAGTGCTGTGGCCCATGGCCTTGAGTAGAAACCCGTGTGCATTATGAAAGTCATTCAAGTCTCTACCCTCCTTGCTTCCCTTGGTGGCTCCTGGAAAACCTCTGGCAGTGAAGTTGGAGGTTAGGAACTATATTCCAGCCTAAACGTAGTCACTGATGTTATATATTTGGTTCTTCATATGCCAGCATTACTCTTTGCCTTATGGAGTTTGCCATCGCCAGCATTTAGTTTCCGCTGCCCTACCATGATAAACTCCTGGAGAGGTGGGAAGAGCAACCTGCTTTACCTGCTGCCTCTGAGAAAGACCTTCCATCCCCCCTTTACCCAAGACCAATTCTCTGCACCTCTTCCAGGCTCGATTATATTTTCTTGAGCACCCGTGACCACAGCTGTGTGCTGTATTTGAGCTCTCACTACTGCCACAACAGGACTAGAGCTTTCCCACCTCCCTCGGAAATACTCTTTTGCTCTGGTATCTGTCTTTTTTATTGCTTTACATTTTCAGCTCATATTTGTTCTGTGATCGACCCGAATAACGGAGGTACTTGCTGGCAGTAAGAAATTTCTTGTTTTCCCTCTCCTTGCACTGCTGTTAGGTACATGACAAACACTTAGCCAGACACCAACGCAACTCCGGTCAGGAAGGATTTGTACATCACCGAGGAACTGTTGACAACAAACTTTCATTGTGATGGAGACTGATTAAATAAATGTCATTTGGCTCTGTTTGTATAGCCAGAGACCCGCTTTGAAAGGGGAACCTAGGCGGAGCTTTGGATTCCCTCCTAAAATTAAACACTCCTTCAGATCTAGCCTGAAAAGCAAAACCAAAACAAAGAGATAAAAAGTCCCAATCTCTTTTGTGTGAAGCAGGCTGAAATAGAGGTAAACATACTAGACAGACCTGCACAATTAAAGGAGTGCGACAAAGCAAAAAGGAGAAGATTGCACACAGCAAAGTGCCTAATTGTGCATCTAATTTTACCGTGAATTACAACAGGGAAAACCTTGCCCGGACAAAGCCGTGTACAACACAGCTCTGGGAAGCTGCCTCCTTCAGCAACTCCTCCAATCATAGCAATATTCATGAAGTTTCATTCTAACAAAGAGGCAGCAATGGGCAAAGAAATTCAGAGCTTGGCAAATACCGCTGAAAATAATTAACTGGCCCGGAGTGTTAAAGAGAAATAATCCATTCACTGTAAGGATTCCTCCCCGGCCCCGGCACACTCCGACACTTCTCCAAGCATCGTTCTGCTTGGTTAGAAAACAAAACAAAATCAAATTATCAGTGGGTTGAACGGCTTATTTACACAGCCTTTATTTCCAGATAACGGTGTTGAGAGATGACTTGGGGAAGGTGCTTTGGAAGAGCTGTTTGTCCAGCTGTCACCCACCTTTCAAGCCCCCCAGTGACATTGGTTTCCCTACGGGTGGCTGGACTTTGCGATCAAGCAGAATCAAGTCTAAGTGTGCTTATCTGGTCACAGCAGAAAGCAGGAAACCTTCCCTATATTATGGTGGGGAAAAAATCTATTTTTAGTCAAAACCCCTCAATTTTGACAGGTTTCTAGCGGTCTTGCTCCTGGAGTTGGACTCGCTGTTACGCTGCAGGAACACTGCTGCAGCCTTGGGTCGCTCCCGCAGTGCCTCCCTGCAAGCGATGGAGATGGATGGACCCATCAACCGAAATGCAGGAGTCAGCTAATTTCTGCACTGGAGAGATAGACACACATTTTTTCTGCTCTCCAGAATTCATTTACAGCAATTTAAGTGAAGCTGTAATTATATTTGTCAGCGGAGTTAAGAGGAGGAGGGAGACGGGGATGATCTGTGCCTTGTTTAAAGCCAGAGCACTTCTGGCTTTGTTTTTATGGGTTTTCAGTGCCCCCGCTGAAGGAGGAAGATTGAGTGCTGGCTTGGGGTATGTGTCTCCATTTCTCCCTCGCAATATGAGAGCACTGAAGTGTACCTTTGCTTTTTAAGATTAAAAGATTTTTCGAGCCCATCACTTGTCCTTTCTCCTTCTTTGCACATCCCAAAAGGATCGTCCCACTGCTGCGCTAGCCAAGGAGAAAATCTCATTTCTTTAAGTCTTGCTCCGGAGACATGAACTCATAGAAGGAGCTGTAGCAGCATAAGATAATCAGAGCCTAAAATATTATGGGGTATCGAATAAAAATGTAATTTGGAACTGGTTTTAGAGGTGGCCAGTTCTTTGGGCAGACATGATCGAAGGGTGACCCCGTACTGATGGACCTCCAACCAACAAGAATGCCTCTGGGCTCTCTGCTCAAAGAGTCAAGGGAGGTATCTCCAGCTGAAATGCTGGAGAAGCAGTACCATAATAAAACAAAATTCACAGCCATCCATTTCTTCTCCCCCTTCTCCTCCTTTGTAAGTACCTTGGCCCATTTAGACCAAGTCAACCACGAGCCCTCCTAGCCAAGAAAATACCCAACGGTTGGGTAAGCAGCAGCCAACAACTGGCTCCACAGCCCCTTATCATTTTGCAGCCTAAACAGATGATTTTCAGTTGTCTTACATTGGCTTCCTGTGCTGTTGGATAATAATTACCGTTTTGTCTGGGATTTCTTTTGCTTGCTGTAAGCACGGCCAAGATACCTCACTCCAAGGAAAAGGAACATTTAATTCCGGCAAACCTGAGAAAAATAAACTTAACACACTAGTTGTCACCCATGATTTCAATCATTTTGCAATTCAATGCGATGCCGGTGCCTCTTGACAGATTGTGCCTTGTAAATCGATGGATGTAAATTCCCAGACCTCTGGAATATTAAACAAAACCTGCCACGTCGCCCATAAACAAACCTCTGTAACCAATCAAGGTCTACAATAGCACATCCTGCCTGCTCCCTGCTTGAGCAGAGCGACTGCTAGCAGATTTGAATGATTTAATAGTGCAAGGAGAAAAATCAATCTAAGGTTACAGGCTCTGCTTCGGCTCCGGTGCAGCCCGAACCTGGGAAATAAACCTGTAACACGCTCACGCTTTACATACAGCGCTGTACGTGTTTGCTTAAGAGGGAAAGGGGAAAGGCTCACGGAGAAATTTTACAGCTCTGTTGGGAGAAAAACTCTTACTTGGAAAAGAGACGTAGTCTGAAACCTTTGCTGTGTCCCACAGGTAACATTAGGGAGCAGCTCACACCTTTTTAAATTTTAATTCTTGCTCCCTTCCTTCCTGCAAGAGGAAACCCCCAAATAATCATTAATAAACGGATGCAAAAGGAAATCGTTAATGGATCAAGTGCTGAACTATGCCTTTGGAGACTTTTCTGGGGATCTGGGCTTGCTCTCTCCATACTTTAGTTCTTAGTGGATGAAACCTGGGGAACATGTCTTTGACTATCAATACCTTGCAGACTTCAAGCTCTCCATGTCTCTCGTCCTTACAGCTTTCAGCACCACGAGGTGACACTGTCACTGGGACACAAATTGGCTACTATAAGAGATTTTCTGTGTATTTAAAAGAAAAAGCGCTAGATAAAGTTGGGAGGAATTAGATCTGTGTGTTTTATATACAAATGTATTACATATACATTTTTTTAAGGAGATACGAGTATGGCAGTACAGCATGCACACTAGATGCAACATCAAGGACTTATTTCAGCGAGATTTCTGAAGGCAGACATATTCCAGGAGACTTCTGTCTTCTGAAGCCGAAGGACAGGAGGAAACTAACATTCTTCTAATAGGTCACTATCAAAAAATCACCTCTACTCCTATTAAACCATGCTCTGCTGATGTGGGTCAGAGTTGGGTACCAGGAAGCACCATAGTGGTGCTGATGAGGAAGGGCTTCAAGGGGCAGCAGGACGTCACCGAGATGCCTACAGCCCCGACACGAGGGGTGGAAAGCAGCACTGGGGCATCGCCTTGGCACAGCTCTACGGAGACGGGAGCTGGGAGATACATCAGGACTTGCTGGAGATGAAAAATTCTAAATAACTAGCCAGACAAAGCAAATCAACTCAAATGATTTTCTCTCCATGGGAAAAACTACCAGGACCCTGCTCTCAAGCCGCTTTTCTTTTTGTGGTTACACATTTTTCCTCCCACTTTGATCTCTTATTGCTCTTGAGATGCCGCCTCGATCTAATTTAGAGTCTATGCTCTCTGAGGAGCAGGGGCCTTCTCTTTTTATGCTGTTGCAAAGCGCTCTGCACACCTGTGGTGCTCGAGAAATAATGAACAACAACAACTATATGCAACCCATATGGCCACTTGGACCAGCTTCTGGCTGCAAGAGTATTATTTGAAGCTCTAAGGCATAGATCACTCACTGCCTGCCTTTAACTGGCTCTGTTTGGAGAGCTCAGTGCTGCAGCTCTGCAGAAAAGGAATGGAATGAGCCACAAAATCTGGAACTGGATTTGGCTTTTTCTGAAATTTCATGAGATTTATTTCAGAGAATTTCAGGATTCATTTCAGGAATTTGGGAACCAAAGCTAGATTTTGTTTCGACATCCTATCCTTTCCTTTTCAGAAATGTGTCTGAACCTTCAGGCCTCCTAGATGCGGAAGATATTTTTGCAGCTACTGCTGCACTGCTCCCTTTTACCTAGATCGCTCTCTTTCTAGATTTTAAATAGGGAGGGAAATAATTATGAGCAATGACATCTCCCAAGACTGCCACGTACCTGGCACTTAGGGATTTTTGATGTCAGCTGTCTTCTTCACACTGACTCTGAACCAAAAATGATCCCCTAGCCTATCCTGGCAAAGATTTTGGCTCTGCACATCGGCACGCTGACCTTCTCTTCCATGATGTTGGGTAACGTTAACTCTTGTCACCAAGCACGGCCGAGCAGCTTACAGACGAGAGCTGGAGCCAACAAGCAGAGGTGAGGGCATTCAGCACCCACCTAAGCCATGCACCCAGTCTCCCATGCACTGGGTGCAACCCTCCTCCTGGAAAAAAAGCGAGCAGCCCGGACCTGGGCAGAGCTTTGAGATCTGGAGAACATCTCCCACATGCAGGCAGGCTGGGGATGCAGCCGACCGTACCGATCAATAAGGGAAGAACAGGGATTCTTGCTAAAATAAAGCAAATACCAAGAAAGGACAAACTTAACAGGTGAGGACCTTTCAAACAAGAGATATGAGGCTGGGATTTTCTAAGTACTCAGCACTGCTCTGGCTCACCTTTTACTGGGATCATCGGCAAAACCGCTCATTGACGCCGAAGGGGCAACGTTATGTCAACGCTTAAAGGCTAAGCAGAGGTAAAGACTAAGCAAGCTCAGGGAGAGCTTCTCACTGACATTAGTCATATTAATATGACATGCTATGACCACTACAGAGTCCTGTTATTCCTACTAATTAGTCTGGTTCGTCAGCAGAGGTAATTGGGATCACATTGGAATATCCGTAAGGCAGGGACTTCCCTTTCCAAATCTCCTTGAGGTTCTGACGAGAACAGAGGAGGAAAGGGAACTTGTGTGCCAGACCTGAGAAAAGCAAGGCAAACCTGAAGGGTGGTCTCGAGAACATCCTTCCATGTCTCTCTGCCCACTCCATGTTAAAATTGAAGTGCAGGAGAGGGACAATGTAACCGTGCTGGAGAAAAAGCATCGCGACCTCATTTGCGATGAGTGGTGATAAGCAGACTGGGCTGCAGCCCCCATCAGTTCAGTAAACACTAATGATGAGGAGAGCACAGACTGTCACCAGTGATAAAGAACAGGCTAAACACTCTATTAGTTTTTCATTTTGTGAATTAATGTTTTTTATGGCGTGTGTACACTCGCTAGTTAATGAATTGTCTCGTTAGAGCTGCCTGCAGAGCTCCTCGTCTGCCTCTGCTGGCAGGCATAAATTTCGCAAGGAAATTACCACTTTTAAAAAGGCAATAACTCCTCTAAAAGTGGTTTGTTTTCCATTAGTTTCTGCAAATATGCAGCCTCAAGAAAGGGACTGTAAGGGGGGGGGGGGGGCGAGAGAAGAGCTGGAGAGGCAGGACAAAATGCGTGGTAGGACGGTCTAGCTCCATCTAGCTCCATCGTGCAACTGCCTGCTGGAAGGTTGGGTTGGTTGTTGAACACTTTCCTTTAAATACTCTGCGTTCGAGTCTGGAAAGGGCTTGGAAAAAAAGAAAACCAACAAATACAGAGATGAGCAAAATAGTGCAGATGCAGCTAAGAGCAGGAGAGCTATCTCAGTTGAAGATTCTGAATATATTGCGATCCCTTTGAACAGGCCAGGATTTGTTGCTCCAGTGCTCCTCAACTAAGAGAACTCCTCTGTTAAATTTTCTTGTTTTTAGTAATTTATAACATAACTTTCTCCTTCTCTACCACATAGAATTATTTTTAAGGCTTGATTCTTTTATCAAAGAAGAAACTTGATTTAGAAGGCTCAGGAAAAACAAACAAACCAACAAAAACATTTATCTGCATTCGAGATATGGAAAGCATTTTTTTTTTGCCTATTTGGTGTTTTGCACCCTTCTCTGTCTCTAGCCAAAACCAGCCACGTGCTTTGCCTCTTTTTCATTAAACCAGGGCAAAACCACAACTCCACTGACATCAACTTCCATCAATAAGGCCAAAAATGAATTCCCAAATTAATTTCTTTTCCTACTTCAGCAAGAGCTTTGTCACTGGCTTCAATGGGGAGAAAAGACCTTTTAAACTTTTTTAAAAACACTTATGAGTTGAGGAGTAAAAATGAAGGAAAATGAAGGTGGAGGGCAAACAAAAAGCTCTGGGCCAGCCGCTTTGCAAGAGGCACCACGTCCTTAGAGCTGAAGGAGATGATTTCAGCTCAACTGTTAATAACGAATGCTTCCCGGCACTCCGAACACACATAATGTATACATATCATCAAATTAACGACATTTCAATGGTATCTGACTCGGAGCATGTCGGCTCGGCCGTTAACTCACTGGCAGGCATCGGGCAGGAACGCTGGGCGTTTATGAAACCTGCTGAAAAAATCTGCATGAAGATGTGAAGCAAAGCAGAGAGAACTAGCAGGCTTTTATGTGCTGCCTTCATGTACAATTCTCCCTGCACCGCTGTTAGGATGTGTCCTAAACTGAAATGTTTAATTTTGTTGACAGCTGAAAGAATAAGGAGACAGACAGGTGTTGGCCACTTGGGTTAATATTTAAAAAAAAATGACAAAGAGTTGTCAACCTGCATATAAGGCTTCCTCTGAGCTAGAAAAGAAAAATCAGTGATTGGTGTTAGGACGCTTGTAAAGCAGCATAATTATGCCTTGACATGAAAACTGAGGGATCAAGACGTTTTGTTAGGGGACTGGTCAGCTTGGCCAGGAGAGGTGGTGATGCAGAAGTCCATCTGAGATGACCAAAAGCAAATACAAGCAGCAATCTAACCTCTTCCTTATTTTCCTCCATGATACTGTGCTGTATTGTGCCAATAAATGCCCTGAAAACCGATTTAGCACCACTGTGGAATTTCTGTGAATACAAGATGCGTTGAGAGGGATAAATTTCTAAAAGGATCTTAAACCTCCCGGTCTTTTGGACCCACTGTAAGAGTAAGAAACAGAAGTGCTGACTACAATTACTCTTTGCAAGAAGTGGGGACAAGGTAAGTAAAGTGTCAGGAAAATAAATACAGTTAGACAGATACCTTAAGGATCTTTTTTTTCTTTCTTTTTTTTTTTTTTTTTTTTAGTGTCAACAATTGTAGATGGAAGTGTTTTGGCAGCTGTTTTTTTTAATAAATGGATTTGAAAAGTAAGAAGAGCAGTAGCAAGGAGGTCTGTACTTGAAGACAGAAGGGAGTGAATGTGCCTTTTCTAGGAGATCATAGAGGAAGATGGGAATCTGAATATCCATGGGAGCCATGACAGGCTTTCAAACATAAGGGCAGACCTCACAGGAAAGACGATAGGCATGAAGAGGGCATCACGTCAGCAGGAACGTTGGTTAAATCTTCCATCAGCTGCAGCAGCCTCACAGTCCGACTTCTCCGGTTATTGGAGAGTCATTTTCTCCAAGTCCCATGTGAATACAGATGTAGGTTAGATGAGAACAATCCTCTAGCCCACGCGTTGCGCAAAGTGACTCACTGGTGATGTCAATGGTTGACCACACTAGTCACCTAGTTTTGGAAAGGATTTTGACCCTTCCTCCCTAGAGGAAGCTGCCACCCCTAAGACACCAGGGAGAAGCAGGTGGATTTACTGCCATTAATCTTTGCCACTGGTGAGTCATTCTCTTCAGAAGAGATAAACACATCCTAATGTATGACCCAACCGGTGTGGACAGCAGGCTCTTCGGAGTTATTTCCACAAAAACCTTGATTTCCTGGTATTACTCATGAGGGATCCTCATTTTAAAATGGTTTGAAAGCACTGCTAATTAGGTCACTTATTTACATGACAATCCCCTGCGTTTAAGGCTGGTGGGTGGGAGGAAAGAAAGCAGGAACAAGAGTAATTAGTGTAATCATGACGGTAAGCTAAGTGCTGACCCCAAGGCCCCAAGATCAATACTGGGACTGCATCCCGGTGGTGTGCCTATTGTCTGAGATAAAGAACCATAAATGCTGAGCATCCAGGTCAGAAAAACAACGTCTCATTTTCTAACCATTAAATATTTGATGTAAAGTGTCGAGGCTGGGGAAAGGAGTAACCACTAATCCATAAGAACAGCTTCACTGCAGACATTCAAGGGAACAAGGGCAGTGAAAGGCATTGGGAGATCACTTGGACACGAAAACAAGAGGTCTCAGTTGGCTGATGGCTGCGTGGTTTTATTCCCTGCTATCCATTAAAGCAGACCTCTATTTCAGCTATGAAATTTTATTACCAAAATTATAAAATGAACCAAAACCAATTCTTAATCCTCAGGCCTTACCAAAACAACCACTGTGTCTTCATGAGGTTACCGGTTCCAGGCTGGTTTGGAAAGTTACACTTAACCACTTTGCTGTCCCAAACAAGTGGTTTTGGTCCTCCAGAAGCCAACTCAGATAAGATAGTACCAGCTGGACCCTTGTCCCCTGCCTGAATTGCTCTGCTCAGCTATTTTTCTGCTTCAGGTGGTGGTAAGAAACCAACAGGCACAACATTGCTTTTGGATTCAAGACAACTTTGCTGAAATGGCACATGGAGGGGAAAAAAAATCCAGTTTTGCTACGTTAAGTCAATCCACTGAAGCCTGAGGCTCTTTGAGAGAAAACACATCTTTGACCAGTGCTGATGGCTCTTGGGGTCATTAACAAGAGTCTCATATGCACTGTATTTCAGGATATTGCCAGACACATAATATTTCCCCTTTGAATGTCTTCTGAGAGACCTCTGCTCTCTGACACTGGTTCCTCCATTAGGTTCTTAACATTCAGCAGAGAGTAACTAGATAGCATGTCATATCTGCTGAACCTCAGGTCTAAATATTATCTAGGAGCTTCTGACCTGTATATAGCAACTTCCCATAAGTTTAAGTAAATTTGTAGCTCCTACTAAAGCTAAAAATGGTGATGAATGTGGTGATCATAAATGGTTTGGTGTAGAATTGACAGATTTACATTCTACTGTGCTTGAAGAAGGCAAAGTTCTGTTCTTGCTCAAGGGGAGGCCCACCTGGGAAAACGAGTAGGATCAAGGACAGTACCTCATTTCTAAATATCAGCCCCAAGCATGCGGCGTACAATGGTGGGATTTGTAGTAGCAGGCAGATACCATTGGTCATCTCTGCAACATCCAAGAGACGTCAGCACTGAACCAGGATGAGCCAAGGGACTGACAAGAAGGAGATATGTAGATCTGAGCCATGGTGATGTAGATGAGATGGCCAAGAAGACCTTCTCCTATCAGCTTCCTCTGTTTCTCCCCTGAATTTCCTAGATCCAAACGAAAACACCCTACACCAATCTGAACCAGCTGTTCCCAGACAATATTAACACCCAGAAGAAGGACTTGAACTTATTTCAGCATAAGCCACATTTGTGTAACATGTGGCCAGCTTATGATATGGAGAGAATGAACTTGCAATTGTCTGTAAAACAAATCCTAGACACAAAATAAGTTAACCTGATCAAACAGGTTGAAGGGCAGAGATGGGAAGAGATCACCCCAGGACACCGGCATCTCCCTTATGTGTACAACAATGTGTGCACAGCTACGAGATAGGAAAAGACCCCACAGATGATTGTTTTATGACGGTCTAGAGTAAGTGAGATGGGGTTTGATCCCATTTTTAGCATTTTCAGAACAGCACTAATTGCTCAGGTAGTGGAAGAGAAAAAAAAAGTATTGGAGAGTGAGACTGCTTAAGAAGCTAAATTGGAAAGCTGTCATTTAGACTAAGTTATATTGAAGCAACTGGAATTCATCAAATGATACAAGCACGCAAGACTTATCTTTTCAAGTTAATGGCAGATGTTTTACATTTCGGAGAAATCTGCAGCGTTTTCTGCTTTGGAAAGAAATGCAGTTTTGTTAAAGTAATAATGCAACAGCATTTGCTTCTCCCATGTGAGGTCAGGCACGTGTTGATCACCTTTAATCTAGCTTTTAAATAAGGTTCTCTATTAATAGATCTCTACAAAAAAAAGTTCTTCATGAGCAATCAATACGGCAAGATGTGTTACAAGCTCAGTGACAGAAAAAAATAAGCTCCAACGGGAGAGAAATATAGGCACATTTAAGAGCTGAATTCAGTTCATTAGAAACACCAGGGTTAAACACAAAGACCCATCTGAGTTCACCACCGCAGTGTGGCCTGACTATGAAATGAAAGGCATCAATTTTACCACCACGTCGGCCCTGATTTTCATTTGTGCTGAGACCCCTTTACACCACTCTGTCAGCAGAAAGGGGCCTTAAAGTGTAAATTACAGCTCCTTTCCTCTGGCAGAGTGGTATAAAGGGGCTCTGCCATCAATTTTAAAAGACATCACTTTCTCAAGTGTTGCGGGATGCTTTCTGTTAGCTATCAAAGCCTATTTCAGTACGAGGAGGCACGCTGAGCCAGGGAAAGGGGAGGCTGACCCCACAGGTGCAAAGTGCTCCAGGATAGTCTTGATCCTTTAATGGCCTTCACTAACCTTTTCAAAGTATTTTGAGATCTATGGCTGGAAAATGCAATGCAAATGCTCAGCATTATCATTAACAAGAGCCAGAGAGCGACAGAAATCTGCGGAATTTGGTAAAAAGCTGTTGCACAACCCATTTTTCTCCCCCCTGCTTTTAAATGAAGCCGTGGCTCACCAGAACTGCTGCAAGGCTGGAGGGTGAAGTGCTGCCCTGCTCATCCACAGAAGCGGTGATGGCATCTCCCACATGTTGCCCTTTGATTTTGGGGTGAAAGCACCCCTAAATGGGTGAAAGCAACCTGCTTTGGAAGTATCTGTGATAAGACAGTGAAGTGGCTGAATGCGTTTTTAAGTACTTCAGAAGGGCCAGATTCTGTCCTTGCCAACCTTGCAATGCTTCTGCATAAATATCCTCATTTTTTAACACCCTAAAACCCAAGTGACAGACCAAAATACGTCCTGACAGCTTCCTAACCAGACCCACCTGCCAGGCAAGAGCCATGGCAAGACAACGATTCCTAAAATTTATTATTGATATCCTTGTTGAGATTTCACTTCTAAGCATTTCTGCCACTGAATCCAGCTGGCTCATAACGCCACAGGAGACTGAAGCCTTGAGTCTGGAAACCAGGGGATGACAGTGCAACGTGGCAGTGGGAACTGCAGGAAAACTGAAGAAAGCAGTAACAAACTCCACGCGACCTTTCTGTGGGTTGTAAGGCACAATTTCAATTAGGTGGATGTAAAAAAAAGAAAAAAAAAAAATCCAATGGGAAAGGATTTCCTGAGAAGGAACAGGAGACATTTATCTACCAATCTGCATATTGGCATGTGCATCACTTTGACGTATTGACATCACTTAAACACTGCTTTGCCTGTCATAGGGTGCGACTGATGGCAGAGGGGCTGGGTGGGAGGTGGGAGGCAGCATCCTGCCCGGAGCTGTGCAATCTCCATCCCCAAAAATACAGTTCTTGTAAAACTGGGGGGCAAAACTGCAAAGCCAAGTCCTTCCGACTGCCTGTGCAAATCCCATCCGGAAAGGGAGCGTGGCATTTCCCCATCTCTCATTAAACCCGCGTGCAGCTGGCTTAACCAACCAGAGTAATTAGCTCTGTGTCTAATGCAAATTGCCGCAGCGGAGACCTGGCTCTGCCGGCAAACAATTGCAATTTATGTCTGGGAATAAACAGCTTTGCCCTGTTGGCTTTGCTGTGGCTCAGCTCTGTGGACAGCAGCAGAGTTAGGATGTCACGGCGATGGAGCCAGCTCTCAGAGGTCACCCATGCATCCTCCCTAGCACTGGGGTGCTTCCCCCACAGATGGGTAGGTCTGAGCTGCAGGTTTTAATTCCGAATTTGTACTCACTTTTGTCCTCAACTTATTTAGGGTTCACTTTCTAGTTTCTGCCACTGTAGACAAATGGTCAGCCTGAAGTCTATTTGAAGCCAGGGTTGTGCAGAAGATTTCAAATCTTTGCTTTTTAAGGAATCTTTGCTTCTGTGCCAACTTCTGAAGGGCAACAGGAGACAAAGAGGAGCTGGTATTGAAAACCAAGAGCTTTGACAACAGTCCAAGTATTCATTGGTTTAGATTTGGTGTTAAAAACGGTATGTGTTGAGCCCCTCATGTTTTTGAAGCTTTTTGCTAAGAAAAAGGATAAATGTGCATGCATGTATGTGGTCTTCAAATACAGCAAGAATCTCACTTAATTGCTATAAATCCCGGACCTGGGATGCTACAAAAAACAACAAACATCACAGAATAGCAACACTCGAGATTTTTTTTTTTCAATTTCTGCCTTGATTTCAACACATTCCTGACCCAGCCTTTCCCCTTGTGGTGCTCTTTGCTGGACCTCCCTACTCTGAATGAACACAGAGTTGCAGGATCCATTTCTAAGGAGACTTAATTTGTCGATAAGGACGTGATGGGAGAGGAGATGTCTTTCTTGAGACTACCACTAGAGTCCTGTTCTTCTAGCTAAAGCTGTTAAGGTACTAAAATTGCATTAAAAATATTATTCATTAAGGATCAAGAACAGAAAGCACACACAGAAATTGAACACGATATACTGACCAACCTTTGGGTGGATGCAAGAGTATCTACTTATCTATAATCATACGCAGACACATTGCACACGTGCAAAAACTTTACTTCCAATAAGCCATCTAGAAGAGAAAGATGATCTTGTTTTATGTGGGCTCAGTAAGAAAGTCATCTCAAACCCAGTATTTAAGGCAGCTGGTCGGTAACTGCTGACTACAGGCATCTGAAGTCACAAGATGCCAAGAGCCAGCTGAATGTAAAAGGGTAGCTGCAGCTCTGCTAGCTAATGGCTAATGTTTCATCTTCCTACCTGCACACAGCACACAACCATCTTAAAAACGTAAAGATTGGCCCAACTTCTTCATCATGCATAATAATTTGCTTTTTGTAAAATATTCACAGGGCTTCAGAAGGCTGCAGCTCCCCAAAGAGAAAAGGCTGAAGGTTTGTTTTATCTGCCCAGGACAAGGCAGAGAAGCAGGAGAGGAAGCGGGGAGGAAGCCCGACTTCCATTTTCACATAAAACCTACTCAGAATTGATGTGACTTCCTCAGTTAAATTCATCCACTTCCAGCAACTTTAATCCTTAAATTGTTATTGTTAAAAAAGAAGTTTGTATTCCCTCAAAAGACAAGAGAAAAAGAAAATGACTTTGTCATATCTGACTGGTTCAGAAAATATAAAATCCAATTCTGAAGCAGTGCAGATAAGGGAAGAGCAATGGAAGAGCCATCAGCTTAGCAAACACTAAATAATGAAGAATGCAGAGACTGCCCAGCATGATAAAACACTCTATTAGCAAGACTGTTTTTAAATGAGTGATAATTGTGGCACATCCACAGCGAAAGGTTATTGAATTTTTATCTGTAGTAAGGGGCCTTTTGACAGCCTAACCAAAAAGCCACGGATGTATAGCACCCTTTTTAGGATTTCCCCAAACACTTCCACACCCGACCAGCTCTGCCTTGTGGTTTCTGAAAGCTTGCAGCTATGTCCATAATTTGCCAAAGAAGCTTTGCTGGGAAAGCTACCGACTTTAAGGAAAACGGGGCCACTACTAGCGTGTTATGGACTTGTTGGGGATTATGTTTTTTCTGGCAATGCACCAAAAATCCTGGTCCTGGTCACTCACTGAGGGCCTTGATGATGCCCTGAGTGGGGCTGAGATTTAATCTCAAATTGTTGGGACAGAAAAGACTTTGCAGGTGACTAACGGCCTGTCGACTTGGGTATAATGAACCACAGATTCCAGTTGCATTGAACTGAAATACTTGGGTTTTACGTGGCCATGTCTTAAAATCAAAGTTACCGATGCTGAAATGATGAAGCCGGCTCCACTTCTGGCAACCCGAGTCTGAATGTGGTGAGCTTCAGTGAGTGGCAGAAAACTCCTTAATTTTGCTTTATTTTTGGTCATTTTATCTCCCTCCCTCCCGTTCCCCTCGTTCTCATTAACATGCTGTGGCTTGCAGCAATCAGATTCTCAGAAATTCAGATGATCAAACCAACCCAGAAAAGAACAGAGTAACTCGTATGACAGCCGAGCGTTACGGCATTAACATTGTATGAACCCTGGAAACAATAGCTAGTTTTCCTTTTTCCTCCTCCTGCTCAGTCCAGGTGGGATGGAAAGAAAAATCTCATCTCATTTTTCCTCTGTTCTTTATCCTTTATATGCTTCCCCCGAAGAATCGCGCTCCCCTGTATATCACTGGAGCTGGCTGGGTTTGTAAATACATCTGACTTCCACCACCACCTCTGCCCCACAGCATCACTTTTTACTTCTCCCATACAGACTGCAGTCAGCTCTATTGACGTTTCATTTACGAGAAATACTCCACCAGGTTTCATTTATAACCAGGAGGTCAACAGCCTCTATCATTTTCTAACGTGGCTCCTTCTTTCTCTTGTTTCAGATATTCCTGGCATTTGTGTACAGACATTTTAGCGCAATGGCATAAAGTTATTACAAAGGAAGATGAATTTTTATTGTCAGGAGGATGCTGACAAGTAAAGTATTACACTTTATACTTTTATTTTTATTCACTGCTGCATGTAACGTCCTCTCAGAAGCTTGAAAGTCATGCTCATGCCCTTTTATGTTTGGAAAACATTGATTTTTTTCAAAAATTGAGTTTCAACTAGAACTGAAATTATGAATGATGTTTTTATTTCTAACAACTTTGACTGTTAGAGCGTAACTCCTCAGCCCCCAAAACTCCTCTGGTTACTAAAGTTCTGGGAATAAGTATTTGCCTATTGAATTTTAATAGCATTTTCCATTGGGTTTTGTTTTCTTTTTTCTTTTATTTTCTTTTTAAAAAATTTTAATCTTGTAAAGTACACAGCATGAGAGCCCAGCAGTTCTTCTTGTCACTGCGGTATCCTCCAGAACTCACAGAATGGATTATAGAAATATTAAAGCTACCCGCGGTATTTTACATATTTAATTGTTTAATCTTAATTATCCTACTGGAGCCCAACAAACGGATCAGGGACAATTGGAGTAAAGAGTTCAGAGGTCCTGCTCTAGAGCAGATATAAGCCATAGGAAGGACTGACCCTTACTCAACCAAATGATGATGCTCTCCTAGACGGCCAAAGAAAGCCCAATACTATTGTAGAGAAGCTGTGCTGTCAAGGGGCAACTATTTTAAATGAGATGTAACACAGACTTTTCCTATTTAACACCAGCAAATTTCCCCCATAACTTCCCCAGAAAATAGGGCATAAGGATTATTCAATGCAAAATTCGCCAAGAAGCTCAGAAGATGTGGTTGCCCCTGGTTCTGCTGCTCTGTGCAGACATTCCCCCTGCCAACTGCCAAAATGCCAGGTATCCTCACCACATCCCCATGTGTCCTGGTGCCCTGCTAAGCTGTGTGGGCATCTTGATGTAATGCTTGGCTTCTCCTCTGCTCCTCGTCTACAGCCTAGTGCTACAACCACAGAGATACACATCATACAGTGCAGACATATCACAGGTTGCTTGATATTAGTAAAATACACCATGCTATATATATACAGGGATCTAGGGAAATACAAAGGGCTATAAGAATGCATGGCCACCTCACTGGGGTCAGCCTCAGACATGGGACAACTACTGGGAATGTCAAGGCAGGCAGGTGAGATGCAAATCCCTGGCCCTATGAAGAGTTCACCTCCATGCCAGCTGAGCTGAAGGCAAATCCTTGCGAGTTAGTAACAGCAGAGGTGCTAAGAGATGTGAGGAGATGTCACACATTTACATGTGCATTGTCTAATTCTTTACAGCACCTGTTGCTTACCACATGAGCAAAACTTTTGGAAAGTGGTAAGAATAAAAGGGTGTGGTATTGGTACGGTATCGGGATCTTTCTCTTATCTAAGTCTGTTGTAAGCAATCGGAGCACAGCTGGGAGAGTGCACTGCTGGAGGGCTGATGAGCCACTGATTTTAAACGACGGAGAAGAGCAATAATCACACTTAGCTGCATGCCGTGGACTGCCTTGCTGCTGCTATGCAACGTGACAGAGGCAGCCAGCAAGTCAAAGACAACACCTTTGGTACGCCGCGTGTTCTGATCTGTTGACATTCACTGCATCGAGGCACCCGGCGACGTGCAAACAGCAGCCCTGTCACTTTGCAAGCGGTGTATTACTCTTAAAAAGCATTTTGTGTGATTAAAACAGCTTGATATGTTTTAGTAGAATGGCTTCAGTCAGGCAGCAGAGGAGCTGTGGGCTGTTTGTGCCAAGCTCTACTTCTGGGGCACAGCCACAGCCCTCCTCTGAACGTGACCCTGAGCAGACAACACCAATGACGGTGATAAAAGGAGAAGCAACGCTAATCACGTCTCTAGCACTTTCCAGACAGGAAAAAATCACTGTTCTCAGGGGAGAAGAGTGAAAACTGGAGCACAGAGAAGTGAAACGATCTCACAAAGGTAGTGTGGGTGATCCCTGACAGCCAGGAGCAGAAGTGGTGTCTCCAGGCTCTCCCATCTCTGCCCTCCTTGCACCTCGGTTCACCAAGGGCTGCCTCTGCAGGCTGAGCATCAGTGCCCCAGTGACACGCACGTTAGGGCATTCCTCATTAAGAGCTGCTCAGTTTCTCTACTGAATTTATAATACCTATATTTTAAAATATTCAGCGATCGAGCAATGCTTTAAAGAAAGTGAAACCTGTCTCAGCACGGATACCTGCTCCTGTGGCGTGTCATTAGCAGGGACTGCTGAAAAGCTTGAGCCTTGAAAGACCCAGCAGAGCTTATGCTGGAAGCGATGCCCTTGGCACCATCGCACCGTGCCCCCCAACACAGCCTGAGCAGATGTCACACCACGGTGTTCACTAGGAAGAAAGAGATGGAGCTGCTTTGCTTTCTGCTCTCCTCTGACAAAAACCCTTTGAAATCAAGAAGAAAAACCCATGCCTGCTCAAATTGCATAATTATATTGGTTTCTATCTCTACAATGGTTGTCCTACGGGAGCTACTTACTCTGGGTGGCTGAAAGGCTGGAGAAGGCTGCCTTGGTGCGACCTGCTAACCACTCCAGGCTCTCGTGCATGTTGGCCAAGGCCTTCAGGTCACTGACGTCCCGCAGGATCTCCTGTTGGGGGATGAGCTTATCTCCCAGGTTGCCGATGAGAACTTCTGACTCTTTGCCGAAAGCAGCCCTGAAATGCAAAAATGAAGCCAGCCTCAGAAACAGAGCACAGGGCCAGCAAGGGGGAGATGGAGAAGGTCAAACCACCCAGAGCAGAACCGCTCCAGGGCAGGATCTCGAGACGGTTGTCTTGTGGAGTTTTGAAAGTCTCATCAAAGTGAATAAAATATGCTGCAGTTCATGACACGACTGGTTCAGGGATTTTTTTTTCTATCATCCCCTCTGCATTTACAATCTCGGTATTTCATTTCATTCCTACAGTTACAAACCTGATCCCAGTCAATCCCCACAGCCCTTTCCCCCACCATTTACACCCTTCCCAGGCATGCAGCTGCTTTCTGTGTCTCCTTGGGGTATGTACAAATATGCAGTACTTTTAATCTTTCCTTGTAAATCACCTCTTCCAATCTCTGAAGCAATTTTGTTCATACATACATCAAAAGACATCTCATGTGGAACTTGAGGGCTTATCACAACAAACAGACAAATAAACGATTTTGAACATTAGCCTGTGTGTTATTTCACTTACAGATAGCACCTACTGAGAAATGATGACCAAGACAAACGTGCTTACCCCATAAAAATGAAAAATCTATTTCAAGGAGTGTAAACGCTCCCTCCAGTCTCACGCTCCATCTTCTGCATTGAGATTTAACTTTCCCAATACTCATGTCCACGAAGAACTGGTTTGGTAAACTCTTTGCATGGCAAATACCTCCAATGCTTTTGCAGGTAGGAGATGGTAGGTATAGGATGACTTTTTGAGTACCATTAGGCACTCAAAAAAAATCAGCCAGTGGTCCCTACATCTAATTACAATAACTCCTGGATGAAGCCAAGTGCATTTTATTGAAAGACTCCAAGTGACGGCACATTTACCATGGTCCTCGGTACACTGTTCCCATCATTAGTTGCTCTTTTTGTTACGCATTTGCATTCCACTTTCATTCAACTTTGCAAACCTCCACTTCCTGTCATTAGCTCTTTTATGAACTTACAATGAGGAATCACGCTGCTGAGCATAATAACTGCAACGAACTGCAGCAAAATAATCCCATCAGTGGCGTTTTATATACTATCTAAGCAGCTTTATTGCCAGCATCTCGCTAGATTTGTGGGACTTCACTGTCACTTGAGAAAAAAAAAAAAAAGAAGAACAACGTTGAAATGTTTTAAATTGCTCAATGGAATTCATTAAAGGCAAAAAAAAAAAATAGTCTTCATTAAAAAAATCTCTTTGAGGATTTTCTTCGTCTTGACAATACAAAATACGTTGCCTTAAGCTGTATCCTGGGTGCCATGGTTTGAGAGGAACAACCTTACCTCGTGGTTGTGTTTGAAGCTGAGCCACAGCAGCATCTCCAGCTCCATGGAATAGGGCAGTGGCAGTTCAGCTGGCCTCCCTCTCCATTAGCCGAGGGTAATTTTGATCTGTTCTGGCTACTGGGAATAGCTTAAATCCTTTCTGCACTTCAGGAAAGGCCTTAGCAAGCTTCCCTGCCTGGGCACTTGTATGATACTAATAACAGGCTACAGGCAAGGCCAGCCTGAGTGACTCCTGAGAAGCCCAACCCAAGGCTGAACTGAATGGCCAAGCTCATAGGCAGGCTTGAGCATTTATTCTTCTGTAATGCATGATCATTTATTCAAGCAAAACGAGTTACTGGCTTCTGTAGCAGCCACAAAACAGCTCATTTAGCTCTGCTCACCTACAGACCCTCAGATATTCTCTTCTGCTCCTGGGGACTAGAAGACACGTCAAAGATAAGCTTTTCCCACCCAAACTGAACCGTTCCTCTTGATTTCCACTGTCAAATCCCACTGGCAACTACATTAATCACTCGGAAAAGTTAAGCAATGAAACATTTGGTGGATTTCTACCTTTGTTAACATGGCTTTCCAATACAAAATGCAGCAGAGAAAGCACTTGTTTGTGAGTCACCATCTGAGAGCTGTGAAATGCGGAGTCACGAGCGTGCCGCTGCCCACAGCCGCGATTACAAGTTGGGATGGAGCACAGGGACGGCTCTGCTGCCTTCCCACACGCCGAAAAAGGTTTTGGCACTGCTTTGGGCGGATGCCTGGATATGAATAATACAGTGCTTTCCATCAGGCTGCAATCTATATAACACAAAGCAGGGCGTATTTCCTATTTTAACTCCCATACAAATCAGGTTTTCTACGGAAAGCTATACTCTAAAACGCTGTTGCAACAAATGTAATTCTGACAGTCTCAAACAACAACTGAAGTTTGTGCCAAAAGGACAGCAAATGTATATATTTTTTAAATACATATCCTTGACTGCAGAAACCTCAACTCCCCCTTTTGCACGAGCATCTATAACAGAGACGACCTTCAGCACGTAACTCCCTTCTAGGAGATGACTTTAAAGGGTTCTTGTGAATTGCAATAATTTAACTTGAAGCCTGCTGTTAGCAAACGCCTCCCTGAAGCAAACTGTTGCTATTCCGGATGCATGCTTGAGCGACTACGCACTAAATGTGTTTCTTTATTAAATTTGCAAGGCTAAACATTTAAGGGTAAGGATATGACAAAAACAAATCAACTGAATATCCAACCTATATTAACTCTGCATATTAGGATAGCATCTTCAGACCTTTGATTCCTGTATGGTTTTTCAGCCATAATTCTTACTTTTCTGGTCACTTTTATACCTGTAAGTGTCTAAGACAGAGCCAGAATGCATGAACTCATCTGTAACCATTTTATGCATATAATTTACATGTTTTTGATGGTTCAGTGGGTACCTTTGGTTTGAATTACCATGATTTTGAAAACCCAGATCCCATCCTACCTTAACTGCAAAGTTTCCTTTGGATTTTGCCAAAGCTTTCCAAAAGATAAAAAAACATATTATTCAGATTTTGTTGAGGGCTCAAGGATGAAATTTCGAGACATGGAGATGACATATTTTAGGAAGCAAGAAAACCACACAACCAGGTGGTTTATGATGGAGTGTTTTATAGAACTGGAACAAAAGGCAAGGCTCCACTTTCCTGCAGGTAATTCAGGTATGTATATACTGATGCTCAAGGTTAATATTGGTTAATTGGTTAATATTACATATCAACTACACCATGAAAAAAGAAAATTCAAGTGCATTTCTTCACTGTCCAGCTGCTCCTTTGTCAGAGCTCACTCTTCGTTATAACTGTATTTGATGCTGGTGCCACAACACTTCATCGCCTTTTGGTCTCAGTTCCCATGGGATTTATACGTGCTTCAATAGGGTTCACTCTTAAATCTCTGCTTTGTCAGACAAGGCCAGCTGTGCCAGCTATGTCCTTGGATTAACAAAGCACTTCATTTTGTTTCCCTTTGTTAAGCCATCCATTTATACATATATTTTTCCAATACAGTGACAAGCAATGTATCAGCACTAGATCCATTCTGTTCCCGTGGATACTGTCTGGGATGCACAGCGCATCCTTGGCACCAGCAGGGATGGGGAGAAGTCGGGGTCATGGTTTCCAAGAGGAATCTTCTGCAGACAGTTTGGCTTCCCCCTCCTCTCCACCAGAAAGCAGGAGCACTGGTGATGCATTTACGGGATGAGTTGTTGATAAAATTAAACGACCTATTGAGCTAAACTGACTGGAAACACAGGGACTGATGAAATAGATGAGACTTCCCCTCATCTCTATTTCAGTCTATACATGGGAGGACAGGAAACTCGTACACTAGGGAAGAAAGGCCAGGGAAGAGCATATGTGATAAATGAGGGTGACCTGGGCTACATTTAAGGCGCTCTGCCCATGCCAGAGCAGGGCTGAAAAGCAGCCAAGTGTCCGCATCAATACTGCAGAATGAGGAAGGAGGTCTCTGATGTACCCTTGGCAGCAGCTTTACATTCGCTTACTGCTCCTGTCCCTTTTCTCTGCCAAGAAATTAGCTTCAATTATCCCTTCTGCAAATAAGGCTGAGGAAACAGCTCACCGGGAGGGAGTGTGGAGCTGCAGGAGGAGGGGGGACATCAAGAGAACCTCCTGGGAGTCCCCCCAGGGACACACTGACCTGACAAGGACCTTCTGTCCTTTCTCACACCCTCCAGACCACAGACCTCAGAGGGATCCTTTCCCCTGAGCATTGGCTTGTAGAGGAGAAGAAACAAAATGGATTTAAACCACAGCTGAAAGACCTGTGCCTGTATAGGAAATACCCTAAAATTATCTGTTGAGCTGCGAACAGGACAAAGATAATTTGTTTTCTATCCCTGCATTTTAGCCACAGAGTCAGCCTGGGGACTGCGCTTAAAAACTGTAGATAGGAACTACACAGGCAGACAGATTTCCCCTAAACCAAATCAAAGAACTCCCTATTATGTTCTTATTTATAAAGAAAGAGAGAAATAAGAAAAATCTTATTTATAAAGAAAGTGAGATGGTTTGTTTCTTCATCTCGCACCAGAATTTGTTCAACAGTCATCAAGAAATTGTGCGAGCACCAAAACAAATAACCCACGTGGGCTTTTCCTGCAAAAGGAAGCCCTCAGAAATGATTCGCTGCCTCAAGAACAATAAAACCCGGCCCAGCCGTCTTTCTACAGAAGCTGTGGTTTCACTCATTTCAAAGGTTCAGCACCTGAAGGTATTTTAAAAATTCAGCACATGAGGACGTTTTTTCGCAGCACATCCAAACAGCATTGTAGCCGTGATGAAAAGATGCTGCAGAGCATCCTCAGTGGATATAAATTCACGCTGCCAACCTACGGTACTCCGTTTTAAAGGACTGAGGATCTAGCCCAGCCTAAAAACGACCCAGATTTGAGGTTCACCGGGATTTGCAGCGCCTCAACAACAATTTGTGCATCTCTATTAGGGACCCGGCGTGATCGGCGCCAGCACTCCCAGGCAGCTCCAAATCTCTGCTGAGAGGTCGCAACACCGTCGAAAAGCAGACAGCGCTAATTGACAATTTTAAGCTGTAACATCACGCGCCATCGTCTTGCTTAAATTTATTTGAATATTCTGGTCTTGTTAGGTTTGTATTATATAATTTATCACAGCAGACAGGGAAGTGTCTCGGAGTATATTGTGTAGCTCTAATGATGTGATTTAACGATATTAAATCTTGTTAAAGCAGGAGCTGGTGTTAAAGCTTTGTGAAGGAGCTGGAGCTCCACATCCCTGCTCTGCCTTCCCTCTCCATCCCTGCCACGCAGTGTAGGGGGACCCTGAAAGGGACCTTGGCAGAGCTGAGCATTGCTGCACTCATTTCAGTAGACATTGCAATCTGTAGGATAAATCATTCTGAAGCTGGGAGATTTTTCCTGGATTCAGGTCCAGAACACACATAACCATCAATTGCCCCCTCCTCAAACTAATCAAAAACCCCAAACCCAGCCCAAATGCCCCCAAACTTTGTTTTCATAAGACAAAGGGAAGATCATGTGAAGATCCAGGTGCTCACTTTATTTAATGCCTCTCACATAAAACTCTTGACAGCAACAGGATTTAGCATCAGTTGTGCTCATGATGAGCACATTTAGACACGTTTTTCTTAAGATCCAGAGGAGATCTAGAAATTCATTTCATAGAAAGGAGCAGACTGTCATCAAAGGGAAATGACTCACACCTACGGCACACCCAGATTCATTGTCCCAGTGGAGGAGAAACATCTACAGAGTCTGCTGCCAATCTTCCAAGACCATCCTTTCACTCTTTAGAAGTATTGTGAATACAAGAAATAAAGCCTGGGAAGTTGGAGAGGAAGGCCTATTATTCTTGAGAGAGAAAGGAACAAGGAAAGAGAGACAGGGAAGCCAGGACTGAAAATGGGAATGAAATCTAAGAGGTAAAGAAAGGGAAAAACCTTCCATGAAGCACCAGGGCTTCAGGCATCAAAAGACAATACAAATAATGGACAGCTCCAAATTTAAAGTGATAAAAAACACCCACCAGACAGCAGATGGAACAACCTAAGATTTAGCTTTTGACTAAAACCTTCACTGGAGTCTCCTGGCTGCCAGAGAGGTGGGAGAAGGGAAGAACACCCTATGCCAAGGCAGGACCTGAGCTCCATGCTCCCATCATTGTGGCTCTCAATTTTGCACAAAGAAAGGACTTGAAGGCCTGGTGCAAATTGCCCCAGCTCATTCCCAGTTCTGCAGACTGTTTATTTATGCAATAGAAAATTTTAAGCACGTCTATCCCTTTGGAAGCAATTCAAGCTGTGATAGGAGCAGCCGCTGGACTTGGACAACACTCAGGTATTGACATTCATACCCCCAAAATTGCAGGGCATGAGTCTTGCTCCTGCTGTGCATTCTGGTAGGACTCCCTTTAGCCTATCCCTGCTTTCATCCTTTAGCCTGACATTTTTGTCTGGTCCAACAGTGAAACATCTCCAGCGTAGTCCCAAATCTGCAAGCAGGTTCCAGTTTTACACTGGAAGTACTGGCAGGGGACAGCATTGGCAAAATCAAGGGAAGAGAAGAGATCCTATTAAGCAGGGATAGTGTAACTGTCCTGACCGATGCCATTTGGGATAATTTGGTGAAGGATCTGCTGTTGCACAGGTATTCTTCCACACTGTTCGAATATACCCCTTCCTTTTGGAGCAGAGTGACTGAGGATGAGCATCTGCAGGTGAAAAGGAGATGCAGCAGGAAGATGGAGCACTCTGAAGTCAGGGTTATCCTCATTAGAAAAACAGAAGCAGCGAAAAGAAAAGGCTTGTGGTACACGGAGACACTGAGAATGGGTTTTTAAAATTGCTACAACAGCTGCAGCCTGAGAATCTGATCCTAAGTTTGGTGTTCAGGAGCCTGCTGGAGTCAAAAGGTGAGAGGAAATGGAATCGCTCCATCCTCCACCAAACACAGATCTGGTATCTCTGATCTGCAACCGTAATAATCTGCGTTGGGGGGTGATGTTCAGACTGCCTTGTGGTTTCCAGGCAGATGTGCTGCCCCATGAATTACCAACATACCTTCCTCAGCTCCCCAGCCAAGTAACTCCCCTTGGGTGCAACATGTCCTTAGCCCCTTACATCCCTTTTGCTACAGAGATGCACTGAAATCCAGGAATTTATGCTACAACTCAAGTGTGACCAGATCTGAAGCTTTTTTTTACATTGCTTTCCTTCGTCAAAGGCAAACCTGGAAATGATACATCTCTGGGTTTTATCACCAACATATCTGATTCAGTAATGAACTGAAGGCTAACCTTTATAAAGCGATAAGGGCAGCATATTTCACACTCGCCCCAGTGCCAAATAGCCTTCAGAGCTTTAAAAACTAATTATACGAATAGAGGCATGACTTTTCTTTTCCTTTCTCCCCTTGCCAAGTTCTGAGCTACTATAATATGCTCAATCAGGTCCCTTTGTCTGGCCAACCACACCAGAATATTAATGGAGAGATTCTGCTAGTAGCTTACCCTGCCTTTTGACATCTATTCGCAAAAGAGATAGTGGCAGGTTAAGACAACAGAATCAATCACTGTCAACACAGATATGCATGAGGATTTTTTTGCAAAGGCACTGCATTTGGGTTCTTCCTTTTAATTAAAAAAATGAGTTACAGGAAACCTGAGGAGGCGGAGGAAAAGAAAGCAGTGCACTGATGGCTCTTCCTGACACAATCCGAAAACTAGTGGCAAACTTTCAGGACCTATTTAATTCAGCAATGTTCATAAAGGGATGCTGCGGAGTAGTTCAAGCCCTGCTGTCAGCCCCAGTTTTATGTCTGGACAGAACATGCTCCCACGTTTCACCAAGCTTAAAGTTTCCTTTCCAGCAAAAGGATGCTTAGTCCTGTCCCTGTTAGCTGAGGAGCTGGGTTGGTGAACACAGGTGGGTTTCTACGTGTCAGTGTTTTCAATAGCTTGTATGGCTCAAGTGAGAGCGAAATGAGCTCTCCCAGGCTCTCTCATCACAGAGATGACCCTAACCAAGATATTAATTGGGCAAAGACCCATTTCCCTTTGGCTCTGCAGCAGCCTTCAGACAGTGATAGCTAAGGCAGAATTATTCCCAATTCTTCAGCAGTGCCAAGAGGGAGAGAAAGAAGCAACAGCAGCAGAGAAATCATGTTCCTCTGTATTAGGAGCAAGCCTGAAAAAAGTGTGCTTAAGTGGAAAGAAGATGACAAAAAATTGGACAAGCAATTAATTTTATTTTGAAGCTTTCAGGAGAGACCTATTCAACCATGCACAGATTCTTGAAGAAGTTTATAAGCCATGTCGCTTACCATCAATGGCTAAAACTGGCCCAGACCAATTATTATCATTTAAATTAATGCTACAGGAGCATTCAAACAGCACTCTGAGGAACTGGGGCTTAATACATGATGCTCTGTGCAACAGATAGTGAGAAAAGATCTTTGTTCTAACATCTAGGCTGAAAAAAAGGCAGAGTACAGGAGCTTTTCTCAGGGAATTCAATGTAGATGACCTAATAGGGCTTTCTATTCTAACATCTCTGATACAATTTAAAAAAAACAAACAAACAACAAAAAAAAAAACAAAAAAAAACTTCAATTAATGGATAGTAAAATGACAATGTTGGAATAAAATGCACATTAGGAGCAAAATACTGGCTCTGCTGTCATCAGATTGAGCTTGGCCATCAGATTTAGCCTGGCCAGAAATCTATGCTAGCAGGTTACACTCAGCCAGTAGTACCCAGTTCTGTATCCATGGGTGCTCTCATGTCCCATGCTGATGGCTCAGAAATCACAGAAGGAGCCAGGAGGGCATCCCAGCACCCTTCCATGGCAAGAAACAAAGGAGAAATCTGAAGGCAAAGATGGAAGTGGGGACCAGATCCACATATATATAAAACAAACAAACAAACAAACAAAACAAAACAAAACAAAAAAACACAAAGACCTCAAGGGCTTTGCAAATGATTCTGTGATTCTATGATTCCTCCAGTGTCACTGAATACTTTTTAAAACACTGGCGATGCTGATTGCCATACCTACTGCAGTACCCACAGCAGTACAAGCAAGCATTTCTGTGACTAGATGTATTTTGTACTTCTTGTCGTTCGTCTCTCTAGACTGCATCATCTTTATGTTATTGTGCTTGCAGTCAGTGAATAAGTAAAATGACAATCTGGGCAAATTAGACTTTAATTTTCAACAGCTTCACTTACTCCTACTGTTTTATAGCCAAATGCCAATCAAGGATGTGATGAATAGTGATGGGGATGTGTAGACAAGCTTTTTGACTCGCTGGAATGACAAAAAGGGCCCGTTTCTTCAGGATGAGCCAATGATTCAAGGACTAAGTGATTTACAGTGTGCAAGGAAATGCAATCTACCCGTGTACAGGCTTCAACTTGCCTAAAAAATAAGGCAGAAACAATCTTGTCTGGATACAGAAAGTTGCCTCTGCATGAATCCCCTCTGGAGGTACCACTGCTTTTCAAGACCTGTGAACTTTTGGCTGTTCTTAATAACTGCTGGGCTCAGGATGGAGGTGAAACACCACAGGGTCTCAGCTCAAACAGAGGGCAGCTGTGGTGACAACGCCAGCTCTGGGAATTCTTGCCCAGTGCAGTCAGTTGTCCTCACTATTAGGTCACAGACTGGTGCTCTCTGCATTGCATGGGTCATCAGGGTAGCACCATCAAGCACCACAAGGATCTGCCTGAATGAAAAACAACTCTTTCATCCGTTCTCCAATCCCAGCCACTTTCCTGACTTGTTTCACAAGCATGATTCTTCAAAGAGCTGCGCCTGAACAGGCAAGAATAGTCAAGATGTGCAGGAAAGCAGTAAGCTGATGCTGCCACTGAAGCCTCTTTGCTGACCTGTGGCCTCCCTCTCTTCTGTTCCTGATGCATCTGAGCAGAAGCTCCACTTTCTTCTTTCTGTTGAAGGATAAAGAGCTGCAGGATGGTTTAGCTATCAATCCATCATGAGACAGGCGCTGATAAACAGAGCCCAGACACGTCTCCAAACCAGCACATTTCCCTAACAGTTTCTTGTTACCATCAGCAGAACCAAATGCAGGCAATGCTCAGAAAGTTCTCAGTTCAGCAAAGCTGGTGTCCTCACATAAAGGCATGTGGACTTGAGTTTTGTTACTCCACTCAAGGAAAAAACACATCTCAAACTCTTCTCACACCTGGAGACACAACAGCTACGCAAACACTGTCATTACTTTGTTTCCAGCACATTTTACCATTGTTGCCTTTGTCTTTAAAACCCTTTTACAGCTTTGGCAATAAAATATTTTACCTTATAAAGTCTTCCTCCTCCTCTCTCTTGGGTCTCAGTTGCTTGGGCTGAGCCATGTTGCTCCAGTTGGGCAGAGATTTCAGGAGCCTGCTAATGTCGTCATCCTTAGCCCAGGAAGCGCTGATCACCAGCTTTTCATCCGACTGCACAATGCTCCTATGGGGAACCAGCAGCAATCATGTCAGTACAAAGCATAGAATCATAGAATATCCCGAGTTGGAAGGGACCCACAAGAATCATCGAGTCCAATTTCTGGCACCACCCAGGTCTACCCAAAAATTCAGACCGTATGACTGAGAGCACAGTCCAAACGCTTCTTAAACTCCAACAGGCCTGGTGCCATGACTATGTCCCTGGGGAGCCTGTTCCAGTGCGTGACAACCCTCTCGGTGAAGAACCTCTTCCTGATGTCCAGCGTGAACCTCCCCTGCCACAGCTTGACACCATTCCCTCAGGTCCTATCGCTGGTCACTAAAGAGAAGAGATCGGCGCCTTCTCCTCCGCTTCCCCTCGTGAGGAAGCTGTAGGCCGCCATGAGGCCTCCCCTCAGCCTCCTCTTTTCCAGGCTGAACAGGCCAAGTGACCTCAGCTGTTCCTTGTACATCTTCCCCTCTGGGCTCTTCACCATCTTTGTAGCCCTTCTCTGGTCACTCTCCAATAGTTTCATGTCCTTATACAGCAAACTGTACTCTTCACGTGATTACACACTTACTAATTAAAATCACTGTCACATACGAATGTGCAAACCACACAGTATAAGAGAATGGGTCCAAAGATGAATTCAGCAAATAGGTGGAGGGCATAGCAACACAAGTGGACATGATACCTCTTGAAGATAACTAGTGATAGGACCAGAGGGAACGGCCTCAAGTTGTGCCAGGGGAGGTTCAGGTTGGAAATGAGGAGACATTTCTTCTCAGAAAGAGCAGTCAGGCACTGGGATGGGTTGCCCAGGGAGGTGGTGGAGTCACCGTCCCTGGGGGTGTTCAAGGACAGGATGAACGTGGTGCTTGGGGACATGGTTTGGTGGTGACATTGGTGGTAGTGGGGTGGTTGGACCAGGTGATCTTGGAGGGCTTTTCCAACATTAATGATTCTAGGATTCTATGATACAAATTCCTCTCAAGCTCACAACTCTTGATACACTTTGATAGAGTCCCTCAGGGGGATAAATGGCCTTATTGTCTCCTCCCTTGAAATCATCCAACTTACCACCATTTACACAACCAGAGGATGTCATCCTGAGCTATGAGAGCAAGGAGGTAGTTTCTCTACAGTTCATTTGTTCTCTGCAATCTCAACCGAGCCCGCCAGCCACTGCTGATTGTGCTGTGCCTGCAATGTGGAAACCTGCCCAGGCAGACCTGGGTGGAAGCCACCAACTCACCGCACACCAGCTGGCCCTGCTTGGGGAGCAGGTCTGAAGGACGGAAAGGAAACAAAGGGTCCCAAATCTTCTCTCTGGTCATCCAAAACATCTGATAATAGTTTTCAGCTGAATCGTAAGTATGTGTGAAATCGAATCAAAGTTCACAGCGTATTCCAATTACGAAGATTTTCCCTGTTTAATACTTTTGGCAATGTAAGTAATCTGAAATCCTCACCGGCAATTGCAGGAGACAAAAGGGATGCTCTGCGTGGAGGAGTCAATTAGCTGCCTATTTTTTTGTGTTGGGATTGCTCATAAATAACTGTGAGCACACACAGCTTAGTGCTCTGCCATGCTTGCTATTTCACCAGCACACCGGTGAGCTGAGAGTTCTCTCCCTCTTTTTGGTTTTCAGTAAACTGCAAGGATCTGGAAAGTGTTTTTCACCCTCTTAGAGAAGCCAAGTGGGAGTTAGAGGTACTGGTGTTTCCTTCTACATCCTATCACCAGTTTCCTTCACTGGCAAGCCTCATGATGATCAACTGGACTGCTTGTCCAGCCCAAGAAGTAGATGTCCCCTGTCTGCATCACTCATAGCAAAAGCATGGTGGTGCCCTCTCCAAGAGGCAGCAGTGGGATTATTATTATTATTATTATTTTTTTTTTGCATTCCGTAATGGGAATATGGCAAACCCACTGAAAAAAACACTAACTTGACAAATGAAGCATCTGAAAAGACAAGGTCTCAGATGTTCTGTTCCTATAGAGAGGCTTAGCTGCAGACTGACAACACAATAAGCATCTCTACCATGCTCCAAGAGATCGATCTTCTTCTACTAAGCAAAAATACATAAAACACCCCGGACCTGTTTTTGCCCCTCAGACACCCACCACCCCTTGCTCACAACACTACAAGGCATCCAGAAGTAATGCATGTTTGCAGTGTCCTACAACGGCAGGGGCTGACAAGGTGCGAACACCGGTTAGATGTTTTTCTGTTGCTGTCCCCCAGACGAACTGGCTTCTCCAAAGAGGGCAGAAACTTTGTGGTTGGAAAAGATGTGGAGATTCAGTGCTGGATCTGTCAGCTGAGAGTCGCTGGGTGCTGCAGTATGGATGTGTCTGTGCTGGCTCAACCCATGTCAGCTCAGTCTGGACCTCGCAGGGGCATTTACCGGGCTGCACACTTTTAGACGGCACACATGATGGTCATGGGATGGTCATGGGGCACACAGATGGTCAGAGCTCACTGCCATTCAGGTAGTGATTTTGGGAAGGGTTGTACAATAAAGACCCTGAAGGTTTCTGAAGGGTTACATGGATTAACCAGTCTCGTTTTAAATTAACTGAAAGGCATGTTTTGTCAATAAATAGAAAGAAAAGTAACAACACACTGAGTATATGTGTTTGGAAAAGGAAGAGTGAAAATGGCATTGAGATAGGAGCCAACACTGATCTATTGTGAAACGGAGATGACTTCTTTTCCCACCAGCACCGAGCAACCTATCACTCCTTTCACCTGCCACCAAGAAAACAACCTCTGCTCAGTAAGCACACAGGACTTGTGAAAATGAATTTGTCACATACACTTACATACAAATTTTCCTTATCTTTAAATTTCATGTTCAATCTGCCACAGACAGAAAAGAATGAATTCTGTTTCCAGCCACAGAAGACCTCGGCATCAAAATATCAAATTGGCCTTCTGCTGCTCTTAGGAACTCAGTGTTTTTTCCGTTTATGAAAAAAGGGCTCTGCTCAACACCCTGGAAAAAAAAAAACACAACATTCCACCAGAATCTCTGACATCTGAGCTGGAAAAAAACTGAATTTGATGATATTTGGCCATTTCTCTGCCAAAGCAGGACAACTGTTCCACTGAATACATTAGCCAGTGCTTTGTCCTTTCCAGATTTAAATGACTGAAGTAATAGACTCCTTCCCTTGGGAGTCTATTTCACAGACGAACAAATCTAACTCTTGGACAAAAAAAAAATAAAAATCCTGACACTGTGCTCGTGTTTTACTTTACTCAGTTTCATCCCATTACTCCCCGTTATTTTCCCTTATAGCAGCCTCAGTACTCGGCCTCTGTACTCAATTATTTACAGCGGTATTGTAGCCCTTCAGTTGTCTATGCATGAAAGTCATCTTTGGGAGTCTTCTGGTGGAGAGAGAAAACAGAGCTACCTTTCTGTTTTATGATCCTTAGCATCTGCTGTCCTCAAAAACCCCATTGCTTTCTGGAGTGGGTGTCAGGGGAGGAGAGATGGACATCTGTTTGGCTGCTATAGCAAGTTCCAGTCTGAGCTGGGTGTCCTTGTTTTTCTAGGGTCAGTATTTTCCAAGAGCCTATCTCATATAATTTCTGCTTTTCCTACCTTTTGGTGATGTTTTACTCATGGGACCAAGAGTCACTGGAGGCCTTGGCAGAGTTCTGCATTGAAATCAAAAGGGTTCTTCTACTTTATAATGCTGGGACACCGCCACTTCCACATGGGTCCCTCTGAATTATTTCCCTATTCTTTCCCACAGTTGCAACGCCTCCTAATATTTATTGACAGGTTGGTTTTTCTCCAACCACCCCCTCATTAAGAAAGACGTTAAACAAGGTGGAACATAACCTGATCTCCGTTAGAAGCTCAGCTTTCACCATCAATTACAGACACCTTTTTCCCCACCTTTTCCTTCTAACGTCTCAGCCAGTTTTCTGCCTCCGTAACTTCCTATCAATGTCAACCTAATTTGGGTCCTCGAGTCAATTATCACAAGGTAGGATGACATGTTTTAGTACAGCTCAGAGTGCTTCCTTCCAAACACCCCCTTCTCCCAAAGTCCTACGCGATTACTCCTGCTGCCGTAATAGGGTTACTTGCTGCCACCAGTGCCATAATCAGCTAATTAATTCACAGCTCAACGGGCCAAGGCAGACGCCATCTGTTTGTACCCAGCTTTCGGGACTGAGGAGGGAATAGGTGAACGCTTGCACGGGTGATGGCACATGTGCAAGAGGCTTTGCCCCTCCACGGCTCAGTGGGTTTTATCCAGAAAACATCTGCTGGTGGGAATGGTCCCAGGTTGGCACCATTGACCCCTGAGCTGGGGGCTGAGTGATGGGGAACATCTCCAGACACAGCTGGGGATCAAGGCTTTTCATTAGGAAAACATCTGTGGGCCACAGGAGCTAATTGCACTCTGTTGCCTTGTGCCAGTGGTGTTTGGGAATGATTATTTCTCTTCCCAGGCCTGGGGGATTTTTCCACGCTGAGCTCTGCTCGCATTGCTAAGAGTTTAAAAGAAGAGTGCTCAGCATGTGCCAGGTACCTGACGACCTGAGGGAGACAGACCCCTGCCTGGAAAGCTTCTAGATCCAAAAAGACACTTACAAATCAAAAAGTTAACATAAGAAGTAGAAGATGCCAGTAAGAAGTATTAAACTGCATGGAAAGAGTGCATCTTTGGAACTTGAGAAATCCCGTTGTGACTGCAGACCCTGGATGAATTCATCTGCTCCTCATTTCCTTATCTATTAAAAAGGGACTCGGTTTTATTTTGGCTGGCTGGAAAGTGGAAACATTTTTTTTTTTTTTTCTTCCTATAATGTTTGGAGAGATTTATCCCGTTTCACCCCACATTGTTTCACAAACTTAGCTGAGACAGGGCAACCAGGAGGCTGGTCACCATAAGCTGTCTTCATAGGTGGTAGAAGCTGCTGCTCACCTGCAGACAGCTGAGCCATGTCTTAATGAAGATGAGTCACTCTTTGGAGGTGTCCATCTCATTTTACAGACTGGAGAGAGTCAGTTGAGGGACCTAATTCAGACTCTTCAAACAGGTTGAAGAAAGCATGAGAAAATACTTGTTCAGTGGAGATGGGATGAAGAAAGATTGATAAAAAGTAGGTGGACACACAGGACAGAGCCTAAGGTTGGACAACAAAATAAGGTGCAACTTCAGTGTGAACTAGAAATGGGATAAATTACTGCAGAAGGACAAAGAGATCTGTTTTAGACCTCAATACAGCAAAGCTTTTCTGAGAAGGGTGCTGGCAAGAGGCTAAAAAGAAAGACTAATATTAAGGGTACTTGACGTTTGAACTGGTCAGATTTCATCCTGTCCCTACAGCTCCTTGTGTGGCCTTTCAGTACCTCCCGAAACCTACTAAAAACGGTTTAACTACTGGCTTAATTCACGAGTAGAGCTGTTCTCCCAGAAATCTGTTGAAGAAGCAGCTAGATGTGGGATGGACAGACTTAGGATTACACTGCTAACACAGCAGGAGGTTTTGTGGCTCTATCTCCCATTTTTGTCTTCATTTTAATCCCCGATTTCCCACTCCCCATCACAAAGTCATCAGAAAGCATAAATCACATTTGTAAACAGTTTGTGTCAAACTTCTTACACACACGTGATTTGCTGAAGACATCTCACCTAGCTCAGACGAAATACACTTCCGAAATTTGTCATCGATGAAAAGCAAGAAAACATACAGTTGCTGCTTATATAAATGCCCAATCCATTCACATGCAGCTCCGCTAGTTTTTGTTTTCGCTAGAAAAATCAGAGCCAAGTGGAAATCAAACAAGGAAAATCTCAGCTCTGCACGCCTTAGCGCTGACGTCCTGACGGAGCTATCTGTGCTGTGAAGGACTCCGAGTGCAACCGCCCTGCTTTGAGGAGTCTGCATCTGAATACATTTAATCCATGCTTGTTCCTATTCCCCTTCAGGAAGCATGCACGTGGGGAAGGAACGAACGCCACGTGCAAATCTTGCATAAACCATCTCTCTGGCTTCCCAAATTCTCACTCCCTTGACATCTCAAGAGCAGACACGCACTCCTTGCTCCAACAGCTTCGCCTGATCGTATCAGTATTCAGCTCTAAGGAGTGTATCCTGATTTCAGGCAGCTGTAAACGGTCATTCCTCCACTAACTTTATTTATCAGCGTGAGGACACTTGAGATTTCTCCATCCAAAGGGAAGCCGCGCTCCGTGTCGAGCCGTACCGACGTCAGGTCCCTGCAGAGGGCATGCTGACCCCGCGCATCCAACCGCTCGCCCAGGAGAGCGGGGTGGCTGCTGTACTCCTCCGAATCATTTGAAATGTATATGGATTTCTATTTCAGTCAGTCATTTGCTAGCAGCAAAACTAGAACATTTCCTGTTTTTCCTCCTGCTGTAATCAGGATATTGCCAAATTAGGGCTGTCCTAATTACGCCTCAGCAGGTGCCAAAGCCAGGAATGGTATCAGGAAAGGAAGGAAGGAAGGACCTGTAAAGTCAAGCCAGAGAAATTACATCCATTGTCTGGCTGCAGTCAGTGAAGTTTCACATAAAACACGAGCCTTTTGGACAATGTCACACACACAGCTACGGATTTACACGAGCTCTCAGATGCCGTTTAGCCCACATATGTGCTCACTGCTATTGTTGGTGTTATTAATAATAATAATGAGGCCGTATGCAGCCGCTCGCCAGATGAAGCTCCTTCTGAATGAAATCAGGCAATAGGAAATAATTTCTTAATGCTTTTGGTCAGAAAACACAAGGGGCTTTTTTAGCTTCCCCTGCTATCGCCAGCCTCAATTAGCTATTAAAGGAGATTATGTATAGCAGCTATTATAGCCTGCATTGCCACGGCATCTTTAGTGTCTTTCAATGCAAGTATTTATCCCCGCAGTGCGGGGCATGTCGCTGGCCCCCCTCTCCAGGGAGGGCCATTTTACAGATGGGCAGCTGAGATGTACAGAGAATAAGTTGTTCAGCAATGGTTACCAAGGAAATCTACGATAAAGCAAGTGCCCAAAGGACTCAAAGCCCGTGTCCAGAGGCTGAGTTTAGCTTTCACACCATGGTTTGGGAAGCAGTCAGAGAGACATCTCCCCAGAATGCTGCTGAACAGCCCAGGACAGAGCATTTGATGGCCCCTCAAAAGACTTAGTTTACAGGAAGGTTTGGGGAAAGTGCCACAAAATCTGGTGTGCGTGTATTGAAATGGTATGCTGTGGTTATGAATTCCAACACTGTCACGAGATCTGAATACCGAAACCCCAATATAATTAATTAAAATATAATTGTGAATTTCCTGGGAGCAAAGAATGGAATGGACGAAATGGAAGGACCTAACTTGCTTTACAAGCAAGCAGTAGCTACATACAGGTAATTACGTTAAAGCTGATGCCTTATGCTCTCCATCTCCAACCTGAGGCCACCTTTTGCCCGATGAAGAGAAAAGCTGTGTGGTTTCTAAGCACCCTCCCACTCTCATCCACTTTTAAAAAGCCTAAACCATAGCATGGTGTGCAAAAAGTCCCTGAGAAACCAAGACTCTTCCTACAGCAATGATCACTACTTCAGGTTTCCCCCCCACCTATAAAAACCTATTCCTGAGTGTCCGAGCAGAGATGGTTTCCAAAAGCAACTCCTTCCTGCTCATGTCAAGCAGCAAAAGCATAAGGGCAGTGTCTCCAATCCTGCCCATACCTGTAGGCAAGGGTGCAGGTGTCCTTGTACTCCTGGAGCTTCACGCACACCATGTTGAGGAACTGATCTGAATAGGCGCTCAGGTCATGCATCAGGTTCATCAGGTCTTGGACAGTCTTCTCCACAATCACCGTGCTCTGGAAAAGAAAGGCAAGTACGAGCGTGAATAGAGGTTAAACGGATATCTTAATTTCAGCTGTCTTGTGTTTTGCTAATTAGTGTCACAGATGCAACTGTACAGCTGACTCTCCCTGATGCCGAGCAGATGCTGGAGCAGCCCGTGTCACCAAGTGATGTAAAACAGAACGGAAGAGGAAAAAGCAGAAAACCAAGGGAGAGGGATGGCTTAGGGCTTTGAATATCAGGTCTGGAAGAGATTGGCTTTTTGGGCCAGTGGCTTAGGACTGGTGCAGTTCTCTGGGTCTTTTGTTCACCAAGTGAAACATCAAAATTCAGACATGATTTTTAGAGGAACCAGGTACCTGCAGCTTTGCTGGGCTCTGCTTGGACTTGCCAACACTGAGCCTTTCAGCCTGACCAGTAATTCTGGACTCCCAGATCGCAGACCATCCAAACAACTAGGGGTTATGCCCATGGCTCACATTTGTACGAACTGCACATGCTGGGGCCAAGCTTGCTGCCGAGGGTTAAGTAGCACCTTGCAATCTTTTTGTTATGACAAGCGGTGTTATTACAATCACGGAAAAAACAGGGCAAAGCTGCAAACTGAAAATGCTGCTCCCCAGCCTACGGATGAGCCAGTTTTGACAGCCCAGAGGAGAAGGAGGTACTGTGCATCTGATAACATCCTGGATTTATAGCACCCCACATGAATTTGGGGATTTCTGAGGCACCCCAAGGTGACTTGCCAGCTGTATTTGATTTTGTTTCTCTAAACAATCAAGAAGGAAGGTTATCAAAGTCCCAGAATGACACCAATTGTATTAATATTAGGCTCAGCAGAATGGAGGGCTGTTCCTGAGCTACGCACAAAGGCAAAGAAGGAGACTGAAGCATCTGGGAGCCGTGCTTCGTTTGAGAAACTCTGGACTCCAGTTATACCAGGGGTACTCCAGGGAATTCCAGAGCGCTGCATCAAGGATGATTTTAGTTTTTTTCTCTGTATTAATCAGGGTGTGAAGAGGAGTTAGTGACTCAGTTGTCTGCAGAGCAAAATCTCATCAAAACCAAAATCATAGTCTCTGCAATATCCCCACAAGCCCAACTTCCTTCTCTGTATTGATTTCCAGATTAAAGTGCGGCAGCATCGCCCTGATCCATAATCCTGCTCCTCCAGAGTTACCCGTGAGTGACAGGAATTGATTCTGCTCTGCTACCTGTCCCTGATTTGGTAAAAAAAAATCTGCAAACCTCATCCCCAGTCAGAGCACGGATTATTCCTTAGCATGTGGGCAGCAGGGGGGGGGGTTAAATGAAGGTTTAGTCACCAACCGTGCCATGCCTGAGACATCCTTGGCTCACCACTGCACTTGGAGGAGGAAACTCCTCTTCGGTCACCCTCATATTGCATTAACTTGCTCCTAAGCAAACTATTGACCTTTCATATCATAGCTAGCAACGATTTGGGATTGTTCTGTCCAAGCAAAAATGTATTTTGGCACAGCCACCTCTCAGATGTTTGTGTTTATGCTGCTTCTCCTGTTACTACACGTAGCTGTATTTTAATAAAAAATCAATCCCACCCTCGACTTGATGCCCATGGGTCAAAGCCAACCAACCCTAAAGGATTTGCAACCTGCTGTCATCATGAGCAAATGAACAGGACAAGAACCCAGTACAACAGAGACCTGGACATACTGGTAAGGTCCAATGCAGGGCTACCAAGACGCTGAAGGGCCTGGAGCACCTCTGCCACGGAGAAGGGCTGAGAGAGCTGGAGCTGTAGTGGAGGAGGCTCTGAAGGATCTTATCAATGTCCATAAATACTTGAAGGGAGATCCATAGGGCAGACGGACCCAGAGATGCCTCCATCCCCACTGGTTGGCCGCCAGCATGCCAGGACACCAAGCTGACCCCAGTGAGGGCAAAAGAAGCCTTTTAAGAATTCACCGAAATTTCACTAAAATGAGACATTGATCTGGCTGCTTTCCCTTGAGAGAAAACCCTAAACCACGTATGTTGGGCTGGGAAGTGAGGTGTGGAAATTACCTGGTAATTTGGGGAAATTAGATCAATCAGATCCACTAGCCTCAAGGTAGAACATAATTACACCTTCAGTGCAAGGGGGTTCTGCAAAAGGGGCCTCACTTTGCACCATAATGGCTTAAAATGTGCTCCCACGGCCATGTTTGTCTCCCAGCAGAGGACAAGGTGGCTCTCCAACCTGCTTACAAAAGCCACAAGAAATCTCCGATTGCACACGTGGGAAATACAGAATCTGCCTTGCAGCTTCAGTCCAAATCCAACCGTCTCCTTCCGATCCTGACCCTTTACCGTGTGGCAGTTATGTAGGGAAGTTACACAGGGAAGAAGAAAACCCCAAAGCTCCTAACTCGCGTAGCAACCTGCAAACCAAAAGCAATGATTTGCCTCTATGTGTGGATAATCATTTCATTTTCTACTGGTACTGGGAGACGGGAAGGCTTTTCAGAGACCCATGCCATTACCTGACCTCTGTTAGGTTGCAAGGGGAAGGATCTGTCCTTCTTTGTGTCCTCCCATTGCAGTGAACTTTGTGCCTTGGACACGCAACCACATGAAGAGGAATCAAAGCTGCTCTCAATCTGCCCCATTTCCATTTCATCTCATAACTCAATATTCCAGAAAACAACTTAAAATCCCAAAGACCGTACGTTAAAAGGGAGGCTACTGCTGGTTTGTACAACGTTTCTCCCACTTACTTTCTCCTCTCTACAACAACATTAAAATCAGAGCTAAGCTCCTGTCAATATCTTGATTTTAGAATAAGGTCTTTTGATTTAATGAGAGTACTAAGCTACTTGCATGACTTTAAAAAAAAAAAAAAAAGACAATTACCATATGAAAGAAGGCTGTACCAGATACGTAAAGGCTATTTTTTCTCTAACATTTTAACCTTTTCCAAAGCAATCCTGACACATCTGCATGTGTCCCTGGGGATGCTCCGTATTAGGATGCATTAGGCCACGTTAATACAGCTGGACTCGTTAGCTGGGCCAGCGCAGGATCTTCTAAAACTCGGCGCGAGGAAATGAAAGGCAGCGCATGTATTATCAGAGAGTTACAATCCAGTTGCCGCTAACCCATCTGGATTCATTAACAGCAAATGGATATGATCAAAGCATAATTTTATGGCAAGACACTTCAATGAACCCTTTTAAAAAAACCCACACTAACAAGGCAACGCATCCACCGAACAATATTCATCTCGCACCTGAAAACACGGCGTGGTGCTGAATCCTAACATCACGCCGAGGCTATGATTCATTACTCCTACAGCACATCGGGGTGAAGGTTTCAAAGGGGTCTTCTTACAGCTACTAAAAATAAAAAGAAATTCCTTCTGACGACCTCCTGTCCATTAGCTACTGTCAATGTAATATGATAAAACAGCATAGCGCCGGTCGTTATTAACACTGTGGGTTTTATCTTTAATGTATTTTGCAAACATTTATCACTGCTCCTTGATACAGCCCTTATTCTCAGTTGTGCTGAAGCTTCAGATAACGCAAAGGAGCTCCAGGGCACGTATAATTTACACTCTGACCGTACTGCTTTCCCCAGCCCCAAATGATGGAGAAGAATAAGCAGCCCCAGAGGTATCATCCCTGCGTTTGACAGATGGGGCATAAAAAAATACAAGAAAAAACAACAACAACAGGTTGTGGGATTTCCTTTTCTGTCCTCACAGCCCCCTTCTCTTGAAAATCGGCTTCATTCCCCAGGCCAATGTTCCTCACTGCTGAAACTCTTCCTCACCTTTGACTTGTGCAACCCCACCTAAGCTTTAAAAATGAATTCCTCTACAGGAAGAGGGCACCCACGACGCAGCTGGGGTCTCCAAGGGTCCCTGTGGTGGCTGCAGAGGCGCATGGCACAACAAAGCAGGGACTAGTGAGTCCCCAGCACACATAAAAAGTTCAAAGCAACTGGCCAAGCCTACACAGAAATTAAATTTCCAATTTATCATTTTGTTTTCTCTGACTTGTTGGCAAGGAGCGCTCGATTAGAGGAACAATCTCCACCCAGATTATTATTATTTTTTTTTTCTGCATAAATTGCATCTTCTCGCCTGCACGTTCACTTGCAAACTCTTCAACTTCTTGGGGGAAGAAAGGTGAAGATGGGAATCTCCCCGGGCAGGGACGTCTTCAGCATGTGATGGGCTCTTGAAAAGGCAGCAGATGGAGGAAGAGACCTTGGCACTGTAAAGGTTGTTGGTGATGAGTATATTATTGCCCATCACTTAAATCTCCTTGAGATGTCTTGGCAGAGGAAAGCACCAGATGAGTGCAAGATGTGGCTGCCTGAAAGGAAAAAAATAAAGAGAGCCTAATCTAATTTTTAAGCTGGAGTATAGCTGACACCCCACAATTTAAAAAGTGCTATACGGAGCACAGCTGTAATTAAAGGCAGAACAGGAGAGACAAAAGCTTTGCAAACCTCTTCAACCTCAGCACTGACCCCAGCTCTGGGTTTGGGACCACTTCCAAAGCACACTGGTGGCTAAATCTCACACTGATGCCTTGACAGGTGACTTTTATTTGTGTATTTTCTTGCTCTTTTTTTTTTTTTTTTAATTACAGCTTCTCAGCTGCCCCCAGAATCATTCATTTTATTTTTCCAGAACATTATTATTCATCCTTCTTTGCTGGTACTGAGAACGTGTGCTCAGCAGGGGGCTCCAATGACCCACGCTGGGGCACTATACATAGGGAAGAGCTGCAAATATATAAATCAACACGTCGGGGGGCGAAGCCTGCGCTTGTCCCAGCATCATCCATATGGATCTGTTCTGCTTGAGGCAACCTCACCTGTCTCGGGCACCGTATGCCGTGCAATCAGCCATGAGGGTCACAAACTTGCCTGCGGGTCGTGGAGGCTCTGGTTCTTCCTATGGCCCCAGGAGGTGGGGAGCAGAGCAGGGGCTGCACTTAGAAACGGGGTGGTTGGGACTGAAGTCTCCTTGGGGTGAGAAGGAGACACCCTGGGGTGTTTTCTTTCCTGCCTGGAAGGCTGGTGTTGCTTCCTTGTCAGACCTATGGGCATTTGGCTGGTTGTTTGCCCAGCGGTGAGAACAAGAAATGAACTCGTGGAGGTGCTGGACATTTTGGGATGGAGGTGATGGAGCTGCTAGGCAGTGGTGAAAGCTGGCTCCACCAAAGCGTGGTTGGCTCTCTGCTGGCATCTCGCCGTGGGGTTCCCTCGGTGCCATCACCGCCGTGAGGTGTGCGCCGGAGAGAGCCACACGCAGGGCAATTCCCCCTCTTTAACCAAGGCCATGAAGAAACAGCATCCAGCAAGGATGTATTTCAGCTTCTTTTCTCATAACTTTGCTCCTCCTCGTTTCCCAAGGCAAGCACTGGCAGCAGAGCAGGCTCAGGTGAAGAGCTGCCACCAATCCCACCTGGGATTTCTTGATTTCTTCCATTGACTTTCTGCTCGGTGGCTGCGTCTGATCTGCTGCCAGGCTGGAATGGGGCTGCCTGCAATTCCCTTGGCACAGGGAACCTCCCAGGCTTGAGGCTGTGTCCGGTGCCTCCAGTCCTGGCACTGGGCACCGCTGGCAAGAGCCGGGCTCCATCATCTCTGCTCCTCCTTGCCAGGATTTCTAGGCATTGCTAAGATCCCTGCGAGCCTCCTCTCCAGGCCGAGCAGCCCCAGCTCTCATAGCAGAGGGACCTCAGGCCCTGCAGCATCCCATTGGCCCTCCGCTGGGCTCCTTCCAGTACATCCCTGTCTCTTTCATACTGGGAGGCCCAGTATCACACCAACATAATGCCACCAGGTGCAACAAAGTGTCTCCAGCACGTAATGGAGGTCGTGGAGAGAGAGCTAAGCTCGACGGGCTCTTACATTTTGGCTTGGTATACAGGATTCTGCATCAAGACGCACACTTCCCCAAATATCTGAAATCCAGGGACTAGGATTTAGGCTTAATTTTATGACTTCTATTACCATCATTATTGTATTGTGTTGTATTTTTAATTTTATTTTTTATTTCATTATTTCATTTCATTTTATTATTTTATTTCCTTTTATTTCATTTCATTTTATTTATTTTGATTTTATTGTGCCGTGCCCCCACCTGCGGGGCCGCCTCCCGCGGGCTGTGACCCGTGATGCTCGGCAGCATCAGGCTGCCAGATGCAATTTGGTTCCTCTGCCGTCAATTAATAACGCTTTGTCACCCTGCGGGCGGGCGAAAGGGAGCTCTGTGGCGACCCCCCAGCAGGGGCTTCACTGTACTGGTGTGGACAGGGATGGGGATGAGCCCCAGGAACCAGGCAAGACACAGAAATACCTGGAGGAGCTCTCAGGAGCTGGGAAATATCAAGTGCTGCTAGCACTCTGAACAGTGATAGGAGATGGAGATAAAACCACAAATGTATTCATTGCCTTTGCCCAAATTCTGGCAGTTTAACAAATATCCCACAAGGCCGATGCCACGACTGGTGATCACCTTGCCAGGGGATGCTGCGTGTCGTTGGGGCAGACTTGGAGATGGAAATCATTGGAAACTGAAAAGGAGGAGCTGGGGACCCAGTTTCCCCTGAGTACAGCCATAAGATGCCTGCTTAAACCTGATATCTGAAAAATAACCAAGACAATCTGAAAATTGTCTTGGCTATTTGGAAATTTGGGACAATCTGGCTGGGGAAACTGCCCCAGCTCTGCTCCTGCTGCATGGCACCAACCCACACCCCCATGTCCATGGAGCTACCCTCACTAAAACAGGAAAAAAACAACGCCAAACCCTGAACCAACCTATTTTTTTTAGCTAAAAGAGGGAAGATGATAGTCTAAATTGCCCGTTTTACTGATTAGTGGTTATTTCACACTGTGTGATAAGGGGGCTTTGCAATTTGTTTTCTTCTGCGGTACACGCAGGGTTTACAAAGGGCTGGGGTTTTTAGTATGTATCAATTCAAATACACGTTTAAATGCAAAACTCTTTTTACGGTCTCCAAATCTGATAGCCTGCTTTTCTCATCCAACATTTTTATTTTTTTTTCAGCAAAATCCATTATTCCAGTATCAGTTCTGCAGAATCCTGCCCGTTACTATGGTTATACCACATCCTTCTGCGACTTTGCTTCCCAAATGCTCCTCACTCGGAAGGATATTTTTTTTTACACTACATCTCTGCCTGTTTCTCTGCAGGTGATATTTTTCATTTTACGGGCTTTATTCGGAGAAGTCCTGAGTGCCTCCGTAGCACAGATGCTAACAGGAGCCTGTAATACTCCGTGTTTCCCTCTTAGCATTAAAAGTGGTGCAGCAGCAGCCACGTGAGTGCACAAACAAGGTCTTGGGTATCTCTTATTTACCTGGAACTGTGTGATGCAGAAAACATTTGCTCTAGTGAACTAGAATATTGATGAAGAGCAAAATGTACATTTAAAAAAAAAAACACCAAAAAAACAGAAAACATGTACCGTAAAATCTGCTTATTACTGTGCTACCTTTGCCCATGCAGAAGAATTGTTTTCTTCCTCTAAACACTATATTCATTATTTAGGATTTCACAGAGCACGGGATTTAAACACACGAGTCCCTATTCTACACCGAGTTAAAATGAGCTGCAGCCAGCCCTCCTGAAGCCCGGTAAATACCCAATGAATCACAGCTATTTAAAGCACCGAAAGAGGAGTTTGCCAGGAGTATTTTCAAACTATGCTCTGCAACAATTTAAAAAAAAAGGGTACGTGATAATCATAGAATCTGTAACTTCAACAAAAGCCCCCTGTCTTTTCTTTTTCACGTGTAATTTCTGCAGTACGTGAGGCCAAAGCTGGAGAAAGCTGAGGAGGAGCCACTGGGACTGTAGGAATTTCTGGATGAGATTTTTTCTCTTTGTCCAAATTTGAGGCAGAGTTTTGCTCCAGATCACACTTCAGAACAAGGAGAAGCTGTGTTCGAAAGATTTCCCCAATTCTGGATTAAACCAAGTCCCTTCTTAGAGCAACACAGCTTGGGATCAGCCAACATTGGCTTTTTCGCATCCTGTAGGACGAAGACTTCCCATCCGGGCTGCAGTTCAGTTCTTCCCAATCCTTAGTGACCACTGCTCATTGACGTTCACACAACAACAGCTCTTTTGTCCCCCCACAAAACGATTTTGCTGCCACCGAGACAGAAAGATGTGACCAGATAACTCCCTAGGAAAAGTTTTTTATCACTTCTGTTGAGACCTTTGCACAAAAAGAGGAGAAAACCCCTTTTTTCACCTCCCAAATGCCTACGACGTTAGGATATTTTTCAAGCTCCTTATTTATTTTATCTAAGTCTTTTAAGCCAGCATAAGAAGCCGTGACAAGATCCAGCAGATAGCAGCTGAAGTGCGCTCCACGGTTTTTAACAGCGCAGGTAATTAAGCACTCGAACAGCTTGCAATTGCCTCTGCTGGATTCTCCACCTCTGCAAGGCTCTAAATCAAGCACAGGTGCTTTTCCACAAGGTAAGCTACTTCCAAAGAGGAGTTATGGACTTGACGCAGAAATTACGGGGTGAACTTCTAGGGCTGGTTACACCAGAGATCGGATGCATTTATTCTGATTTTGAGCTCAAATAAATCCCATAGGAAAAGATACCCAAGGTATGCTTACAAATAAACAAGCCCCTCTATTAAAATCTCCAAAATTCCCCGTAAAACAGAAAATCTTGGCATGACAACTCTTAGCCAATGCCCAGGAGGTGGGCAGCATGGCAGTGAAGATGGAGCAGCTCCATCTTCAATGCTCCAAGAAGGGTTTTCTTCCATTTAGTCCCATCGCACACCTGTGTGTGGCACAGGAGACAAGCAGAGAAGGAAAAACGAGATTGCACACGGGAGTTCTGTGACAGTCTGATCTTCCAGCCTGTAGATTACCCTCCCATCAGAGCCCCTGGCACTCAAGACGTTGAAATCTGCACGGAATGATGCAGCAGTGACTGCATAATAAGGAATACTGCTGCCTTGGCAGGGAGATGGACTGGATAACTTAATAGGTCTTTTGTATCTCTCACTTCTCTGATCCTGCTGAGTTCTGTAGCTATTATTAAAGACATTTTTTAAGGTATTTTAATTTACTTCTCTAAATGGATTTCCATTCATTCACTCCCACCAAGTGAATGTTGTCAGGGACATTAGCGGCTTGATAAAATAGCTGTAGCTTCATGCTGGTTTTAATGTGTTACACACACAAGAAAAGTCATTAGCTCTTACCCTTTAATATACCCTCTTTACTGCTGCATAACTGTTTATCACTCAAAAGTGCCAGGCGCAGACCATGCTCTCCCTTTATTAATCAATATACATTTGTGCAAGGCTGCAATGAAAAGGGATAACATTCAGCTATTTCGAGCAGAGATTGTACGGCAGGAGCTCAAAAGCCGGTCCCTGACATTTTCAGCCCCATCCCTGAATATTCCCAGAAGTGGCTCTTAGGATTTTACAGAACTCTCCCAATTACAGGTAATCTCATGGCAAGGTGGCGATGTATTTCCTATATACTGAGTGGCAGGTTTCCTTCTCCTTTGTGATGGCCACTCTAGAACATCATTAGCAGCCTGCAACAAGATACAAATTGAACACGGACCGGGAAATTAATGATGCTCAGAAGCAGGGCATCAATTTTGGAAGCAGAAACCTCATTTTTAAATAAATGTTTTCACATGGTTAGTCCAGTTCAGAGAAAAAGAGCCATCTGTATTATTTTTATGAATACTCCTTGTGCTCTGAGGTCTCGTTCTTTCAGTCTTGGAGCCTGAAGATTAGAAGTGCTCTGATCTGTGAAAACTTTCTGGCTGGAGAGGAGGGGTGTGTGCATGCCCCATGTAAAGGAGAGATGTCCCTGCACAGTGACCACAGCAAGGACAGCTGGCTTGATGCAGAACCAGCGATCAGAAAGAAGGGGAATGGCATAGCAGGGCTGAGCCCCAAAAAGAAGATGCTGTGCCCCCGGATTTATGCTGTGCGCATGGACACCGATGCGAAAACTCACCTGTACAGAGCACAGCTATGATTTAAATTCAATGGGAAACTGATGAAAATGCAAAGTGTGGGGGATGGCTAGAAATAAAATGGCCAAAAAAATACATGTAGCAGCTCTAAGTGCTAGCCCAGGGGGAGCTTCTGGGACCCGACTGAGGCCTTTTCACTGACCTTACAAGACCATCTGCCAAACTTCAGAGAAAGCGTCAAAAAGACTCATTTGTAGGGTCAAATGACATCATGGAGTGACAAGACTGATGTCATCATTGGATTTCTAGAAGGTTAACACCCAATATTGGGTGGATCCCGAAAGACACAGGTGTGTCAAACCTCACCTCACTGAATTTCATGTTTCTGTCTACAGTCACTTACTCTTCATTATCCAGCTACAATTAATTAGATTAGGAACGTTGTATTTCTGAATGTGTTCCCACTTTTTTTCTGATATATTCCTATGGGGAACTTGGGAGAAAGCAGAAGCCCTACAGGAGGGTGCAGCTAGCTACAATGGATTAAATTCCTAGCGAGACATCCAGAAGTATATTAAAATTGACAGTTAAAATTATTGCATTGTTTTCTGCGGTTTGACTTTGTAAGGCAGCACAGATGAAAAAAAGCAGTTAAACCACAGGGATTGTACATGCTTCCTTTTCGCAAGGCGGCTGTAAAAAGCAGTAGACCGACCCAGCTTGTTTAAGCATTCTCAGCGTGTAAGAAACTCCCTTTTCTCCCCTAAACAACGGTTTGGCATGAAACTGTAGATGACTGTCTTGTAAATGATGGAATTAGAGATTAAAGAAGAGAAATCTCAAATATTTCAAAACGCTCCCAAAGGCCACCTACCAGCAGTGAGCTTGAGATGGATTTCTGCAATTTGGTGGCTCTATCTTTTGCTAAAACCCCTACTCTATATGTTTAAGTGAGAATTTGTCACCACGTGTACCGTAGCTCCGTGCTCGCAGGGCTGGACATCGCCTGTGACAGCCAGGATTGAGGGACCACGTCAACTGCCACCGGCTCTTGGCGAGCTGCCCCCGAGTCGGAGCTCTTGGATTCTGCAGGGCTGAGATCAAACTTCATTTGAAAGGGGAAAAAAAAAACCATTCTAAGGGGAATTTACACCCCAGTGCAATCAAAGACTGCCACAGATGACTGGAGGATGATAATTTGGTTTCACAGCAAATTTGGATGTTTCTAATTTCATTTCTCCCCATAGCATGGGCAAAATCATGACCTTTTTCACTTTTCCACTAGAACTAAGCAGCGCTGAAACATTTATAGACAAAACTGATCTCTGCCTTTCTCGGTGGTTAGGAAACCAATAGGAAGGAGTAAAATGTTTCTCCTATTCCATTCAGCAGAAGGAGTCAAACTTCAATGTCTTAGTGTTCAAGGCTCTAACCACTAGGCTCCCCAGGACAAGAGAGATGCTGGACTCTGTTTCCTTTCCCTTGGAAGGATTTCAACCAAATACATTGCTAGTAGACATAAATCAATACATATACATATACAGAAACAATACAAGTCTGCTAGAAAACATCTTCTAAACACCTCCAGACACAACCTCAGCAGGGCTGATGTCTTCTCAGAAGAAGCTTCTCCCGCTCCTCGTTCCAGGTATGAACTAGTAAGTAAAAAGCAGAGCTACAAATAAAGTAGTTGCAATGTATTTGGGGTAAAAATACACACAAACATAGATACACACACAAAAGAAGAATCAAAATACCCTTAGTTTTGTGAAACCATAGTTGTGAAACCTCAGCATTCTTGCATAGCTTCCTAAGATGGAAACTACAGAAGGATCAGTTGTCTCCTCTCCTGCAAGAGGAAGCAGGGGCATTAAACGTTCATTTATTTCCTTTGTTTAAGTTGCTGTATTTAGTCCTGGGGTTCGGTTTGACCATTTTAGGGTCACAGGGTGCCCTGGCACAGCATCTCAGTCCAAAGGAAGCTGCAGCTTTAAGCCCTCTGCCCAAAAAGCCCGGAGAGGAGAAAACCAGTGCAGTGCACTTGACGGCATCACTTGTGATTTATTCAATAAATTAAGCCTTGAGTTCTACACATCAAAGACTAAGGAGATCACAGTTCTGTCCCTGGACGTCTCCAAAGGATTATTTTGAAATTTCTCATGCATGGAGATTGTGAGCTCCAAGTAGCCAACAGTTTGCATTAATGCTGCATTCATCAGAAGTGAGCAATCACTTAAAAACCCGAGAGATTCCCCTTGGACAAACTCTTCTGCTCAGGAGATGGAAGAAAAGACACCAACAGTCTTTGAATTGTGCACAGAGAGGCAGCAATTGCAATGAGACTTGGGTGCAGGATTTAACCTACTGACACAGTTTCATCCTGCAAGAACACAGCTACTTGCCTTGTCTTTCCTCAGACCCCATGTGGTGATGGGTCCATGCGTGGGCGCATTTCTGAAGCGGGATGCTTCCAAGCATCAGTGTAAGGCTGGAAACCCAGACAGCCAAATACACCTACCATTTTTTTTTTTTTTTTTTCTGGAAAACAGCAAGGAATTTGGGAAATGCCATCACTTTGCCAAGCACTTTCCTTTTCTGACTGACCACCTTCAGTGGGAACAGTTGGCTGCACTGGGTTAAGACAGCATGAAGAAATGGGAGTGCTCGGATGTTTGCAAGGAATATCACAAGGATGGGGCAGAGCTACCCCCACGACAGCAAATTTCACTGTCCTGTTCAAGTGGAGAGCGATGGAAAAGGAAAACCTTTGGTAGAGCTCCCCTCAACACCTTCCAACAGAAAACAAGGTCTGGCTGGGGGCCAAGCTCTGCAGCAAGTATTGGTGTTAGGTTTAGGTTGTCTGCCAGGTGCTGTAAAGTCAAATGTGATGGGGTGAGAAACGCTCCCGTAGCTAAACCCCAAATTACACAGGTCAGGGGAACTCTTATTTCACTGACCTTTGTCCTCTTTCCCTTTCCACAACCACAAAACCCAGAGCAACAAGACCTCAGCTATGCTGTTAGGGTATTTTATCACGCTCTGCCCAGAGACCTGTAATTAATCCAAAATCCCAGACTCAAAGAAACAAAAAAATAAACGTGTTCAGTTGTAGTTCACAGTTTTCCACACTATGTGATGAATATTTCTACTCCCTGCAAGGAACAAAATGAATTAAATGAACTACCCAGCAGTTTGGTAGCTCTCTGCTCATAACTCAGGATTTCCATCACGGCAAAGAAACATCGAGCGTGGTGCAACCGCAACACCCTGCTTCCAAAACGCAGCAAGAGGGCAGTGAAAAAGTTGTCGCCTTTTCCCCCAAAATCCCATTCTTGGAGGAAATAATAAATAATAATAATAAAAAAAAAACCATCCAATTGGGAAACGAAAGACCCAGTGGGTCAGCTCATTATGAGAGATGTCTAATAACAGCCGAGATGCCATTGTTCAATTCCCAGCCGGCGCGGGCAAAGCAGTAATGAGCAGTCCTGCTCAGCAAATGGTCTGGATGATACTATAGATCTTCCCTTCCCATCTCCAACTTGTGCATCATTTCCTGACAGCCCCATCTCCCCTCCGAGCAGATGGCTCCCTACAGTACGTCTTTAAGAGACCTCCCAGGCAGTTATGGATGGCAGAGAATGAGCATTTTGTTTCATTGCTTGCTCATACGTTATTTTCCCCGTGCTAATGACAGTCAAGTTATTGTCCTGTGAATAAATCCATTTAGGCCTCGCGATGTTGGCTGCAAGTGAGAAGGCGAGGGAGCAGAGGAAGCCAAACTTGGCACCAGCAGAGCACAGATACAGTCATCCACAAAACATTCATCTATTAACCAAACAGCGGCATTTCCAAACCCAGCGGGGTCACAGCGGAGCCCTGCTGGGAAACAGAAATTAGCTCCGAACGGAGATAATTTGTCTCTCCAATGTTGTCATATTTGCAAAGATCTCTCTGGCAGTGCCGTGCTGCTGCGAGGAGCGATATCCCTGACAAGCGAAGCGGAGGAGACGCGAGCTTTATCGGGAAGCCAGGTGGCACTCGAGATCGCTCGTGCCGTCCTTCTGCCTCTGGGGGAGGCGTTTGGATTGCACAGAGAGCGGAGGGGAAATTTTTCTGCGGCATCAACACCTTGCAGCAATTCAAGGCAGAATATCTGCCTCGCTTCCACGTCGAAGGAGCAAAATGAAGCAACTCAGTTAGTGCTCGTTTCTTTTTTTTTTGTTGTTCCGTTCCTATGTAGGAGAAATTTTTTTTCTCATGAAAGCCGTGGCCTGGCCTGATGGGGAACATGGCACTGGGTGCTAGAGCATTGGAAGGGTTTTGGAAGTGGGATGGGAGAGGAGGAGGCTGGTGGAAACCCGTGGGACTCAGGGGATAGGAGCTGGGAGTTTGTATGGGGCAGGAGGCACTCAGATACGTGGGGAGTGCCACCAGGCAAAAATAGAATTTGTGGAGGGAGAAGAGTCTTCTTGTTATCAAATGCTTAAAAGGGGAGATGCATTACTGCAACACGGAGTTATTCTGCATTTACACGTACTCCATCCTAGAAACACCAAGCAGGCTAATGAAAATGGTTTGATAATGTCTCCGAATGGAATTCCCTTCACTCGATTTTACAGGTGAGAAAATAGAGGCCCAGAAATGTTAAATGGTCTGCAGACCCCCTCGGAGGCAGTGAGAAAGCAGTAATAATGATCGCAGAGCCTGTGCTCAGAAGAAAATACAACATCCCCCATTCCTTTCTTGACAGCACACTCAGTGGATCCCACCAGGCACCAGCAGCTCCTTCTCAACACACGGAGGCCCTGGAAGGCTGATGTGGTGAGGCAGTGTCACCAAAACCCAAGGGCTTCCCAACCAAAATGAACAACAGAACAAAGTCCTCTGAGAAATGCAGCTTCTATAGAAACCTTCTTCTATTGCAAGACTTGTGCTCCTACAAATCTCCAGCGTAGCCTTCCTGGGCTGCAGAGATGTTCTCCTCATTGCCTTTCTGCAGCAAAGGGTACCGATGCTAGGCCACACAGCCTTATTGACCTCGATCAGAGGGTGTCACAGCTAGCCTATATGTCCTTTCTCACTCATCTCCGTTCCCAAGCTGTGAGCAGGTTGTGCAAAGTGCTGGCTCAGTGCAGACAGCCAAGTCTACGAAGTGCTGCTCAGCCACACCTGGGAGCAAAGGCACAGCACATCCCTCACCTGATGTAAGATTAATCTCTTCCTTCTCCTGTAAGTCACCACACTCACCGACAAACTCGAGGAAATCAAAGTTGAAGAGCTCACAGCAGTATAGAGCAGTTCAGCCATCAGTAAAATAAAGCATTCCTTACCACCATCTGAAAGTCCTCCTGGTTTCTTCTTGCTGGACCATGTTTTTTGACGAAGAAGCTGGAAGTAGCCTGGAACAAGCCTGAGCCCTTTGAAAAACAGCTCAACTTTCTGCTAAATAAATCTAGGCTTACACAGGGGTCTCTGAAAAAGGTTTTGTTGCTTCGCTCCTTAAGAAAAAAATTGCTAAAATTAAGATCTAGATTAAGAGGCGAAGTTTTGGATCAAGACCTAGCCAAGAGACAGCGATGGTGAGGAAAAACGGCCCAACTGCCATTGAGAATGGCCCATGTGCAATGGAAGAAGATTGTGTCAAGCCTCTGTACCAAATCTTGTGCTGTTTGACACAATTACTCATGAGCTGCCAAGAGGCTGAGCCCCTCTGAGCAATCCCTCTGCAGGTGACTCCAGGTTACCTACACCACTTGCAGACCCAAGGGAAAAGCTCAAAACTCAGGCGGACCGAGTTCAGTAGCCTTTTGGGCTAGAAATCAGAGGAATGGCAAAGCACTAAAGCAACACTACATTGAAGACAGACTTACTAAGTTTATGAGAAGTGGTTGTACAACGTTGTGTGGCTGATGCATGGGACTTCCTGACCCACGAGGTCCCTCCCAAGCTGTGCTTCTAAAACATAGCCATCAGACCTACTGCCCAACTTGCTGGACGCTAATTACCGTCGATTCAAAACTGAAACAAGCAGATCGTTTTCATTTGATGTGTAATGAGAGCTTAGGATTCACTTCCACGAGAGCACACAATCAGATTTGGCGACAGGAGGTATCAGCGAGGCCCACGTGTCGGCAGCTTTCACAACACGGCTGACTGTTTACACATCTATCAAGGCAATCCAGAGCTGTCAGACTTAATGTGATTTGGAAAGGATATTGCATGCAGCACTTAGGGATTGAGCTGAACTATCACAGGCCGTGATGAAGCCTAATGAATAGGAGAGATTCTCAGATTTTCCCCAGTCTTTATTTTTTTTTCTTAGTAGAATCAATAGTACTTCTTGCTGACCATTCCAAGATGGCAAGGAAGACTGGGTAAATCTCCTTATCATTGCTCTTATGTTTCCCAAATCTCTACCTCTGGAAAACAGTGAAAGCTCAGACAACATCATGAGGGGTACCAAGTCCCCAGATCGTTACAGCACCATGTTTGCCACACAAATACAACCTGCTGTCCAAGCAATGGGGACAGAAGCCAAAAATCACCTCTTCGAAGTTCAGAGGCTGAAGAGGAGTGAGCAGGACACAAATTTGACCACCCCCAGGATGGGATATATGGCAGCCCTGGTCTTCTGAGGAGCTGTGTTGTGCTCCCAGCAGTGCCACAGGGGACCGTGGACCTTCTCAAGACCTTCAGGAGCTCTGAGAGTGGAGGTTGTCCACTAAAATCAGACAGCTGATCAATCTCCTCCTCTCCACCAACCAGCACCATCTAGGGGTACCTCACCTACCTGTGAATCTGCCCAGAAACCTTAATGGAGTTCAGGTAAACTAGTATCTAGCTATGTCTGCTTGGCAATATCATGTGAAAACCAGAGATTTTTAGCAACTTCTTCACAAGCTGCTCTGCTGTCCTCACCTTTCTGGCACCAGCCATCAAAGGAGCAGAGGGCTGCGGCAGGAGCTTGTTCAGCCATATAGTTTTAATTTACTACACGTTTACTAGGGCTCTCAGAAGGTCCTGGCCCTATCTACACTGGACGTGTAGGTTGGCCGTAGTGCTTAGGGACATGGTTTAGTGGTGACATTGGTGGTAGGGGGATGGTTGGACCAGATGGTCTTGGAGGGCTCTTCCAACCCTAATGATTGTAGGATTCTATGACGCCGTGTCCTCCTTGGAACCCAGAGGTTGTCCTACCCCCAGCGAGACCCCCTGGCTGTTCCTCTGATGTGTTATTTGAACTCCGCAGCACAGGAACGTTCTCTCTTGACAGATGCAAACAGAACCCACAGCTTTTTTTTTTTTTTTTTAAGTTTGTTTCTAATAAAATCAGAAGAACCGAAAACAAAGCATTACCTCATTACCTCATCTCGCACAAACCCGGCATTAACGGTTCCATAAAATGTTTTCCAACAGCTGCGCAGAAATTTCATCTACATGTTAATAAATACATTAAATAATAATCACTCAGAATGACATGATTCTGAAAGCCCCGCTCTGCAATTCTGCGGTTACCCAAAATGTAGCCACATTAACTACAATGCATTCAATCTTCTTTTTCTGACATGTTTGACTTAAATGTGAAGGATGTATAGGCGACATAGAAATCTCATTATCCCTCCGTTAAATGAATACAGATACAAGCTCTCACAAATATAATACTTACAGGCATGCTTTGGGCAAACGTTTGCTTGGCATGTACAGATCTTCAATTATTTGAGTCTTAAGCTGTCCCAGCAGACATCAATTTCGTCCTGAAGCTCTGCATCTTCCCTAGCTCTCCCTTTCCACAGTCCAGCATCAAGCCCCAACCACCACCAGTACGTGCTGCTGATGGATTTTTGAATTTGTTATTTAATGACCCGTCAAAGTAGACATCACTTACAGGATTAGAAAGTTTACTTTTGCTTAAAATCTCTTTTTTTTTTGGGAGGTGGAACCTTCAACATGCAAGTTTTACAGTCATCCATGGGATATCCTTACCATAGGGAAGACTCAGATGGATGACCATGACCTGGGCTGCAATCCACCCCTTGCACAAATACACAATCCCTTCCACTCTTTTCTCTAACCCCAAACCCCAATCTTTAAACCTGTTTATTGCCATTAAACAAAGCTGCTCACAAATGCTGGAAACAGGACAAACCCTGATATTTGTCTTCACAGACCTCCTTCACTAAGGAAAATCCCAGAACAAACTCTGAATAAAGAACACGAGGGTTTTGCCCTGTGTTGTGACCCCGCGTATCTTGCACGGAACCAATTTGTAAAAGTCAACCAAGAAAAATGGTGCTGATCCATTTACAGCAAAGGACACAAAAGGTCTCAAAAGGGTCAGAGAAAAGCATGCTTTTATTGACCAATTTCCACCAGGCCTGGCTAAATATTCCCACCATCCATGTAATAATTTAGTGTGCCAAGGATATCTACATTAGAAAACGGCAGAAAAGGTATCTGAGCATTTTTCTGCGATAAACTGAACCCTAAACATATTTTAAAATGTTCTTGCATTTTGTTCCTACAGCAGCTCTCCAAAATGGGTTCAAAAAGCAATTACAGTATTCAAGTTTCTCTGCTCTTTCTATTTTCATTTTCCTGTCATAAGAGCGTAGTACACAAAAATAAACCAGGAAGAACGCTGGAGGCTTCACGTGATCATAAATTGATAGAAAAGCTAAGAGAGAGCAGATACGGACAGCCATCTGATTGAAGAGAATGGATCACAAATTGGAGAAATACTTTAAACTGTGGCATGACTGCTACTTTTACCATAATAAAGGTGCTTAAAATGGACTACTCCAATGCTTTATTAGGTAATTAAATGAAAAATAATGTGAGGGCATGAACTAATGCTCATAATAAATGATCTTCATGTTTAATTATTGCAAGGGTATGGCTCCAGCAAACAGTTGTGGGCTGAACCATTGTCTGACATGGTCATCAAGGTGGGAGAAGAGGCAGGGAGAAAGTGTTGGACAGCTAAAGGTATGTTATGGAGCAGATGTTCCCACTGAAAGCCAAGCAGCAGAAGGCTGTCAGCTCCCAAATACCATCCTTCTCTACTCCTGCCTGTCTCAGGAAATGTCCCTGTGTTCCTCCCTATCACCTCTTCACCTAGGGGTGGGAATATCCAAAAGCAAAGAGGTAAGGAAGGGTGGTTCCATAAAGTTTGGCCACAACGTTTTTATTCCCACGTTAGACTTCCTCTACAATGACCGGTTCCATGGGGCCATCGGAATATCAACAAGAAGAAAATCAGCTCCTTTTTCCCAGCAACTCAAAGTCAGCGTCTTGCATCAAATGAGAAAAAAAGCACGAAAAGCCCTCAAACCCAAACAACCTCCTTCCCCCCCAAAAAAATAACAGACGAGTGGATTTTGACCCGAGCCTGTATGACAAACAAAGCTGTCAAGCTGCTCTGTAAATACCTGCTCCTTGCCTCTGCTGATATGAACTTTTTGACTAGCTGTTTCCTGAGTTTCCTTCCGTTTCTCCAGAGTTCAGCATAAAAAGAGAAGGTTATCTCGCAGCGTGGACCCAGAGCTGAGTTTTAGTAGCCTCTTAAGAGATGAATGAACAAAATAAATCAATGATTTCTGGACTTTTATGATTTCCAATGCATGGAAAAGCCCCCACCGGCCAACCAAGCCATCCTCATCTTAAAATCATAGGAGGGTTTGGGTTGGAAGGGACCTCAGAGCCCATCTAATTCCATCCCGTGCCATGGGCATGGATACCTCTAAGAGCAAAGCAAAAGAATAAGTGCATAGGGAGTAAATGCAGAAGGAAATCCCAAAGTCTGCCAAGAAGCATGTTTTTCAGCACCACAGTAAGCTCATGGGGAGATGCTCCCCTGTCATTATTTCATTACATCAATTTCAACACTTGCTCATCTAGTGGAAGAAAAACATTTAAAATAATTTTCCTCATCAAAGGGAAAACAACCTCTCTCGTTACATAAATATGGATTGGTGCAAAATGACACGGGGTGAAAACGCGCTTTAAAAGAAAAAAGCCAAGCTGATACCCACACAGAAATGCCGGAAGAGGGAGTTTGGGGTTTTATATATTATAAAATATATAGATATGTGTACTTATGTGTATAGGCACAGAGCCTGCCAGAATTCAAGCAGCATTTGGACAACGCTCTCAGACGTGGTTTAATGATAGTGGTGCTGTGTGGAGCCAGGAGTTGGACTCAGTGATCCTTGGGGGTCCTTTCCAACTCAGGATATTCTATGATTCTATGATTCCATGCGTATTTCAAACCATTTTTTGAGGGCTGTGTGCTGCTGCACATCTGGCATAATTGTGTGAGCCGTGCCCAAAGCTTTTCCTTTCTGATTTAAGTATAAAGGAGTAACAGCACTAACTTAGAGAGCTGCAGATTATCAAGGAATTTGTGCTTTCTTGGCTCCATTAGGGCAATTTCCTACTTTTTTTCCTTTTTAATGCTGATGAAAACATGTCAGGCTGGGACCAACATTCAGAAAAACAGAATTGAAGGTGCTGATAAATGCCTTCCACTCTTTAAGGCTGGATTGTTTAATGTTTGAGAGCTCTTATTCCCATTATATCAAAAATTGAGTTTATTTGTGAAGCTCACATCTTTCCAGACACCCAAATGGATCCGCTTGAGCATATCAGCTCCCATGTTAAACTCTTTGCATTAGCTCGCTGTCAAATCAACATTTTGATTCGAAAAGTGTTTTGCTCCTGTTCCAAACTTTAGCTGGCTCTTCTTCGTATCTCCAGTGCTGTGGCTGCGGTGAATTATTAACGTAAAAAATTAGCAGGAGGACTTATTCCCCCTCACTTGATACCTGACTTGATGGAAAGCAGTGTTTCTGGCTGCTGCTCAGCCCAGCTGTGAAATGCAATGCTGAATGCAATTAAGAGATGCTCAGGCCGCATTACCGCTTTGAGGCTATGATACAGAAACTTCCGTATGCATTTACGGACACGCAGGCAATTCATTTCAATTAAATGAGATTTTGTTGGCTTGACAAACCATGCAAGTGTTGCCAAATTACTTTTAAGAACGTAAAAGACTAAGTAAGCCCCGATACCCTCCAGCTACTTGTTGGTTTCCACTCAACAGTGGGTAGATCCTGCTTGCGTTGAGTCCATTTTTCATGGATATTACTCCCTCATCTACCAGCACGTTCGTGCTTCCAGAGCATCAGATGCTTAATCTTAACCTCTTCTCGCTTTTTCTTTCTGTTTTTTTTTTTTTTTGGGGGGGGGGGTTGTTCTTTTTTTTGGATAGTTGGGAAAACTGCTTCTGCTTTGTGGCATGGCGCTTGCTGTGAGCCCCATTCTACTTCCAATGGTTATGGAGATGATTCATAAGAAGATGGAGATGATTCATAAAAATCTTCCTAACAGACCAGAAGCATTTGGTACTGCTCTGAGCAGGGACACTTCGGAAATGTAACATGCTCCACTGATTTTAAGAGACAATAATTAGGAAGCCATGGGCACACTCACAGCTCTGCTGGTCACTGAATGTCTCTGGGTTAATAAAACATACCTTCCTCCTCACACGTCTTCCCCTCTAGACTCTTTCCCATCTTCATAGACCTCCTTTGGGCACTCTCTAACCGTTTTATGTCCTTCTTATATTGTGGCACCCAAAACTGCACACAGTGCTCAAAGTGAGGCTTCACCAGCACAATCTTAGGGCTCTTTCAGGCACCCTTCCAACACCAATGCTCCTGTTAGGTTATAAATCTTCCTACCTGCAAAAGTAAGAAAATTCAACCACTCAGCTCCCCCTACTGTAAGAAATATTATTTTTGTTTGCTTTGCCACTTTTCCTTGAGCTCTGGCTGAGTGCTACAGCCAAAGTTTGGATGATGTTCTGGCTGCTCCTATGCAAACTGCTGCTGGTTGTGATTATTTCACACTTTGCCTTTACAAGCCAGAAAACAAGCACATCTTTTACACAGATTCATTGGGAAGAACTAAGAATCAACTCAAAATCCCCAAATCCCAAGCAATATTGAAAGGAATGAACGCGAATATAAAAACATAATTTCTAACCCAACAGAAATCCAAGGTGCAAAATAAACGGTGAGTGTTGGCTGCTCCCTTTAACCTGGGAATGAGAAAAAGGGTAGAAAAACCTTATCTAAGGTTTTTAGATAAAGAAGGGCCAAAGAAATATCTTTCAGATACCGCTTTGTTTTGATTAGATGTATGGTTAGATCACCTCTGCTAATCTGGGTGTGGGGCCTTCATAACATTTCTTATGTCCCTACAAGTGTGTGGTTGCAGCCGTTACACCATGGCACCGTTTTATTACACCACCCATGGGGACCCATCACCATGCCCTGATGGTCTGCAGACTGTGCTCCATTGTACCAGCAGTGATGAGAGTGGCAGAGATGAAGTGTCCCTAGATAGAGTTCTTCAAGTACTCCAGGAAGACCCCAGGACACGAATAGTTTTCAGGTCAGTGATTTGACTAGCATATGGGTGTGAGCACTAACACACTAGCTCGTGTGTGTTTTTGCAGCTAAACCTCCAGGCAAACAGGTCACCTTCACTACTTTGACGTTTCTAACTACAAGAAAGGTGATTAATCATATTTTCTAATTTGTGGTCACCTCCAAAATGTGCTGGATGACTGTCCGGGCACTGCAAGCTAAGTCTTCTTTTTGACAAAAGGTTTGTTTTTCCCAATTGCCTTTCAGCTGGAAGAAATACAGACAAATGTTGTCAGTCATCATTCATTCCGGAGAAACTACTGCAGTGATTTGGGGACAAATGGAGTAGAAAGCAGGTACATCTGTGCAATAAAGCAGGGAAAACTGAAGTGACATTTTTAGTTGAGGGTGAGCAGGTTTCCCCTGTCGTGGGTGGAAATACCACAGTGGCTGGACACAGGATGAGGAGCTGCTGCAGAAATTGGGAATTGCATTGTTTCCACCAAAGTGCAATGGAAAACAACATAGCAGGAATTAAATATGAAATGACATGTTAATACCAAAAAGGGGTGTTCAACCTGTCACCAACCTGCCCTTAAAACTTTCTGATGTAACTTTTCAAGGAGAAAATAGACAGTTAAGCAGAGAAATCTCAGTGCCTTTTTGCTAGAAGCCTTTTTCAACAAGCAGAGCTCCTTTGGTGGCCTGAAATGTTTGGCTTGCTTCATTTTCAAGCCTGTTATTGAGGCTGACGCTATTCATGCAAACGGGAGTCGGATGCAGCTGAATGACCGTATCTTTTCTTGTCCTTTAATGTTGAAAGTGACTGACTTCGGACATTATTTAGAGTTAATGGGATAGATCTCATCTCACTTGTGCTGGAAGAAATACAGTGTAACTCCATTGACTTCAAGGTCAGCTGAGATCAGAATCTGGGATACCATCTTCACAAAGTCAATGCTCCTCAATTTTCTCTCATCTTTACCTTTTCCAGCAGCTGTAATCAGCACCTAATTAATTAAAATAGAACACAGCCCGTGGCGGGGCTCTCCCATAGAGTTATACCATTTTACTCTATTTTCACTCCATGTATCAGTTTACCTTGGAGAGACACAAAGTCCCCAAATGCTTTAATTAGAAGAGCCAGGCCTACTGGTTGAAATTCCCCAGCGAGCCCTGGATCGGGCCCACAATGACCACGACAGGGGCTGCAGAAGGTGGAACCACCCAGCAGCTTTATGGAGCAACCCAGTGGGTAATGCAAGGGAAGAGCTTTTACCCTCTGTAGGGCGAAGTTCATGCAGGTAAAAATCACAACACAAAAGCAGATCATTTGCAGAAAAAAAATAAAATAAAAAAAAATACCATTCTGCTTTGTGTCTGTGTGTGTGTGCAAACCTATCATTATTTTTTTTTTTTGGAAAAGAAAGGGTTTATTTTTTGGAAAAGAAAGGGTTTATTTACAGATTAGTGCTTGGAGGGGAAGCTTTTAATTTACTGTCTCCCCTCAGTGCTTTCAGATGTAAGTTAGATTGCTATTAACCTTTAAACTGCTAGCAAAGTTTATATGCTCTCTCAAGAACCTATCCCTCTGCCAGCAGAAGGAAGGAGGGGAAACCCACTGTGCAAGAAGGAATGCTCTGATCACAGCATCTGTGCATCTGTTTTTCGTTTTGTAGCTCTCCTGTTGACAAGTCCCTTCCTTCAGAATCACAGCTACTTCTCCGCAGTCCTCCCACTGAATGGGGCTTGTCAGGGAGGGGTGGCCCCTGAAGAAAAAAAAATAGCTTTCTACCTTTCCTTTTAACAATAGATTAATCTTTCTTTTGTTCTCTATGAGAACTAGGTGTCATATTTCAAAATGCACTTTTAAAACAGGTATAATTAAAGCTCTGCAAAAGGAAGGAGGCAGAGAAATTAGCAGCAAAAGTAGTAATAAAGGCATTTTAGAGCCTGCATGAGCTGGAAGGTACTTCATCCCTCCCCCTCACAGCACGGCTACAATTACACACCACGGTAGAAAAAAAAAAAAAAGTAATTATAAAAATGAACTTTTCTTCAAAAAACGAGCATGTTGTAAAAGGATTACTCCTTTGAACATCCAAGCACTTCAAAAGGAGGATGAATTAGTGCTGACAACTCAATAAAGTAGCCATCAATTATTTAAAATGCGATGGCTCTTCTCATACAGCACTTCTGATTAGGAAAACATTTAAAAAATTAGAAATTAGAGTTATTCTTCCTAAATGAAATGGGCTCAGGCTTCAAATGCAAGGGAGAAGAAAAAAAAAAAAAAAAAAAAAAAAGTGACTTTCAATGAGCCCAGCAAGAATGCAGGAAAGTTTATTTTCTTAAACTTGTCTATAAAGTATATTGTGTGGATTGGGATTCATAAAGCTAGTCAGGCAAAGGGAATAGGAAAAAATAAGCATTGTTGTGATGAAGAGACACAACCCTGAACTGGTAAGTGCAGGGACAGTCAAATTAGCAGCCAAGTTTTGAAAAGCAAGCAATTAAACTTTGCTGGAAAAGACAGTTAAGAGAATCTCAGTGGGCTGTTGGCCACAGAGAGATACACATCTCCTCTAAGTGCAGTTCTTCAGACTTTGCCTTTGTAGGTACTCACAAGTGGATGCTAAGAGCCTTCTGGACACTGCAGATATGGTCATCCATCACAGAAACAACCCTCGTGAAGTCAAAACACTGATTTAAAATTGAAGAAACACCTAGGAAAAAAAGGTAGCTGGAGGGAAAGAAGGGAAGCTGCGTGAAGAGGAGCTTTTGTGACTGCAGTATCTAAGCTTTCACACATTTTGGAAGCACTCATGGGTCAAATGAGAGCAGCTTTGCCTCTGCATTCCTGGGACATGCCCTCCTGCCATGGGCACTATACGCTTAATGAGGTTACAAATGAGAAATGTGCAGCTTAAGGTTTAAACAAACAGGAGGGCGGCCAAGCCAAATGGCTTCTCCTCTGGACATAAAGATAACAGGGGCTGTTTCTGACACCAGCTATGTGGGCTCAGCCATGTGAGGCTAAATGAGGATTTATGTGCGCAATACTACTGGTGAAGGAGCCTGTCTGGGCTGTTTTGCTAATTAAAATAATCAATCAAGGCCTGTGACCGTAGCTGGAGAAGGTACATTTGTTTTAGTCCCAACTTATGGAAAAATTGACTGCAAGAAGAAAACAAATAAAAAATAAAATAAAACATAGTTAAATGGTAGTGGTTTTATCAGTCCAGCAATGACTTGGTGAACTGCCACTGAAAAACAGCCACATTGTCCAGGGTGAGGATGAACACAGTAAATGCTACAGCAACAAAGTTCCCTTCAAAGGGTTAATCCTGCAAGATGAGGATGCTTCTCTGTGTACCACTGGGAGCAGCAGGAGCTGATGTGCTCAGCATCTCGGAGGCATTCCCAGTACCATACTGGCACGTCCCATAGACTTGAATTACTGCACATTCCCATTGACTTCTGGCCAGACAGAAATAGCTGCCTGCATGAAGAGTGCAGGATTTTAAACTAAAATCCTATCAAAAGGAACCAGAAAGAGGGAAGCAAACAATGCACATAGTTTCTCCCATTACCCTAAAAAAATATGTTAATTCAGGAGCAAAAGAAATGGGAAACCCTTCCAGATCAATAGAAACTACATCTATGGAGACAGGATTAATCCAGAAGCTGTACAGGGAACTGCAATGACACAGACAGGACCTGCTAGTGAGATGTCCATCTTTGAGGCCAAGAAGATAGTGATAGCTTTTTTTAACTCTCTTTTACATTTCTGCCATCTCCAGTGTGAGAGAATTGGAGTACGTTTCTCTTTCCACTTTGGCTAGAGTCCTGCTTATCAGACTAATGACCAGAAAAAACAGAGAGACACAGAAAATTCAGAGGCAAAGACAACCTCTCCTTGCTCTCATTCCAGCTCCCAGGGTAACCTTGAGGGCTTAATGCCCCTTCTGCTCCCTGCAAGCAGCTGATCCCCACAGCTTCGTGTTGGCCATGCAGCAATCCATCTCTCCCTTTGCTGCCTGCTGCTTCCCAAATAGACCAAAAACTGAGGATGCCTTTGATAACCAGTAAAGTCAAATATGTCTCAAAAAAAGCAGCTCTTGGAAGATCAGATTGACAGAGTGTTAATGTGGTTCCATCCCTGTCAGCAGATTTGTCAGAAACCATTACTTCTCTCCTGCTTGTCCACCAAAAAGTCCTGCTGCAGAAAGATCAAAAGAGACAGCAGCTGATCCACACCTTCCAACCTGCCCTGAAAACACAAGGTTTGACCCCATTCCAGCTGAGTTTCTTGCCACCAGCAGCTCAGGAGGTTGTGCTTTTCCAACCTGATGCTGCCAGTTCCCAAGGATATTCAGAGCAACGGTCATCATTTTTCTCAAACCCAGAGCTTATGGTTGGAAATGCAGCTTTCCTGGCCCAGGCATCTTCTAAAATAACCCAGCAGACATAACCCCAAGCGAGTGGAGCTAATGACATGAATTCACCATGAAGTATTGGACCCTAGGAACGAGGTTAGTTGATGTAGTACAAACACAAAGATTTAGTGAGAAAGTCATGCTAGAAAGGCAGTCTTTGAATAGCAAGTTTTACCAATTAAATTCTTGAAAAAACATTTAAGATTTACTGATGAAAAGCACAATGTAATTGCTCAGGGATACAAGACTGGGTGATGATCTCTTTCTATTAACTGGTCTATTTTTCCCATGACATCTTTTGATTAGACTCATAACCCCTCCATAGACACTTTCATCTCTAGTACTGTCAAGATCACTGTAGCTAGATTGACCCTAGTAGCACAAAACAGGGAGGTATACTTTAATAACACCGGAATAATTTAAATCAGAGATCAGATATACCAAGATACAACCACAGGCAGAAGCGGACATAATATGGATGCTGGATTACTGGATCTGCCTCACACTTAATATAGCTCTGACACACAGAGCCATAGATTATCACAAGTTGGAAGGGACCCACAAGGATCAGCAAGTCCAACTCCTGGTTCCACACAGGACCACCCAAAAACCAAACGGTGTGTCTGAGAGCATTGTCCAAACACTTCTTGAACTCCATCAGGCTTGGTGCCATGACCACGTCCCTGGGCAGTCTGTCCCAGTGCCCGACCACCTCTGGGTGCAGAACCTTTCCCTAACCCCCAGCCTGACCCTCCCCTGTCCCAGCTCCCTGCCGTTCCCTTGGGTCCTGTTGCTGTCCCCAGAGAGCAGAGCTCAGCGCCTGCCCCTCCGCTCCCCTCGTGAGGGAGCTGCAGGCCGCCATGAGGCCTCCCCTTGTCCAGCTCTGCTCTGGGCTGAACACACCAAGAGACCTCAGCCGCTCCTCATCACACATCTTCCCCTCTAGGGCCTTCCCCATCTGCATATCCCTCCTTTGGACACTCTCTAATAGTTTTATGTCCTTCTTACATTGTGGCACCCAAAACCACACACAGCACTCGAGGTGAGGCCGCATGAGCATGGAGCAGAGCAGGACAATCCCTCCCCTCACCCAGCTGGCCATGCCAGGCCTGAGGCACCCCAGGGTGCGGTTGCCCTCCTGTACTCATGTTCACTCATATCCAACTTGCTCTTACCCGGAACCACCAGATCCCTTTCTGTGGGGCTGCTCCCCAGCCTTTCGTCCCCCACTCTTTACATATATACAGGTCTACACTGTCCCAGATGCAGAATCTGGCACGTCCTCTTGTTAAACTTCATATTGTTGGCGATTTCCCAGTCCTATAGTTTGCCAAGATCTCTCTGCAAGGTTTCTGTTACTTCAACAGCTCCTCCTAATTTAGTTTAGTCTGTAAACTTAGTACACATTTGAGTCCTGCATCCAGATCATTTATGAAAACATTAAAGAGAAGTGGGACTACAATGGAGTCCTGCAGAACCCCAGTAGTGACTGGCTGCAAACCTGATGTAACCCCACTTACTACAACCCTTTGAGCCCGACCCATTTACCAATTGTTCCCTTACTGCATTATGTATTTGTCTACAATATGTTTTACATACATGCAAGAGCTGAACTGTATGTAGTAGGCTTCGCATTTCCACAAAACAAAAATACCGTGTGATTTAAGTGAAGATTCTTGGTCTGCTTTGTATATCATACACATGACATAAGGGACAGAAGTCAAAAAATGTGGCTCAGGAGACTCAGGTTAGACCTAGGTAGAATCTTTCCAGCAGGAGAGTAGTGCAGAACCATTTCCCATAGAATCTCCATCTTTGGAAGTTTTCAAGACTTACTGAGAGTCGTGCTTCCTGGGCAAGCTGATCTGCATGGTCCTGCTTGAACAGAGGGGTTGGACCAGATGACCTCTAGGCATCCCATCCAACCAAAACCATTCTGTGGTTCCGAGAAAAAGCCTTGACTGATCTGACCTGGTGTTGGCCAGAGTTTAGTTTTGGGCTGGAGGTTCAGACAGATGAGATCAACCTCCAGAGGTCACTTTTCAACCAACACTTCTATAATCCTGTGATACTGGATATGAACATATTCAAAAAAATGGTTATTAAATATCTGAAAATACTGGTAACGATATCTATCATATGATAGATACTTGGTGAGGTGAACAGAACAAGTAGGTGGTTTCAGGTAGCACCATGATCAAACACATTTTGCACCCAACTCTCACTGCTTGCAATCATTACCTGGGCTTTTACATTTCTCTGCGATGCAAATTTCTAAAAGAGCATGTTCCAGGTACATCAGCTGTGATTTTACTTGCTCTCAAAAAGTTTGCTTCAATGGGGAGGCGATTCTCACATGTTCTAAATAAAAATCACGCGGCCAAGAGCAGCCTGGTGTTGTCTCAGGTCATGAGAGACATGGAATATTAACCTGGATTTACAAAGAGGGGTTATATGGATTCTGGCCAAATGCAATGCAGCGTTGCACCTACCAGTGGAAGAGACACCCAGGGACTGTAGGGATTAGTAACAGGCCACAGAGACCTCACATGTGCAACTGCTTCCTTTGGGTCCAACCTGAGTCATATCTTTAGCATGGTTTGTGCAAACTGACTTTGCTTTTCCACTCCTGGAGAGGAAGCAAACAATTCTGCCTGCAAGGAATTTTGCTTCAATAGGAGTATGTGCAACTTAAAGCCATCTCCTACCTAGGCTTTACTGAATGTGCATGTTAAACTTGATTTTTAAAATAAATTGAAGCACTGCCATAATGGTTTGCCTAAAGCTAGCAATTGCTTTTATGTAACTTAGAGCTCCATGATCAGCCTCAGTGGAGAACTTACACATCTGCAGATGACTTACATGGGAGCCTTGTAAAAGCTTCCACAAAAGGCAGTAACTACTCTAAATGTTTCCCCTAGAGGAAGAATTATCTAAAGAAATATTTAAAGGAACAGGGAGATTCAGACTCCCATGGAGAGATAATTTTGTCTCTCATTTTCAAATGAAAAAGAAGATTCAGGACTCCAGGGTTCAGCTGGAAATCCTGCCACTGACTCGGTCAGTCTTAACCTCTTGACATTTCAGCTGTGTAAGCAAAACAAACACACGACGCAAGAGATGAAAACACCTGCAAAGCACATCATACTGGTTTAGACATCGTGTCACCCTAAAATAGTTGAAACGCAATGACCAGAACCACAGGTGATGCCTCTAAAGCTAGACTTGTCCTTGAATGGGAAAAATCCAATTGATCAGTCAAGCCTGGTCCTTAATGGATTTTGATCGCTGGAAGCCAGCCTGAAAAGACAACTAATTTGTTTACACTAATAAATAATAACATCTACTTGCTATCAAAGCATGCACCCATCACTACTGGTGAGCCATTTAAATGCCACTCACTGTGACCATTCTTCTTTTTAATACCCAGTAATTTGACGGGAAGAAAACATGCCAAAGCCACCAGCGACATCTCCTTGGAAAGTCACAGGCGAACGACTTTGTGCTCAGGGTAAGCGGTGCGGGTGTTGGGGTAATTAGCTCCAGCAAGTCATTATCCTGAAAACAGCTGCACGCTCTGACTTCTGAAGGAGTTTTTTATTTTATTTTTTGCTGGGTTTTCAGTCGCTGGAGCACTGCCAGAAAGCTATCGTGCCTGTCATCTGCGCAATTCTGCGCTAAAAAACAACGGTCGCACTGATGCTTTGAGGGAAAATCCTGCTCTGCTGGTTCAGAGTTTTATGATGGAAGCAACGTGCACTTTTTTTTGGATGGAGACGGGGTACCACATGTCCAAGGCTGCTGTTAATAGAGCCCACCTAGCTGGAAAGATTTATCACTTCAACATGAACCGTACAAGAACAGGCTAGAGGAAGCTGTCGAGCTGCTTGTAGCCTAATTTAGTATTGATTTAAACAATTACAGCATAAAGTTTAATGTGGAATAATTCTGAAACAAATTAGTTTCATGGTTGTTCAGTCCCTCTTAAAAGGAGACGGATTTACAATATTTTACATTTAAAGCTGGAAGAATGGAAAATAAAACAATCCTCCTCTTTAACTGTAATATTTACAATGGGAAGCTGAATTCTTTTGGGGGGGGCATAATCTTTAAAGAACTGGATTTGTCTGTGAGGATATGATGGCACAGGATGCTAGAAAACCTCTCATCTCTAAGCTAATTCAGTTCAAACATGTGCTGATAGTTATCAGAAAGCAGCTATTATCAGCCTGTGCAGTGGGAACTGATAAATCCTTGAGTCGTGTTCAAATCACAGCTCAGCTCCTGTAGCAGAAGCTTCTGAAAGATCTTCAGGATAGAAAGGAGTGGGATGGCTGAACCATGAACCCCTCCACGAATGACACGAGGCAGGAAAAAGTAACACAGTGCTGGGAGAGAGGTGCAAGGATCATTCACGCTACACACTATATTTTCATTGCACCCATGATGTGATGAGGGCAAAGATTTCAGGCTGCAGCACTGTCAGTGTAGAAATAGCCCTTTTTCTTTTAATGTAAAATCAATAAAATTATTTTAGGGAGCTATTTGGATGACTTGGTTCAAAGAGGCAGCAATTTTTCTTCTCTTTCACAAAATTACCCTTCTATAATGTCGGGAACAGGCAGACCTTCTGACCATGTACATTTTGACCAAGAATAATTCCAGTTCAAAATGATTTCCATCCATCATGAGAAATAAATTATAGGGGCTGGACGAGAAAATTCCAACCCATTCTGTCTCTTCAACCCCAAATGAACTTTAAGAAAATGTATTGATATAACACATTGTCATTGGCTACCCACGAAGCTACAATCCACAGAAATACATTATTGCATTAAGAATCCAAAACAAATTTGTAAGGTTAACAGCCCTCATGGTCCTGCTCCAAAGCTTACATGCTAATATTACTGTAAAATATTTTCAGCTCTCAGTAAGGTCAGACGCCTGCGCAGGCTGAGTTCAGGCTCTCACCTGCTTTGATTCTCAGAAGACAAAACAAAAGAAAGGCAAACAATACACAGTACAACACAATACACCTAATTATTTCTATTATCCCAAAATAAACTTCAAGCAACATCCACAACGGAACCTTCAAACCACGAATAAGTAGAGTTTTGCTTTTTTTTTGTAACTCACAGTTTCAATGTTCAGATAGTTTTCTTGTTGTGGAAGCCAGAAGTGCCCTATTTTTTTATTATTATTATTATTATTATTTTTTTCTACCCTGTTCTGAAAATCAAGGTTTGGAAGCCTTCTACAAATGTCACAGATTTGGCCTATTTCTCTTCTTCTAGGCACTTGCAATGGTGAGGGATTATTAGCACTGCAGATAACTGCAAAACAAGGGTGTATTTTGTCATTTCTTCCCCACTCTGCCGTGCTCCTGCTATCCCTGCCCAGCTAACGCTTTTGAGTTCTTGATCTATAAAACTCCTTCTGTTCTCATTAAAGTTGTTTTCAATACTCAGCTGTTGTTTCATAGCCACTCCTGCTGCGATTTTACTATAACATCTTACACCTGATTGGCAATACTTTTGCAGTGCCAAGGGGAAAAAAAAAAGACAAATGTCATCAAATCCATCTTCAGCTCACAAGAGGGCTCAACATGAGACACCCAGCCATAAACTGCTCTCATTGCAATGCCCCGTTGTAAACTTACATTGTGCATGCTCAGTGAATGGCGAGGCTGAAACAATTTTTATGTTGGTTTTTATTTACAATGGGCTTTATTCATCCACTTCTCAGCTTTGATAGTGGAGTTTGAGAACGCTGTTAAAGCTGTATCTTGGGAAGAAACTAGTCCGGGGATGCTGTGCCTGCTCCAAGACATCATTTTAACTTGTGGAGATTTTCTAAACCATGTAGAGAAGCTTTTGGCTCCCTTCTAAGGATCCCGTCCCCCTCTGAAGACTTCTGAAAACTCTCAGAAGGAATCTAATTTTGCTTTACCTCTAAAAGAACCATCACATCCCCATCCCCAAAGCATCCAGATAGGCACAGCTTTAGCAACCATTAATAAATGCAGAAAACCTAGGGACTTCTCCCAAATAATAACACTAACAACAGTTATTGCTGTTATTAGATATCATTAAAATATGCACATATTTTAAAGATATAAACTAAAGTGGAAGGCAGCCATACAAATCCTAGGAGATGCACTAAGTTTCCTAAGAACATTGTAAATATTACTGATCCCTGAGGAGACGATTTTATAGATAAGAGGGAATCATTTAAAATGATTAAAAGAGCTTGACCCAAATCACAGCAAGAGTCAGAGCTGACAGTTAATTCATTCCTTTTAGTCCCATGCAACAAGTATAATAGAAGAATATTTTTCTGAGGCTTCTGAACTGTCCTGTTACCCATGTAGTTAGGCTGAGAAGTGTGTTTATTGCTATTATCACTGCTCCACATCAGAGCTTTAAAATCTGTTTCATAAGAGACCTCTCATATAAATACTCTTAACTTCAAAGCCGAATCTTTCAAATCTCTCTTATCTGGCTGAGGAAGCAATACAGCTGCCTCGCTGCAGCAGCACCACATAAATCACAAACACACTGCACTTGGGAGGCAGCAAAACCTCATTTCTGCTCCTCCCTGGTAGTTTGCCATGTGTGTTTAGTCCAATTGCACAGCTCTGTGATTTGTGAGCATCCCCAAAACTTCTAAGGGAGACACACATAATCAAAAACGCTGAAAATTAGCTTTTTTTTCTAGGGCTTTAAGGCTGGTAACGAGTCATCATGATGGCAGCCAGGTGCTTTAATAATGGTATGTGTCAGGCAAGATGTAAGGATTCCATTAGTTGCATATTTGGCATATTTGTCAAGAGAGATGCACTTACCTGCACACCTGTGTGTAGAGACTGGAAGAGGAAAGGCTATATATATTAGAAGCAACACTGCAAGAGACTGCAGTTAACATAAACAGACAAATTTTGTGTGTTCACATCAGATACACAACTTGGTCATGGCTAGATGGACAGGATGGACCACTCAGATCTCAGCTCCTACCTGCAGGAGAGGCCTCTGCACCCCTAGGATCTTCATGGTATCTGCATTAGCCAGGATCTTGAGGGGATCAGATGCCTTCGTGACTCCTTCGATTTCCTTATTGATCTCAGCCAGGACCTGATTGAGGAAGATGTTCTTGATGTACATGGTGAGGAACTCACGGAGCGGACACTGTTTGGCTGGGCCGAGCTCCATGGCGTGCTCTATCTCCTTGATGAATCTGGAAAACACAAAAGGAAGAACGCAATGTAGTTAAACCACGTAGTTAAACGTGTTTGTGTTGCATTTCCAATTCCTACATCTGAGAGCCAAGCACCAGCAGTGGGGGAGACAAGACAGATGTGAGGTGTGAAGTGTAGAAAAGATCTATAAGGTGGCCATCAAAATATCCATAAAACGCAAACAGCTGGTGAGCTAGACTCAATGGCTCAACAACTGGAGAACTGGTTGAGAACCCACAGCCTATACATGATTCCTGTTTAACCATTCGGAAATCACTGACTTTGCTCTTCTCGAGACATACTGGAAAGACCTCTTCTTTTAAAATAAATCCCCCAAAATAATCAGGATGTCAGAAATCACTTTGAAAAGTCAAACTTCCTTCTGGGGTTGGTCACTCAGTTCCCACAGGTGACTTCCCCATCTCTAAAATGAACATAATTCTAGTTCAAAGTCTAGAGACACCATGAAAAAAAAGAAGCAATGCAATATATATTATGCCAATATCATACTGCATTATGTATGGCTGTATTATGCTATATTTTTATTATGTGTAATTGTTCCATTCTAGGATCCCATTCCTGCGTGTGCAGAGCAGCATACCGATTCCGGGAATATTTTAGCACTAAATGTTTGCCATCTCCTCCTGCAAAATATCTTTATCTTAGTGATGCCATCTGTTTACCAGATAGGAGTTTCTTCTAGAAACTACCCCATCATTTATTTCATTTATGTTTTAGGCAGCAAAATAAGTCCCAAATGTATATATATATAAATAATTCAACTTTTTATATATTAAATAATTAGGGATTGAGTATCAGTGGTCCTAACAGACTGAGATATTCTACCTAAAAGAGAGAAACATGGATGGTATTTGTATTGCCTTTGTTGTCACTGCATGCACGTGCCTTGCTCTCTGTTATATTTTAATTCCACTTCTGGATGGGCTGGGTTTGTTTTTATCTTTGACTTACAGATTAGTAGCAGAATTAACTGTTTGAACCTGGATCTCCCGGCACACGTAGCATCACCCTCTGCACCCTGAAAGCCACCTCTTCTTCACTACAGCAGATTTTTTTTCTCTCTGTTGACACATTTCCAACAGTTCCAGAGTGGCTAGCATTTACTAGGGATGACCGAGCTAAGTCATTAACTTCGGGATGACTTTTGGGGAATAACCACATCCCCCAAAACTTCAACGAGTTCTGCTTCATTGCCCGTACATTTTCTCTCTCCATGTTCAGCATTCCAGAAGCAGCTTCCTTCAAAGAACTGACTCCAGACCTCCTGCCAATAGCAGCAGCATGATTTCTTTCAAATCTAAACAATTTGCTCCCTAAAGCCTCTGCGGTGTTGACTCCATCAGTCCAGAGCGACGCATTTTGGCGACGCAGATATTGCTTCTGCAGAGGGACCCTTCGCATTAAGTCTGAAAACCGCTTCCCCAAGGAGAGATGCTGCGTGGAGAGAAGTGCAGAGGACGGCAGTTTTACTCCCCGGCTTTCACAGATCGATAACGTAAATAGGCTTTATCAAACGGGGAAGCTGTGGAGTCATTTGGGAAGGGAGCAGAGCAACCACCCCTGAGCTTATCTCTGAAATAATAGGACTAATGTCACCAGCTCTGAGTGACAACCGCTGATGTTCTTAAGGGAGTGCTGTCAAGGTTGATGGAGCCACTTTAAACTGATTTACAGCATTTTTTCCACGTCTGCCAACAAATTTGTAATATTCTCCAATTTCTCTGTAACCTTATTTACACGGCGCTTTTGATGCACAGAACTCATAAAAAAAAGTGAATTAACTCTTATAATACCTGCACCACGTAGCCAAATACCACTGTGTCTCTTTCAGATGGGAGAGACGAAGCAACCTGAATTTGAAATAAGCAACTTTCAATAAAGTAAAGGGAACAGCTCTCAGTTCTATAATCCTTAAAAATGCTTAAAAATGGCTAAGCCAACACAAATGCAAAGCAACTTGTAGAGGGAGAAGGGCCACCTACAAACTTTCAGCAAACTAGAAGAGCTCAGATGTGCTGACCTACGGTAAACTCCTTATCCTGTAATAGCTTGATGGAGTTTCTAAATGTTTCCCACAGCAGAGACTAAATTGCTTGTGCGAGGCTGTAGGAAAGGTCAGTGCTACCAAAAAGGTATAATTAAGAACTTTGGGCTCCCAGTACCTGGCATTAATCACCAGCTCAGATCTCTCCTAAAGACCCACGCTTCAATCTCCAGCAAACTTTATCTTCATTAGAAAACCGAATTCTTGGTGGTTGACGTGTTCTAACAGGCTTTAATTTCTCGGCGTAAGCAAGACAACAGAGGTTCACTTAATATTGGTAAGGATAAAAAAAAATCCTTATTTTACCTGATACAAACCACAAAGTAATCACAGATTAGGAGAAAGCTACTAGATGGCAATGACTCTGCAAGAGGGGATTTTATGAGTGCTCAGCAACACTTGTGATAAAGAACAAATGGTCAAGAGCTTAGGAAAGCAGATTTAAACTTGATAGCAGAAGAAAGTTATTAAGAATGAAACTGTGCATGGCATGGAGGACTAGAGGATATGGATGAGAGACCTTAGGTTTGAATGTTCAAGGAGAGCTTGATTAAATGATAATGGTAATGAAAAACAGACACTTTCTGAGGTCTTCATTTAATCAAGAGATCTCCAAAGAAGAAAATGGAAGGAGAGAGAAGGTAAAGAAAAACGTATGGATGGCAGAGCATCTCTTGCAGTGGGGAACAGCCCTAAAAGTTCAGAGATTTCATACTCCAGTAGTACAACTACATTACCACGTAGTACAGCCTAAAAGAAGGAGGAGGATGGGGGTCCTATCTGCTGTGACATGCTGCAGTTGAAGGATGACCTGTCCTCATCATGTCTTCACCAGCCAGGAGTCCTAACTGCTGGAGGTCCCAGCGAACACAGCACTCAAGGCAGCGACTGCTTAGCTCCAACCTGCTCCCCACCAAGGGGGAAAACCCCTTCAAGCACACTACCAGGGTGGAAGAGCAAGATATAAATATATAAAAAAGATACAAATATCCAAATATAAAAGCACAGCAGATTTGCACCAAGAATCCTCCTACTGCTTTACACTGCAACAGTGATGCAGTGTGTGCGTTCTGCATTAGCAGGATTATACAGGCTGCCATCAGAAATAGATTATTTATTGGAAAACATTGATTTTATGTATTTCTTAAGAGAATTAAGGATGCAAAATCGAACACTGAAAAGTCTGGGAAAGAAAGGACTGGAGTGACTTGTGTCATCCTATCTTGGCCTGCTGTGCATGATGTTGTGGTATAATTACAAATTACACAGTAGCACACTGCTGCTCTCATCAGCAGATCTTTGTCTTGTCTCAGGAACCTGAAGGTCAGTGTTCAGATGGGGAAGGTCACCAGGCTCAAATTCTGCAATCCTTTACTGCATGGCTGGAGCAACATAGCAGCAAATCCCTGTGATGTGAAATGAGAAACTTCTGCCGCCGAGTCCCACCGAGCTGTCAGCACTGAGATTCGTTCTTCTTGCCTCTCATTTCTTCAGGAGACTCCTGCTTCTGTGAATTTGGCATAAGTTCTCTTACTCTCCTGGCTCCCAAGCCTGCTTGTCCATCCTACATTTCTCCTATCTTCTTGGCACTTAGAGCAGACAACACCTTCCTCCAGGCAGCAAGAGCCCTGCAAGTATGGGAGCCCAAAAATCAAGGCAAGGGAAGGCATCCTTGGCTCAGGTCCTTGCCCTTAGCTTGGTCCTCTTTATGGGCAGAGCTATGCCCATCTAGAACCTTAGCCATCATGAACTAGAAGCTTTCGACAAGGGTGTGAGCACTGCACTTCTCCAAAGGTGTGTAACTCAGCCATATTTTGGTGTGCTTTCAGAGGAATGGTGAAAGGCCCAACCTTTACATAACAGCTCTTACGGAGAAATGCAAAGATGCAAATTCCCAGCCTGAAGATTTTCCAAAGAAAAGGTCACCAGAATTTGCTAACACATGCAATGTATTTCTTGCCTTCCTCAGAAAGAATAAGTATTTTAAAGATATTTTTTCTAAAAATAAATCTAGCCCCAGTTGGCAATTAAAGACCAGCCAAATTACAAGAAAGCGAAGTTTTATAAATGGGAAGCATTGGGTGGCATTAAAGACCTAACAGATATTCTCTATTTTCTGCTTCGCAGATACATTCACAGTCACATGCAGTGTTATTTATTTATTTAAAATTCAAATACTTCTGGTTAACTTATCTTAACATAATTCAACCTTTATAAAGAAAAAAATAATGTTTACCAGCCAGCATCTAAAAAAAATATTCTAAAAGTACTTCCCATAAATGCTCCCATTTATTCATACACACTCGCCACGGAACTATTAAGATGTCAGAAAAGCAATTTGACCCGTGGCTATCCCAGAGATCAACGTTTATGTCCGTGTGTGAACCAGCATACCTGATAGGGAATCACACTTTGGTCAACGATACACTTGGAGAGAGTGAGAAAAAATAAAAGCAGGGAAAAGTTCTTAGTATTTTCACAAAGTGGAGCACCAAGGGAGGTAGATCTGGACACACAAAGAATGCATGGTTATTCAAGAGGTTTTTGGACATATCTGCATGTGTGTCAAACCAAATGACCAAATAAACCTTACCATGATGCTGAAAGGCTGTGTCATGCAAGACTTTTATCCCCTACTATTTTCTTTTTACAGGCCATAAAGAAGGCCTTGGAGGAACAGCTTTATTCACATTTCATTTGCTTCGATTATTCTACCAGAAAAAGAACCATTCGGTTGTAATATAGTAGAGTTTCTGAAACAGTATCAACAACTGCATTTAAAATCATCTCTCACCAGCACATGAAAACTGAAGAAGGCCTATAAAGGTTAACATCCTGTGTGTGTATATTCTCTAAACGCCTGAGAATGAGCCACGTGGCACAGTCGGGATAGAAAATTCCCCTAATGCTGAGCAATTACACTTATTTATCATAACTACCGTAATCTCTAGACCTACAAAATGCGAAGATGCTTTATCTGAATAAAAATGCAGAGAGAGGTTTGTCACCAGTTTTTGGATAATGGTCGCTGTAGATAAGTCCTGGTAATTGTTTTGGATCCTAAAAAGGCTTGTTGGGAAGTCCTGAAGAACACTTTTACACGATGTCTGGCTAGGACAGAGTTCTTGAAGAAAGCGGACGAGTTAAAAAATAGAAATCTGCATCTTATATTGAATTCAGAACCTGCATTTTCAAAATGATGCACAATTTTTAACTTATTTTATCTTCTTATGAAAGCATTTGAGGTGATTTGTGGCTGCAATTAAGCATTCCCCTTAGACAGAAAAGCACTTTCAGTAAAATGAAGTATCTCTTTGTAAATGACAGTCATTTGGATTAAAGAAGAAAAAAAAAGGCAAACCATTTCACAAAACTTAATTCATTCTAACTCACAACTTAATTGCCTATGAGGACTGTCTTACCTGGGCTGAAAGTGTGTAATAAAAAACATAAAGCCTAAAAAAGCGATATGGATTGATTTAGAAAACCTACGACTTCTACCTTCCCTAGGCTTTCTTCTGTCTTCTTGTTATCAGATCTCTTCTAAAATACCATTAAAAGAAACTGAAGACATGTCATTGAAAGTGCATAACATCAACTACCCCTGTTTTTAATGATGATAATACTACCTGAAATTCCCTTCTCAAACAAATGAATGACAGCAAAAATAAAAAGTTCCAAAACCTCATTAAGATTTTTTTCTTTCAGACATTCTGCCCAAATTTACGCTCCAGCTTGTTTAATTTTCATATGACACTCTAACTGTTCTTCTCTCTCGGTGATTGAAGCTTCAAGTAGCCAGAATGAATGATTTGGTGAGCTTCCACAAAGGAAATATCAGAAAGCTTTTCAAGTAGACACTGGTTACGGACAGAATGGCAAATCCCAAATGGGTTGTTCAGACCCGTCAGAGGCAATTAGGGATAAAATAGCCAAGACTTTAGGCTCTCGAAGATTTAAAGGTATGTTCAAACTGAAGACACCTGGAAGACCCTGAGTTGTCCATTCCTCGTCAAGAAAGTCTGCCTACCTCATTACTGGGCGTTTTGGGAGTTGGTCAGCAGGTGACAGCCAACAATGATGTTCTCGTGCCAAACTATTTGATAGCACAGCTCTGTCTCATTTATTGCCGTTGTGATAATGTGGCCAGGCAAGGAGATAATTTCAGTAACCGTGCAATCAAACTGGTACTACTGATTTAAGCTGTAATTTCTGCATGCCATTAGTTCACATACTGATCTAGCTGGAATGAAACGTAATTCTCCTCCATCCCACAGTGTGGTCCATCTTCTGACCCCTCTTCTCTGCCAAAGTGAGATGACCGATGCTCCCAGACCAAAAGGTGCTGACCACTACATTATGTACAGAATACTACAAATACAATTAAATTAAAACATCCACTGCAGCTCACAGACCAGAGATCGTTTTTTTATTGAAGATCAATCCGATAGGTACTAAAGTAACAGAAAGCTCATTATTTTGTTTAAAAACTCGACGACAGGGAATTATTTTGGTTACATTATCACTTACCCCAGGATTGATATTTCTCTGAGGAGCATGCTGCTGATAAATATCATGGCTATAAACAAGATAATAGAGTGGCTTCTGTGCAAAGTTAGTACAAAGGGAGCTGTGTGCTGGGGACAACAGCAGGAAAAAAGGTTTAAGCACTTCTCTAGGTGACCCGAAATGTGATTATCATTATAATTATAATCACAATAAAAGTATGAACAGTGCTGGGACACTCAATGGTGATTTAACTATGCAAAGTGTATTTAAACCCTTAGTAAATGCAGACAAATGACTTTGAAATATTCTGAAATATGATGCAGTATAGAAAACTCCCAGGAAGGTAATGACTAGGAAAAGTCACTAGTATTAACAAAGAATAACACATTTGGAATATTTTTCACTAAAATACTAAGTTTTCAGCTTGAAGGAACTTACTGGTAATACTGGCCTGACTTGTGACCATAACATCAGGATGAGTTTGACGAGAGGCTTGGGGCAAATGGCCAGATTATAAAGTCAGCCCCTATCCCTCCAGTCCCTCCCCTGTGCAAGCAGAAATCCCCACTCAAAATTAGCCTGACTTGGTGATAAAAGCTTCTATCCCCACAGAGCAGACAGCTTTAGCTCTGGAAGATGAAAAAGCCTAGAACTACTTTTCTAACAGCAGCTATAAAAATATGAGATTTAAAAAATTTATTTTGGTCTTGTTAGGTGCTCATCCACAAGATTAAGGTAAGTAACACTTCTCTCCCATGCAGGTGTAATATAAAAATAAGTATGTCATCGCCTCCAAGGTAGTACAAACACCACACACTCAGAAAAAAATATTATTTAACAGTCATTTCGTGTTAAAAATATTGCTTATTTAGTGCTCTCTTAACTCTTGAAGCACGGGAATTTCAAGCAGCAGACAGACCAAGTGCAATTTCTTATGATGTCTCCAGAGGGGAATATTGGCTAGTGTTTGGACCACAAGATGCAGTCAGAACTAATCAGATCTAAAGTTTCAACATGTAGAGAGATGTGTATCCGAGCTTGAATAGACATCACACCCTGCAGCTCCCATGCCTCTCTCCAAGCTGCCAAGCCAGAACCACAAGCAGTATTAGAAAAGCCATGGAAGATTTTTATGCAGAGGTAGAACCTTGAAGGCAAATTTTAATGGGCTAATTACGACTTTCCCAACTGCATAATTTGAAGAGCACCCCACATTCCCGTACCCCTCCTCACAGTCTCAAAGCTGCTTTCATTCTCTTGCTGGTGGGAAAGAAAAACACAGTCAGGTGAGGAAAAGACTGAATTTCCAAGCTTTGCTGCTGAAGTCAGAACTCAGCTCGCTGTATTTGGACCCCAGCAGCAGCTGAACACCTTCATTAACAGCCTCCAGTGTGGGCATGAGTAAAAACATCCTTCTGCTCTGCTTCAGCAGTGTAACTGCAGCGTGGGGGCACTGCTGTAAAGCCTCTTCCTTGCTGTTCATTCTCATCTTGTCAGAGGTAAATCCCATCTGCCGGAGCGGCAATTCCCTCAGTGAAGCCGGCGCAACAAATTCCTGCATGGCCAACATTAATAAGAGCCCACCTGATGGAAAGTTCTGCCATCTCGCATCCTCCATCCTCTCATCTCTTGCGAGGGCACAAGCAAGCTTCAGGACGTGGCTGCATTTCCATCCCACACAGGAGCTGCCAAACCTCTGCTAATATCCAGACGTGACTTTCCGCAAAGTGGTAAATCTACGTGAGGAACAGCCTGGTGGTGACCCTCACTGAGAAACCAAGTTTCAAAAGGAACAACATGGCAAAACTCAGAGCTGTTACTACGAAATGAAAACTAGGAAACGAACAGCAACATCACAGTCTTAGGCAAAGCACGTGAAATATACTGTACAGACCACTGGAAGAGAGCTACGCTACACTGCTTAGAAATAGAAGCTGGGTATATTTTGAGCCTTGTTATAAATTTGTAAAGGCATTAGCTCCACTAGCACTCACTTCTGCAGAGTTAAAAAGCAGTCTTTTGGCCTGTGAATTTACAGCAGCGAAAATCTATCTTTATTCCTCTTCTATCTCTAGACGCTGTTCTTGTGAAGATGTTATTTCCCTTTCTGCAGATGAAACAGAGCAATTACCGGTGCCACAGATATGAATTTATACATCTGGAAGACCCAGGAGTGGCTCCTTCCGGAAGCAAAAGCAGCACAGCTGCTCCTCTTTGAAGGCAGGCAAAAGGGGAGCAACTCGAGCATGGATCACATCAGCTTGTTCTGCTAACGTGGACATTATAATAAGGATAAGAATGATGGGTGCTCCTGGAGCAGCAGCTGCTGGTGGAGTTTGGGGGAGTTTGTACCCTTCCAGTGGGTACAGGGCACATCACAGGATGCAACTTGTCTCCTGTAGGCCAAGACGGCATCTCGGTGTGTGCAAAATCATCTCCATCTGCTTGGTATGGTGAGCTGATCTCCAACGTTGAGTCACAGAATCACAGTCACACATCTCAACTAAGTCACGACAACTAAGTCAACTAAGTCACGACATCTCAACTAAGGCATGGTAAGTGGTTGGATGTGTCCTGATCCCTGGTGTAAAGCACAACTCTTGGTTTATTTGGCATGCAGAAAGGGCCAGGAACATGTGGCTGAGAGGCAATAATTCATCATAACTTGGTTCTTATAAATGTACATCCAGATGCAGGACTCAGTCGAGCTTCTCCTCACCTTGCTCTGCCCTGATGCACAGTCCTTGAGCTGCTCTCCATAATGTTTTCCCACCATGCTGCCTCCTTGTGGTAACTGCTTAAGAAATGCCCAGTACCAGTGCTCTAATTTGCCCAGCAGTGCCTCATTTTTTATGACAGAGGCAGAACGACTGCTTGACATTTTGATTATTCACAATAACGAGCAAACAAGAATCCTAACTACTGATGATAACACTGGTTGGATGAATTCTGATGTAATTCTTGGTACCAACCTAAAAAGCACCCCAAGGTCATGTTTTAAGTAACAAGAATTAGCAGGCAATGCTTATTAATAAACATTGAGCAAAGAGAAGATTTGCCTGCCTTCTACAGGCAAAATGTGGCTGGTGTTTGGCTTCTTCATTTCCTCTGATCTCCCAACCCACAAAAAAATACTGGAGGGATCTGGCACTTTGGAGCAATTTATCTTACACATGTACATCCCATCAGAGAAACCCATAAGCCCACACCTTCTTCTGGAGAGCTCCTCAGTGTTAAGGGAAAAATGGTGGGTTGGGTACCTTTAGCACCCAGTGTGGGATGTAAAAGTGATGTCTGTGGTTCCCCACAAGAGCCATCCCTTGGCGTTGGCCTTCCATTCACCTCAGGCAGACAAACTCAGCTCCATGCGGTTTGTTCCACATCTTGACAGAGGTCTTTCGGATCAAACCTAGAAAACTAGAGCTCCGTTCACATCCTAAAGACCCCTTGTGGCATATTTGGGAAGAGACGGGTTGTCGCCCCACAGCACCAAGATAAAAAGGCCTTCAGATGTCACCACAGAGCATGGTGTCATGCCTGCTGTCCTCCACAAGGCCGCACTTTGGGGGGCTGCATGTGTGTCCGTGTGTGTAGTCTCATATCAGCCCAACCTACACGGGTTCTTCTGGGAGTTGACTTCCACTTTTATTCCATGCATCCCCTACAGACTCCTAACTATGCTGTGAGGTCTCGGAGTTCAATCTGAGAACAGATATAAAGTAGCTTTGGGCCCTATATGCCGCAAGCCTCCTTTTAATCCTGTTGAGCAGGTACGAGCTCCATTCAGCGCAAGGCTAGAAGTAAGAAACCTGTGGTCAAACTCCTGTGTCTCTTCCTCATTTACTGAGGAATGTCGTGGGGTTGTTTCGGTACACAGAGCCTCAATTTCCCCATTAATAAAATGGAAGTAATGCTGTGTGATGGTATGGGTACGACAGTAAGTGATGAATGTTTGCAAAACACGAGATCCTCAGAACTAGAGGGGAAGGTTTAATTAAGATGCCAACAAGCCACAGCTGTGTACATCCAGGTAAGAAGAAGATGTAAAGCTAATGGGGACAGCGAAGAGCTGTGGTGTACAGCTCAGCACCCAGGCAACAGGCTTCACCGTCAGCCTGAAACACGGCTTTGATGAGCTGCTACTTTAATATTTGTTGCCGAAAGAAAAATTAAAAAAATATATTATTTTATGTTTTTAAAGTTTATATGAAACTGGGCAAACACTGCTCCTATACACAGCCACCCCTTTTGTCTCCTGAAGCTGTGCCGCCAAATCTCTCCCCTCCAGTCCCTGAAACCACCAGCTTCCAGCCCAAAATCAGACTGCTGTCGAGCAAAGCCTGCCAGTTGCCTCGAAGTTACAAGATTGCTTCATGATGGAGATGATAATCCAAAATGACCACTGAACTAAATTACCCGCTGTCGATCCATTTGTAATTTAAATCCAATCCTGCAGAAGCCAGAAGATAAATGTACTAAGCATGGTCAATCAATCTCTCTCTCTAGAGAAGTTCTGTGATGCATTTATTTTACGTGAACCCAGGGCATGCGTATGCCTGGAGGCCATTTCAGCCCAGCACTGACCATGGGAGAGTTAAATCCACAGGATCCCATTGCTTCGTGTGTTTATAACTTGCTATGTCGATGAGGACAATGCTCTGCTTCCCACAGCACCACAAGAGGTAGCACGACTTCGCTACTGCTGATGCTTTTGGTCCTGTGCAAGGTAGAAAATGCATGCACGCAGCCTTGCTTAAGAAGCATTATAACTTTAAACAATCTTGACGGTCTATTTTAAATGAATTCCTGCCTATTGCAGAGAAATACAGTGAGGTTTCATTAAACGTGCATAAAACGCTTTAGCATCATGCATCAATAAAGATGTTAACAGAACCATCACTTAATGTCTTCCTATTACACAAAGCGATCTGAAATACGGAGTTCACTAACTTCGGCTTCTCCTATTAAATCCTATTTCCTTTAATGCCATATTACATTTAGTTTGTTGACCATCACGGAAATAGTGATACCCCCTGCCTGAACTTCACATTCTCTCCGAAGCACAACAGCTTTGTAAAAATTAACTTATTATTCATATTATTTTTAAATGTGATCTGGTGGCACATTCGACGTGCTCAAACCCCACAGCTCTCAATCTGGCTTCTGTAAAAAGTAACATATGCTGACTATAAATCTTTAAAATGGCTCTATTAATAGAGTAGCTGTGGTGACAGCTTTATAAATGGGCACCATCTTTATGCAAACTGTTTTTTATTAGATTGCATTATAATGATTTGTAATACGAATGCAAGGATGGATTCTGGAGGGGACGGAAACCAGCAACAACTCAAGCGAGCCAGCGGCTTCGGAGCCCGTGAACGTTGGTGGCAGATTGTGGGCACTTGCAACAACAGACACCATCAGATTAGGTTTGCTGCACCTCTCTGCTCCTCTGCTTTTCCCAATCAGATAGCAAACAGTCTAATAACTGGCTCTGTGTCTGTCAATCCAATTACTTGCTATTTGCTCTGTGCTGACACTCCATTAAATAAGCAGACAGATGGCGCGATCTTTCATTAGCATCCAACTGACTGATTAGCCTCCGGTGTGCGTATTAGGGTATGGCCAAACAATTAAACCTGGGGTTATTCCAAAAAACACTTGGGGCAAATGAAAAGCCCGATCTAGGAGATCCGAAGTCCAGAACCCACCCTGGGATGCCCCGAAGTGTAGGGGATTGATGGAGCTGCTGCCTCTAGGAGTAGTTATGGCCACACACGGGCATCCCAACATAGCCACTCAACGTACCCACCACAACCACGTTGGCGTCTCCAGGGAAAGGTGATGAGCATTTCTGGCTGTCCTCTCTGCAGCAGTTGGCTTTCCTTACAGCCGACGTGGAGAAATGGCCAGGAGGCCTACTGTAACCACCTGCTGAAGGATGGTCGCAGCCCACAGCCTCAATCCTTGCAAGGATTTGGGAAATGCAGTTGTGTGGGCAACCTTGCTTTCTTCACATGCAAACACCACTGCCATTTCTCAGTTACAAATAAGACCGTGTCACCCAAGAAATCTGAGGCAGAGAAATACAGTCCTCCGCCCATGTCCTACCTAGTAGTTCGTCTCTTAACCCTCCTTGTCACATTTTAATACTGAACCCAATGCTGTGAAAGATTTTGCCCTGAAACACAACAGATGAGGAAGAGTAACACAGATCTTAGATCATTTCCAGATTCCTTATTGCCTAACCCAAGGATCCGGATGGGACAATATTTGACTAATTGTAGAATCGTTAAGGTTGGAAGAACCCTTCAAGATCACCTGGTCAAACCATCCCCCAAACACCAATGTCACCCAGTAAACCATGTTCCTAAGCACCACATCCAACCTTTCCTTGAACACCTCCAGGAATAGTGACTCCACCACCTCCCTGGGCAACCCATCCCAATGCCTGACTGCTCTTTCTGAGAAGAAACCAAATAAGTTGCTCTTTGTTTCTCTAAGAGCTAAGTTTACCACTGGTGAAAGTCTACCCACACACTAAAAATACTCATCTAAGTATAAAAGCAGTGAATTTTATAAGGAAATTGAGGCAAGGAGCAGCCACCACCGCACATGTGGGAACAGGATGTACGTGTATAACAAAGAGGTGTAGAAATGACAACATGAAAGACTTCCTAGGGTCACAGCACCTCAATAACCAAGTTGCAAGTGTACCTAAGAAACACGCAGACTGCCTGACTTGGGCTTCTCTTCGGCCTTCCTCAGCACTGTAGGTAGGAGCTCGGTTGGGTACAATCTTGAGAATCCCAGCCCCCCCATATGAACAGTGATGCCAGAGGGCACCAGAGCCCATAAAACCCAGTTGTAGCAACCATGGGGGTGATTGCGCTAGAAATGGGGAAGCATTAATATGTCGACCCACTTTAAGCAGGCGACTTTACAACTCTTTAATGAGGATAACAATCTTATGGCCTTGGTTTGGGGGAAAAAACACAGTCATTAAGTAGAGCATCATCTTTTCTAAATTATTGCATTCCTTACTGATCAGGGAGTAGCTGTGTCCCACAGAAAGCTCATCGCTGCCTATTCTTTCCCTCTTCTGAGGACAAACACTGTAAGCCTAGGGCCATGTCAAAACTAGGAGCAATGAGTAAATAAATACAAAGCCTTCTCTGAAGATTCTTGTTCCTCATCAGCCTATTGTAATAAATACCTGCTGTGCTGCAAAGAGAATCAAGAAATGGGTAAAACTGTTGGTTTGACAGCCCCAGGGAGAAAATTAATGTATTGATCCCCAATAAAAAGATGCACTAGCTCCTTCAGTACCCCTCCACCTGACTCAGAGGGACTTCCAAGGAGATGTCAGTTACTAGAGCTTCTGATATTCCTCAATTAAGGGATCAAATAATGCCAAGCAGTATTTTTGCCACCATGTGTGCGAGTAACCTATAGGAAAAAGAATGGGACCCCTACTGATTTTCATGAACAAGTTGACTTGAGATGCTATTGAGCCAAGTTGTGTTTTAACCACATTTTTTCACCCCAATCACAATGAAATTATGAAATGGGTAAGCAAGCACACAAATAGCAGAGTGCAATCTGAGCACAATTACTGCACCTCCTCACTGACCTCAGGAATACACCGCCATGGAAGAAAGCTCCTTGTTGTTCATGCCATGAATTTGGCACCCAACGTAGCTGTGCCTGCGATGCTGAGTTCCAACTACTTGCATGGGAACACAAAGATCCCATATATAAATAGCTGCCAGTGTAAACATACCATGCTTTTGAGATCTAGATTACAAATCAAGGCAGGCAACGTTAAGCTACATGCAGTTGCAACCTAATCACAGTCATTAGTAAGTTGGCAGAAGAACTTAACTCAGCTGGGGCACCCAAATATTGCTACTGAGGAGGGCAAGAAAAAGTGATCAAAGAGCCAGCTGTGCTCCAGGCTCTAATCATTAGTAAGTGCACACCTTGCCCCCAGAGCTGCAGGAAAAGGAATGATGGAAAGTCTCCCAGCTGCCCTTGAAGGCATTTACAACAGGGAAATTACACCCCAATTTCAGGAGCTGTTGCTATTTCTCTGAAGGGCCAAGACGAGGCTCGGTGGGTTTGTTATGCAGGCAGAGATACTTGCAGAAAAGTGATGGAAAACAAAAACAGCTTCCAGAGTAAATACAGATGAAGAGCAGGTAAGTGAATTGCCGCCGATCATCTGCCTCATTTGGCAGCCAGGGACCGGCCCAAGCTAACAACCGATGGTTAACAGGGAAATGGATGTGCATCATAGCAGACCCGAGCAAAAATGAGGCAGCAAATTTGGACAAATTGGATGCTGCACCTCCATTAAGGATCTCTTTCCTATTCTCAAAAGAGCAAGGGTATTTGTTTCAATGTCCTCAACCAGTTCCGACACCAGGAATTACATTCTCCCAAACAAAACTAATTCCTATGTAGTTCCAGTTGGCTACAACATTTTTATTTTAAACTCCTGGCCTTAAAAGTTGACATAAGGAATTGCGGACCAATGATGTCTTTGTCCCAGACAGCTGGTTTCTGTCCTTAGACTGATCCTTACAAAACACGCGTAATTGATTAGCTTAATAAAGTGAGTGAAGTTGCTCTAAAAACAGCATAAACACATAAGGGCTGTATTGCTATTGGTAGAATTATTTTCTGACCCTAGCACGTCATTTCATGTTCATATTTGCGTATGTATGCATGTATTACTACACTATACTTATTTTGCACAGATAATACATAGTGCATTAGGAGGAGCAGGCAGTTCTGCAAGCATGTAACTGTAAAATGGGGCTGTCAGAACAGTCCAAGACACACCGCGATTCTTGATTACAGACTACCAAACTGAAAGACCCATGTTCTGGAGTGGGAATTATCTTTAGACGCAGACTCAGCAAGAGGACCAAATGCAGCATATTGACCAGCAACATCCCTTACCGAGCTCATACATAGGACAGGAAGAGTCTGAAATGAGTGCTAAGTTTCGTCCAGGATGGGCAACTCCCATTTATGGCTCTATGGGAATTGTACAAATTAAGGCTATATGACAGATAGGCTTATAACAGGCTTCCATCCCTGGTGATCCCAGCCTGCTACTGCAGCTGAAATGGGATGGCAGCACTGGGGCGTCTCATCTTCCCTCAAAACATGGGCTGTGCTGGGCTGCTGTGGTACGCTGCCGAGCTGGCCATAGGTAAAAGGAGAGCAGGAGGTTGTTAGCCTAGGTATCTCCTAGCTAGCCATCAAAAAACCAGAAAGCGTCCTTCTTAGCCCAATTACAGTAATACTCACGCAGGGATAGCACAAAGCTCCCTGCTGCCCGCTAGCGATGGTAAAAAATGACATTTAGTGGGCTACGAGGATGTTTCTTGCAGCAATAGGAGAAGGCATTCCCTGAGTCTGAGTCCTGAAGTCACCATGTAAACAAAGCCTCGGGTTTGCGTTTTATATTCCTCCGTGGCATGAGATATTTTGAAGGGAGCTTGGGGAGACAAAATATTTGGAAATAAATGCGGAGAATCACAGGTATCACTCAGCAGAATCTTTCAAAAATACGACTGTTTTCCGGACATAAAACACTATCTTTGTGGATACCTTCATTACAAATTGTACTCAGTTTCTTCACGTTCTCTTCTTGCAACTCTCTCACATTGCTTCTATTAGCAAAAATAGGGAAAAATAAGGAAATACAGGAATGCAAATTCTGCAACTTCATGTATAGGATGGATGTTGCAGCAGTTTTAGTTTGGATATTTTCCCCCAGGAATCTCCCTTTCCTGCACTGTAAAAACTGGACCAGGAATCAGGATTCTAACGTGCAACTCAGCCAGCCTGCATGAATCACTTTAGCCCCCTGCATTTCATCTTTTTCTCTACAAAACAGTGTGAATAGTGCCTTAATGGTGTGAATAATACCTCGAGGGGCAGCTGCCAAATTAATTCCTGTATTGCTGTAAAGAAATACATTTCCAAAATACACTAATTTTATGTGTCATGTACAAGACACCTCGAAGTATTTTTTTTTTTTTTTTTAAATTGCAGTTTGAGAATGAAGCTTTGTGGGCAAATCATAAACTAAAATGCCCTAAATCACCATGTGCATTTGAAAACGCGTATGCTAAAGTACTCTGATGGTGAAATCCTGATGCGGAAAGCTCTACTGGAGAAGAGCCTTTCCTTTCTGCTTCTCCAATGCTGCCTTGATTGGGTTCCTTATGTCTGTACTGGAGGATGTATTTTTCCTGCCTGGAAGCCTTGCTTTCTGTCCCAGCAGTAGTAACCACTGTGCTACACTGAAGTATTACCTTAAAACTTCAGCATTCATATAAACACAGAAAAAGAGAGATGAGCACTGTCCCTGCATTACGGAGACTTCAAATATCGCAGGAGGCATCTAGCTGTGCTCCTGGTGTAGCACTGGGTGTCACAGCCTCTTCATCGCCTCCTGTCCTCCCAGCCCCTTGCTAAAACGACAGCCTCAAAGCACAGCTCAGTTATCCACAACTTGCTCCTGAGTCAGCCTGGGTCTAGAGCGATGTGAAATGCAGAAAGGCTCTCAAATTTTCAGTAGTCTGCTCCTAAGGAACAGAGAATTTTATCTGGAGAAAGGCTCAAAGATGTTTTTTTTCCCCCACTGACATGAGTTTATCCAGTCCAAAGTACATGGAGGGGTTAATTCTTGGAATTCTCTTTCTCACCAATTCATTCCAGCTTAGTGGAATCACTTCAGATCCAGGGAGGGGATCTGATCAATGTGTATAAATATCTGAAGGGAGGGTGTCAGGAGGATGGGAGCAGGCTCCTTTCAGTGGTGCCCAGTGACAGGACAAATGGCAACGGGCACAAACCAAAGCACAGGAAGTTCCATCTGAATATGAGGAAACATTTCTTTACTGTGAGGGTGACAGAGCACTGGGACAGGTTGCCCAGAGAGGTTGTGGAGTTTCCTTCTCTGGAGATATTCAAAACCCAGCTGGATGCCATCCTGTGCAATGTGCCGCAGGTGGCCCTGCTTGGCAGGTGGGTTGGACCAGATGATCTCCAGAGGTCCCTTCCAAGCTCAACCATTCTGTGATTCTGTGTCCATGAATTAAACAATGTTTTTCCCTCTAAAAAAACGGAATGATGTCTCTCAAGCTGAACACCGGGACGATATTGGTCTGTGCTACTGCAAACAAGACAGGAGGTGTTGATCCAGACTGAAGTCCACTAGCAAAGAACAAGTACAATCACTGCAGCATCTATAACATCATCTACTTTTACCAACCCTGCCATCTTCATAGGCAAAATAAACAAAATGAAGAGGGAGAACATATTTCTGTCTGTCACATCTTGTCTCCTTTGGACGTTCAATATTGATGACTGGAGCAGAAGCCAACGAAAAATTATCCCATTCATTCCCTACAGCCATTAAAAAGAAGAAATGTTGTTTCACATCAGGCATGGACAAGGAGAAAAAAATGGGTCTGTGGTATCATGATTTGTTCCTTTAATATTTATCCGAAAATAAATGTTGCTATTAGGTTTAAGTACACAGGAGCATCGCTGGACTTGACAACTCCACAGACGTACAATATGGCCTATCACATGCGGGAAAGAATGAGTCAGACTCAAATGAAATCAATCTAAAATTTGTAAGAAATAAAAAATAGGCTTTTTATTTTTTCATTTCCCTTCTTATTTATGAGCCTTTTGGGTTCATCTCAGTCACAGTTTCAAGCTGACTTCCATAGGCATAAAGACTAAAGGACAACAAAGATGAGAGTATTCCTCTCTCTCCCAAATTCCTAGATGATGAGTTGTTGCTGTAAGGCAAATCTGTATCAGAATGCCTGCAAGCAGAAGACATCACTTGGCTCAAGGAGAACTGCCTCGTCTCTTGGAGGCCCATGCCAACACAAACACATCCCTGGAGGACTTTGGCTTTCCCCCTTTTTCAACGAGCATCGTATTGCCAACCCACACGCAGAGCAACTCAGCCGCTGCTTTGTGCGTTCTGTTCACTGCTTCTGAATCATACCCTCTTTTTAAGTTTTTATTTTATTTTCGTTATTTCCAATTTGGCATGAAACCTTGACTTCACAGCATACACACAGTCCTTTCTGGGTTGGCAGTGCCGGATTCAAGTGCTGAATGACAGTCCGCCCTCTGAATTTCCCCAAACTTTTCCCAGATCCTATCTTATTAAGCGAGCGTGTCTTTGCCACGAGCGTGCACAATGCAAGGCCAGCCAGAATGCAAGACTTATTAAGCTTAGTAAGCAGATTGCTCCTTTCTGCTGAAAATAAGGACAATCTTATCTGTTCGTATCTTTGCAATTCCAGGGGTTGCTTAGCTTTTGGATTCTGTTCCTTTAAATTAGAGTTATAGGGGGTAATTTCCCCAATGAATTAACACAGAGCATCTGACCTATTTAGGGACATAAAATAGATGCAGCACATGCTAAAGCTTAACTCAGATCTTTACTTAACACTATATGAAGAGGATTAAGATATCTTTTGATTTTCAATCTCCTTCCCCACAATTGCAGATTACCATTGCTTATCTGCACATAAACTGCAGTCATCCTGCCTAAAGTCAACTCTTCCCGCAGCTGGACAGCGTGGCACATCCTATCATCACAACAGGCATGCGGAGGGGAGGGTGAGCTCACGAAATCTTGGACCACAGCAGCCTCCGATGAACCAGGCAGAAGGAGAGAAACAGTTCAGACAGAGGAGCAGCTTGGGAACTGATAGTAACTGGAGAGGAAAAGTATATGATTAAATACTTTAAAATAGTACAGCAGCCTATGTAAGTATTGAACATACTTCTGATGTCCTTATCATCTGCTTCCTTCAGTGGCATGTCTCTACGACCCCAGGTAGAATGGACATGAAAGGAGAGAATGAGCAAAAAGTGCTGACCCAGGTTAAGAGAAAGTACTGAGTGCTTCAAAGGGGGAGTGCAGTTACAGCCTGAAATCCTCCCGTGTGATAAAGCGGCACCCTCCTACTCCGTAGATCTGGTCTTTATCTTACAAGTACATAAACCTGCTTGATCTCTGGAAATAAACTTTCATCTCTATCTGCCAAACAGGTCCAGCATGGCTAGAAAATGTGCTAGGTAGCTTCCTCTTAGAGGAGCTTAGAAATTTCAACTGCAGAATCAATAATCCTAATGGTTAAAAAGCGAGAGAGAGACAGAAGGAATACAAAAACTTTATTCTTGGGTATCTGAGGACTTTTGAAACACCAGAAGTTGAACAAATTTTTCTTTTGAGATGAAAATTGGGATACTTTGATAGGGAATCCTTCCAATGGGATGATTGGATTTGAAAGTTCATGTTATCACTTTTTGCACATTTCTTTTTTTCTAGGAGGCATTGTCACACTAAAAGCAATCCACTTTTAAAACGTTTCCTAGTTGCACTTCTGATGTCAACAAAAACGTTTCAAGAAGAGAAAGAGAGAGAAAATATCTAATTACTTATTGCTACTTCATAAAGCTTCTTTCTGTTTCTCAGGAAAATAAATTTACTGGTGTCAACTTCCATTTCTCCGCAGTTTCACCGTTTAGCACTCACGCCTAAGAAATTGCTCTCTTTGGATCCACGCCCAAGCAATACATACAAAATGCTTAGCACATCCCCACCCCTCGTACATCCTGCTTAAAAGAAGCGTACAGAGATTGCAAGCAAAGAAACGTCTACGCACACACACACACACCTCCCCAGCCGGAACAGGCTTATTTTAAAACTACATCTGGGGTCAAATCTGACCTGCAAGTATCGCCTTGAGAGCTTGAACCAGAAACACACTTACCAGGGTACAGCTCTTCCTCCACTGAGCCATGCTCCAGTGGGTCCCAAACAGCTTTCCTGGAGCAGTTCCACACTTGAGCTTCTCTAACACTCAGTAACACTCTCCTCCCTTTAATGGGATGTTTTAGCCTTCTGACTTTTACGGCAGATGCATTTAAGACTCAGTGATGTCATTTAATTACAGACTTGGGGAAGAAGGCTGGGAGCTTTATTAGAAGCAGGCTGCGCTGTCAGCCCTCCAGATGGAGTCACAAACCATGCCATATTGCTCAGGCTCTAATGCCGACGAGGGGAAAGTGGGGACTGGGAAGAGGAATCCCATAGCTCGCTTGTTTTTTTCCCTTAAACATTAAAATGCTGCATCCAGCCCCGATGAAATAATAGCTTGAGATTAGTCTCTTCTCAGTTCCTCTCTCCTTCCCTCCCTCTATTTACACACACATACACTTATCGATACAATCGTAATTGCACAGATAGCAAGGCAGACGTACACACGCGGCGGCAGGCAGGCCTACAGAAAAGTTTACATAAATGCAAGATTCTGTCAATTCAATGGATTCCCTGATTTATATACATATATATATTTTTTTGTATGGCAAACCCACATTATTTGAGATAGGCTCTAAGTACCTGCAGATCAGCTTATCGTTAAAAGCCGAGCGGATGGCTCTGCATTCTCTCTAGGTGTATTAAATCGAAGCAAAAGTGAAAGAAACGGGACATGAAGCGATGAGAAAGGAGAAATAGGAATAAAGGACAATGCAATGCTAACTTGCTGGGCAGTGATTATGGAGGAAAAACAAAAGGAGGGAAAAGGGTGAAGGCAAGGAGGAATTGAGCGCGTTCTCATGGACCCCGTCTGTGCCAATAGATCCATCACCCCTGAGAGGTATCCCCGAATTTGCCCCTTGGCACCCTGTACAGTAATACGAGTGGGAGAAAGAAACAACCCATTAATCATCAAAAGCCTGGACCCTGCAGCGAGCACATGAAGCTGGACTTAACAGAAAGGGACTGAGAAGTCGGAACACAAAATACGGAATACATTAAAGTAATGGAAGAACACTGGTGCGAGAAGCAAATTCTCAACCTCTAATCCCTCCAAAAGTGCTTAATGGCATTTAGGAAAACTAAGTGGAACCTGAAGACACACATGGCTTAAGGATGCTCTGATTAAAACTGCACAAGTCTAAGAGCCAGCCAAGGAAATCAGCCTGAACTGCGAATCCTGGAGCTGTGGTGGACCTCTCACCTCCTGGAGGAAATCATTTGGATTTGGTCTGTGTTTTGGATAAAAGGAATAAAGAAAACTTTCTGCATTTCCTTATCCATTTCATTCAACCCCACGCCAGGATCACAGGCTGGTGTATCAGAAGGCAAGGGACTTACAGCTCAACAGAAGATGGTTTCAACATTAAAGAGGCGCTGACACTTGATCTCAACCCAAGAAAATCCATATCACTCTCTAGATTTACAAAGCCTTGTGTTGACAGTAGTGTCTGAATGAAATCAAGAACAGTTAATTAGAAAATAATAATGTCCCTTCTATTTCATCCCTCTCACTGCTCACCTCTTTCACCTCCTTCGTCTGACCTTAAAGAACTGAGGGCCGCAAAATTAAGCTAATGAGAAAAAAGGATGATTGAAGTTATACACGAAAAGGCACTCTCAGAAGAAAGCTGTTTCGTTCCATTACTCCACCCTCTGAACAAAAAGTGGTTATGCGATTAATTCTTCGTTGCTGATGAGAGCTGACACAAGTTGGAAAAAAAAAAAGAAAATTTCTTCTCAACACTTCGCCAAATTTCAAATCTGATTTGAAAAGGTCTTTGACAAAGATGAAAAGTAACTGATTGCGGTGCACGCCTCCTTTGGGGAGACCCGAACTCCACTTCTACCCCAGGCTCCTATTCACGATGCAGCAGAACCAAGGGCATCCCTCCACACTCAGGCTCTGGGAATCCATCCACAAGTGATGACTGAAGGCAATAGTAACTAGAAAACTACATCTGTTGGCTTGTTGTGATCCCTTAGAGGCTCCTTTTCACCAGAACTGCTCTCAGACCACAATCCACGCAAGCAGGATGGGACGTTATGGGATGTGTTGCCAGGAGATGCCAGCACTGCTCCAGTTCAGAGGAAGAAATGAGCCTTGGAAAGAGTTAAGTGGGTTTCCCCGTTCTTAAAATGTGGGCAGTAGCTACCTGCTTTCCAAAATGTCTTATGAATTAATGACTTTTAGAAAAAACTAACGAACTAATGAAGCTCAGACTATGATCCCACATGGTCCAGATGCTGAGCGCTGCATGCAATACAAAAAAAATATTAAAAAAAAAAAATCAAAAACCTACAACTAAGAAGCACGAAAGACCCAGCATCTCCCCTTATAACACCACACGGGTGTAATGAATGGGCACCTCATGAGCAGGGTACTTTCACGGGAAGCTGTGGTTCCTTAGAAATGCATGAACTCATCCATCTCCAATAGCTTTATCTCCTGGAGTCCACAGTTGTGATCGAGCACGCATACCTTGAACGTGTTGTGTGCCTGTACAAGAAATTGCAGCTTCTAAACCAGGTAATTAGCAAATTCCTACTGATGCAATGACAATACAATTTATGGAAAATTCAAGCTGGAATTAAAAGATGGACATGAATGGCATTCCTTTGATTTTGGAAATAAAAGAGAGGCAGTTTCACACAAGGTAATAGGAGAAAGCCCCCGATGTGCACTTAGCATCATTTTCACACTAGTTCTTGACAACAAAACTGGACTAGCATTTCTGGCATTGTTTTACGTAGTTTTGTGTTTTTTTTTTTTTTTTTTTTTTTTTTCAATAAACCCCCAACTGGACGGTGCTGAAGGAGTACACGGGGATGAGAGGACGCTGAACAGTCCCTAGGAAATCAATTTCCTGCTGCTGCTTTCATTATTTAGATTTCAGAAAAACCCACACACATACAGGACTGTAACTTTGAGCTGTTCAGAAACTAGACACAGCAGCATTGAGTAAACTATTAAAAAATATCAATTTATAGACAGGTACATTAAATATTTTGTACTTAAGCTTTCTGCCTGTACAGTGAAAATGGCAACTGGATATAAATTTCATGGTCTTGAAAAAGCAAAGCTTGTAGCCTACAAAAACAAAATTATAATGCAACTTTGGAATGGAAATTTAGACTCCAAAGGTAATTTTCCATTGATGGTGCTCACTGATGCATGAATTATACTCGCAGGGATGCGTAAATAGGATTTGTTTGATTGCTTTATCATCCCTCCATTATATCAAATCTTTTAAAGCAGTGGGAGACATCATAGGGCTGTTTGTAGATTCCTTGTTTGAAGATGCAGTGGGGGCAAAATTGTATCACTCCTATTGAGGAACAGGGCCTGACCATGAAATCATAATTAATGCCATAACAATCTACTTATAAGTCTCTGAAGCAGCCAGGATGGGGATAAATTAGAAGCAAAATATTGTTAGCATTTTATTTAAATTAAATTTTAAAAAGTCTGACATGACGGGAACCATATTACAGGCTAATAAAGGATTAGATGAAGCAATTACAGCAAAGATTTTTTTTTCAATGATGCAAATACACAGGCTTTGCCAACATCTGTGCTTTGAAGCCACAATTCCAAATTTTCTTGAATAGCATGACACCTGCCAACCGTTGAGGTTTTCAAGAGAGCGTCTCAAGTTTAGAAATCAAACCAGCTGAATTATCCTGCCCAAAGCCCTAAAATTCCTAGCAGAGACTTTCTCAATTCAACCAGGAGGAGAAGACTCTTTGCTGTTGTCTATGTACCACAGTAACAGAAAATAGAGAAATACTGAGAGAAATACTGAGAGAAATGTCTGTAATGACTTAGGCAAGGGTAAAGCAAGAGAGCTTTTGTAAAGCACAGGGACTACTCTCACCTGGAGACAGGGGGTTATAAAATTAGCTTCACAGGAAAAGGCTTCATTCAGTAACGATTGAAAAAAAGAACCAAAGAAAAACACCAAAAAAACAGCCAATCAACAAACAAAAAACCCAAGAGAACCCACTCTAGGATTCATCCACTTGTAGTGTGAAAAGCACTTGTGGATGAAATCACCTTGGGCCTCACTGAAAGGGAATCTGAAGGCCATGCTGCTACCTTCCAAGCATTAACTGAAGAGGACTTTTACCCCACCGAATCTTTATCAACAATGTTAGACAAAACAGCCAAAGAATTGTTAGTCTCAGCTCAAGTAAGACAAGGAAAAAAGAAAAATAAATTGGCTAAACCAAAGGGAACATCTTAAATGATGGCCTTTCAAGCACAGGTTCCATTTTAAGGCCAGGACTCTGAACTACCATGGGTATAACTGGATAATAGATGAATAATTAGGTGACTATGATCATGATCTTCAGAGTTGGGGATGCTTGCTCAGTTTGTTGGTTAAGGAGCTATTCTGGTACACAGGTCCTTGGTCTCATGCCACCAGTTAATGGCAGAATAACGGCCCACCAGTACAGCTTCCGAAACTATGTGGTGGCACGTGCTGCATCCTGCGCTACTGGTAAGAGCCAAAGACACACGGCAGGCAAAGATGACTAACACGTGATGTTCTACTAAGATCCTTTCTAAGCTCATGAATGCCAGTATGGATGGTTTATTGCTCCTGAATATTGTTCTGAATATTATTCTCAATAATATTCTGAATATATCCTGAATATAGCTCCTGAATATTGTCTCTAGCTTTGTGCTCTAGCCAGGACAAATGAGGTTTGCCCAAAACGTTGTGTTACATAGAAATATCAGCGTTGAGATCATAACGACGTCCAACTGTCCATGTAGAGCCCAGCAATCTGGGGCCCTAACCCAGATGCAAACATTGGGCCTCAAGAGCGTTGCTATAACTCATTGGTTCTACTACACACTACATAACTCATTGGTTCTACAGCTACTCTGAAGCACCACAGTGAGCATCAGAAATTACTGGGAATGTAAGCATGACTGAATGATGACAGAATTATCTTCTTCTAAGAGCTTCACTCACGTTTTCTAAGGTGGGGACTGCCCAGAGCTGGAGAAGGGGAGGAGCACCACTGGAGGTGATGTGCAGGAGTAGACATCTCGTCAGTGTTAGCAGGCTCCCTACAAGTAATCTCTGACAAAGGCTGGGATGGGTGAAACTGAGAAAGGTTCCTTGGTGTACAAGGAAATCCCATCCCTTTCACTTTGCTGCAATATCCCCACAGACACAACACGCTTAGCACAGGAGGATTTACAGTCCTGCTTCGCGGCATGTGGGGCAAGGCTACGTTAACTGTCAACCGACCGTCTCATATATTCATAGTTAATTCTGGCAACTGATTTCAATTAGGGCAAGGAAGGGGGAGGAAGTTCTTCTGTCCTTCACGTTACGAGACGTGTATTAGAAATGACAGCCTATGATTGCTGCAGACAGCATCTAATTAACTGTCATTATAAAACACATGTCAAAGCCCGGGGCCTATGCTGGATCTGCTGTCTAATTTAGCTCCAGAATATTAAAAATCCCCTTGAAACAAGCTGGTGAATGAATTTTGTTGTCTTATAAAACATTCCCTACCCCCCCATTCCTAAGCTCTCCTTCCTCTTCGGTACTCAGTATTTGGAACAAATGATGGATTAAAATTGTTTCTTTTCTTCCTCCTTACTGTAGTCAGCCTTAAAGAGAAGGATTAGAACACAAATATGACATGAAAGTGGGAGCTGTCTGCACAACTATTAGATGACTAATGAAACAATTATATCTAAACAACCACCACAATTACTTGTGGAGCTTATTTTTTACATAGCGCACTGCACAGGCAGACCTTAGTTCTTTATTTTTAATTAGAGCAAGCATAAATTAATCTATCTTCGTTTCTGCAAGCATTACGTGCATGGAGAAGCAGAGTGGAGGAGCTGGATGGAAACCTCATCCAATTCCTGGTGGCATCTATCCCTTTGCTGCACAAAGTTGCCCAGGGTAAGATGACAACTGTTAGCATGAAGGCAGGCATTAATTGAGTTGGGTAAAGCAGAAGGGACATAAGCCAGCTAATAGGACGTCCATCCCTCTTCCAACACCATTCGATAAAAGCAGTTTATTGTGGACTGATGTGCAAACATCCTACTATTCCTACTCAGAGAAAATACCAAGAACACAACGAGTTAGTGATGTAACTGGAGTACGTAAGCTGGTGTAACCTCATGCTTTAAGAGTGGTGAGACTTGAATTGGAAGATTTTTTTTTTTTTTTTTTGGATACACCTATTTAAAAGTCACATTTCTTGATTCATTTGGGAAGTGTATTTTGATGGGGGAGTCCACCTTAGTGTTAAGGATGGAATCTGCTTGGAGAAGCACAGATATTTCTGGAGCATTGGAGATATTACTCCTAGAATCCCAGAAAAACTACACATTCTGGAACTGTATTCTGTTATTCTTTTTTAGAGAATAATATCACTTAGAGAATAAAATCACTTTCCCTTACCACTGCAAACTTCAGATCTTTCTTTCCCATTTGGAGAATACAACTGTCATAAGAAAACAAAGAGCTGAATATTCCCAGTAAAAATTTATAAAAGGCTGGGAAATAACCTTTACTCTGAGGGCAATCCAAATTTGGAATGAGATGCTCCAAAACACATAATCCATGAATATTTCTCAATTTAGCCTTCTTTCTCTTTCCCAGAGGTAAAAATTGACCAATGAGAACAGTGTCATTAGAGGATGTTGTGATAATGCAACAAAAAGTGCAGAGAAAATAGCTCCTAGTATTAAAGTCTTATTATCATAATCTAAAGGTCCTATGCGATCATTGCCTCAAATAACTAGATTTTCTCTAATGCTGCTTAAGTAGCTAGAGCATGCATCACCCGGGACAAAATAGGATAACAAACCCAATGAATTAGCCATTTCAACACTGTGCATTTCCCTCGAGGAAAAACTGAGCCTTATGGAAATGCACAGCGCCTGCCCAAACAAGCCTTCTTTACAGAAACATTCAATACTCTCCCTGATCCACAGGATGGTGTGATGTGCCTTAGCACTGCAGTTGTGTTTCAGGTGTTTGCAGCCCGGTTTCAGAAATGGAATGAAAACTCAGACACAGCCTCTAGGCAGAGAGGAAGATCCAATCTATGAGAAATACCAACTCAGGGGATATCAGAGTCCGTTAATCATTAAAGCATGAAGTTCCCTTGCTTTATATCTCTGTTTGGCATTTGTAAATACAGTACCTTACTATAGTTAAAGATTGATATCAGATGTAGCTATAGTGCCCCAAGGGCTGATGCTGAAGAGCTTGATTTCCTAGACTCAACCCACCAGCATTCTCTCAAGCTCAGCACTTGCTGCAAACCCTATTACGGTAGACACCATCCTTTTGCATCCGGACTTTCATCAGAGCCTTGCAAACTCCCTGTTCTCTAGGCAGAAGGCCAGAGTCATTTTACAGCTTCCAGTGCTGTGATGTAAATATACCTCGATTTCCTGCAGCTTGCCAAAAATGCTGCGTAAAGGCTGTTTTTGTCATTATGGCACCCACCCAAGATGTCAGTGACCTTGGTTCAAGTTTCTTGTCCATGTAGACATCAGTAGGCAAGACATTTTAGAATAGAATAGTTCATTTGGAAGGGACCTTCAAAGGTCATCGAATCCAACGTCCTAACCACTTCAGGGCTAACCAAAAGCTAAAGCATGTTATTGAGGGCATTCTCCAAACGTTACTTGAACACTGACTGGCAGAGGGCATCAATTAATCTAGGAAGCCTGTCCCAGAGTTCGACCACCCTCATGGTAAAGAAATTTTTCCTGACATCCAGTCTGAACCTCCCCTGGAGCAGCTTTGTGCCATTCCTGTGCGTCCTTCACAAAAATTAAAAGGACATTTCCAAAAAATGCTATTCCTGGAAGAAACGGTTTTAGGTCTGGAAAACACTGCCAGTAGGTCTAGTCCAAAGAACAGGTAGAGAATTTACAGTCTCCTTGGGGTTCTTTAATTCCTGGAAACACGTATAGCATGGCTTTTATCTACCTTTTTAGTTTCTGCTCTCTGAGAGGAAATATATCTCTGTGCTTCTGCTTCACTAAAGCAAAACCTGACTCAGGTTGCCTCAGTCACATATTTCATTTTTTATTTCACTCATATTTATTTTCATTCATACGTTTCTCTTTATTCCTCTGCCTTATCTGCTGCCACTAAACCAGCACAAATCACTGAGCCTAAAACATCTCCGCTCCTTTGCTAGGTACATCAGAGCTGAACTCTTCCCCATGCAGATAAAAGGCTCCACACAAAACCACGGACCCACTGAAGTTGACTGAGGTTTTGCGATGGACTACGGGGGAAGAAGGACTTCAACATACATTTTGGTTCTTCACACCAATTTCACTCACATGTAGTGCCACTAGTAGCTGTGATTTTTGTCCTGACTTGAAAAAGAAGCAAATTTATAATCCTCTTGACAATTTTGTGAAGTGCCATGAATAGGTGGGAGTGAATCGGCTATTTTAGCAATTCACTCACCTGGTGTATAGACTGGTGATGACTATGAGAAGTTTTGGACCCGATTACTACATGCTCTGGGACTTGTTTGCAGTCACTGCCTTTGGAGAGTAACTTTAGTGGGTCTGCACCAATCAAGTCCTTAGCATCTTTATTTTTTTCTTTGCGCTGAAACTGAAATATTCTCACCCCCTTTTTTCCAGGTAGACAACAGAAGCACAAAGAGACAAGTGCACAAGCTGATGTTTTTTCACACAACCTGTGCAAGAAAACGTACCGCTGTAAAGCGGAATACTCTAATGAATTAAGTTGGTTTTGGGGAACTGGGCTCACCTCTCTGAGCTCCTCTCCTTGTGTGGGATGGCAACGGTGCTCCTTTACGACTGGAAGTTATTCCCAAAACAGTGGTGCCCAGAGCCACCAGCAGGCATTTCCAGCAGTTCTCATTAATGTTATTGCCAGTTCCTCCATTTCTCTATTTTTTCTCCTGTGATTCTTCAATTACAATACGTAACAGAGGACTTCTGCCCTTCATTCTGCATGGAGGAGTAAATCACTCATTTCTTTAAAAGACTGATTTCCCAGGAGGTTAACGATGGTGATTATTAACACAAGATGCACTTTAAGAAGTTTAACTCTGGTTTGGAAAAATGTACCACCGTTAAGAAAAGCATTTAAGCACATGGCACTAAAACACTACAATTCTTACTAGTTTTATTACTCTATTCCCAAAATATCTCAGTCACAGGCCAGCATTCAAATGGAAGATTAAAAATGCCACAACTGAATGGATGCAACCATCCATAACCATACATCAAGTTCTGCACGCGTGCCTTTAAAAAAGTCTTTTTCTTTCTGTTGTTTTTGTGACATAGTTGAAAATGACCAACAACAATCAGTGAATATGAAAGAACAGACACCGCTCCTTTGTAATCTGCAGGAGGACCTCAGGAGTGTTTGCATTATCTGCCTGGCTTTATTTCAGTGATTGCAAAGACATCGAGGTGCCTCCATTGTAGGCTCACCATGCTCATTAATATTCTGCTCTTCCACCAATAAGGTCCTCCTTCAGTGGCACATTTCGCCTTGAAAAATGCAAAGAAACATTCCTAACCCTTCCTGGGATGAGAACAAATCCCTTCTATCTTGCTACATAATCCCGGCCATGTTTATAGTTTGCTTTAGAAGAATTATTTCTTCCATCTGCTCCTACTGCACTGCTCTATTAAGTTGCTTCCCTCGTACTGCTTTGCTGAGGTTCTCAGCATAAATACATTAATATACTGCGGTTCAATGATCCCCCAATACTAAACGCATTTTGTGGTATTGATCACTGCTCAAATGAGAAACTACCTGTGGAAGTCAATGCTACAAAGACAGAGCAGTAAATCTGCCATACAGAGAGAGAGAGACAGCACATATGCGTGTGGGTGTATGTACGTACACAAGCTCTACCGATGTCGTACAGCATCCAGTCCTCCAGCCTCAGAAACAAACTTGGTTATTAGCTTCCCTATTGAACACGATTAAAAATATTTGTTATCACTTTCCTTTCAATTCTATGGACTAAATATAAAGTCATGGATCAAAGTAAGAGCTAATGGGCATAGAAATAGGAAACAAATAGGTCCCTGGCTGTATACTACTGTTTATAGTACTGTAGGTTTAAAAAAGTAATTAAGAGCTTGGTAAAAGGTCACCAGTTCCACCGGGTTACATTTTTCAAGCATGAGAAAGTAGTTTCTTTCCAAAGTCTCATGACAAATAAGACAAATGTACTTTTTCTTTGTCAGGTGGAAAAAGGTCTTGGTGTGTGATAAATAGCAGACCCATCCAATTTTGTAACCCAGTAAGAAAAAATATACATCTTTGTGCAGAAGTACAAATCAAACTAGTTTTTCCTCTCTTTGCTTAATCACCAATTAAAAATATAATATATTATGTTAAGTTTTAGTTAGTCTAAATTGAATTTCTTTCACATTAAAGAATGCAACCTATCATTTGACAAAAATGGAGCAACTATTCTTTCAGAAAGCACACAAAATCGGTAATTTAATTTAACTAGAAAGTGTGCCGCTTTTCTGAAAAGAATTACACTGTTGATTGTGTTAAGCAAATAATAATTAACGCAAGTACATACAGCTCTAATTAGCAAGGAATTTAATTAAACAAATATGCCAACATAACAAGATGCATAACAAAGTAATTGTACTATGTCTTGCCAGCGTAGTCTCTACTACTTCAAAGTTTTTACATGGTGATTATAAAACAATTTCCAAAGACTGGGTACACAAGAGCAGCAGAGGAGGCTCTGTGTAGCCCTGCTAAAATGCACAGACCCTCATAAAGCCAGTGCACATCAGAAATGATTGCACTGTCTGCTCCATCGCCATGCATTTTGTCTTTGACCTGGAAGTTACATACATGAGCACTTTGAGCAGTGCTGGCCTTAAGGATTACTAAGGAGAAATCCTGTTTCCTTAAAGTAACAAAATACAAAAGCCAAACTCGTCATTGCTGACCTTTTATCTTGTTTTAATGACCTGGAAAAGGAAAAGTAATATAAAGTTTAGAAGCAGTTGAGGTTGGAGCATCACCCAGTCCAACCTGCCCAAGCAGGCATAGGAAGAGTAGGTCGCCCAAGACCATCTCCAGAAGGTTTTGGCTGTCTCCGAAGAGTCCACAAGCTCTCCGATCAACCTGCTCCAATATTTGACAACACCACAGTAAAAAAAAAAAAAAAAGTTTCTTCACGTTCAAGTGGAACGTCTTGTCCTTCAATTCAATGACACCTTCCAACTGCAGGTACAAAATCTACATTACCATGCTCAGAGCAACTCAGATTTTCCCAAACATTTTTTTTTTTCTCTGACAGACAAGCCTACAAACTCCAGGTGATAAAGGATTCTACAACCCTTCTAATACAGTGTCGCTGACATGGTGGTCTTCTCAAGGTACTTTTAGTGCTTTAATGAAAAGTCTTCCTCGCCACCTGAAAAACCTGAGACACCTCCCCACAAAGACAGACCATCGTGATAACTGAAAGTGTTTTTTTTTTTTTTTTTTTTTTTGTACAAGAGAATCTCTTTCAAAAATCACCTCTAATTTTTCTAGATGAAGTAACCCCAAATCCCTGTCAAGAACCGTTTTTTCAATGGCTTCAGTACTTTTTAGATTAAAGTTTGCAAGTGCCTACGATTGCCCTATTATCCATGTCACTCTGCACTTTCACCAAGATGAGGATTTTCAGTATAACAAACGTTGCTTTTGTGAAGAGCAAGATGATGGTCAAAATTGATGAGGTACTCTGAAATAAAGTTCTTGTGCCTGTGAACAAGTATCAGTGAGTTTAGCATCGCTGGTAGGTCACCAAGAGTCTAAGAACGATGCTTTACTCTCTAAAACATTCATTAATGCTTGGGTGGACACCTTGGCCATCCACATTGGCACTGATTCTCCATGAAGGGGAAAGTCTTTGTGTGCTAAAACCCTGTTTTCTCTACTACAGTTTCATCCTCATCTTTTTATTTTTTATTTTATTTTTTTTATGCTTGGTACATAGTCACAGGGTTGAAATTTCCTCCTGAATTATTTCTACAAGCCACCCCACAGGAAAGAGAATTCTTGCCTCTGTCCCCCGTTAAGTATTTCCAGTCACAGTGCAGATGTTTTTAATCAGTAAAAAGAGAAAATTGAGGGGGGAAAGAATACAAGGAGACTATGTGTTTTGCACAGCTCTTTACGACCAAGGAAGTAGGGAAGAGTCACGGGCATCTTTGAAACAAATATGCAATACCCAGACTGCATCAGTTAATATCTTTTATGAGTCTGTTTCAAAAGCCGCAGCAGAAGTGGTATTATACAGACTAATTAAATCAATTCATCTGTGTAACTTTGCAATGGTTGGACTTTTTCCAGAAGGGCTCCTTGGAGCATCTTTTGTTCATTCGCTGTCTACTCCTAAATTTCTGAGGTAAACAACAACAACAACAAAAATGCTAATTTCTTTCCTGACACTCTGCAGTCAGTGAAGGTTGAAGCCCCAAAGGATATTTTGTTAATGTTAAACTCCCTGCTTATCAGTCCCGTCTTCAGCTTAAAGCTGAATGCCACTGTTCTGCACTTTATTATTTCTTAATTTATTATTTGTATTACCGTAGTGCCTGGAGGCTTTGGAGTGCACTGATTTAGTGGCTTGTTTTTTTTTTTTTTTTTGTTTTTCCCTAATGATAAACTGAAGGATTGGGCTTCCTATTGGCATAAAATTCATTGAACAAGGACTCTAGAAACTCAGTGTGTAATTTGGTATTGCAGGCACTGTGCTTTTCTCAAGGTGTTAGTGCTGTTTTACCACAACAGGATGTTTCCCATTACCATGTGTCACAACCCAAGCACTTGCTTGTCAAAGATATTGACATCTGCAGCAAGAAAGCTGCTGCTACTTACTTTTTAGCTTGTTTCTCATGTTTTGATTGCCACACATATCATGTCAGCATCTTCTTTTGTGATTAACAGAATTGGAGAATCTCTAGGCAATTTAATGAAATGTAAAAACCTGCTGACATTAAGGGCTACTGTACATGAACATAAGCATGCTGAGTTACAACACACTGGAGAACTGAAGCAAGAGATAGACACGCTTATCTGAAAGGCAAAGACTGGAAATTGCTGTTTTAGTTGTGTTCCACACTGCGTCTACAGAATCCCAACAAGGCTGGGTCTTCCCCACTTGAAGTGAACACACTTCAACACAAGGGAACTATACTGCTCGAACAGGCTTTGGTCTTAGGGTGCTCAAATGCAGAGAAATTACAGTGAGGCAAATCGAGGTATTAATTTACAAGATCATCTACCACCTGGTGATTGGCAATGGACATTTAGAGCCATGTAAATTTGCTTCTCTGCTGCAAAGAGGTCAGCTGCCATGTGCATATCAATGGATACAAGGAGAAGTGCCAGTAGGCTTTAAGTTCGTACCCCTAATGCTGAGTAGCTCATGCTCAAACAACTAGGAGTAAAGAGAAGTAAGACTATTTACTGGTAAAAGAAACTTACAGTAGTCAAAACCAACCAACCAAAAATCTAGGTTTCCGAAGTCCCACCTCATAACAAGACCATCTTTTCCTTGTCATAACTCAAATATCTTTACAACCAGACCCATTCACAAATATGGATATCTCACCACCCACATACTCATGTAACTGATCTCTTTTAACCCTCTGCTTGTCTCATTGCAAAGTATCCTCAGAATCTGAGGATATGAATTTGCAGATTTCAAAAACTGAAACAAATAAAAAAACCATGTGACATGGAGTTTCTGATGAAGGAAATGTTAAAGGAACTTAGTCTGGGAAGAAAAAAAAAGACAATCTTGGAAACAAGTCTCCTAAAGAAATGAGGTATTAAAAAAGATTGGATTTTGTACAAGGAATTCAGACTTTCTTAATAGCAGAAATTGGTTTGTAATATAAATGCAGGTGCAGCCATTCATTCAATGCTGCCTTATAGAGGAACTTCTCAGATTAAACTAGAACAACACCAGAAATATAAAACTCCTTTATCCTTTTTCAGCTCCATCAGGCATGGTATTAGAAAGTCCAAGTGGGCTACTTAGCATTAACATTTCCAAGTACAGACCAAGATTCAAACTCTGCGCAACCTGATGGCAATATAACCTTTGGAAGATGTTTTCTTTCTCTGACTTTAATCCTGTTCTGTAGAGCTTAAAATGCTATGTGGAATTTAAGGTCATTACACAAAACAAGATCTATTCAGAAACACATACTGAGTCAATATCAAATTTAAAAAGTTTGGCTTGGGCACAGGTTCAGCTGGGCAATTTTGAGCACTGTGTTGAAAGCTTCACACATATACCATTAATTCTGGAGAGCGTTCTGCACATTTTGGGTGCTACATACAGTAATGACAACCCTGAGGAGGAAGCAAATTGTTTGAGGAGGTGAAAGAAGCAGCTATGGGCTGTAGCAGACCCCAGCCCGGGCATTTACACCCTGTACCCTACTTACAGACACCGAGCACCTCCGTGCCAGCTTTCGTTCTGCTACCAGAAACAAGGCAGCCGTGTTCATCTGCTCCTGCAGAAGAGGTTCCTGCCCCTGTTAATAGCTTTTTCTTCACACCTTTTTTGAAGACGGGTAATCAGAATTGGTCACAGCTATCATAGGGAAGGTTTTAACTGTGTCCAGTGCAACGGTATTAACGCTTCTCATTAATACTTCATTAATTTCCTAATGAAAATGTTTCCTGGATTGCATTCGCCTCTTTCACAGCTGCACCTCCTGGCAGCTCGGTGTCACCTTGTGATCGTCACACACCGCATCCCTCTCTTACTCCGTGCTTTCCACCTGATGAGCCCTCCGCCAGAGCTTTTACAGCACCGAGTTCTTCTCGCCTTTCCTTCCTTCAAAGCCACCGCGAGAAATCTTGAGCTGCTTAAGCAGAGCAAGAAAACGTTATTATGTTCAATAACTTAGGGCCGAATCAAATCCTTCCTCAAAAACAATCTAATTCTGCAGCCCGGATCCACCGCCTTTCCTGCAAAAGCGGGATATATTGGAAGAAAGACCGGAACTAAACCAGGACGTTAACACTTGCTTAGCCTCTCGCGTACGTGGGGAGAAATCTCTGACAGGCAATTTAACACGGCTACATTTAAGAAAACGCACAAAGGATTTATGGGAATGTATTTAGCCTTTTATTTTACCTATTGCACATAAACAGATGATCACGGAATGGGATAAATGGCTTTCCGTCTGGATAAAGCACTGCTTTGGAGTGATGCAATCAGATGAAATCCCGCTACGTCCATGTGGAAGCTTTCACAGACAGATTAGTAAGAAGCTAAATGCGTTATAAACACTCAGCGACGCAGCTTATTGTTCAGCCTGCACAACAGCTTTTAACGGGAGCGTGGAGAGAAACATTATCAAAAAAATGCGATGGCGTGATGGCTAGAACATAAATACCTTCACTTCTGTGGTTCACTACTAACAGCCTAGGGAAACAAGATCGGACTGGAATATCATACAGACAGGGGAAATCTGAAGGAATTTTTGCTTAACAAGCATGGTGACACCTCAAAACCTAAGCTAACACGTGCAATTACCCTAATAAGTTTTTTTAATGACCCAGGTGGGACAGAGCCCATCCACAGTCCCTGCAATATCCTTCATTTTGAGGAAATTACCTCCTGGTGCCTTTGCAAGGTGTGATGGAGAGCAGCATTAACAATGACTGTGAAGCCTGTTAAGGACCGGTGAGGGTTCACATAGTGCCAGAAGGCTGGTCCTTCTTATGGTCCTTCTTTCTAGAAAGCAGCAAACCACCCTGAAGGCTTCGAGTGACCCATTTTCAACACAGAGCCCTGATATGCTGTATGCCTGTAAATTTTCTCCATATGTGAACTAAGTTTTTGTAGTGGATTGTATCAGTATTGGTAACCTTTAAGAGCTATGAGACGTAATCAGTCTGTACGGGCCAGCCAACAAACCCCCCACCATCTCCCTGTAGCCACTGCAGATGGAATTCGTTTGGGGAGGAGCGGAATTGACAGAATCACAGAATCCTCTAGGTTGCCAAAGACCTTCAAGATCACCATGTCCAACCATCAACCTGCCGAGTCCCATCAATACACAACATCCCTTGGTGCCACGTCCGCACGTCTCTGAAATCCCCCAGGGCTCTGAAATTCCCCCAGGGACTCCACCACTGCCTGGGCAGCCAACGCTTGAGCACCCAGTGCATTGATTGCACTCAGTTCCAGTGCTTGAACACCTTGCCTATGAAAAATTCTTCCTAATGTTTAACCTAAACCTCACCTGGCACAAGTTGAGGTTGTTTTGTTGCTTCCCATCGCGTGTCATCTGAGAAGTGAGACCATCACCCTCCTCACTGAAGCCTTTCAAGTGGGTGCAGAGAGCGATGAGGTCTCCCCTCAGCCTCCTCTTCTCCAGATTAAACAACCCCAAATCTCTTCAGTCCCATCCCACTGTCCTTATACAGGGGGAGCAAAAGGAAGGCCACCCAGCCGCCTGCAGCGTGCTCTGACCAAGGGTCTTGGGAGCTGCCCCACACCACGCACCAACTGCTTTTCCACAGGGCAAATGAGGAGTCCACAGATGAGATGAAAACAGAGCACAGACATCAGCTTTTGAGCACGCGATGCCAAGGAGCAGCGTGCCTCATGGTGCAAATAATGAGGGCTGCAAACAGCAGCCATGCAGATCGGAGGCAGTAAGGCTGCTGCCTTTTCAAAGCCTCTTGTTTGCTTGGATCCTTCACCCTCATTACATCCCAGAGACTTCGCTAATCGAAGCTGTGGATCTCCAACATATGTCTTCAGCTGTGATTCGGTGCAGCTGTTGCAGACTGTAACTACAACCCGAAATGATTTAATTATAACGCGCAGGCATCAGGAAAAGCAAAATTACAAATAACAACCATACAAATGCTAATAAACGCCACTCTGCTGGACAGAGAAAAGCAAGAAAATACTTCACGGGAGCAATTAAAGGGGTCTTTGTGAGCAGGAACCTGAACTGGCCTTCAAAACATTTTGATGGATTTATTTGCAGATGAAGTAAAGGCCCGTCAAACAATTGGTGGGGGGAGCGTACCACATGGCAAAGTTGCAAGAAGACATTCACGTGTGGGGAAAAATGCAAACCAACATAAATAAAGCTTTGCAGCACAGCAGAACCAGGTTCAGCACGTTTTTAACAGCTTCAAACACACACGGGCCCTTTTGAAAAGCAAGTGGTTGGAGTAGCTCAGCACCTTCAAGCACCAAGGGGGGATTTTGCAACCAACTGTCAAGTCCCTTGGTCATCTGAAAGTCATCATTTGGTCATCTCTCCTTCTTATCCATGTTGGTCGTGCCACTGCCCTTCAGTTACTCCAGCTGAAGCATCAGCAGCATCTCAGAGCAGAGCAAACCCTATCCCACGTAAGTCTGGTACTTTACATTATTCTGATTTACCAACAGATTTCTACAGCCCCAAACTGGAATAAAACCCGAGGCATTGTGGATTCGGTGACACTTTTGCAGACGAGCAGCAACCTGCCCAGAATCTAAGTGCAGAATGTGTTACGAGCATTTCCCCTGCTGTTTCAAGGCAGTACAACAGTCTCCAACACCCGCCCCAGGCAGTTTGGATGCTGGTTTGAACAGGGAGACAAAGCCACCTGGAAGAAAGGATATTCTAGCCTTCATCACCTACAACTTTTCAGACATCGTCTGGTTTTGCACATTTATTTCCGAAGCATTTACAGAATCTTCAGCAGGAAAGCAATCTATAAAATGTAGTAGGGCATTTACCATAGGACGGATTATACAATGGATTGGGCTGGCATTTAAATCACAGCATTTTCTGTGACTTAAAAAGCCGATGCTAAGGATCTCCTTTAGCTTTTCTGATAGCATCACTCCTTCACCTCCATGGAGAAAAGGTATTTCTCCCTGGCTAAATGTGACAACGTGTGTGTGCAGAGAGGGGAAGATCACTCTCAGCAAATGCATTCCTACATCCCACGTTTCATTATTGTCGTATGCGACTCTAAAAGCCTTCCCTGTGTGTGATTTGTAAAATGTCCTAACGCAAACTTAGAGCTGCGGTTCAGTTGGCTTCCTAAGCTGGAAAGGGAAACATGACAAGGGAACAACAGCCACGAAAACCTCTTTACACATCAAAGGGGAACCGCTGGAGATGAGCTTAAAAGGGCCTCATCTATGTCCTCGCTAATGCAGAGAGCACAACAAAGCTGCAGTTCAGCATGTCCACCGCATTAAAAGGGAAGCTGCAGGAACTCGAGGTGGGCTTTGAAACCTGATTTGCATCAGGTAGCCTCTCCAAAGGGAGTGTTGGAAGGTGGTAATCAAGACAAAGCGTCTACATTAGCATTACGTGGTTTTGAAGTGAGTCCCATCTCGTCCCCCATCCCTGCGTGGGTCCTGCTCGCTGAGTTATTTGGGTGTGCACAAACATTTCTTTTGGGGACTAACCTGTAAGATTTGCACCGGACGGATGCATTGTCAAGGACTGAATCGCTGCTTGGTCCTTCACACATCTGCAAAGTGCTTGTGATAGGGAATATCGGCATGAATACATGAAACCAGATTAAATAGGCCAGAAAGAAGCTCTCAAACCACACGCAGTACAGCAGCAGGGGCCTCAGCACTTTAATCTAAGGATCTATCCAAATCGAGATTAATTCCTTGCTAATGCGGACATGGCCTCAGTCAGAGAAGTAAAAGGAATTAGTGTGTTCTGCCTTCAAGATCTTAAATGACATCTAAGAGTGATCTCATTTCATTTCCTCCTTCTGTAACTCCGTAATTGAGGATTTAACCCAGGAACTCCAAATTGTCACCAGAAACAAGACTTAACTGCTGATTCAGACACTTTAATTTAGGTGTCTACATCCAAGCTCAGCCCAGCTGCCAGAACAACTCATTGCCTGGGCAAGAAATGCTACTGAAATATGTTAGTTATGATACTGAGTTATGCTACTGAGATGCTACTGAGAGCAGGGCAACATTTGAAGACACCATGTAAAACTAACTTGTGAGTATCAGAAAGCAGATCATTGCCTAATTAGCAGCATTAATCAGCTTGAGCACTTCAGGTCCTGGAAGCAAGTTTGCTTCCCAAACAAGTAGTGGACAGACAGCTCAACAGCTCTTGGTACCTGCAAATCTTCACCATCACCAGCTGAAATACTTTCAGGTCCCGAACATACTCCTGCTAAGAGGAATTCAGGCTTAGTCCTGCCCTGCTGCAGCCATCTCCAAGGACAGAACTGAAGCTTTTTTCACGAACACATATCCTTTTGCATAAATTCACAGACTGAGGCCCTGAGCGACCACCACAACTGTATAACTTGACCTCCTGTGTACTCAGGGCATCATATATTTCCCAGAAGCTGAATTAAAGCTTACCTTTTCAAAAGACAGCTGTAACTAATCTCCATTACCTGACAGCTTTTATCTTCCCCGTGGTTCCCCCACTACTGGGTAATGTGATTACGCACAGCTGCGACACTGCAGAGAACCAGGTTTCATGGTCAGTGTGAAAGCCTCTGACTGAACAGCGAGAATTGTCATCCTTTCCCAGAGCTGAATACAGGTGAAGAGATTACCTTCACAGTGGCTCCATCTCACTTAAAAGCCCAACGAGCCTCAGTCCTGCTTTGCCCACGTCGAACCAGACTCTGCCAGCTTGCACGGCTTCCATCCTTCCGCTCCCTCCTCTGCGCATTGACCACATCAAGGGAAGTAAAGCAAAGCCAATTCAAAACAAACACAATTCATCTTGAAATTAGGAGCGGTTCGATCCTGACAATACCCTTTGCTATCAATGGCATAATATTACATGTCCAATATATCCCCATTGACTAAATTCACCAAGGTTACTCACAAGACTGCCGGAGAAGGCAGACAATAACCATGCTTTTAAACTGTTACTAAATCCTAGCAGGACTCCAAGGGATTCCCCAGGGCTGCTAAATCTGGTCGCTGCTATTTAATACACAAGGCAATTCTTTATTTAAGCTAGATGTGGTTTGGGGACTTGTTTCAGCTTTATTCCCCGTATTATATGTTTGGGGTGAACTTCTTTGTCCACATTTAGCTTGATTTTAGATTTAGCTTGATTTTTGCCAAAGTTCCCTATCTCCCAAGTTTTTTGCTATCTTCCTTTTCTCATCAAACCTTTTCCTCATACAGAAGCCCTTCGGCCCTGTTAAACCCTTTTTGGGATTCATCCAGGCGGCTTTGGTGCCTTCCCTACAGGCAGTCACCAAACCCCTAGGAGAAAACGTTTTTTCTGAGGAGTTTCTGCATCGCAAGTCTGCTGCCCGCTCAGCTCTCCTGCCTGAAATCCAATCTCTCAGCGCGGAGGCAGCTCAGGGCAACTTTTCTTTCTTAAGACAAAACCCGACGGTGCCTTTTTTATTTGCAGTCCTGACGTGGATCCGTGCCAGCTGGTCTTGTAGCACTGGGCTGCAAGTGAATTTTACCCCGGAGAACGACCTTGATTCTCATGCATTATGGCCGATAGCAAACGAAGATGAGCTCAGAAAGAGCTGGGAGAAACTTTAACAATTTTGGGATCGGTGGCCGCAACACTGAAAAATATTGAGCCAATATTTCTTCTTACGGCTCGTCTGGGCTATTTGTCAAAATTTGTCTTATCCAATATATAACAAGCTGTGAGGTTGGGAGAAGGGATCATCTGTTTTCCTTTGTTGGAAAGCATTTACATACACTGAGGCTTGATTGATTAACGTTTCCAGGTCCCAAAATAAATCAACAGGAGAAAATTGAAGGCTGCAGTTATGCGAGAAGCTTGGAAATCACAGCGAGCGACTCGAACATCTTGCAGCCCACCTTTGAGGCGTTCAGTCTGTTAATGGTCTGTGCCTTGGCTAGTGCACGAGGAGGGTGAAGGGGATGCTCCCCGGCTGCACAGCCAGTGCCGTTCGTGCTTTCACCTCCTTTCCCACCCCTTGGCGCTGTAACAAGACTGACAGCAAGCAGGGAAGCCTGGGTCACCACCATATGGCAGCACAGCAAGAACAGACCACCAGAACATGGAAAAATCAAGATTTTACAAAGCTGCCTCGAATCTTGAGAAATGACAAAAAGCTTCTGTATGTTTGAGGGGAAAAAAAAAAATTCTTCCATTTTTCTACAAAGAGCCAAGCTCTGACAGCTCTTTGGGGGCTTTTGCAGGTCCTAGTGCTTTTACAGCTGTGTCTACCAGGAATCCTCACTAACACTTTCAAATTAATTCCAACACTTCCCACTCAAAAAGCAGAACTTTTGGAAACAGGAGTGAGAGAATGTGTGATAAATTCAGCTATTATATATATAAAAAAAAAATCCTGCTCCTTTCTGCCTTTTTTAATGACTGGTAAGAGCTCTGGGAGATAAGAATTTGCTGCTCAGGGCCAAACCAAAATTGTGTGGGATCGAGTCCAGTCCCTCTGGATGCGTGAATAAGACAGGGAAGACACGGGCTCCATTTCCACGGCTTTGAAATGATGGAGAGAAAGGACAAAAAGGGCTCTGCACCCCTTTTGAATTAGTTCGGGTATCAGTCTGCTCCTCTCCAGCACAACACTGCTCTTACAGCACAACCCTGCAAAATGAGATTCACGGACTCGGACCCTTTTTCGAACCCTGAAGTAACAAGTGTAGAAGCAGCGACGGTGCAAAATAATGAAATGTGTTTTTTTTCTTCTTCCACACGACTACAAATGTGTGTGCTTCAGGTAGAAAGCCTCACCTAATCTCACCAGGGAAGGACCACTGAGTGCCTTTCACGTGCTGAAGCCAAGAAATGATAATGCAGTCTCCAGAAGGAGGATGGAGAAAATGCCCAGCAGACGTCGAAGATCCCAGGTCTCACACTATATGAAGATGCTCATTATTTGGCTACCTATAGCACAGTCAAGCTAGTGTGGATACAAAGCCTCTCCTGTGCTTCACCAAAGATGAAAGAGATCTTTCTTAGGAGATCAGCGTGATGCTCTGAGATGTCTTTCATTTGCATGAAAGGACTTTCCCTTGTGCAAAGTCATTCTTACATACACAGAGCATGTTTAGTTTGTGCCACGTTTACCATAAGAAGGCGTCAGGTCTAAATACAGCCATAGCAGGACTTGAGGGATTTTCTTCTCCCTTAATAACGAGGTTAACGTGAGCATAGCGTGGTCTTCAAGCCATCCACAGCCTTCTTCCTTAGGGGTTCAATTAATGTTCCATCCCTCCCCTCCTTCACTTCTGGATTTCAAAATACAACCGTAAGGAAATAAGTGGTCTCAGAAACACACGGCTGTGACAAAGCCAAGAGAATTGAGCAGCACATTCCTCCAAACTTTCCCCATTCCTCCAGATGGCACCTCTCCCCAGAGCTCTTCCAAGGGATATGAGAGCCCCTTGGTTTCCTGCCAGGGGAGCTGATGTTGCAGGGCAGGAAAACGACGACAACCAGGTAAGAGAGAACGCCACAGCTGCTAGCTGGTGCCACGCGAAAATCAAGGCTATTCTTTCCCTGCCTCCATGTGAAGCCCCCTTCATGTGCTAAAACAAAAAGCGGTAATTTGCCTTCCTGCTTGGCTTTGTCGAATTTTGACATGTCCTCAGTCAAGCAAGATCCCCTCCTTCAATCAGACACCATTTTCTTGAGACGTTAGAAAAGGAGGAAGCTAAAGTAATTATTGAAAACTCGTAAGCGGCAGCTTTAGCCTAATTACTGTGACTCTGTTTTAATTTTTTTTATTGATCACCTCCCGTGAATACACAAGTATCGACTGAACTTGCAGAGCCTTGTGCTGCTGTGATAAGAACAGCAGCCAGTGAAAAATAAAATGCAATTAGGTGCCCCAACATCCGGCTGAACGTTTGGGATTAGAAAGGAAAAAAATAAAGGAAGGAAAGAAGGGAAAGCCTAGAAGAAATACGTGTGCACAAATTTGTGTTCATTTGTGCCTGCCATAGATGCGTTCCCTGTGCTTGGAAGCAGTGTCCTTGTCAAAAACAAAGTGAGCATGCAGTGGCAACAGGGGGACAAGATGCTTTATTTCCTACACCACTCATGTGGTTGTATTTATTTCCATAATGCCAAGGAATGACCCAAAGTCCAGACCTACTAGCTCCGACGATGTTCAGATAGGGGGAGTTTCATGCCTAGCAAAGTTTGCCCTGAGAGCTCACAGTCCCCATAATGTCTTGCTGCACAGTCTTTAAACCCTGGCAACCAACTTAAAATAAACACTAACCTCGACTGGTTATCTCACAAAACCACAGCTCAGAACTCAGCAGTTCCCCTCTCCATGCAATACATCACATGCATTGTAACCTGTTCTTATTTTTGTCCTGTTTAATCTCTTGGCTGGCCTTCTTGGCATTACTGATTCCCACATTAACCCCGATCCATCCAAAATATGTTGTGGCCAAATGAATTTTTGCTGCTCTGTTTTGGTGCTTAGTTTTCCCCCTGGATCTAATAAAGCCACGCTAGTACTTTGGCCTGTTCCACTTCCTTCAGCCACTAGAATGAAACAAAACCTTCCTTCTTTTTGGCTGCTGAATGGCCATCCAGTTGGGTTCTGTCCATACCATCAAATAATTTTTGAAAAGATGCTTCGATTGGAACAATTCGGTGAGCAAGTTTATCACACTCATTTAGCGGATGAAACTCTCTATCCCATAACAGCATCTGCAAGTCTAAAAGGAGAAAGAAATTATATTCAGCCCCCCAAGATTCACATGCTTTCAAACAGACAAGGCAAATTCCATTAGGCTCACACAGATAAGCGCTGTTTTTACGTGGCTAAGGATTGCTGGAATTGATTTTTTTCCTTTTTTTTTTTCTTTTTCTTTTCAGATATGATAAGTGTAAGTAATGGAGAAGAACTACTGAGTTAGCAGATACTGCTCTCTTCATCACCGTTTCATTCCAGGGAAGAGCTGGTAATGATTTTTCTAAAGAAAATAAACTATACATGAATTTTTAGCATTTAAACTCTTTCCTGCTCAGACCACCGCTGCAACTACTGTGGCTTCTGAACCAGGCTGAGCTTTGACTATATTTTGTTCAAAATCCACGCTTGATGGCAGGTCAAAGAAAAAGATGATGTTTGTATTATTTTCTAAGCCTTTCAGTTACCATGAATTTTAAGTTACAAAGTGATGTAAGTAAAACAATGGCTCTCTACAATTCAATCTGAAGGCAGCCACATACGATATTACGAACAAACCACTGTCATTTCCAAATAAGCTGAGATCCTATTTGCAGGTCACCATCTCTCTCTCCTTTTCTGGATATCTTAAAAGACAGCATGGCGTTAACAACTGGGTAAATAAAAAGTATGTTTGCATAACCGTGGTCACAAAATGATGAAAAACAACAAAGATTTGGTGATTTCATTGCCACAGGACAGAAATTGCACATTGTGGCCAAGCAGGAAGCTGGTGGATGGGTCCAGGTACTATGCAGACCCCAAAGGCTGATGCAAGCCAAGGAATGATCCCAGTGATGTTAAATAAATGAGACATTGGTGAGGTTCCTATCACTCAGGAATGACTTCAAGCCAATTAAAAAGAATTTCCAGTGCGCTTCAAGAAGATTTTCGTGCTCTCGTCCTGGGTCTGGATGCTGTTAAGCAGTTTGGGGTATGATCAAAAAAGAGAGAGGAAAAATAAATCACCCTTCCTTAACTTTGCTTCTCATCTTTCTTCCCCCTGTAGTCAAAATGAACTTAAGATACCTGTACCTTTGGATAAAGCCAGAAGACAAAGCCAGAACTGTGCATGGAGAGTATCAATTACACACACAGGCAGAAAGGCCAGTAAATTATTATCAAGTACAGTCTATCCAAAGATCTCATTTCAAATGTGCCAGTTCTTGTTTAATTCTTCTGGAAGATCCAATCTATAAAATGCCCTCCTCACAAGTAACACTGTAATGACCGCAGAAGATGAAAGTCATTTCAGTCTCTTCTTTCTTTGGAAACCTTTAAGTGACCTGTAAGGATGGATGGGGAGCTGGGGAAGGGTTTCAAGTGCTGTCTGAGCAGCTGATGGGAGTCATCCTGGGGCCACAGTTCAGTTCACAAAACACAAAAGTGAATAAATAAAAATACTGCCCTTCTTCCCCCTCCTTCCCCACAAGCTCATCTTCGATCAGCCAAAGGGAGAGAGTCACCAGTGCTTGGTAAATGGTTTGGATAAAAATCCATATATTGAATTCACAGAAATGAAATAAAATGCAAGCCCTGACAGAATGTCAATTATGGGGTTTGCAAAATGGCCCTTTCTTATTTTTAGGTTTTGAAAGTTGTTAACTTTGGCAATTTCCAAGATCAGATGGAACTAGATTTCAATATCTCATTTTCCAGCATCTCAGGGCCGTACTTAGTGAAGTACACACAGTACGGCACAAAAGCCCCTTGGTGGAAGGAGGAAAAAGCCTCCTTTTTGCGCTGGCAGTTGTACCCTTGGGCTCTCAGTGCAGCAAGATGGGGACTGACCTGAGGTTCAGACTGCTTTCACTTGAAGATAACGATCCTAAACTACCAAAATACACACACAGACACCGGTACAGTTTCCCCTGTTACATACATGCACCTGCACTGCAGCTGCTCTTCTTGAAAACTAAAATTCACTCCACTCCCAGGCTATTTTTACAGCTTTCAAATAACAGAGCTCTCATATGTCTTTTTTTTTGTGCCATGGTGTAAAAACACACCAAAACACTGTTACATCACTGGAGGAAAAATAAAACATCTCTAATAATTAAGGGATGGTTGTAACTGAGTCTACTCATTTTAAGCAATGAGACTTATTAACTGGACCATTAATGACAGAGAATAGTTAGTGTATGCAAACAGCAGTAAAAAACTCCCATTGTAGCCAGCAGTGAAATGCCAGAGTATAAAATGTAATACTTTCCCAGCCCTGCTTTACTATTTTGTTTCTTAAAAAAAAATCAAATCAAAACAACCCCCCCAAACAAACAAGCAAACAAAAAAACAGACCAGAATCTTAAGAATCATCATTTGTCCTTTCCCAGACAGCTATTTAGTCCAACCACTGGGTTGCTAAACCAGGTCAGAAAAGGACCGTAAACCCAACCACTTTATGTCTTCTTAGTCCCAAACATCACTCTGTATCACCTGAGTGCCTATTAACAAAGCAAAGATCCTCATTTATAATCACTCTTCATTCAATACTTAATACTCTCATTCAAAGCAGAAAAACATCAGGTTTCCACATATTATAAGCACATTTCTACATTTATTTAAGAAAAAAATACAGTGTTTTGCGTTACAGAATAAATTAACTTTTTCTCTCACTTCTGCATTTGGGGATGGGGATGTGGCACATGAGAGCAGTGGCACGGTAGGTCTTGCACTGGGCAAAATAGTCTAAGTAGTTTATGCAGGGGTAATTAACAATTGCAGTGGACTACCCAGGATTATTCAGAGGTATTAAATTGAAGGGAGGGAATGGGAATGTCAGAGCTTACAATTTTTCACTAGATTCAGCTCTAACTAATCTGGCTTCTCAATAAAACACTTTCAAGATGGAAAAATTCTTCCAAAAATATTATTCCCCTCTGTTTCACAAATATCGACCTGCTTTTTCTGGTTATAAAATCAAACTAAAATTGAATTTAACTCAGTTATTTACTAGGTTTGGTTTTGCTTTTTGTGAAACTGAACAAGGAAAGTGGACAGTTCATTTAAGACTTTTTGCCCGCAAAAAGTCCTCTGCACTTTTACACAAACCCAGACAAGCAATTTCACCCTCTGCAAATACGTTGTAAGATGAAGTACTACGGTTATTTCACGATCCACCGCAAAAGATTGTAATTTGTGTTAGCTGAGCAAACACAAACGCACGCCACTGAATCTACAGGCAAAACTAAAGAGCAGGCCAGCACTGGAGCTCAGACAGCGTGTTCCCACAATGACCTTGCTCCAACTATAATAGGCTTTTTAGCTTAAGAAAAAGAATTTTGCCAGCATTTTACGATTAGAAAGAATGCCTAACACTGAAGTATTTGTAAATGCTGAAGAGCAGCAAGTAGTTAGCATGGTTCAAAGGGAGTGATCTGCTCCTTGCGTCCCGGCTGATGAGCAGGCCTGGTTAGGCCTCGCTGGCACCACCAGTTGTGCCCCATCTTGATGCAGCACAAGAGGCTTCAAAACTGCTTTTACTTCTCCTCCATGTTGCTCTTCTAACAAAAATACAGCTGTGGGGTGGGTTTTTAGTCATCTCATACACAGATATTCCCTTGTTTGCTGCTCTGACAAAGGGTTTTTTATGTTATCCTTGAGAGCTGCTCTCAGAAATATGTTGTCTTTAACTCTTCCAGGAGAATCCTTTGGTCGCAGCAAAAGAACCAGGTGGCAAAAGCCTCTTCCCTGCTGCTCATTCTCATTTTGTCAGAAGTAAATCCCATCTGCCAGAGTGGTGGTTCCCTCAGTGAAGCCGGCACAACAAATTCCTGCATGGCCAACGTTACTAAGAGCCCACCTGATGGAAAATGCTGGTACGGCGGGCTGATGGACGCTGCCATCTCGCATCCTCCATCCTCTCATCTCTTGCAAGGGCATGAGCAAGATTTAGTATGTGGCTGCATTTCCATCCCACAGAGGAGCTGCCAAACCTCCGCTAATATCCAGACGTGACTTTCCTCGAAGTGCTAAATCTACGTGAGGAACAGCCTGGTGCTGACCCTCACTGAGAAACCAAGTTTCAAAAGGAACAAAATGGCAAAACTCGGAGCTCTTACTATGAATTGAAAGACATCGATCTTGGGAGCAAGGTTTAGATTTCAGGAATATAAAATATTTTTTTGCAGAATAAAAATGCAACTTCTCTTTGCTTTTCACCTTATTATGCAAGGTGAATCACACAATAACAGCATCACAGGTCTTCCCATGTCCCTTGGTTGTTGAGATTCATCTGGGAGAAATCTTGTAAACTCAACCTAAGATAAAGGGAAAGAATATCTAATGCTCGTATACCCACACACACACACTCCATCGACCTGCATGTGAGCACACGTACTGGATCCCTATAGGAACAAAGCTGGTGCTGATAATTTTTGTACAAAAATGAATAGTTTCCCCTTTCAGCAAGGTCTGCAAACTGTTATCTGAAGACTTACTGAAGCTTTGCACTCTCTGCAGCCTCCCCTCCCTGAACCTAAACCAATACATTTTTAATGTAACGTTTAAAGGTTTGATGAAAAAGTTATAAGTATTGACTTTTACTCCAGCTCATTCCCACTCAGCATGGCTCCGCTGATGAACCAGACAAGCGCTACTTCATAGTACATTCAGAACGGGCTATTTGGGGACCTCATAAAATCGCAGAAATGAGAAAGAAGCTCTCAATAAGCGGTCCAAGGTGTGGAGGACCACTGGTAGGAGCTTTGATTTCCAGTTCTGCATTTCTAACCCTTCATTTCAAATTTCGGTTGCATTTGTGTGCTGCTATTTTTATTTTATTTTTCTCCATAATCCTACAGCAAAAGGCTCAGCAAACTGAAAGACAACAGTGGTTTTCTTGCAGAAAAACAGCTGATTAGCAAACATAAGGACTGTTAAGGATTTGTTCCCTATAAATCACCAAAGTAGGTTGCTTTAGGCTCTTGGACCCCTCAGTGTGCACTGGACATCTTTGTTGTAAAACGGTAACACGTGCATTCATAAACACCTTATTTGTAATTATTGTTAATGTCATTGCTAAAATAACATTTGGTTTAAAGCTGCTGCTTGAGAAGAAAACAACCTTGGACTTCAAGAACCACTTTTGTAGAAAAAAAAAGCAATCTGAAAGTAGATGGTGATTGACGGGGGAGAGGTAAAGAGCAATACTTAAATAATGTATGTAAACCTGTAATTCAGCCTGACACAAATTCATTTTTCTTGCTATGACATACAGATGTAATCCAATCAATGGGACAGTTTACGTGGCAAAGCCATTATTTAAAGAAAGCTAGCCTGGCTTAAAAATGCCACAATTTGGGGCACAATTTGGGACAATTTAGGACCACAATATTATGCACCATTTTGCATTGTGATGTGCTGAGAGATCCTACATTGATCAGGACATAAAAAGCCAGCAACATTTTGATAGTTCATAGATTTCCCCCTTCCCTCTGACTCCAGAATCCCCAAATGTGTTAAATAGTCCAGCAGCTATCATCTTTGTTTACCGCACTGGTTTTATTACCAACAAAAGCAGAACTGCAAAGACTTCTTAAAAGGCAGACCAGAAATAAGAACACAAAACTACCCAAATGCAGCTTTAACAATAGTGCTCTCTCCCTTTTGAAATAAGCATCGCTTTTACAAAATACATTTGATTGCTGCCTCCAAACACATTACCGAAGCTGTACAGAACGGCAGAGAACATGGTATAAATACTATTCCTTGGGTCGGAGGATGGGTTTATATTTAAAGAGAAGAACAGGGACTTGGGAAACTTTGGTTCAACTCCTGCCTTCATCCTAAAGCACCAGGGCTACTCCTGTAATTAAAGATCAGCAGATGCTCAAGCCATTTGCTATATCAAGGCCAGAGGAGTCCACAGCTCTACGTGATCTATCCCTTAATCTTCCCAGGCCTTCATTCCCCATCTGTAAAATGGGAGTAATTATCCTTCTCTTCTCTCATCCCTTGCTTGCCATGTTTAGTTACATCAAGTCCTCTTTTATTCCGTCTATGCACCGCTGGGTCCTGGTCATGGTTGAAGCACTGACTCATTATCATAATACACATAACAAACAGCAATATTGTGCTGGCTGGATAATCTAATCTGCTTTCTTCACCACTGGGTTTTGTTGTTTCTGTAGCCAGAGCAAGCACTGAATTATCACACCTTAACAGATGCTGCTGTGCCACCTACCACTGGTTCAACTGGCTAAAAACTATGATGTTTACACGTTAAGTAGACAGGACTAGAGGCTAAAAATGTAATCTGATGTAAAATCTTCAACTAAAGCAGAACGACTAACTTTTTATTGATTTACAACGGAATTTCAGCACTGCAGTTTCAATGGGAAGAAAGATGAATCGTCTTTGCAGATGCAGTTTGACTCTAAATGTCTCCGGAAAGACAGCGTGCGTTTGCTAAGAGCTAATCATTGCAAGGTGAAATCCATTTCTCATATGCCAATTTGTTTTCAGAGATTAAAATCAAAGTCCTGGGGGTTTATGGCTCTGTGAATCAGCACTTGCAAATGCACTGCAAAACAATGCCATCCCAAAATATTACAGTTCTGAAGCAACTATAATCCAGAGGGGATTTGGGAATTTACCCCGTAAGGCGCTGAAAGAGATTCCAAAGTTAAAAGAAGTTTTTGAGGACTTTTTGTCTTCAGTAACTCTTCCCATTTTGCAATGTCAGTACTGGCTCATGTCAAATAATCACACTTAACAGCCAAAATTATGCTTTTTACTGTTGTGATGCAACTGAGAGCAGGTCTCCCCTGCTCTGTTTTTGCTCGAGAGTTGTAACACCACACAGTAAGCAGAACAGATCTAGCAGTAACTCACCAGGAGGTACATCCTATTCTTGCTGCTACTGGTAACCGAGCATGATGTTTTTGGCAGTGCTCAAAACTGAATAAAAACTTTTTAGTAAAGCTGGGATGCTGTTCCCTTAACAGACAGCTTTTTGCTTCCCCAAGACTCAAAGGAATCCGCTGCTACAGACTAATACATCAAAAATGTCTCCAGCCCTTCCACATCCTCCTTTCCACTGCTCCACTGCTCCCCTTGCACAGCTACCACCGAGCCCTCAAAACACACAGACTGCCTGGTCAAGAGCAGAATTAATGTATATTTAAAAGCAATTAGAAGGGCACCCATCAGTGCTGTAAGTATCTGCTGTGGAATACATGGATACAGGAAGGAATGGGAAACGAGGTCGATGCTGGCAATTAACATAAAACTTGAAGTTTGCAAACAGGGATATATCAACAGAAGAGCATTAAGCATGCACACATGACATTGTGTCTTAAAGTCATGATGCAATGGCTGAGAAGAAAGCCTTAGATCAGCTTGGTTAATCCTTATAGACTTAGCTGACCTCCTCCTTGCCACCCCAGCGCAGATCAGACACTGCAGCAGGAGCGATGAGTTGCTCTGGGGAGGGGACTGCATCAAGTCTGGTCTGTACCGAGACAGGAACACCTTGCTCTTACAGGAGAGAACTGAAAACACCACTTTTATTTAAAATGCAATTAAGGAAAAAAGCTTGAAAGAAAGGCTCAAAAAAAGGTGGGAAACTTGAGATGATGAAGAAAAGGGTTTCTACCAAATTTCATTGACGGTGTCTGCAAACAGGAGGAGACTTCCCTTAACTGCAGGTTCAAAGTTGGAGCCTCCTGATGCAGCCTGAGCTATTTAGCAATGGTTGCTCGTGGTGAACCCAACACTCAGATAACTCTGAGCAAATCTCTGGGAGCTACTGATATCAAACAAGCCAAAAAACAAAGGCCTGGAGTAGGAATTAACAGCGATAGGGATCTTCGGAGAGGCTGGATTTTAATACTATTGCACTCCGCTCCTGAGGGAGCCTAATAGCTTTTCAGGATCAGGAAGAGAGTTAATAGACAAACACTTAATATTAAGCCAGATTAAATTTGCAACCATCACCCTTGACAGTGGCCCTTAAAAGTGTAATTTGAGAATCACAGCAGGTGAAAATAAAAATAAAGAGCTTGGCCTAGGTCATATTGTAAAGCTGGGTTATAATAAGCTCCTGCGAGCTGAGGGAAGCAGCAAACGGCAAGGTAAAAAGGCACGAAGTGAGGATGCCTCTCTTCATCAGGATGCAAGGTGTGCAACCTGCCTGCACCCCATCACGGGGCTATGATGGCGAGAACAGACTGCAACACGGCTCATCCTCCACATCCCTTATTTTCCCCTGATTTGGACCCACTTGCAAGCCAAAGCCTGCAGAAAGCATGGGAAGAAGCGACAACAAGGTATTCTGTGTTTTGTTCAGATTCATTCTTTGATTGATTTATTTCCCTTGAAAGTAATGAGTGCTCCTTATTTGTTTCCCAGGGAATTACGTGTTCGGCATTGGGTGCTTCTGTCCTCGTCTTCCAAATGGGCTCGAGCATTAGAAAACTATCAACTGAGTTGGAAAAGCTCCGCAAGCCGGGCAGGTGGGATGCCTCAGTCCACGGTGGAGCAGCTGGGGGTCCTAAAGTGCCCTGATTTCCCCCAGATTCCTCTAAATCCATCCTCCTCTCCTGTTCACCATATTTCAAGCAAATGCTGATTCTCAGAGAAGCGTGGGCTTCAAACTCATTCAAAATTAACCCAAATTACTGTAACTTTTTGTGGAACGGGACAGGGAGTGTGTGTAGGCCAAATCCTGATCAGATTCACGTTCAGTTCTTTCAGATGGACAGCAGTGCCCATTACCCAACACTTCCAAAATTACCTTGATTTTTTGCCTTTTTTTTAGGACAGAAGACTGCAAAAATCCTAATGTAGGGCTCTCCACGATACAACTGGCCTGCACACCTACCAGGAACTCTCCTGAAAACTCCTCAGCCTCTATTTCCTCAGGTTCCGTGATCTGAAAAGTCAACGTATCTAACTTCAGAACGTAATGCTTATTTTTATCATAGCCAGAACAACACAGATGACATTCAGCAAACTCTCCATACAGATTCTGATCCATATTATATGGGAGTCGCAGAGCAGGTCATACCCCAAAAGTCCACGTCAGGACTCACTGGCTGCTGCTGTTGAGCTTGGAAGAGCTGCTCCTTCTACAGGTGTCATCTTTATGGAAGCTAAAGCAGTTATGGAGAAAAGAACATGGATCTAAAATGACCTTAGGAAAGGACATGGAGACTTTGGAAGCAAAATGTGAATGTACATTGGGGTTTTGTCATTTGGTTAGTTTTCTCTCTGCAGCTTGAATTCGGTCCTCATGGGAACAGCTGCGTGAAGTTGTAGAGCAGGATCCTGAAATGCTTCTGGTACAGCTCAGTGTTGGGCTCTGACATTTTCGAACCAGAAAGTCACCAAAATTCAAATGCTTCAAATCAGAATAAAAGAGCCAGGGGCTTTGTGCTAGAGGAGTGTGACCATTTGATATGAAGAAGCAGAACTCGGGCTGCTTCTTAGGAAAGACATTGTGCTAACCAAACCACAGACACCCCTTCATTCATCAGGTTTCTTTTTCCATCACGTAACTTTCACAGTGATGCAATATTTTTAAATTAAAAAAAAAAAAAAAAAAGAAAAAAAAAAGAGAGAAGTTCTGTCATCTAAAAATAACAAAATGTTCTTCGGTGATCAGAGCAATCATCATCTAATAATTACAGATCATCACCTTGAAACTGCGGCGAAAGCTGTCGGGCTGACTGCACTGCGCTGCCTTACCAGCACAGCACAGCCACAGCCAGGGGCGAGCACAGCTGAGCTCAAGTCCTGGATGGTCAGCTCCGATTTTCAAATAATTAATCATTGCCTTGGATATTGTTTTTTCACCCCAAAACGTAGGATCTGGGATTGCGCAATGCACCGAACGGAGCTACTCATTTAACAAGACAAATGGATTTTATTGACTTAATCACGAAGAGTAACAACTCAATATCTCATTTCTTCATAGCTGGCTAGAACAAACTCTGGGGGCATGAGGAGAAGATGTAAAACACAGTCTATAAATTATGAGAGTTTATTAAAGAAATGCCAATGGAAACAGCTTCAGAATTAAATGTCCATGTTCTGCAAGACTTCCACAGCAAGTGGGCAAAATATTGACTTGTAACAAATGAGGCAAGCAATCTACAGATAATATATCAGAGGAAAGTCCATAATTTTTCTCCTTCAACCGATGAGATTATTCTAGGGCACTGCTTTTGTTGTGATAGGAAACAAAAGGTTATCACCGTTTTTGTTGCGGCTGTTTGGATGACAGCTTCTTTTTGTCACAGCACCTTTACGCACAGCTGCTGAACCTCTGTTCCCCAAATCAGCTGCTTGTGCTGTGGAAGGAGCAAGCCGGGCTCAGATGGGGCCCTAACCATGATGGTGTTGGGGACTGATTCCTCTGAGACCTACAGCCAGCCCTGGGGATAGGAGTTGACACCCCCCGGTCTACCTGAAAGTTGAAGTATGGTAGTCACATCCCAGCACCTGTGATGGGTACAAGAGTGGGACTTACAGGGATCACCCTTCATCTGGAAGAAAGAGGAATTAATGAGCAGCATTTTAGGGCAAGCACAAACAGCAGTTAGCTGAAGAGGAATGGCAGGGCCCTGCTGGCAGCCCCACTCCTGGCTGCTCTGGTGCCAAGCACTGGGCACCATTCCCCAGGATGCTGCCCGGAGCTACAGGGCAAGGACAAAGAAAGCCTGAGTGCATTCTTTACATTCTGTAGAAGGGAGCACAAACCTTCCTTTAAGTTATCTGCTGCCAATGAGTTCTGGACAGTGAAAACCATAGAAAAGTCTCCTGGCTTCATCCAGGATGGAGCAAATGCTGCGAGGCTACCAGAAAGCCCAGGAAGGAGACACTAAGATCACTGGAAGAAGATAAAGCAAGTAAGCACAAAGTGTTAAAGTACAAATTGTAGCTGCTAAATATTAGCAACAAGCCTACAAATTACCGAGACTCAAGCAGCTTCTCCAAGATAACTTAATGCCTGCGTTCAAAGCTAAAAGTTTTAAATCAGAACCAAGTAGCTATTATATTGATTTGCGCGCAGCGAGCCACAGGAATACAAAATATAAATGAGAACAGGAAGAAAAAAAAGAGAAAACGTTTCTAGCAATCTGAAATATTCCTCTCACGGGTCCACGGAGATCAAGGCAGAAGAAACTTGTGTTCAAAGAGGCAATGTTATGCTCTTATTTCCTGACAAATACAAGCAAGCTTCATTTGTTTAACTAATTGATGACATTTCTGAATAGAAATGAACCCTGAAGAGCACTGCAAATGATAGCTTGTGTGTTTGCTGTTTCTAACGGGCCAAATTATGCTGCTGATGATTAAGCCCCAAGCCTTGAAGAACTGGCTGTACCTCAGCTTGATAATGAACGGGCTTTTAACATGCCAAGCCTTTAATCTCTAAGATCCTGGACTGAATCCAGGTTGAAGGTGAGCTTAAATATTAGGCAGCTAATGGGGTCTGTTCTATGGCCACCGTTAGCAGTTAATTTCAGCCCACTTTAGGATGGGTTGGACTAAAATCTGGACGTGCACCCTACAATACCTGGGAGTGCTGCACTTCCGCTGCACAAGCCGTACAAATGTGGGTTCCTGCTTTTGAGGTATTTTTCTGAAGGCAACTGGAGTTTTTGTACTGTGATCAGAGCAGAAATGACTGAAGTGTTGTTCCAACGGTTTGGGGAAAGATGGTATCAAGGTGATTCTCATTCACTTCTCTTTAGCTTCATTTTTTTTTTTGCTTCTCTGCTGTTGCTGCTGCCCTTAGGGCAACACATCGCCCCGAGGACTTAGAGCAGCATCACATGGACGGCAGCCAAAGCACTTTCCAATCCATTCCACCCTCCACGTCAAATAGTTCCATTTTGAAAGAAAACTTGCTTCTGTGTTCTGTCTTATGCTACCTACAAGTGCACGAGGAATTACGAGGCAGAGCCCAGAGGACATATGGCAGAGAAAACGATCCTAACGTTAACGGCATTACATTCACAGCTAAATAGAAAGGTCATCTCTCGGACAAAGAATTGGGTAATGGACTGTATTCCCCCTCACGCACTCTATAAGCCAGCACATTATTTCTTTTATTGCTCTGATTGTTTTCGAAGTCTCAAGAAGCCTTCAGACACACTGCGACAGAGAGGGTCTGCAGAGGTCAGAGACAGGTAGCAGGGACCTGGAGATGAGAAGTTCACTTCTTGCTGTGCCAGGTTATTTAGTGCTTCTCCCACACCTCTGCTTTTCCATCCACAAAACTGGAACAATGAGTCTTTCAAAACACACACGACTTCAGACAGAAGCCATCTTAGAAAGAGGCTGCCCCCTTTTAAATGCCAGCAGACTAACCAGCTGAGCTGTAAACGCACAGGATCATTAGCAAGTATTTAAGAGGCTACTCACTGTGTTCCTAGCTTTTGGACGAACCTCGAGATTTTGTGTAACAGGCGCTGAATGAAAGGCTTACACTGAGCTCCTTCATGTGCACCAAGTCCAAAGACAAAGTTCTGCCGAGCAGAAGGAGCGTGAAATCAAACTTTACGGTTTAAAGGGAACGTCGGGATAACACGGGTTTAGACATCCACACAATGCAAAAGTGCTTATCAATAGCCACTGAGAATATTTTACTTACAAACACCCTCTGCTGGCTTTGCGTCACGGAGATGCACTACTGAAAGCAGGTCCTGTCAGAGGGTTTGTGCGGAATGCCTTCCACAAAGCCTCTGCTTTCAGCCTCACCCAAAATCATCTCTCTCATTTTAGCCCGAGCATTTCAATACGGCTCTACAGGTAGCAAATTGAAATGTTCAGTCCTCCATTGCAGAGAGATTGAATCTGAAAAGAAAGCAGCAATACGAGTGAAGCAAGGCATCAATAGCACACGCTAAAGCTCTCACTGACGACAGCAATGATGTTGGATGAATGATTCTGAGCATTTGTTAAACTTCTACCATTGTGAAAGCAACCTATTATTTTCCTGGTTGTGCTCTGAAATGCCTCAATCACTGACAGAACAAGTGAGTGAGAAATAATACAGTTCATTTTCGATTGCTTTTGTTCAATAGATACATTGCTGTACACCTTATCTCCCATTGTTTCATCAACAACCCGGCTAATATTTTTTTCTCATCTCCTCTTCTGATATCATGTTGTTAGACTGATGACTGTGCCATTTAAAACTGTGTACATCTTTAAAACTCGCCAATAACATCCTGTAACAGGACAAGGTGTTCAATTCAGGCCTGTCTGTGTGAAGACAAGCACGATGCGGCACTCGTGTGAAGGCTGTAGGAATCGGCTAATGCAGGAAAGAAGCTTCCAAATCGCCGCACTTAACCACGGGACACAATCCCGCGTTGAAATTGCTGTCGCAGCAGCTTAACTGAGTAAGGCTTTGCTTTCACAGCCACGGATTCAAATTCCACCTGGTGTCCTACACCTCTGGTAGTGCGGCCTTGCATGTAAGTTTTCAAACAGGATTTTAAGCTGTGTCTGTAAAACACCTGAAGATGTTTCTACAATACATGGCAGCAGCAGCAGTCCCACTGATGTATGCTTCCAGACTTGTGAGCTGGCAAACGAAGACATTTAAGGGAGGGTGGCTCTACAGAGAGGATTTCAGGTCTCCTTTGGAGGGCCAGGAGTCATCACAAAACACGTCTGAAAAGCTTGCAAAGGAATCAGGGATCCCTGTTCAGACATGTTCAGATCCCTGCTCAGGGATCCCTGATTCCTTTGCAAACCATTCAGATGTGTTCAGATCCCTGTTCAGGGATCCCTGGAAGCTCACGAATGCATTCTGCTTTTGTGCAGACCTCCAAGAGCGATGACTGCTTAGCCCCGGAGCAGCAGAGGGTTGGTTTTGGAGTCTGAAAGGTATCGACCCTTGGGGGACACAGCCAAAGTGAATTAAAGAGGAGTGGGCAGCCTCCCCAGGAAGGGAAGCAAATAAAACAATCTATATTTCTATGTCATTTCACTGACACGAAGATAAATTGCTATTGTCTCTTTGCAAAGACTCACTGAGAAGTGTTCTCTCTCTCAGGGATCGCGTTAGCTTTGGCCTGACCGCAAGTTACGTCTTTGAATCTCCCCTGGTCCGAGCTGCCTGTAGGAAGCCACCATGTCCTGTTGTTGCTGCCTCTCATGTCCCTCATGGAAATACAGTTTCCTTAGGCAAGGGGCTGCCTTTCTAAGAGTAAAAATACACGCTGAAGTAGTGAAATGAAGATCTCAAGCCATTCCATCACAGGCAGCAAAATCAATCTAAATATGGACTGGCAGCAGAGGCCAAACCTTCGCTCTAAGGTTTGCAGCAGCCAAGCCACGGGTCCAGCAACTCCAAAGCACTGCTAATAGGGAAAAATAGTTATATGAAACTGGGGATTTGTGTCATTTGAGACTAAAAAGCCATAAACTGGAGTACATTAGGCAAATAACTGCTGCACCAGCCTTATCTTTTTTTTAATAGTGTATTTTGTCTCCATCAGCAAAGAACTGCTCTAAAATAATTGCTCTAAATGACTTTTTGAAGACGCATGTCTATCTGCAAACCTCATCAAGTTCCATGTTAGACAAGTCCTTTCTTAATTTACAGTAAAAACAAACAAACACGAGGAACTTAATGCAGCAATTACCGTCAGCACGCCTCCGAGAGGGGCCACTTACCGGCCCCGCTGTTATTCCCGATAGCAGGGGAGCTGCTGGTCCCACTCCAGTTCTGGGTTCACACGGGACTTGAGGCTTACAGACTGCACCAACCTGGCAGATCCATAACCTCGTAGCTCCTTCTCACAGCATTCATAGGAGGCTGTTAGAGCCAGCAGTCTGGTGCTCCCACCGAGCCCTGTGAATGAAGACGATCCCATTCTGCGGACCCTAAACCAACACCCCTGCTTGCTCTGTAAACTTGGATAAGTTTTTAAAGAGCTCCTGAGCCAGTAATTCATATGGCACAGGCTGAATCATCCCAGGACATGAATAAAGATGAGAGCAGTTAACACCACAGCAGACTTTTTACCATGTAAACTGCACTGTGGATCAGAGTTAGATCAAAAGTGTTTATTCCTTCGTGCTGGAGCTTGGCACACAGTGCATTATAAAAGCCAAGATAAAGACTTTAACCGCAACGATATATCCCGTTACCTGCAGCAGGCAAAGAATAAAGTTTAAGAGTTAAAAGATTTAATATAGTAATAATTTCCTTTAAGTACACGCTACAACAGAACACAAAATATACGGCGCTCATTCTAACCTCAGTCACTGGCTAACACATTTCACTTTCATATTCTTACATGCTGCAGGGTATTACTCCAGAAACAGTTTTAGAAAGGCAGAGGACAGCATTTGCAAGCTTTGCCCGTTCTATCTTTTGAGAGAAACTCCTTGATTCTACACAAGTTTGTAAATAAAGAGAGGCTGCCTTCCAGGGTGCCAACCCCAGTGCCACTACTGCAAAGCGACAGGATTGAAGCGTGTTTCAAAAGCTGGATTATTTGGGTCTCAACAAGCACATATGTCTAGGCTGGGTATTATTTCTATACGAGACCCCCAGTTTGGCTGTTCTTCTGAAATACATACCCGTGCTCTGGGGTTTGTAAAGAGACCCTACAATGCACATGAGTTCTGACACTCTGCAGATAAAAAAAACTAATCCGGGATGAAAACACCCATCTGCACTCCGAGCGTGAGCGCTGCCCAGATCTGCCCGAGTACACCCCGAGCACTCTCAATTACACCGGCTTCATATCTGCATTTTCATCGAGCTGGCGTGCCTGGAGGTTCCCTGCAAGCTTTTGGCAGCTTGCCGCGCGGTTTGGGGCAAAAGGGACTGGCACAGCTTCAACAGGCTCCTTCGCAGCTTTGTGATTGATGGATAACGCCAGCAACCCGAAGAGACTTTGAAAAACAATCAAATCCTGCCCCTTCATTAGGCTTTGCTGATAGGATTGGGAATACAGCCACAGACTTTGCAGTTGACGACAGATCACATAAGCAAGGAGGTTGAGAGCTTTTGCAAAGAACAACAGAGCTGCCTTGCTCGAAATACCCTGTGCCTAACGAGCAAATATTCACAGATTTTGGAGTACAGAACTTAAACAGTTTCCTTCCAGTTAGGAGGGACAAGACACCTCAATGGCAGCTTCAAAATCCAGACAAGGTGAGAAGCATTTTACAGAATGAGAGCAAAATACAACAACTTCTGAATCAGCTTATAGATCACCTGCCGTGATCCTTAAAATTGTGCCAGGAAGAAAATCTCTCTCTTACCCACTCTTTTTTTCACCACATATAATGTAAGAGTAAATTGCGAACATCACAGTTCTATATCTCGAAAGTTTCATTAAATGAGAATTTAAGCTCCTAGTGATTACACCAAAAAGGCTTTAATTCTTACAGTTTAGAAGAGATGCTCAGCGTGATCCAAGAGTCTAGGAGACCTGTTCTGGCTTTGTGGAGCTCGACAAGTGCTTGCTGCTTTAGGGGAGGAAGGCGATGAGCAAAAAGTAGCAAGCACACCCACCAAACCCAGCTGAGGGATGAGGGGTGTCTCGATGTCTTATATAGGAATGGTTTTATCCCACTAGAAAGAACCCAGCAAGCGTGTTTTGTCAGTTGATCACAGCAAACCCAACCACGTCCCGGTTACAGGACCAGGAATCTGATGGCTTTTTTGGCTACAGCTTGGTATGCAGTGCCTTAAATAAGCCATGCGTTATTTGTGGATTATTACTGAGAATATATTATTGAAGTTCAGCTATATACGTATGTCTTCTTCAGCTCACAGCATCATAGATCCACAGGACAGACTACGGCCCCAGCCCTCGTGAAATCTTTCTTGGAGCATAAAAATTCTGGCATTCAGCAAACTATACGGCCCTACTGCAAATACACAAGTTTTACCAAACGACAGAACTGGGCAGTTTCTTCCAAACCACTTACCTTTATTTTCCTTTTTCAAAGAGTCCAGGAAATCACCAGTCTTCACACTACATATTAAGCTGGTCACAATCACATTCACGCAGCTCCGTCGAGATAATAACTACTTTGTAGACCTCACGGCAGTGAAATATTGGCAAAAATTACATTGTCGTGTGGTCAGGCATGAATGAAGCTACGTGTTACGTTGCAGCTCAACCCTGGTTCTGGAAATTATGTTTTCTTTATGAAGGGTAACAGAAATTTGAAATTATATATATTAGACGAATTAGTCTATATTAGTTCTATTGGTCTATATTAGACCAATTGTCACAAAATTGTATGCTTTAAACTGAGATACATATTATAAAATCACTGAGAAACTCTTTTGTGCCTTGATTTAACACAATGTGAAACATTCCAGTTTTAGATAAATAAGAATACGTAGATAAAGTGATCTTAATGGACATCCTCTCTCACCTACTATTTCATAAATCAACAGATATTCCAACTGCCTTTCCATTCGGAGCTGCTCTTGTCTACTGATAGGTAAAAATTCATAGCTCATTAACTTCGGTGATGCTTTGCCATCTGACCTCATGGTTTTGCCATTTTATCTCAATTTGCTTATCCACAACATGGCCTACTTACAAAAAAAAAAAATCATGCCAGTTGGATGTTATTTGTTATTTACTAGTGGTTGTAAAGTTTTGCAACATCAGAAATGAATTATAAATGACGATTCATTTATAAATGATGAAGAGGACAATGAGGCAACACAACTGTACAAGGACATAGGGAGAGAACGATGGAATTAAGACCATGAAACCTGCTTTCCATGCAAAGACTAAGCAGAAAGGTAGGACAAGCCCTGAGGAACTCTTTCTCAGAGGTAGGAAGATTTGCTTTCAGAGCGAGGATTATCATGAACTTTCTTAGCGCAACCCAATCCTCAAAACCGGCCCCTTTTCCATCATTTCAGTTACACAAAGGGGAGAGAAACAAGACCAGAAACCCGAATCAGGGAGGAAAATGTCCACAAACACAATGCAATTAAGAGTTTGTTATATACGATTTCAATAAAGCTAACAAAAGGGAAAGTACATTTTTTTTCAATTAAACTAAGCACAGCCAACATAATAAATCCACATTTTCAACTTAGTTAAAATTAAAAACATACTTTCAAACACCTCGCAACAAAGCTTTTGTTTTAGCAATCCCATCTCCTGCTTCATACAACTTTATTAGCTTAAAACCACTGCTCAGCTCTGCCCTTTGGCTCCCCAGTCACTGTGCCACTTAGCATGGAGAATAATAATGAGCAATATAATGGAGCACCGTTTCTATCCCTGCCAGTCCCTGGGGAAGAGTAATCATCTCTATACTGTCATTGCTAATGCAAACTGCTATCGCTAATCCACTGGGACTCCAAGTAAAACACACAGGGAGATTGTTTTGCTGTTGCCCACTCTTTCTTCCTTCCCTTTTCAAAATCCATCTTTCTCCTGCAGGAGCCTGAGACGTTATTAAGCCCACCGACACCGAAACATGAAATGAATGAGACAGACGGATAAACAGAGCCTGATTTCTCTGCAAACCCTCTCATGAACCGCGGTGCAGACCTAACGCAAACCTACTTTGTTGAGGGCTGTTATTAAATTGCACAGTTGCCTGAAGACGCCGCTATTGTATTAGATGACTTGATTCATGGATTGAATGCCAAGCCATGAATGTGTGAATAGAGCATGAATGGCTTTACCCAGTTCATACAGTCCACAAACATTTGTTAATGCAGCAAAATGAAAGATTCTGTAACAACCTCATTTTTAAGCTGCACTACATAAAGCGATAAAGCAAACAAGATCTGATTCTTCTGTTTTTTTGTTTTTTTTTTTTGCAAATAGGCAGGGTTTCAGTAATGACACAAACAGATGTACCCACAGCACAGATTATCTCGCTTTGAACAGCCAGGACCTAAGCTGTAATATCTTTGACACTTAAATTTTATGCACATGTATTTTATCATGTGCGTTCCCCTACAAGCGAAGAACGGAAGCTGGTTTCAACTTACAGCAAAAAGTTTCATCAAAATAATTAAATTTAGCAAGATCATGGCCTTTTAGTGGCAGGTCAAGGGATGTTCATTCATACCTGCAGTATATACACAAGGACAACCACTGGAGATTGAGGGGAAAGCAGTAAGTCTACAGAATAACATGGTAGAAACAACCCAGTGGCATCTCCCAGCCATGAGAACAGATCCGTGGTGGATTGGCAGAGTAACTTGGAAGAGCTAGAATGAATCACAGGCCCAGCCAATACTAAAGGAGGTCCCTTGCCAAAATTTTAAGCATCTGATTTGACTATTGTAATGGCTTTTTACCCTGTTTTGCCCAGAAAGTCCACCTATTAAAACCCCAAGAAATATAATGTTTGGGTCCATCAAGAAGAGAAAAAAAACAATCGCAGCTCCTTTCACCCCCATTTCCCTCTCGATCAGTATTCAGCTAATTAAACCCAAGCTAATTAGATCTCGGGCTTAACCACAAAGTTGCTATCGATCAATCATCACTTGTGCTGAGCAATCAAAGAGCACTTTCATTGAGAACGAACGTGTTGACCCAGAAGAATTTGCACCAGTTCCCCCATGAATCTTAGCCCTCTAATCTGGCTGATAACACTAACAAAAGGTGTCAGCCCGAATGAGCCAGCCGGAGGAGGAGGAGGAGGAGGAGGAGCGAAGGCTCACAAAGGAAGAAAGGACAGCTCAGAAGAGATGAGATCTGCAAGGGGAAGGAGCGGAGACAGAAAGGCTTTACAATTGGAAAAGAGCAGATGACATTCAAGAGGGTCACGGTGCACAGAAAATGAACCAGGAGATTGAAAGGTTCTGGTGGAAGTGCTGACTTTGAAAAACATGCCTTGATCTATTTTTCTTCATTGAAATGTTTTCTTCACAAGGCCCAAACACCAAACACATAAAGGATAAGCTGCAACTACCCGCTGAAAATGAAGGAACATGCATTTGAAAGTTGTATCAGTGATTTCTTCTCCTCCCAGCCTCCAATTTGCTGGCATATTAATTTGTTTCCTATCTGTTATGCGTTAGGAAAACTAGGCACAAGGTACAAAGCCAGCCTGGTATAACCTTCTTCTCTGAAACTCAACCTCATTACACTTTTCTTACTCATTATAATCCAACACACAGCCTCTTCTAGTCCGCTGGCCAAACCATCCACGGGTTTAAATTTGTTTAACACCATGGAAGGAGATTTATTTTAACTCCACGATGATCTGACTCCAAATTCATTCCACTGTGAGTTAGTAAACACAAGACAATATTCAAATCCTAATTCATTCGAGCAGTAGCCAAAGGCAATTCTGGACATCAAAATTCATTTTAAATTAGGAAGGAAAGGCCCTGAGTTAATTACCAGTGTGGAGGGATCTTTAGCACCATGAGAACAGTGCCACCAAAGATGCGTCAGCTTGTGTTTGTGGTGTGTCATGAGGTTCTCCCATCTTGGGAAAGAAATGCACAGATGGAAGATGACGATTTCCCAGGCTACAGAGTAGCACTGTTGCCAATAAAGCTGATAAGAGCAGTTAAAAGAGCTATTTTCCTACTGGACCTGAAACCACAATTTCTTCTAAGCACAGCATGCAAGCCAGCAGTTCAGGCTTGCATTTTTCTCTTCTTTATTCTTCCTATCCCTTTCTGGTTTCTGAGTGTATTGAAAAAGTGAGACTTACACCCCCTTCCCCACCCTTAATATCTCCAAAAATTTTTCATCACTATTTTGAGTTCTTTGTAGAGCCCTCCATTTCAGATATGGCACCTGAGAGGGCAGCCATAGCATCTCGGATACAACCCCCACTTCAAACCACAACAGTTTCCCCATGCAGACATGCACCAAACTGTTTCTCAAGGTATTCCACAAAGAATCACAGCTCTAACATGCCACCTCTTAAGTTTGCGTCCAGTTGGGTTTGGTATCTCCTCTGCTCCTGCATACCATGATTTTCCATCCAGGTTTACCTGGCTGACTGCAGCACAGCAGATCTAGGCAGCTGATGCTGTTACCACACAGATTATTTCTACTTCTGAGCCATCAGCACACATCATTTATGAGTAAATTCCCTAAATAGGAAGGAAGAATTAGATGTCTGCGTGCATTTTATAGGAGGGTCACAATATAGATCTCACAGCCCCTTCTTCATCCATTGGAGCCCCTTTTTATTTCACCTACCGGGAAGGTTTCACCTCTTTATTCTGGATTTTGCTTCAGGAATGAATAATTCGGCTCCTAATTTTCTCCCTTTCATAGAGTTTATAGCAAACCCAAAGGGAGGAAAACACCTAGAAGCGAACCCAACCTCGAAGCTACATGAGTCAAAATACTCTCTCCTAACTTTAACACTGAAATGTCTTGTGGAGGTAAAGTATCTTCTTGATTCATACTGCTGGGGCTGATCCACATTTGGAGTTTCGTTCTGGTGTGATTACACTGACACCAATCAAAGCTGAAGACCACATTGAAGCACTGTCCAGGAGTTGCTGTCCGAGATCCTCTTATTGGGAACCGCCGCTAGCAGCTGTGCTCACAGGACCAGGACCATCAAAGGACTCGATCCATTCTCCCTCTACATCCATAGGTCGGGAAGAGTTTTGTATCAGGTCAGAAGAAATGTGCTTTGAAATGACAATTCCTCCAACCAAGTAAAGTATTTCAGAAAACAAAGTTGGATGAAATCAACAGCACACAGTGATTTTTTTCTGTAGATGGCACCTTAGTTAGCATCAGTCATCACAGGGTGTGTTGGGTCTGTTTGGGATGGAGTCACTTCTCCCTGCTGCAGCCCACACAGTGCTGCACTCGTAGCTGGAACAGCACTGGTATCACTCCAGTGTTGTGTCTATTGCTGCATAGTGCTGGCACAGAATCAGAACTCTCTCCAAGCCCCAGGAGCCAGCAGGCTGGGGGTGGGCAATTGATGGGGAGGGGACATCACCAGGGCAGCTGACCTAAACCGACCAAAGGGATATTCCATAACACCTGATGTCACACTCAGCAATAAAGGGGGCTCTTGTGGGGGAGGGATCTCTCTCTCTCTCTGGCTCTCTCCTGAACAACTGGTACGCGTTTTGAGGCCCTGCTTCCCAGGACGTGGCCGAACATCGCTTGTTGATGGGAAGTAGAGAATAATTTTTTTTTCCTTTCTCTCTGTGCTTCCGCGCGGCCTTGTTGTTTCTTTTGTTACATTCTCTCCCCATTCCCTTTCCCTTTAATTAAATCATTCTCATCTCAAACCTCGAGCTCTTTGTGTTGACTTTTTTTCTCTCCCCCTCCTCTTTGAGGAGGCGGGGAGTGAGAGAGCGGTTGTGGTGGAGCTCGGCTGCCCATCTGAGTAAAACCACCACACAGGGTTAATGGGTTGACTCCAAAATTGGGAAGTTCCATGGCTTAATAGAATAGAAACGGAAATATTACCCAAGAAGTCACCAGCCCTGGAATGATTAAAGTTTAAATTTAAACACAGGAGTAAAAAGCATGAAAACATTGCATTTATGAAGACATCAGAAGACAGAGTAATGGATGGGTTAGTGAAAATCTGCATAAATGAAGAGGAGTTGGCTTTGTAAAGGTGCCTGATCAATTCTAGTGCTCCTTTCTGTGACCTGTCATTCCCTGTTCTTGTTCCTTACCTATAACGTGCAGATTGAATATAGCTCAGGTCCCTGTCTTAAGAGAAAAAAGTATTAAAGTTTGTAATCTGTCCATGTTTTAACACACATGCAAGTGCAAAATGTTCCAATGCCCCAGCGATCACAAAATTAAAAGAGATTTCACAGTAAATACCGGAAGGTTTTAAGGATTAGTTGTTCTAATAACAGAAATACTCAGCAAAATCTATTCTAAGCCTATAAAAGTTTTGTGTAAGAAGTTGCATACGGTGACACAATTCCCAGACCAAATATTTATCATCCAATACCTCAAATTCTGCAGTCTGTTATGTTTTTCCCCAAGTACTTTGTTTTTCTGTTACAGGAAGTTATGACCCATAGACGCACATCCGAGAATGGCATGCTCGTATAGAGATTAACGGGGTATTTTCCTCACAACTCTAGACAAACGCTTTTCTTCCTAGCAGTGAGGTGTAAAGGGGATCCCAGAGAAGTCCTGAATACATCCCATTGTCCTGAGAAGAGTGTGATAAGATTTTATCCTTGAAGACATGCAGATTATTAAACAGCATGACTGAGAATCACGACTGTGCTACGTAAGACAGCTCTCACTCCACTTGGGGGGCTCAATGGATTTAATGGAAAACTGCTTGTTGGTTTAGATAGGCTTTAGGTCAAATTGCTAAATATTTTCCTTGAATCAATCCAAGTGAATCGCTAGTATCTGCAGAAGCATTTAGGCTTCATACAAAACCCAGCTCTCCCCCCAAAATGAGATGTTTGTCACCCATGGAAGCACACAATACTTTGGAAACAAGGCATTAAAGCCTCAGTTCTCCCATCCTGGTTCACTGGTCACAGTCAGATTTTTCTAATGCGTTTCTTGCCAGAAGCAGAGCTGAAAAGGTGCATTTCAGCCAAGTTGTTAAAAAAAAAGTTTTCATTCGCTTCCTAGTTTTATTTATCCGAAGTCTATAACCGATCTCCAGTAATAAACAACATTATTAAAGAACAGAGAAACTAACTTGCAGGAGCAGGCGAAAGCAGAAAATCGTGTACAGGCTAAAATTGCTTCCCCTTTCTGACATCATTCTTTGACCTTTGATGTATTTCCAGCGTGTGTGGATCTGAGCAGGAAAAGCTGTGAAATTAAACCGATTTCTCCTCCGTGAGAGTTGTGTTGAGCTGTTGTGTTTCTATTTTTTGAAGTCTGCAGAGCACGGTCCACACCTTCTACCTTGCAGCCCCAATTAGAGGAGCTAGAGCTGAACTAAAAGCTAATCCTAAAGTGACACAAACAGCAAACCTGATGCTTCCTTCAGTGTGTAATCATGAACAGCTAGAATAAAACTTTTTAGTTTTTTTGGTTTTAACTAGAATATGAGAGAAACACAGAAGTTACAGCCTTCAGAGGACTATCAGAGATACCTACCAAAGGCAAAAGATGAGAAAAATAGGCCTGTTCCCCAAACAATTCCCCCCTTCTTAAACAACAAACAATCAAACAAGCCAAGATTGGTTCAACACAAGGAGACACCTTCATCATCCTCACTGATGTACAGTCACCTGAGGAAGATCCTGCACACTCGAGACTTCTGAGACACCCAAGACTGAACCATTTACAACAGCATCCCACACTCCAGCACCCGATCCGTTTCCAGCCTCATCACCTTCCAGTCTTGTTTCCAGATTCACTTCACCTCTGATGGCAAACAAGCCTCTTCCCTCTCTCAACCTTCTACTTCCCAAACAGAAATACAGTACAAAAGCCAAGTTTGCTGGAAATATGTGGATTTTCTTCAACAGCCTCTACAGGACTTTTGGTGTTCCGGTAATACCGGAATAAGCAAGTTACATATATTAGATTGACACCCATGCTCCTCGCTGCAAGACAACAGGTAATTCCACAATGAGAATAAGGCAGAAACAAAGAAATCACATTGCTCCTGATGAGCAATTACACTTTGCTCATCCCCATTCCTCCCAAAACATCCAGCATCCATAAATGTGCCGCTAGGGAAGCACGCAATGTCCCTGACCTAATTTGTTTAGTCCAGCAGTCGATTCCTCTGCACCCCCTCCCACTCCCCCCCCATACAACAATTATTTAATAATAGAGGTTTTCTGCAGAGAAAAGAGAACAAATTTTGTCCAGGAAGGTGGAAACCTTGGCAAAAGCATTTGTGTGACTGTAATCAGCCTGCATGGGGTTTCCAATTTCTCTTTTCATTAGGCAGCCACTGGCTTCTTTTATTCAGAGATGTGTATACGGTGGCAGAAGAGATCTCTCTAGTGGGTTTGCTGATGCATCCTCCCCCTCCTAAAAACAACCAATTGAGGCTGTTCCTGCAAGATGCCTTTCATGTGCTTGCTTCAATAGGTTATGTGAAATAGCTCCTGCATACCGAAGCATACAGAAAGCTTTATTTTCCCACACGGGAAAGGATTTATTTAACCAAAATGAAAAAGCAACCGAACAGAAGACAGATATCCTCCCATACAACCGGGATTTCCAACCGTCTGAATGATATGTAAATTATACTCCTTTTTTAATGTGTGGGCCTACTTGGAAGAGGTCCTAGTCAAAAACAGCCCCTTTCTCATTCAACGCATCCGCTGTGCGTGCGTGCATGCGTAGTCAACCAGATTTGATGACTAAGGGTGGCCACAAATTATCTTTCAAAACTGTGGGATTAATCTTCTACTAAATGGTTTTCTTTTCACCAGAAACGTCCATTTTCTCCATGAAAACCTGATGTTTTGCTGAAAATGAATGCTCACACCTGAAAATGGAAACCTTTCAGTCAACTGGAAATTCAACTTACGTGCCTCATTTTCTTTCTTTTTTAACCACTTCCCATCAACTGACGCATCGTGTCTCCCACGATGTGATCTGATCCCAACAGATCCTCCAAATGATGCTCTACAGTGGCTCAGCCACAGGGCAGAAAGTTTTAGCAACTTACCAACTCCACAGCTGACGTTTGTAGGATGCTTGGAATCTTTCCCATGTCCTCATAACCCTACAACTCAAACCAGCTAAGAGACAAAAGAGACAAAGCTGAGTTTTTTCCCTCTTTTTTTTTTTTTTTTTTTTTTTTTTTTTTCCAGCATAGGATTAATTCCCCAGCTGAATATTCCCTTCTGACCAGGGCAAATGGCATTGCTGAGAAACTAAAAGAGAAGCAAGGTTATTGAAATAGGAACAACTTGGGACAGAATCATTTGCTCCTTGAGAACATCAAAAGTAGCAGCAAAGTAGCAGCAAAGGGATTCAGGAGTTAACTTGCAAGACCCACGATTACAAAAAAATACCACCACATGTTATTTTTTAAACATGGGATGTGCTGGATTATTGACAGCTTAAAAAGCATGTAAAAATTGAAGTACAAATCACTCCATTATCATTTCACTATTTTATTCTGTTACTCGTCTTTGTGCTTTTCAAATGCTTGATCAAGAAATAGATGGAAGAGTCTCCAGACAGGTTGTTATTACTTTTATGCCCAAATTATAACTGCTTGTATTAGAGCAACCGTATCTGAACTGTGATTTTTTCAAAATTATTTTCAAAGTCTCTGAAATGTATTTTTTAAAGTCCTCCCATGCCTACAACCTAAACAGAGTGCAACATTCCTAAATACTTCCTGTTGAGTAGAAAACTACTCTGAAAAGCAAGTGCAAAACCAGATGAGATGCAAATGCCAGGGCACCCCCGGGTCCCTGTCTGCTGAGCTGCTCTCCAGTCACTTGTTTCTGAATCTGTACCCATGTCTGGCATTACTCCATCCTTGGTGCTGCACCCGGCATTTTCCTTTGTTGAACTTCATGCAGCTGACGATTGCCCAATGCTCCAGTGTATCTAGATCTGCCTGCAAGGCCTCTCGTCCTTCCAGGGAGTCAACAGCACCTCCCAGTTTTGTATCATCAGCAAATTTACTTCGGATGCATTCAACTCCTCCATCTAGACCATTGATAAAAACGTTGGGCAGAACTGGCTCCAAGACTGAGCCTTGGGGAACACCAATAGGGCCCTGCCATTCACTATGACCCTTTGAGCCCTGCGTTTCAGCCCGTTCTTCAACAAGAGTACCATGTACCTGCTCTTCTTGCAGTTGTCCAGAAGGATACTGGGAGGGATGGTGTCAAAAGCCTTGACAAAATCCTGAAAAACTACACTCACCACCTTCCCTTCATCCTCTAAGTGGGTGATCTTAGCATAGAATGAGATCAGATCAGCGAAACAGGACTTTCTTTTCATGAACCTATGTTGGCTGGAGAGGAAGAAGCGTGTATTGGAGCGGATTTTAGTAGCCAGCGAAGAACAAAGCACAGGTATCCCCACACCGAGGGACATCTGCACCACTCACATCTCTTGCTGTCCTCACCTCTGCTTCGACGCTTTGGGTTTAGCTAATATGGCTGTACATTCCTCGCTGCCGGTCTCATTACATTCAGATCCCGGTGCTAAGCACGTTGTTAAGCATTGTAATTCTTTCTTTATTAGATTCAGGTATATAAATGGCATCCCAGGGAGCACTGTGAATTTTGATCATTATTTCTTTACTCGAGCTATGTTCAACTGCCTGCTGAGAGGATGATCACCAACTTACCCCATGCCCCTGTGGGACCCATTATTTATCTTATTACATTTTATAGTGTGGAGTAAATAAATAGCATTAAAGTGCTAAATTTATTCATCAGAATGGGTTGCATTAGAATATTGGAGCCATTTCTTAAATGAAGGAAATGCTGTTAATAGACACTCTATGAAGATGTGGAAAACATTCATTGTAATATGGCCGTAATAAAGCAGGACTGCTCCAAATTGCTGATGACATTTCACATGTGTGGAGCAGGACAGTGACACTTTAATATCTCCACTTCCTCACATCACGTCTATCGCATGCAGCCCAAGAGAGCCGTATTAATTATTTTGGTGTCATTTCTATGAAATTAATTTCAGTCATTATTAGAGCATGCATATTAAGCAATGATTGCCTGGCTGCTTGAAAGATGGGCTTGGAAAATCCTACACACTGGGAGGAAACAGAAGCATGGTGATAACCATGCAGCGATACAACCATTTTCATCTCAATTTTTTTTGCGGTCTTCATGCAATTAAGTCACCGTGGAAGTGCAGCAGAAGCAGGTAGGAAGCGACCCAATCTTCACAGGGCAGTGAGGCAAAGCAGACACAGCCAAGCAATTTGTGCCGAAGGTAGGCACGGCAGCAGTGGGAGATCTGTGATTAAGACCAGGGAGGAGTGAGGTCCCATTTCCTCGATAAAAGCAACTGATTGACATCAAGTGTTTGCCTTCCTCTAAAATTTGTTCTTAAAAAGAACAAATAAACTTGCTTTTCCCACTAAAAAACTAAACTGAACTGTACCAAAACTATAATGCAGACAGAGTAATGTCTTGGCCCTGCTGTTGCGTTGCACTTACTGCAAAACAAAATTAACATCTCCTTTAATTACCCTTACCTTACACAAGTCACCAAGGTAAAATATGTATCTCCAGAGCAGACTATTTAAAGCTCTACCTACCGAGCATGAAGACATTCTGCAACTTGTTCATCTTCAAAGCAAATGAAATGCTTCAACAAATGTTGCTGCTCTACCAAGAACTAGGCACTGGGAGGCCTACTTCCCTGCTCTCTCTGGGGAATACACCATACATTTTTCATTCTAATTTTATTGCTGACCTCTAAGAGCTAAGCAAACAAAGCACAGAAGAGGTTATTCCACACAAACAGCCATCCCACTGCTCTAGATAAGATGAGCTGTCCTTTCAAGACAGCAGCACGATGTCTCTATCTTGTATGCCATTTTGATTAATTTATGTTATTAAATCAAAAAGGTTCTTAAACCAAATAACCTAAAATAAACAAGAGTCAAGACCATCACCAGCAGATGTCCAAATAAGCAAAGAAGAAAAAAGTAAGATGATAAACTGTGTTTTTATAGCCGTAATTCCTCAGCCAACATTGGCCAAGTGGCTATTTGTCCTTCCAGCATCAATTCACATGGTACACTTTTAGGTAACAACCACATTCCCCTCCTCAGACCCCATGTTGCTTCCTAATTAAATTCAGAAGAGGAGGCAAGAAGTGAAAATTTGAGTTTGCTGCTATTGAGCCAACCTGGTACAGAGTGGGCTCTTACACCGTATTTCTCTTCCGAAGAAGACTTCAGCTTAGATACAGAAGATGATTTCAGCTTAGATCCAAAAAACAGCCAGGTCATTCCTGCGATGAGCCGTGCTTCTGACAGATGGGCCCCACCAGGCACACATATACCTTCATCAGAAGTTTACCACTCCAGGAAAACTCAGTGATTAAAGTGGTCCCAAATATGCCCAAATCAACCAAAATACACCCAAGATTTCCCATAGATGTGTGCTAGGTGGTGTCCACAGTAAGCAGCTAATATCATAAAAAGAAGTTTATTAAAGCTTACCTGCAAAGACCAGCCGGTATGCACAAAATAAATGAGAAACGGTAGATGAGATGAGGATAGTCAGCTTAGGATTAAAAAGGGAGGTGGTTTTAATATGTTGTTATACAAATGAGAGAAGCAATGCCATTGTGGGAAGCTCCTGCCTAGCTGAAACAATTTCTCTGAACATGACACAGTAAAATAAAATTTATAAATGTTAATAATTTTTTTTAAAAGGTCAGGTCAGTATTTTCTGTAACATGTGTCGGAGGGGACCGAATACATCTCAGCATCAGGTCACCGTGGGACAGCACTGACATTAAAGATCGGAGGAACAGCAACTCTTCTAGTAGCGAATTAGTTGCTGCAACAAAGTTTGTTTCCCCCTCCCTTTCAGTCTGGTCACTGTGATGTGGCAGCAAAGTAATCGAAAGTTTAGTGAAACGAATCCTCAGTAGGATTGTGACACTAGTCTGCGCCAGAACAGTCAGCAAAGCTGAATAGCTCTTAAGAAATAAGAGTAAGCAATCACTAAAAGTGTTGTGAAATTTCAGTGATTTATGCACGATGTGCAACAGCGGAGAAGGGGAGAAAAAGACTTATTAAACCGTGTTTAAAGTCAAGGATCAGACTGCCCTACTCTTTGAAGCTCGACTATAAAGGACAAGTAGCAGGGATTTCGAGATTCGCCGCCACGCACGCATCCCGGGCTGAAAGGCTGTGATTGTTACCTTCACCCTTCAGCAGCTTTGATTCGGCTTCAATGAGGGAGTTATTTTTGTTGATCGTTCAGTGATTGTCGCAGGGCGAAGATGACATGTACTGTCAACAGAGGGTGTCCAATTGGTTAAACCCGAGGATCAGAGTTTGTAAGGCAAAAAATATATATATATATATATGGTGCAGATCTCGCTGATGCCTCAAAGGATTCAGACGCTCAAATGCATTGAAGGAGAGAGAGAGACGGAGGGCGACGGTGCCATTTTAGCTGATTTTGATAACAGGTTAATCTTTTCAAAGCATGCATCCTGCCAGCCGTTAATAGCTACATACAATTCTCAAACCTAACCCCTAAAACTCCACATCTCCGCTTAGAAGATTTCTAGAAGATTAAAATGGAAAAGAAACAGCAATACAGGGACGCCGTTCATTCACACTTAGATTAATGGAAGAGTCCCACCAGGGCTGATGTCTCAGCCCTACAGTACTTGACAGCACCCTCTTCCCACAAGCAGTCTTGTTTTAATTAACTGTTGTGAAATGCAGCCCAGAGAAATAAAAATTGCCCACCTTCACCTTAATACACCATTTAAAACATATTTAAGCATAAAATAATTAAAACCATTCTTCTGATAATAAATTAGCCTAGTAATTCTAATAAATACTTTGTATTTTTGAATATTTTAATGCTTTGGATAGAGAAGTCTAAGGGATAGCCATAAACTCACTACAAGCATTGTCAGATCTTCTGCATTTAAATTACTTACAAAAAGCTTAATGAACACTTTTACCTTTTCTTCTCTGTGCTTCAGTCTCCCCTCCTCCACAGATACAAACATTTCACTATATTTAAATGTTTTCTGGAAAGATTTATTGGCATTGAATGTAAGAGAAGAGTCTCCAACGTGATCTTGAAAGAAAACTGTAAGTTCCATTAAAACTAGACATGTATTTTGGCAAAAACAAAAAATCAGCTTGTGTTCTCAAGGATACTGAAAATGCTGTGATATAATAAAATTAATGACAAATGTCCATATCCTTTCACGAGGCTGACTGCACTAATCCTCTGATGAGCTTTCAATAGAAATCCGTGGCCCAACAAGTGTCACATCTATATAAACAATATAAACTCATGATTCGTACAAACACATACAAAAAAAAACTCTACATGACCTCAACGCAACCTAAGAAAATGCACACAATCTCAAGATGTTGTAAATGTTATTAGATTCACTAAACTTCCAGCCTACCCCAAATTCTTAGACATTTTCAAGGCTCCTTTGCATACAATTAACATTTCAGTCTATCGTGTTCAACCCTTTGCAAACTGGCTCATCAAAATGCTCTGTGTTTTGCCCTTGAACTACAAGCCTCAGTTTGGTGTTGAGGCAACAAAGCAAGTGCTGGAATGAGAAATGGGATGGAGAAGTTTGAGGTAAAAGATAAATATCTATTAATGTTCCAGAGGACACCTCGGGACTTCAGCCAAGGTAACTCATTATCCTGGAACTTGCATGTTCTGAGCTAAACTAAAAATTTGGGTGTTTGTTTTTCTCCCCCCTAAGGTTTATCAATATCAGAATAGAACTTTGATTCTTTACTTAGGAGACGTTATTTGCATGTCATCACATAATTATAAGACAAGCTTACTTCTTTGCACTCTTTAGTGAATACTGAAATTATGGAAATTCTAGGATCAATGACAAAAATCAGAGGTTTCAAAAACCACCCACAAAGCTGAAAGACTTCATGTAGATGGAAAACGGGAAGCAAGATAATTAGGTCGTGTCCTTTCTGACATTTATTTTAGTAAGCAGAGAATCAGATGGTGTTCTCTCTATATGCAATTCAGAAGCTGAAGAAGTATATTCACACTGTACTTACCCACGGATAGAACTGAACTGTGGGAATAGATATTGCCGCCTATTTGACACACAGCGCAAGAGCGAATTTCTCAACACGTTTATTAATATACTAACAGAAAATGTGAAGATTTCAGTACGAGTTTAGATCTGTTCCTGCACACGAGATGAGGACAAGTGTCCAGCAAAACAGGCTGATGAGCCCATGTTAAGGCTCATACCTAGAGACACACAGGCTCTGCTTGTGGTTCAGATTCTGGACCCTCATCTATGAGACTGGAGGAGAAAGAACAGAGTGCAAGGGGAAATTCAGTAACAAAGTGCAAATTTGCTAAAGTCCCCTCAATTAAAACAATGCTGCAAAGTTTCAGTCATCTGCTTTCTTAGGGTGAACAAGGCTTGTTTGGTGGATATTTAGGTGAAAATGCCTTTTCCCAGAACCTAACCTGACACTGTGTCTGTTCTCATAAGAAGCAACATGTGCCAATGAGCTTTTACCTGCTTTCGTGCCATGGAATTAAAAGGCAAGGTTGTGTGGCACTGGAAAGTGACGGCAGTTGGTGAACAAACTCTCAAAGCATCAACGGTCAGGTATCATAAACTACAAATAAAGGCAGGAATTTAAGCTCTGTCTCTTTGTAATCTGTATCGTTAATCGTTAATCTGTATCGTATTGTAATCAGTAAAATTCCAGGGGGGAATAGAGAGAGGAAAAACAGCCCTCAGATCTAATCTTTTGAAGCAGTTGTGAAATTGGGCAGACCTAAATGCAGACCTGCTCCAGGGTCTCTCTCTCCCATTCTCTTTTTCTGACCTAAATTTTGTGGTTCTTGTCACCGAGCTGGTTTTCTGCTAAATTTCTGCAGTAGCAACTGAACAGAAGAGAACCCCGTGCTGGTGAGAGATGCTCTCACTGAAGCCACCTCCATCTCCTAAGAATGCTTCAGATAGTCCTTGAGGACGGGTGACCCAGTCAAAAGGACCAGTTGCAGTGAGTACATACATCATGGTATTGCTGTTTGAAGACTTCAGGGAAAAACTGGCTTGATTCATATACCAGCAAAGCTCAGCACCTCCCAGTACCCCACAAATGTATGGTCTTTAATTCATCTTGCACTGGATTTTGTAAAAATAGATCAGGTTATCCCAGCACTTAGCTACTGCAGAGACCTGCAGAATACTAAGAAGTACCTGCTAGCACTTACATTGTTTCAAAGATTAAACAGCCTCCTTAGTGCAAGGGAGAAAAATTTGTATAGAAATAGCAAAAGAAAAAAAAAAGGTGGCACAAACACGTGAAAAGAGAGGGCACCTTTTTGTCCTACATACCGGTGTGCTGTTTGTTACACGCCAAATAGCTAAAACAAAGGAAAAACTAAGCAGGATTTGTACAGTAACTTGCGAAAGGCAGTGATTTTCCAGCCGAGGAACGCTGACCAGCTCTGCTGGCACCACAGGGAAGCTGCAAAGGCCTGGGGACATCATCCCAACACGCACCCATGTGGGCTGGGTGCACTCCAGCAGCAGCCAACCCTAACTTCTTCCCCAGAAGGCTCCCTTAAAGCATGCAGGCTTCATTTATTTCCATAAAGCAACATTTCCTATTAAAACTAAAGTGACACTGAAGTCACACACCCCTCGCCGACATTCGGTACGAGCCTTCTGGGCTAGCAGTGATTTCGAGATGCTACACATCACAGACAGTCCCTGAGCCTGAAGCTTCACTTCTTGCTCTATCCCTTGGCCACCTCTACCTACCTCCCAGATAAATCGTGATGGACCTCAACAAAGGAAAAAGCCACGTTATCCTTTGTAACGATGAAAATTAACGGCCTGTGACACAGCTGGTCTCCTCGGGGTGGCTTGTCATACAAGGTGGGAATCTCACCCCAGCTTTGTAATGACACGGATATCAAAAATGTCAAAAGATTCACTGTAAAAAGCACCTCCGGGCCAAGCTCAAGGTGATTGTCATGTTATTGTTTTTTCTTTTTTCCACCCTCAATACACGTTGCATCTAATGGGTAACAAAATTCACAATTATAAAACCAAAAGCTACAAGGAAATGACTCCTACATGCCCCCAGCTGCTCTGATGCTCACAAAACCAGCTGGCTCCTTGCTCTGTGCTCACCTGCAGCCGCACTCTGGTTCTCTATTTCTTTTTCTTCGGGGGATGCCTACTGGTTCCGTACCTTTCAAAAACCGCACTGCATTCCTTATTGTGCAATTATTTTTAAAGTTACGTGTCAGTTCTAAAAAAGAGCAACGAAATGATAAGACACAGGAGACGGAAGAATTCAAACGTATATAAAAAAAAAAATGCTTTGCATTTCATAAACAACAAAGATTGTTACAGTAAAAGCCATCAGAAACTGGCAAAAAAAAAAGACGTCAAATGAGCTCAACATAATTAGGTATTTAATTAGAGCACCAAACCATTACTGATATGTCTCTTAAATTTAGGAATTCAAAGCATATAAATTAAACTGAAACCTTTCTATTTCTGTACGGCTATGTGCAAAAAAATCCTCTACAAAAATAACTCTAGGAACCAGTTGCGATGCCGTTGGGTAGTGGCAGCTCTTTGTATCTGGGAATCTAGAAAAAATCATCTAAATAAGGCTCCCAAACTCCACCTCTACTAGAAAAAGGAATAGAAGAGGAATATATTTAAAAATAAATAAACCCTCTTATACTTTTGTTTCAGTGGTTGGAGCAGCCAATGTCTTGGTGGAGACTGAATTAGACTGCGCAGCTCCAACATGAACCTGGAGCAGAAGCCAAGGAAGAAGAAGGAAATCTTTGCCAGTGACCATGGCTCTGGAGGGATTTTGCTAGAAGGGCAAAATCAGACAGGTAAAGAACATTCAGGAGCTGGAATAGATGTACAGAAGCAGCCTTTAAGGATAGACCTTGTTAGGAGACCTCCTGACAAACCCCGCACTACAAGATATTAGCTTATTTACATCCTGCTTAATCAGTCTTCTCTTTCCTTTCATCAGGCAAACTGGCTTAATTAACAATCAAAAAGCTCCCAATTAGAAACTGAGGAATAAATCCACGGAAAGGGCACCCGTTTATAAACAAACAGCATCACTTAGCACTGCCCTGCTTTGTTTTGTACAGAGCCATGGGAACGCAGCAACTACACTCTTTCCCCGTGCAACTTATTTAAAATGCTAATTTACTAAAATAACAGTATTTTGAGCCCAACTGGAAAAAAAATATAAAGAGGAGGGAAAGCAATACTGAATGACAAGGAACAAAGAGACCCAATGTATTGAAGCTGTTACTTCCTAAACCAACAGTTTTCAGCGAAGCTCCTCTATCCATACCCAAGAGGCCTGTATCTCCGTTGAGATCAGGCTTCAAAATCAATCCTTGTGGATTTGAGTGCAAAAAGACTTAATAAATTTGCAAAGATCCTAGCTGAGCATGGAACCGAACCTCAAAACCCTAAATTTACCATCTCTTTGCAACCATAGCCCAAAAAGCTCTGAATGGGTTAAACCCCAGCTCTTTACGTGCAACATCTGATCGTCCTACTTAAAGATCAACAACAAAAAAAATCTTTCAAATGAAATTCCAAAGGGGGGGCTCCAGTTTGAGGGCTATGAAGTGACAACCACTAATGGCTTCTAGCAGTTTGACTCGTTTCAGTGTCGAGCTGCTGGGACTTGCCACCCGATGCAGGGAAGCCTCAGAAAATGCCTGTTAGCGACACTGACATCGTCTTCTCCTCGTGCCGGATGCTAATTCCAACCAGAGAGGGATTTACGCCTATAAACCTCTGTAAAAATCCACTGTCAGTCCTAGTTATCCCAGTTTGATTTCACATGAAAAGGAGAGGAAAATAATATATTTTAAATTGCCCTTAAAGCATGGACATGTCTCTGATAAATCTATCTGAGCTTCAGGAATTTACAAGAACTGTAAAAAAGATTTTATTTCATGTTCCTTTTGGACGAAGAAAAGCATCTCTGTTGGTCTTTTCATCTTTTTTTCTGGCAACATACGTTAAAATAGAGGAACAATCACTTAAAGGCCATGGGCTAGGGGAAAGTTTGGGTTTGCAGTATGAAATCCATCACAAAACCATAAATGTACCATGTATTTTCCTGTATAGTCCATTTACATCTATTAATCAATGATCTGGCTAGAAATGTGTAACATGTAAGTGGTGTTTTAGTTCAATTTCCATGGGATGCTTTGTTACACAAATAACTTTGGTATCTGAAGCAGCGAGGAGTTGTCCACGTAGGGATGCTTCCATCTTACAGCCTGTTTTGCAAAGTGTAGAAGGGGAAGAATGTGTAAAGGTGCCAGCTCACCAGTGTCAATCTTCACAAACTGACGGTATCGCTATGAATTATAATTAATTTCTGCAGCGGTAACAGGGCTGTAAGCACGTGGTTTCATCAAAATTCAACTTTGCTGATTAAACACCTTCAGGAATTTGGGTGTTCTACATCAAGATCATAGCAGTAGGTGAAGGTCGCCGGGAGTCACACTTGTATTCATCAGACTTGAGATTTTTCTCTCTCCTTTGCCAGACCAGGCATGTGATCGAACCACCTGAGCACACAAATTTGGTAGCTCAACCACCAATGTTCTGCTTGCATCTGTTGATTCATTTGTGTGCATACAAGAGGTCAATGAAAACTGAAACCTTGTAAAAAACTTTGCCCCATCTAGCATTTACCATGATCATTTCTCATGCAGAATTAGGGGCAGCCCTACCCAAGAGAGTTTTTCTCTCCTAGCTGGTACTGTAGCAAAGGCAAAATGAACAGCAATCCCTTTGGATTTCAACACAAAGAGGTTTCCTAGGCTGCCCAGGGAGGTTGTGGAGTCTCCTTCTCTGGAGATATTCAAGGCCTGTCCGGACGCCTACCTGGGCAGCCTGATCTGAGGAACCTGCTTTGGCAGGGGGGTTGGACCCGATGATCTTTCGAGGTCCCTTCCAACCCCTACAGTTCTGTGATTGTGATTCCTGGATAGTGCTTTATGCACGGCACACAATACTTTTCAGCCTGGGTGTGCACAGGAAACTCTGAAATAGCTTTTCTTTATCAACCCTCCAGGCACGTTGCTTACTCTGCCAAGCTTTTGGGAAGGTTTAAGGGCAATGGGAGAATTTATGAAAAAACAAAAAACAAACAAACAAACAAAAAAACAACAAAAAAAAACCCAACAACAACCACCAACCACCCTTCATTATGTTTACCTAACTTACATGATTGACATTTTAAAATGATATTGTACTCTCAATAGCTATTGCCTTCAATTCAAAGAACTTAGCTACATTTCTTCAAAGATCATGTTTTTAACATTGTAAAACGCTTGATGGTAGGTAATTACAACACATTATCAGAATAACTCAAATACTGCGTATACCACATTATAAATGACAACCAGCAATTAAATCTATTACTGCCTTTCATCAAACTAACCAGAGAAAAACATTTAACTATTGGCCTGGGCGTATCTAAAACTGATAATAAGTACCCATTCTGCTTACACTAACAATAGTTCTCCGTCCTTGACAACTTCTATTTATTTTTTTTAATACGGAGGAGACGCCAAACATCATCTTTAGGAGGCTCTGGAGGGATGCATGTGACTGATCTCCCATCATACAGGGAAAAACGTGTGTTTCATGTGCCTGTGTAAGGAGCCACACGGCAGCACCCGTGTTCAGTCCTGGGGACGTGATGGGGAGGGTGTGGAGGGGACACTGGGGGGAAAAAGGCAGCTGAGGAGAGGCTGAATTGTTTTTATCAGCATAGGCAAAAAATTTGGCACCTCTCCTACAGAAGCAAGATTGACCCTGTTGAGTTGGCAGCAGAAAATACCCCCAGTACTCAAAGTGCCACGAGGACTAGGAAGAATGCTATCAGGGATGAAGACAGAACAATGATTCAGGAGTCTGGTGAAGGAGAGAGAGAGAAATAGCAATGTTAAGAAAATAGCAAGTAACAATCTAGAGATTCCTTGCAATTAATTAACTTTTATTACATTTTTTTTTTTTAACAACAATTTGCTTTCAGTTCAGATTACTGATTCGCAAGTAGTGCAAGCCCAGTCTGACTTTCTGAGTGAATTGCAAACCCCATTTTCATTAACATCAATTATGCGGCGTGTACCGAGAGGGATGCTTTTCACAACGAGGAATGAATTGCAGTGATAAACTACACACCCCTGTAAAACTAAATGAAGAACGGCTTCAGCCTGAAGACTAGTCTCCATCATTTGTAGGGATCAAGGAGAAGAGGCTGATTTTATTTCCTCCCTGTAGTATTGTAAAATTCCAGAAAATTTAAGCTTTCCTTCTCCGTGTAGCAGTTTGCATTTCTGTGCTGTGATCTATCTGCTGTCTGGCCATCAACCAGACCCCACCACGGCTGTCACTCATCTTCATCAAGATGCAGACGAATGGTGACTTTTTTTCCGCCCTCTGTAAGCCCTGGAGACTTATTAGAAGAGAAGAAAATCTCACACTTCCCAATCTTTCTCGCTCCTTGTTGTATTTAGTGTTACTTCTCTCATAGGAGGCCTGAAATTTTCCTTTATATTCTAAACAACTACACCGATGTAACATCTTGTGTCCACTGAGCTAACTATCTCAGTGCTAGAAATCATAAACTTGAGTATCCCAAATCCAAGTAACAGTTTCTGAGGGATCTATACTTATTCAGCAATGTTATTTGACCTTACGGAGTGTAAATGGTTGTTTTTAACTTTACAAACACTCACTCTTACAGTTACTGCAGAGAAAATGAGTTACCTGAAAAAAGGTCATGAAAAATGATTAAAACCACGAAGACACTCAGCCAGTACCTGGCCATCATTAAATTTTACAGCATACATAGCACTGTTAGTCTATGTCTTCTCTGAAGTCTTTTTCTCCTATGATCAATCAGCTGGGACTGCCTAAAAAATGTAAATAAGAACATTTCTGTTCAGAGATTCTAAAATAATGGAATGGTATAATGGTTTGGGTTGGAAGAGACTTAAAAGATGATTTAGTTCCACCCCCCTGCCATGGCAGGGACATCTCCCAGCAGCCCAGGCTGCCCCCAGCCCCATCCAGCCTGGCCTTGGGCACTGCCAGGGATGGGGCAGCCACAGCTCCTCTGGGCAGCCAGGGCCAGGGCCTCACTGCCCTCAGATGGAAGAATTTCTTCCTTATATCTAACCTAAATCTCCCCTCTTTTAGTTTAAAGCCATTCCCGCTGTCCTATCACCACAGCCCTGACACGGAGTCCCCAGCTCTCCTGCAGCCCCTTCAGGCCCTGGCAGCCCACTGGGAGCTCTCCCCGGAGCCTTCTCTTCTCCAGGCTGAGCACCCCCAGCTCCCTCAGCCTGGCCCCATAGCAGAGGGGCTCCAGCCCTTTGGTCATCCTCCAACACCCCCAGGCCCTTCTCCTCAGGGCTGCTCTCAGTCCATTCTCCACCCAGCCTGGATTTCTGCTTGGGATTGCCCCAACCCAGACACAGGACCTTGCACTTGGCCTTGTTGAACCTCACGAGGTTCGCCCAGGCCCACTTCTCGGGCCTGCCCAGGTCCCTCTGGATGCCATCCCTTTCCACACAGCTCGGTGTCATCAACAAACTTGCTGAGGGTGCACTTGATCCACATCACCAACAAAGATGTCAAACACCACTGCTCCCCCTTGATGATTATCCTGATAAATGATTAACACAGCATTTAGCATTCCTGGTACCACTACGCCACTAGTTTCAATTATTATTACATGGTTTGATTCTTAAGTCACAATCAAGACTCAAACAGAGATGGTTTTAGCTTCTGCTATTTTGTAACATTTTAGTATTTCCATATATATATATATATATATATATATATATATATATATATAAATCAGAAATTCATCAACCTGAAGGTACAGACAGAACAAAGGCAATGACCTCAAACAGTCCTACTGGGTTCCCAAAGCCTCAGGTTACCTCTAACACAAGCAGCACCTGAACCTGAAGGTCCATTTCCAAAGTTCAATTCCCAGTCATATATCACTGCCTGGATGTTCTCCAGGAACAAAACTATTTACTGGTGTCCATCCACTCAAATCAACATCCGTAACGCTTGGACAAGCTGTGATTCATGGAGACTACCTCCGCAGAAACCCAGCCTCGTACTCTCCTATTAATGCCCTGTCCCTGAGCCCAGAATCACTTAACCGACCGTAAAACCCCACACAACCAGTGGCACAGTTCGCTGCCTGATGTGGCTATTCATCTACAGATGACAAACTACTCAACGGACCCATGGAATAAACGTTATCTCCGACTCGCAGATAAGGGAGCGGAGGCAGAGGTGATTAAGCAGTGTCGCATCTGAGAGCACTTCCACTGCTGCCTCCGCACGGGAGGGGGTTACCACTCCTGTGCTAAGAGGCTCCCAGCAGGTGCTCCAGATTTCACACCATCTCGAGAAGGAATATTCTCGTTTTCAAAGCCAAAATAAAAATTTGGCTTTCAGGAATAAAAAACACAAGTTAAAAAAAAAAAAAAAAAGTACTAAAAGCCCTCTACAGTGGGGCTTGGTGATGTTTGCTGCTCAGGAAAACCTGCTATACCTCTGTTTAAGCGGATGAAAATGTACTGCAACAGCCTTGTCGCTGGGTGTTATTACTTTGGTCAAAACCAGACCCAGCATTCTACCAGCAAGGGCAAAATACATTTATTTTTTTTAATTAAATGAACACATCTTTGTTTCCCCTTCTTTTCTTCCTTCCAGTTTTAAAATGTCAGAACCAAAGCATAAAGGTGAAAGAACTTGTTTACTTAAATTACAGGTAAGGGGAGGGGGGAGCAGACCTGCATTTCCCAGCTGACTTTTTCAATTCAACATTTAGCATTATTTTTTTTATTTGTTTAAATATATTTTTTATTTGTTATTGTTACATCCAGCATGCTTGCTCCAACAGCTTCTTAAAAATCACCCAAGAGCCCTGGCACTTCAGCAGTAGATAAACAAGAGCAGAATTTGCTATTGTGCATTTATTTCATCCTGGTTGCCTTCAGGTGCCCAAGGAACCCACCCCTGGAGCCAGGGCATCCTTTTCATCCTCCTGCTCCCACCAGAGCTGCTGTAAGGTACTTTAAAACAGATAAAGAGGTAGTAAGGAAAAGAGGTACATAGCAAGAAAAAAGAGGTACAAGCAAGGAAAACAACACATTTAAATGAACTTAATGGATTTAAATCAGAAATCAAGAAGCTAACTTCACTGTTGAACAGGAGTTTGCTTGCACAGGAATTATGAATCACGGTGGAAATTTCATAGGCACCTACTTGACAGAGGTGGTAAATAAATTAAAAGACAAAAAATCTAATGTAGAATCCAATATCTAATAAATGTTATCCAAAGGTTTCACCTGTATTTCACACAGAGGTTCTTATCTCTGCTGTAAGGAGCTTAGAGGTCTGGTCACAGCCTACCAATATTATTTAATGTCCCTCATGATGCTATTTGTTCAGCATCTCAGAGGTGATTCATTCAACTTTTGCTTCTGCCCCAGCACGCCAGTGTAGGATGAACTTTCCTGTTTTACAGGCATGTAAGTCAGGCAGAGATGGATAAAGTGGTCTGAAACATGGTCAGAAGGGGAATACAGAAAGAAATGGTTAAAAAGCTGTTTTAATAATTGGTAATTAAAGCAGTGAAAAAGGGAGCACAACCAAAGATGGGTCTGAATAAGGAATATGCAGAATGGAAAAGGATGGGGCTACAGAGATGTGCAGAAAGCTGCTCAGAGCTTGTATGGGACATTCACGTCACCAGATGTGGTCCTCAAATGGAGAAGGTGACCAGACCACCCACGTTATACATACCCTGCCCACACGGTCTTCAGTGCCAGGCTAGAGGACCACCTTCCCAGCTGAGCTAAGCTGTCACAGATATGTCACACTCTCCAGAGCAAAACCCATTTGTCCAGAGGCAAAGCTACAACAAAATGGAAAAGTCTGGACCTTGATTAATAACAGTGGGAATTTACGACTTGCAGTTACGTTCCACCTATTCCAAACCCGCACAGGATTTATGACTGTTTAACTCACCGCTTCATCCACAACGCCTTCATCTCTGGCTGTCACAGAGCCAGGATCTCCACGTACCGAGCAATACACTTCACGCTGAGGTGTTAATGAATTGACGTCTATAAAAAGCTTGCAAGTTATCAGATGAAAAGGGGCTACAGAAGTGCTTAGCAGTGGTATTACGCAATGTGCAATTACTGCTAATCTATCCGGTATTCAAGATGCCGGGGACCCAAAATAACTAAAATAAAGGCCCACTTCTTTCCTGCAAATTTTATTTATGACTGTTCTGCAGGTTGCTAAAAATTACAGAATTTTAAATGAAACCCCAAAGGAACATTCCACCAAAAGCTTGTTTTGTGTATGACTCAGTGGCTAAAAGCACGCTCTTCCACGAGATGACTTCCCTGCAAGGCAGCTCTTGCAGCACCACAAGGACTTTCCTCCTGCTGCCCCAGCAGCATGCAGCACTCGCTGAAATCATAGATGAAAACTAAATACTTTGAAAATCTTTTTATTTTCCCCCCGTCAATGTACTGGAGGTGTTCAAAATTCACCTCTGTGCTCTAGCTGAGATAACTGCAGGACTTCCCCAAATTACAGAATTTCATATTGTCTATAAGAACACCAATTCACTACCAAAGGCCTTTCCCAGAAAATCCTTAAACATATGTAATATTATATGTAATAATATATGTATATGAAATAAATTGAATTTAAAAACTAAAAATATAAAGCCTTTCCTTTCAGCTGTGCATTCTTCTGATTGCTCAGTAGGGGAAATGGAACCCCAAAAACCTATCATCCTGGGTTTTGTATCTTCACTGATAAAGGCAAGCACAAAACACAGAAACCTTTTTTCTTTTTATAATCACAAAATAGCTCTACCCTACTTCAATCAAAAATTTACAAAGCTTTATGAAAGTAACTACATTAGCTCTCCTAAACTATCATACCATAAGTCTGATTTAAAACACATTAAATTTTCACCCCTGGATTTCCTCTACTACGCTCAGGGAAAGCCCTCACTGATATATTTTCTGAATGACTTCCACAAACAGATTGCAACCCTAGAACTTGCTTTGCCTAGTTTTTTTTTTTTTTTTTTTGTTTTGTTTTGTTTTGTTTAGTGTAAGAGATGTACTTCCTACATTGGAAATGAAAACTAGTGACATCAAAGGAAGTGTCAGTTCCTGCGGAAGTTCATTCCCCAGTGCCAGAGGAGCTGCCTGAAAAGCCCTGACTCCTGCGTAGGGGACCCTTAGCTTGTGCTTGAACAGTTTGATACAGCCTGAGAAGCCAAAGCACTAAATATGTATCTCAGAGGATAACCCAGGATCCCTAAAATATTCCAAGATTATGCCATTTTGCACTTAAGATCCTCAAATTAAATAAATGGATCCAATATTCCCTTCCAACTTTCCTAAACACTTCTCTGAACAGAAAGTTTTTGGGAGGAGCTGCAGACTCCTTTGAGGGCAGAAACACCTTTGCAGAGAGATGTTGAGAAATGAGAGGGCTGGGTAATCACCAACCACATGAAGTTCAACAAGAGCAAGTGCCAGATTCTGCACCTGGGATCGGACAATCCTGGATACGTACAGACCGGGGAACAAGAGGCTGGACAACGCTCACAGGCAGTGTTTGATGTTGGGGGTTAGGAACCAGGAGTTAGACTCAAAGATCCCTGTGGGTCTCTTCCTACTCAGGATATTCTATGATTCTACGAAAAACAACACTTATGCTTCTAGTTCCAGGGTGAGGTTGGGGGAGAAAAGGAAAATAAACAGCAGAAAGAAAAAATCTGTAAACTTCAGTGCACCTAAGACCCCTTTCAATCACATTTCATCTCCTATTTCTTGAATATAACACCTACAAACTTCTGCAGAACATTTTGTGTAACAGTTTAACACTTAACCAGTTAAAAAATAAATAACTAAAAACATGATCCATGGACCACGCTTCCACTGCACCAGCTCCCTTCCTTCACTCTCAGCTGCAATCTGAAAAGATGACCTTCTTGTAACAAAGGAAGGTTACTCCCCATCTCTAATCATATTCTCGCACCTGTCCTGCTAACAAGGTGCCATTGGGTGATTATAATTTACAGCCAGTTTGAACTCGCACAAGACTCAAGCTTCTTTTGAAAGCAAGCTATGCATTTTACATGTCTCACCTCACGGGTCCCCGCTACAATAATCTGCACCAATTCATTTGTCTGCCCGGGTAAAGCACCAACAGCAAATCAGGCAGTCAGCGCCTGTATGTTTGTGCTGGAGAGGTGTGGATTAAAGGAATAAAACAACTTTTCCTAGAGGCGAGCTAATAGGCAAAATTTTACATCAAAACAGAGCTTAAAAAGGCCAAAGAATTTCATGTATATTGAATTCTCTTAAAGAAAAATACACATTTTGTACAGTCCGTAAGGAAAAGTACACTGGAAAATGTACTAGTAGGATCGCCTTTCAGAGGCTTTGCCTATTTCGCTCATTGGTAAGGAAATGCTCGGATGTAGAATTATTGGTCCAGTGACATGGTGTAGAAATGTAACAGGAGTTCCCTGACTATCTGCTAGGTCTGGTATTGGACAAGAAGCACTAAATGAATTTAAATAAGTATGTGTCCTTCCTTTTGGAAGGTCCTTCCTTCCATCCTCCATGGGCTGCTCCACCAGGGGCCTTGCCACAGGGAAACTTCTGCCTCGTGCCTGGAGCACTGTCTCCCTCTCCTTCTCCTCTCACCTAGGCGTTCACAAGGCCTGTTTCTCTCACATTTTTTCCTCACTGCCTGTGCAGCACTTTGCTCTTTCCTAGCTATGTTATCACAGAGATGCCACCAGCTTTCCTGATGGACTCAGCTGTGCCCTGAGGGGAAGCCATTTTGGAGCTGTCAGGTCATGACCAACATGGGGCAGCCCCTGGTCTCCTCCAAAAGACCACCCCTGCAGTACCCCCCAAAAACCTAAATCCTCCTACTTAAACCCAGTACCCTTCCTGTCATCATAGCTACTATCACCAACAAAAAAAATACAATACTTAAAGAAGTGATTTCATGTTTCTAGTTGGTGCTTGGAAGAGGCCAGTTTGTAACGGAGAACATTGGACTTTTAACCTCAGCTGTTAACAGGAACTCAAATGGAAAGCTAGGAATTGTATTCATAGAAGCTAGAACAAAAGCAGCAGAAGTTTCAGCATCAAATGATCTATTGAAACAGCAAAAGTAGAACTCAAAAGCTGTCAGCATCAGAAAAACTAGATCAGCTCTGACCTATGTATTCCCTTTGGGAATTATGGACACCAGAGCTAAAAATAAAGTTTTTTTTTTTTTAAGTCAGTGCAGGAAAATAAAACCCATCAGCAGAGAGAAATTGTTACACAGCCACTAACATAAATTGACTGCATAAGGACAAGGAGTCACTCTGCCTTCTCTGGTGGCTCATTACACCAGGATGCAGAAAGACATGGTTCAACTCTGTCAGTGGTTCTCAACGTTTTTAGCCCTTTTTACAGATTTATTAGCATTGCCATTGCTATTTCCAGGCCAAAAATCATATAAAACCCTGGTAATACAAAACTTTATATGGTTTTGTCTTGGCTCAAGCTTATTTCAACAGCAACAAAGCTGCCTGTTGGGAAGATTATTAACATCTAACTTGTTTGTAGCTTCATCTTGGGTTTAAATATTTTTTCCCCAAAATTTATGCCACATATTGCAAAGATGTAACAAAATTAAGTGGTCACTGCATAAAGAAAAATCCATGGACCAATAACAAGAAAGTGCTGGATACGGACTCATGGACCATACAGTAAAATAACAAGCGGACTCAAGAACAAGGAAGTTCTACCACAAACATCCACCTCTCAGCAGAGTTAAGGACAATAATTCACCTGAACAATGCACTGGAATGGTTAGCTAACACCCAGAAAGCCGTAGATACTACAGAGCTTATGTATGTAATTGTTAATTAAATTATTAAAGAGAAATGAGTAATAATGGAATAATCTGGTCTATGCAACCACATTTTATAACTATTGATTTCACCATAAGTGTGCTGGTAAAAACATCAGTCAGATTAACAAAATCTTCACAGGACCATGCTGGCTTTTGCCCATTTCAAATTTTGGTGTAATGCTACAACAAGCTTAAAAAGTCAAAAACAGTCTTTCTCCAGTCCAACATTACCTCTTCTACTTGAAGGAAACCCCATTATTATTCTCAGCCCCGTATGCAATCAACATTTTTTTGCCAACTTCTTAACACACATCCACCAGTGATGCTCATCATCTCTTTGATAATGCACCAGAAGAACAGATCTACACACGGTTTGCTGGTGTATCTCAATACTTGCTGTCAGGACGTGACTTGTCATGCAGTATTCAAAAGGAATAAATAAGTCACTGAAAACTCATATGACTAAATCTCTACTTATACTACAATGAAAATAACAGTGTTCAGCAATATGAGGAACTTTAATCTTACTCCATGAAAACATGAGTTAAATTGCTAGAACTAAACCTAGCCAGTGTTTCTATTTAGAAATGAGCTGAAACTACTTTGTTGGCTTGATGAACATAATACGGGTTAGAAGCAATTAGCTATCATGGAAATGAATGAATGCTGCTCTCAGCTATTCAGTGCAAGTTCTTGCAAATGTCAAATTTCTATGTTGCTTCAGGTTGTATTTCATCCGACGGAAAGGAGGAGCTGGAAAGATGTGAAATTTCTGACAGGCTGTTGATTTCCTGTATGGATGAACCATGTTTGAAAACTCAAAACTTGACTGATCTGCTGAAGCACATTCTCTGACAGACAATATAAAATCAATGCATCACATATTAAGAGGTTTTTTTTTTGGCGTGTAAGAGTTTTTGTTTGTGTGGGAGGTGGGGGGGATCGCTTTATTTTCTGTCATCGAAAATGAACAGCCTTACCTTAAGGTTTTTATAAACTGTCATCTTTAATCAGACACACACAGTAGGACTGTCAGTTCTCATAAGGCATTGGGGGAATAAAAAAAAGCACAAAACGGGAAGCTGTTCCCCATCCCCTTCCCGTGCACGCGCCCCATTTTTGCGATGGCCTCGGTCAGAACTAAACCTTTTCTTAGCAGTGTCACAACAACAAGCTTTTCTGAAATGTGTCTTTATAATTCAGCGACACAGACTTTATGAGAGCTTGTCAAAGGGAAAAGAGTTAGGATTCGCCTGCAAGAAACATTCATTCTTGCTGTTGACAGATATAAAGTACTAAATGTCAACAGCAAGGAACTCGTCAACTAAATGTCTTCTAAACACTCATTAAACCAGGGAGAGAAAAAAATTCAGTAGGTGGGTGTCAAATTGCTCCCTTAAGATTTTGTTGCTTGCGATCGAGGTCAATTGAAGTAAACAGCGAGTGTATGAAAAGTTGCATCAAACACCTGTCACATTCAAGGACGAGTATTAATGATTCCAAAATAAAGACGTGAATATTAAGCAGCACGGTGACTAGTGGTATCATAATGAGAAGCAACAGTCGAGACCTCCTGATTTGAGCCCCATTTGGCACCATCTTCCTGCCCCAGCAGCCTTGCTCAGTAAAGAGAATACTGCCTACCTTGCAGAAGCAAGATTTAGATAAGCCAAAAGATTTAGATGAACTAAGTGGTATTTCCCCCTTCTTTGTGAAGATAAGGGGTATGTCTGAATGCAAGACTTAAACTATTCATGAAACCTGATAGTTATATTCTGGGGTCACCTGCATTAAAAGTGTGCAAATTATGTGTTCCTGTGTATGTAAGAACATCTTAGATTTAAATCTTTTATTTTTTTTCTTAACCCCTTCTCCTCTGAATATTATTCATTGGGAAATACAGACTTCAGTCAGTCTGCATTATAAGTTCCTTCTCCTACCTTGAGAGTCAGTTTTATTGATTTCTCTAAAATCGAGCCCTTCGCTTTCAAAAAAGCTAAAAACATCAGCTCTCATTATTTACCATTATCTGCGCCCTAAGGGTATTTGACATTTTCCACCTACTTCAATAATAATATATTACTCTTAGACTGATAAAATGCCACACATTTTTCTTAACCATCCCGATATCATTTAACATACTCAACACACTAAAAGTACCTAACAAACTAATCGAATTCTCGCACTCCTTTTACTTCCAAAGTAACACATTCTGCAGTATCAAATATTAATTTTATAGTACATCACTGTAAGATATTACAGCATATTTTAAAATTAAAATAGCTGTTTATTATTACAGCTGTAAAACTAACTAATAAGAGGGATTATCAGTGACATACACATGTTCCTAATTATATGCTTTGTATCAATTACAGGTATGCAGCTATGAACACTGCTCAACTGCAGCAGTTGACGTTCGCAAAGGCCAAAGGACTTAGATGCCCCCTGGGAGCTGCCAAGGTCTTTGCTATTGCTTCCTAACATTTTGAAAATAAACAGAGGATTTAAACTCTACATACAGTACCTTTCATCTTGACACATCCTGTATTAAATAGCAGCTTGACACGATTATTTCTAGAGCACAGAAAGTAAAGGCGTCACTGTTAATACATATGTACCTGCATGTATGTATATATCCTGTATATCGTGTACATCCCTCCCAAGGACAGGTTATCAAGTGGAGGCTGAAATGTGACCTTCAGCAGTTTAGAGCAGATTGCCACCAGCTGGTGAGGAGCACACTGGTATCAACCGGCAGCAAAAAAAAATTACTAATCTCCATGATTATTCCCTAAAGCGTTGATTTTATTTATTAAAAGAGCAATCACTCTTTTTTCACTGTTAATACAGATGAAAGAACATGAAATTCCAAAAAAACACTAACAGTTGAAAAGCTACTGCTGTAAACGACAAGGACCAACCGGTTTAAATGAACATAATCATTCAATTGTTAAATTAAATTGTCAAACTGTATACTGCCTGCCCTCCCCTACTCCCAAGCTCTGAGCAGTCTGAAATACCGGGAATTGGCAAACTTTGCAATGCCTTGGAGCACTGCACACAACCGAGTGTTAAACTTCAGTCTTTGCACCTCAAACATCACCACTGGAGTGAAATCAGTAGGGTTTTTGTTGGTGGTGGTTGGTTGGATTTTGTTTTGGTACTCAAATAAATCAACACTTCGTTTTTCATTTTCTTACTGTTCAGACTTTGAAATCAAAGGCAGGGATTAGGATATTGCTGACATAGTGCACTTGTTCCCATCTGGCAACGAGTGAAATGTTGTATGACAGACATTGCCCGTTCAAGAGACAGGTAAAGGGTGCCAAGTCAATTTAGCCATTCTAGAGCCCTTCTTCTCAAGGATACAGTTTCACAAAGAAATGACTGCTTCTTCCGAATCAATGAACACTTTGCTTTCTCTTCCATCCCACAACCCTTTTAATTGCTGCTCGATCTTAATGAAGTGTGGCTGATACTAATAAATAGATACCCTTGCGGCTTTAATACCCAATATCCAAACAACATTCAACCGCATTAGCATCAGCAGTGCTTTCACGATTCAAAACGCCATCATCCCCTCCATCTCCAGCCCCTCCTGTCCCTCCCCCTTAAGCCTCAAGACTGCAGACATCTGTTCTTCAATTGTCTGGTAATAAACATACTCTATAAAGCATATGTAAAATGATTATTACCCTGAAGAGCCAAGTGCCTTTCAAATGCCAGCTGAAACAAACAAACAACAACAAAAAAAACAACCACCAAACAAATGTTACAACAGACATCACTCAGGCTGTTCAATATTCTACAACGTAACGCTTCAGCATTGGTCCTGCACGTTTCCTTCCTCCAACGGGAGACATCAGTCCACAGACCAATAACACCAGCGCTTTAATGATCCGGGCAGATGCTGGTTAGCAGTGAAGGATGAAGAAAGCAACTGGACTCTTTTGGTAACTTTCATATTTCGACACCTCCCGCAATATGTAATTAAGGAGAATCAGATGTGTGTTCCTCTTCAATTTGTAAATGCAATTAGTTTTCATATGTAGTTAGTAAAATCTATTCCCAAGAATCGTCTCCACTAGAATACCCACTTGTCTTCCAAAAATTCGCTATTCATTCATTATGTGTGTGCTGGTGTCATTAAATCCTGGTAATTAATCTGGGGCCTGGTGAATCTCAGTTGTCCTAGTGGAAATTAGGGGCCCACATCCCAAACGGCGTTAACGACTCATTTCCCAACTCCGGCTTCTTGCTCTAAATGAATTTGAGGAAAGGCAGACTTTGAAAACCACTTGGATGTGTGTGCCCTTTGACTCTCCCTGGTTTTAGGTAAGAGTTTCTCTAAATGAACTTTTGTTACCGGAGACACGGGCTCCTATGTACGGCCCGCTAAACACCTGCCATCTCCTGAGTTCCTCAAAGGGGTCTGGATCCAAGCTCAGTCTCAGTTTGCAAACAAAAAAAAGGATCCAAAAAAACGCTACTATAACCAGTAAACTTAGCTCTGGGATTCTGCAAATCTCTGATGTGATGGAAAATGACACTTTTCTATCAGTAGCACAAGGAGATGAATTCAGACTGATGAATATGAATGCTCTGGTTACAACTCTCCACTTCACATTACTGTGCTGAATTACATTTTAAAGCCACCACTTAAAGAGATGCTCAGGCTTTAAATCATCTCACCAATGTCTGGTTTCCCAGTGATCCAGTTAGCTTAATACTTTTAAGAAGCACTCAGCATCCTAATAAAATCAGCTAGTCCATACAGCGTTAAAACTTCTCTGCCAATGCACTTATGCGAACTTGATAAAAATAAGAAAAAATCTTCTAAAGAAAATATCGATCATTTTGAATTCAAAACAGATTCATTTTAAGCCTGTACTGGCGACATCGATGAAAGATGATTGAGACAGGCCATAAGCAGCCTCGAAAACAAATGGAAAATAAAGCAAGTGAAAACTTCACACCTCTGCAGCAATTACCTCCTGGAGAGCTTGACACTTAATACAATAATGCCTAGAAAAGGGTGACAAAGATCTAACCAAGAAGCAATAGACACATAAGATGATGTGACAGAAATTATCGCACATATCGATATTTTAGCAAATCCCCCATACTCAGCATTTACAAATGACAGCCAGCACCATACAGTCAGTTTTAACAGGAGTCCGTGGTTATGCCCGTCTGCGGGGTAGGACAGGTCACTGCTATTCACTCCCATCAGGAACAGAATTCCCTAAAAGCAATTATTGCCCAAAGAAATCCAGTGCTACGCTCAGCCCAAATACGCCGCGTCCTACGCGGCATATGCACGCCAAGGTTGAGGATCATGAGTTAAAACAAATAGAGCAAGGACTCCCCTAAAAAAAAATATTTTGTGGATGATTACGGCAGGTAAAAATCACATTTTCGAAGTTTCTACATTCTTCACCTACAGCCAAACTCATCCCATTCAACAGTGAGAAAAAGGTAAGCTGGGTCACGGAGTATTTTCCTTCTCTCCCTGCAGTTATTGATGCACCACTCGGCGCACGAAGCTAAGATCTTGCAGATGGTTAGTGAGAAAAATATATTGTACGCAGATACCTTAATCTTGATGTAATTATTTTTTATGAAGCAAATTATTTCTACTGCCTATCTTGCAAGCTGGTATTGAAAGTGAAGTGTTTGTGAGGAGTGCTATTTAAAGCAGAGCACTCATGTTTGACTAGGATCGCAAAAACAGAGAAAAAAAGCGAAGCAGGGAAGCAAACAGAAAGCAAAAAGCATCTCACCAGTTTCTAAATCAATGTGAAGCAACTCATCAATAAAAATAAGAGCATCCCCACCCCCTCTGAGCTTGAAAGAAGCCTGCAAATTCATTTAAGATGAAGGGACCAAAGTCTACGTCCTACTGGTCATCTTGAATAGCTTAGTGCATCTTAACCTTTGATAACCACTTAACCACTCCTCCTTTTGTCACAATAAAACAGTTGAAAAACATACATTATGGCCTAGGAAATTAATTTTCAGCACATTTCTTTCATTTCAAGAGAGATGGGTGTTGAAATAAAACGCCCTTATGAAATTATCATCATAGGCATCCATCAATAAATGAAGAGCATACAGTGCACACAACCCTTTTTTCTAGGGAAGATCTGAAACACCGTAAGGAATTTTAGTATGTCACATATTTTAATGTCTTCACAACCGGTGCTGTTCTAGAGATTATTGAAATATCTGGTGTCGTGACATCAAAAATTTACATTTGCAGAATTCATGCACTATCCCTCTTCATTTTTAAGTCACAAGAAGTCACAACTGACCAATTCTCAGCTGTTGAGATGACACTCAGGATATTCTTACTCTCATGACCCGATCCCAGTTTCTTGTCTTTATTACTATTTTATTATTGCTTGCTTTTAGTGCTGGAGAAAAAATGCCCTGTTGCTTGACTGACTCATGATAATGAGTAATACAAACAGAGCAAAGGAGGGAAGTACTCTCTGAAGATGCTAGCCCTGAGTAGGAAAGGACACTTGTGATGATAAAGAAAAGCCATGCAAGGAAAAAGCAGAGGTGGAAGACTGACATTAACTGAGCAAAAAAAGGCATATTATTTAATTCCACCAAAAACTAAGAAAATGAACTTTTAGACTGCAAAGCAAAAAGAGCAAAATTAAAGCACCAGAGGTGAGTGACTTGGTGAGAGGAGATGTGTTATAGACTTGTTTAAAGTTCCAGCAGTCCTTGGTAAGCTGTTAATTTCTATGATTTCAGTAACTGGCACAGCACTTTAGACCAGGCATTTAATTTGCAGTCCACAGACCATAACTGTTCATCAAAGAATGACCTTACCTTGCAGTTCATAAAGTATCCTTCTGACTTTTTAATAAGCATAATGAACAAATGGGTAAGCGATAACTTGTGACAGGATGCAACTAAACTCTTCCCTGCATGGGCCAATAATAAATTGCACTGTTCAATGGAAAGGGGTTGCCCAGGCAAGCAGTCCCGCTGGAGCTCTAGCTAATCTTGAAAGAGATGAAACAAGCACTGGTGACAAGCTCAGCTAGCATTTATTTCTTAAACACGTGCACAACAGCTTTACGAGCCCAAAAATACATGCACAAATTGCTGGTAGGCGTTACCACAGAACCCACACTGTGCCCATAAACAAAGTAGGCTAATTCAATTTTTTCTAATTATTCACATCTGTAGAAATAATAGAACTATGTAGAAAGTCTCACTTACCTGAGGAGCGGATGAAAGATGATGGTTATGTTTCTGGCTCCTGGTTTGCAGACAAACTTGGATCCTCCACCTTCAATTAAGTTATCATCCGGTCCTCCTGGAAAATAACATGTAACAAGTTGTTTAACAGAATCTGAACATCCCTTGATTTTTAGATACTAAGCGATAATTAAACGTGTAGACTTGTCTGTAAATGTTATTATATTTAACACTACTCTCAAGAGTCCATTTGGGGCTCTCAAGAGTCCATTTCCTACAGCGAGTCTCGTAATTTCCTAGCAGAAGACTCCATTGCCCAAGCGAAAGTCGCGTACAAACAGGCTCTCAGCTACGGAGAAATAAACGTGTTGTGTTTGGCACACTGTTGGGAAGTAGAACAAGCTCAGAGAGCGTAATTTATACACCTCAGGCCCAGACTGCAGGGTTTTAAGTGGCATAAACAGCCACCTTCATGTCACTGCAGCAGAAACAAAGTCACTTCCATAGGCAGCTCCTAACACAAGACACTCTAAATTAGGATATTGAGACAGGAGAAAGGGGGGAACAAAATACTCCCTCTAAATCTTGATTTCCTAGAACTCTTGCATCTCCTGAGACCAACAAAGACCACTTGTTGCCCTTCCAGAAGGACACATTTTTAAGAGAACAGGCCAGATGCCTCTTACATTAGCATAAACAATCTGATTTTGAAATTAGTAGCAATTCACCACAGAATGCCCCTGTACTTTGGTCAAACTCTCTTGTAACAAAATTCAATCTTCTTGCTGGTATCATCTTGACAAATAACCCTATCAACTACGTTTTTGAACTAAAATCCCCAAAATAACCCGAAATACAAACATGGGCAAAGTCTCTATCCCAAATGCTATTAAGCCATTTTTACTTTGCATGCGAACTCTCCTTAATGATTGAATAATAATAAATACAGAACCTAATCACATTACTATGATAGCTTTATAGGCAGGAAAATGACAAAGTACTTGAAATCAAAACAACACCAACAGATTATTGAATTTTTTGACCCTGACATCCATCTGCCTCACAACGAGAAGAAGGATGTCTTCAAATTGGAAAGCACGAGAGGAGGAGGAACGCAACCACCGAGTGACTCCGAACGTCTTTCAAAGTAAAGTTTATGCACTTTAGACCATTACCTGCAGGCAATCTATGAAGGGAAAAAGAAAGGTTTTAAAAAAATATATCCTCAATGAGTTGATTTAATTGGCTCTCCTGTTAGCAACCTCACAGCAAGGACTGTTCACCTACACCAATTTTTCCATACCCTAAAACGGTCCCTCCAGGTTGGGATTGTTCTGTACAAGCTGATGCAGAGCCAACGACGTTTCTGTGCCTCAGTAAGGGGAAGAGATTAAATTCCCTGTGGAGTCGATGAGAAAACCAAGGAACACAAAGGACATATCAACTGGCCGAGGTCACCAAGTGAATGAAAAGCAAAGAGAAGCAGCTCCTTGTGCTTCTTACTAGATTGGGGGTGTTTGCCTACAGACACCATCCTATATACTGTATATAGTAGTATAACCCTGATCATATAACCCTGTTCTATGACTGCTGTGTGCATGTGGCCATGGAGGCTGCTTAGAGGCACTCCCCAAGCAATGTGTACCTGTGCTCGCTGTATGGTCATGTCCTGACAGCTCCCCAGGCTCATAGTTCGGACATGGGGCTTCTTGGTACTTGCCACGTTAATATAAGGTTTCATGAAACACAAAGAAATAGCTAAGGACTGAGTTTATAACACTTTACCGATCACAGTTAGAGAGGCTTTAAAAAAAAAGGAAGAAAAGGAAGTTCAAGAATTTCAGTTTGCAGCCAAAAAAGTTAACTTACACAATGTGAATGTTTAACCGTGTCAAAAAAAGAGGAGAAACTTCTAGGAAAAGTTATCCGCTTCCCCTATTAACGTCACACCCTGCAATTTCCAGCAGGGTCTGTCTCTTAACAGGCTTATTGAGAAATTCATCCAAGCATGAACTACTGAGGCAGGAAGTAGGAAATCTGGGCTCAAATTAAGGACGGGTGTTATTCTTGTTACATCAAGTCACCCTGCGCTAATCAATATTATTGACTGGCACGAACTCCTTAGCAAGGAATGAAGCCATCTGTCTTTTTTGCTTGGCCACATTATGCAAGATGTGAGAAGAACAGCACACCAGCCCTGACAGAAAAATATGCTTTGTATCTTCTCGGCTTTCAATTAATAATAACGAAGGCTCCGTATGTAGGTGTAAGCCACGAGGGAAAGTAATTGTGTTTGTATTCAAATATTTTACCTTGGAAATCACACAAAGATGTGAATCCTATTCCCGATGATGCCCCGTACATACCAATAACACCACCAGAGGTACGGCAGCCTGCACAGCACCTCCTACCTTTACACCCCTCGACGCTGCCACTGCACGCCAACAGACCCCAAATTGTGTCTTGGCTGCCCGACGTGCTACAGCCCCAGCCATGCCCGGCCATCACACGGAGGTGCATCGCCGCCGTTTATCATAATTTACTCCATTTTGTTATGATAGCATTTGGAAAAAAGCCCAAATCAGAGCAAAAGAGGGCTTACGACGGCATCGCCTGCATGTTCATACAGATATCTCTTGTGGGGACTCTGCCTGCCGGCACTGAAACACACCGTAACATGGACTGACCAGTGTGATACCCCCCATGCAGACGACGTCCCAGACCAAGCTCTGTGCTGCAGACCCACCAGACACGTCCATAAAAATACACTGTTAATATCAATTCATCATTACGGATTCCTACCAGGAACATCTCTTGAAGGGAGGTAAATTATCATTCATCCGACCTACGGAGAAACTAGTGACTCCTGACCAGGTGGCTACACAGCGAAGAGGTAGAAAGTAAAGTAAGAGGGGGAAAAACTCTCATTTTTGGAGTATTTTTCCCCTTTTCAAGATGGTTTTCAGTCTCGTGGGTCACTTAGTCTCTGGACCAAACAAGAGCTAAGCACACAAACACAGTACCGCTGGGCTGTCCCAAACACACGCCACATCCACAGGAGCAGACTTCAAGAAAACGATCCACCTCATTAGGGAAAAGGAGTTGTACAGCCTAATTCACAGGGAGCACTGAAGATTTTAAGCTGTATGTAAGTGCTCAGCTTTATTGCCATGACAGCTCCCCATAAGCACTGACTACAGGGCTAACCTTGCATGCTCGCTGATGTACAACATCCCGACGCGCGCAGCTCTCCAATAACCATCTGGACCAGGCGTACATCATGGCTTCAGCAACGCCACACAACAAAACTCTTTCATTTGGATTGCAGGGATGGTTTTCTTTCTTAGTTTAAAGCAAGAAATTATAACAGCCACGTTTCATAGGCACTAGAAAAAAAAACACTAAATGTTTCACAGCTGTCACAAAGTACTATTGTTGTAGCTGTTCCTTCTTAAGAGCACCGGCTTGCTGATTTAATCTGTCTGGTAATAAATTATGAGACCAAAAAAAGAAGAAAAACGTTGAGGTGAAGTGAGATTTGTCATGGAGCTAATGACATCCTCACGCTGTGCTAGCAATGAAGTGTGCCCACCTGAATGCCACTGTGAGTGGGAGGCAGAGACGGGGCCATTAGGAGCGCAGCTGAACGGTTCTGAAATGGAGCCGAAAATGTCATGCTTCACTATGAAAAAGCAGAAGATTACCAAGAAAGCCAGAAACTCTGCACACATTTCGAGTCTGAACAAACAAGTTTCCATTCTACCTGGTATTTTTCTGGGGGATACGTTCACCATAGATATCCCCCACTTTTAGTGCGGACACCCTGTTATCTGCAGACATGGCAGGTCTCACAACGATAATGGCAAGTTTCCTTGCCCCAGGAAAAATGCAAGGAACCGTCTCAATCCAGGGAACAGAAAGACAACAATGGGTATTTTGTTCTATCCAGAAAAAGAGGTGAAAGAAAGAAGACGTTTTTATTAAATGAAGACAACAAAAGGTATTGCAAATTCTTGAGAACATTTACATATTTATAAAATTTGCCAGGAACATTACGCTTTGCTGATCCATTATGTCGACACAGACACTTCAGCATCAATGTATATAATTAATTGATCAGTTGGGAAGTTTTTTTCTGCCATGCAGTTACTCCAGCTCGAAGCTGTCTACCACAATTTGAAGTCTGCCTGTATTTCCCTAATTTACTCTTCAAAAACATGCTGAAGCCCATGATAACAACGCTGAGGATTAATAGCACTCTTCAGGAATCATCTCAATGCGCTTTGCAAATGGATTAAACTACTTTTTGGTATTCTTATGCCCATGACGTACACTGAAGTAGCGAGGAAGCTGAATCTTATGTTAGATGGCTCACATCTCAGAACTCACATTGCGAGAGTTTCGGTTCCCGGCCACTCCCTGATGCTGACCCACAGCTTTGTGGTCAATACAATGCTGGTTAGCTCCTCTAACCAAGGACTGCCACGTTCAAGGAAAAGGCTTGATCCTAACTTGAAAAGAAAAAAGGGAGAGAAAAGACCAGACGTCCTGCAATTCCCTCATTTCTCATCACCGTCCCTGGGGGTGTTCAAGGAGAAGTTGGACATGGTGCTTAGGGACAAGGTTTAGTGGGTGACATTGGTGGTAGGGGGATGGTGGGACTAGATGATCTTGGAGGGCTTTTCCAACCTTAATGATTCCATGAAACAAAAAAAGCAAATGATAGCATTTACGTTTCCTTTTCCCAATTTCTTCTTATTGAAACAATTTTCTCCATGAAGGTCCAAGATTTAATGGCAGTTATACCAAAGTTACTACTCTTCAGCATGACGTCTGAAGATGAATCACATCCCCCTCACTCTCTTGTTTTTTGAAGGACATGAACACATCAGAGAAGACGTAGCTCAGCATCTGGGAAGAGGCTCCTTGCACCTTTTAAAATCAGTTCTTATAATAAGAAAGTTGGTGGGTTTGTTTTTTGTTGTTTTTAAACAAGGTAGGGAAAGCTCTCTCTGCCTCTAATAAGGGTACTTGAAGAGGGTGAGATTTCTTACACTTTGTGTTCTGCAACATCACAGCAGAGCACCATAAAACGTTACCTAATTGTTTCGGAGCCACACCTGTCTTAAAGCATTTCATCCTCAGCCCCGATACACTTTAAATCCTAGCAGAAAAAAGATTTTCACTGTGCTTAATGAGTAAGTAATCCTGGTCTGAAACATCCAGGATGCACTAATCAGGTCTCAATGGATACCACAGCCACCCAAAACCCATGAGTAGCGTTAGATAACCTGGGCAAATCTTTCTTATTTACTCTCTTCCCCTCCTGCCCCCTGTCTTGGCACAGGACAGCTTCATTTATTTCTCCCCAAGTGCAAACTTTTCAGCTAAACAAGTTCCGGGCACGTAGCGAACAATTCTTCAGCACCTCTCTGTGATCAAAGCGCCTTTCCTAGCGAGCCACTTCACGTTAATCTATGCAACCATAAAAAAGAATAAAAAAAAAAACAACACACAGGCTTTGAAGCCACAACAATCAAGCAATCAACACAGCTTCCAAATCAATGCTGCCTCCATCCCGAGCATCTGAGCAAACTTTTATAGGAGAAAAGGAAGCGGTTTAGATGGTTGGGTCCTTCCCAAAAGTTCTTGATTATGCGGAGATTGACAGCATAGCTATTACCTGGGTATCATCTTCGAGGTACGGAAATAAAAATTTTATTTAGCATGAAAGGGAAGAAAGCCCAAAGACAGCAAAGCAGGTTATTAGAAAACAGAGCTCAACAAAAAAGAACAATTGATCGGTGCTATTACTGAACAATAAGAACGGGGCTCCATAAACAGCCTCTTGCTTTTTCATATTTTTGTGTATTAGGGCTCAATTGTCTCACGACTGCACCTCCTGAAGAAAGCCACACACGAGCGTCAAGCTCCCTTTTTACTCCCCTGATTCACAGGGGTGATTCAATGGGTTGGTAACTGTCTTCACATTGGTTTTCGAAAGAAAAACAGACGCAATTATCTTCTCTGCAGTTCTTTGGTACGTCTTGAGTCATCCAAGTTGAGTTTTTCAGTTTACCTGCTTTAGGCGTGAAGGAAGGGCTTAGCCACCAGCTCTCCTGCCATTTGTTCTCCCATGGGTTAGAAATGAGGTATTGAACTGTCTTATACCACCAGGAGGGAAGTGATGGGGCAAGATCTGGTCCGTCCCATCTCCAGTCCCAACTCTTCACCCTTCCCCTGGGGAAGGAAGCGTGAAGGGCACCCTGCACCTAAAATAAGCTTTGTTGGTGCTTCGAGCACCTTGACTGCCAGTCCTATAAGCAGGGTGGCAGAACCTAGGCAGGTCTTCCCTGAAACCAAGTAGGTTTATCCAACTGAACAATGAAAGCATCTCCTAGAAGCCCCAGAAGTGCCCAGCCCCATGCTCCGAGCAGCTCCTGCAATCCAATGCCAGCTCCGCAGAAAATAATCAGAAAATTTCCAAATCCACAGCACCTTCCTTCTGAACAAACACCATCTCTGAAGCCTTATACTGTTATTTTAAATACTGGTTGACAGGCAGCCTTCAAACACGGCACTTTCCTACTGGTGTAGGTCAACGTGAGGTTAATGCTTTCCGTTTCTGAGCCGTGTTTTCTTCCCTCCTTGCCGGACTCCTATGAACCGTGCGAGGTAGCTGTGACGGGGCTGCCAACGCATCTGGAAATGAAACTCAGCGCTACAAATAATGCAGTGAGGCAAAGGTTACGTATAAGTGAACGATGCAAAGTTCTCCTGGAAAGCCCTTCAAACACCAACCACTTCAGGACTCCGTGGACCAAACGAGAGATCTCATCTTCTGGTGGCATCTAGTGGATTAGTCCAGGCAGATGATTCTGTCTACTCCCAAGGATCGAGGATGTTGCCTCCATCCTCCTCAGCCTCAAACCACAGTAGAAAGGACTACACTGCTGCTAGTTCTGATCACGAGCCACTGGTCCACTGCCACAGCATGTGGGGATGCTGTTACCTCTCTTGCAACAGGAGGGAGGGAGGTGAGATGAAAAAAAACAAACAAAAACACACCAAAACCCTGTCTTATCAAGCCAGAGAAGAGGAAAACCCTGTCTTATCAAGCCAGAGAAGAGGAACCTCTGGCCAATCCTTGATTACTTCCTTGCTTGAGGGGAGAAGCAATTTAAGAAAGGTTTCTGACAAAGGGAAAATTACATTTGTTTGCTTCTCTTAATTACACGCTTTCCTAATCATGGCAGCTGTGAATTTATAGACCGGACCACCAGGAGTAAGGGACTGAGGTTTATAAACACGTAGGCACCCTGCCTTCTACCAAAATCAACACAGATCAGAGAGATGACGACGCTGGTGCTAGGAGAGATCCAAAATCAATGGGAATTAGGTGGCTAACTAATTGCAAAATACTGGCTGTCAGTCCTTGGGGCGAGGGCTCTGCAGCGGTAGGAAGGAGCTCTCAGATGATTAACTGCCTCAAAGGGCCGTGACTGCTCCCAGCTTCCCGTCTGTCCATCACCTGTCACTGGCACTAAACCCTGCACAGGAGATAGCGGCGCTGCTGGAGCCAGGCACAGATCCTGCCCCGCAGGGGCTGTGTGCCTAGGTCTGCCCAGTTGATATTTTTCTCCTTTGGCGGAGCGGTGGGGTGGGAATTAAGAGAGAGATGTGAAAGGAGAGGGGAAGAAAAAAAAAAAAGAAAGCAACAAGAAAACTGACCTTTAAGGTTATAAAGTACATCGCATTTCATTTCTGTACTATTTCCTTCACTGAAAAAGATCTCAGCAATTCTCCCAGAAGAAGAGTTGGGGTGATGCTCCGTAACATGGGAGCAGCTTTCCAGCCTCAGAAGCTCTCGCTGGAGAAGGACAAGTCTGCAGAAATCTGGGCAGGGCTCCTGGCTGGTTCTAGTTTGCCTCAGAGCAATGGGGCTGCTGTGCCAGGGGTCCTGGACAGGCAGGGGAGGCTTCCAAACCATGCATGGACCCATGCATTAGAATCATTAAAGAAGCATTAAAGAAGCATTGCTTGTTTTGGGGTTGGGAACACGACAGTCAGAACAAACCCAAAGACCTTAAAATCCCAGCTGAAGTCAAGTCAAGCCTGATGGCTGGAATCTCACCAATTCCTCTCCGTTATAAAACTGGGAGAGAAGGGATGAGAGCCATAGCTTGTGGTCAGGTTTGTACAGCAAACGCTGCTTCAAACCATGCTGAAGGAGAAGTGATTTCCAAAAGCAGAGGCCATGCTGGCACACGTTGCCTCTTCCCAACAAAAGGGAGCACAAGCCCAAGTCTTACCACCGCATTTCCTTTGGTCCAGGTATAAAGTCCCCACCCGTGAGAACACACATTGCTATCAACACCTTAAGAACCAATCCAGAAACTAATTTCTGGAAAGCTGAGGGAGCTTGTGCTACCCAAATTTCACACGACATCTTCTAGAGCAAAGCTTTTATTCCCCGTTCCTAAACCCTTGCTCTCCATTGAGCAGCGGATGCGAGGACGTGGCTCCGACTCACCAAACCGCCGCTGGTGGTTTGGGAGCACACCACCCAACTCAGTGCCTGAAATTTCTCCCTGATTTCTCCCTGATCGGCTTTATTTGCTCGCCCCTGACCACCTGCCACCACCCTTCGTTTGCTACGTACCGGGCTCCGGCACAAGAAGCTGATTTGGATGCAGGCACAGAGCTGCTGCACAGACATATTGTTCTGCTGATGTTCCCATGCCCAATCCTTTTACTCTCTCCTATACTGTCTTGTCTGAGATCCAACACCATATGCATTTAAATAAGTTGCTCTTTAATGTTTCAAAACCTGATTTATTAGTTGCTCACACTCCATCTGCCTTGAAAAACTGCACCGTGCCTTCACTTTCACAGCCTGTACAAAAGGTTGAGGTTCAATTTGACTCTACTTTATCATTTGATCAGCGTGTCAGCCACATATGTAAAGTCTCCTTTCAGCTACAGAATTTGTTTTAAATGCATACTTCTCTCCCCCCCCCCCCCGTTGTTTTCTGCTTTTTTTTTCTTCCCAGGCCACGCAACTCAGCAGCAGGCACTTTGATTAATGTATTTGTCAGCTTGCATATTTACTATTTTGTCGGTTTCCCTAAAAACTACTGTGTACAGATGTAAGCTCGTCCAAAGCATGGCTGCTGCGTAAATCCTTATCCAGAGCCAGGAAACATGCCAGAGCTAATGAACTGTGATTACTTACACCCTGCGCTTGCTTTTCAACTGTTTTCTTCTCCAAGCTTTCTTGCTTTATCTTATCTCCTGTAGTGGTAAATGCCTCCTATCTGATTTTTTTTTTATATTCGTGACATGTTTTCTTTCAGTTTTAATGTCAGAAGGAAAAAAAAAAAGGGAGCAAAAAGAGAGAGCAAGTGAAATAAGACAAAGGTATGACTTGACATCCAGTCATTTATGGTTTTATATTCCTATAAAGTGTTCAAACTCTGACACCTCCCACGTTTCAACACCCCCCTTCCTTTTTTAATACCTAAAAGCTCACGGCCACCTTGAAGAACAGAATTGGGAGTTATAACAGAGAGATCTGGTGAGGCTGTAGGCTCATGGGACAACACTGCACCTCAACCCAACCACTCATGAAATTTGCTACCCACCTCTCACAGACCTGTTATGAGAAATAATGAAGTAACGTAAAGCATTGTGTGGTCTTCTAGAGTTACAGACACAGCTACACACCTGCAGAGATGTCTGTTTAATTTTTTTAACGCCAGGACGCAACAAGGAAACTGAGGACTCAGCATCTGCAAGGACTACAGCAACTGCCGTGCTACCCAAGAAAGCCATCGCAGACTCGTTTTCTACGTATTAATGAAAGCATCAGTTCTAATGAAGCCGAATTTGCCAATCTTTTGACAAGTCTTGAAAACGTGACAAAGCTGGCATGTGGAGACAAGGCAAAATATATCCTGCTTGGTTATTCAACACTGCAACGCCGCTGTCAACTCGTAACAACAAAAGAGCGTCTTTACTCCTCGGCTGCGCGTACGCTGGTGTGAATTAATTCATTTCCCAGCAATATGCAGAATGATCCCCACTAATAACATGGGTTTTCCCCAAGGGGACCAAAACGCCTCGTCCATGCCAGGGCACGAAATGCACAAACCGACTCCCAGCTCCGGCAGAAGCGATCCGATGGCTCGGAGTACGACCCGTCAGGCAGCATTTGTCAACCTGTTCATCCATAATCTCTTTTAGATGGGTTTCCCCACCTCCTTATCCTCCTCGCTTTGTTTGGCCTGAAATTCAATCAAAGATGAATTAGACTTTGGGAAAAAAAAAAACAACAAACCAACGCCGCAGCTATTAAGTTGCGCTGGAAATTCCAGACCCCGGTGTTAATTTTGCTACGGCTTTTTTACTTCTTGCATTTTCATGCAAAACCGCTTCCCCCCGGAGACCGTCACCGATATTGGCACGAAACCTCACGGGGCTGTAACTGAACTCAAGCGCCAATAAAAAGGAGGTAACTCAACCCTCGGCAGACATTAGCAAGAGCAGGAAAACAGCCAGAACTTTAATCACTATTCTTTCAAACGCGGCCAGGGATTTGGAAACGCTGTTATTCTAGGATATGACCCTAATGCAGTGCTTAATCAAAGCAATTGCTAGCACAAGAATAACCTGGCGACTTTAATAAAAAACCGTTTCATAGGAGTCAATGTGTCAGAATCGTGCTGTATCTAATATAACAAACCCTAGGAAGAGGAATGACCGGACCTTTCCAGGCATGTTTCTATACGTTTCCACAGCCATGACACTTAACAGTTCTGCTCAGCATTGACCAGAGGACTCCTGCTTGTCCTGCCTTGCAGAAATCTCTTGAGAGTTCTCCAAATTATTCTTTATTTTTATTTGTTGCTACTGTTGTGCAGGCGGCAAGAATGAGAAAAGCACAGAAGATACACGTTTAAAAAACAATTCAAGCAGTAGCCATGCTCTTATTTTAAAATTCATTTAAGAGCACTCAACGGTCACAGGGGAGGGAAGCTAAGATCTGAATGTTTCAACTTCAGCGGAAAAAATAAAATAAAATTTGGGATTCCCATTGATTTGGGAGGCTCTATCAATTGAAATTCACTAGCTCAGTAGAGTTTTATCTGTAATTTGGAACACTTTGTGTTATAGTTTCACAAGTAATACAAATACGAGCTCTTTGTTCAGCCACGAGAAGCAGAAGTGCTCAAACTAGTACAGAGCAACTAAAAATTGTGTTTATGGACCAAGTGGTGGACAAAAAGGGAAGAGAAGATTTTTTCTGTCCTGTCTGCAGGTGGGCAGACCTCGCTGAAGAGTCTGATTAGCAATAGGACACACTAATGCCCTTTCTTGTATTGATCAGTGACACGTTCGGTCCTCGGCTGGGTCCAGATCGAAGCCCGATGGCTGCTCAGCAGCCCGTGCAATAATGCTGGTGTCCTCAGATCGGGTCAAACATTCACACTGCAAAAACAAAAGTCAACTTGGCTCCAAGTATACGGTGTAAAAGAAGGCAGAGGAATGGGCACAAACCCCAGTTAATCCCATTCCACAGGATGCGTTCCCTGAGCACGGAAGCTGCTTCTTGCAGCTGTAAAGCCCGGACGACGGTATTTCCAAGCCGTGGTGGAACTGCAGTCTGGAAATCCATCACTCTTTAAAAATAGATGTAAGCCATTCTGCATCTGAAAGGAGGAAAGGAGTACCGAGTTCAGAGGTCCCCCTCTGCTGTGGTCCTAACCTTTCAGCTTCAAACATCCACCAAACTTACTTTGAAAGCTACTGCTCATCAAGAAAAATCAGAAGCAGAAGAATCCTTATTTGATGGAGGGAGTACTCAGCCAGCACTTTCCCCCTTATTTTTCCCCTACGAGGGCTACTTACAACCGAGGAAAGCAGCCAAACTGTAACAGAGGAAGAGAGCTGAGTTATCCAGAGCGACGCTCGGTAATACAAAGGGGCCCACAACACTGGAGCAGCGGCAGATCTAAGATGTTTCCCACCTCCCCCAGGATTTTAAGAGCTGTACCGTACGCCTACGGCGAGGCGCCGTGTTGTAGGGCCTTGAGAAAAGGTCTCTGCTGGCACCACGTAGGCAGTGGGCACGGATCCTCAGCGGGGTCTGCACCCCAAAGAGCCGACAGCGAGCTGAGCCGCCCAACAACCCGTGCTTGGCAATCACGACGATACTCTTCGAATCCAACCTATGAAATTAGATAAAAATCAATGCAATTAGAGCGTCAGCAAAAAGCTGCTTTTGTGTTTAAAGGAATAATTTCTATCCTTTTTAATCCTGTGATTATTTTTTTGGTATGGCTGATGCTTGGCTCAGTTTTCCAGGATTTTTTCGGAGCAGAGAAAATCCAAGGGTCTAGGCAGGGAAGAGGACCACGCGCCTCTCACCACCAGGCAGCTGCTGGAGTGAAGATCTTCCCCCAGCATTTACCTAAAAGACAATTCAGTCGTACTGAATGTACTGAAAGAAGTCAGCCTGGCTTGAGTATATGAAATATCAGGAGGAATCAAACTAAGGCTGGAAACCACCTGGGCTCAGATGATGACCTCTGCTGCTCCAGCCACCAATAATTACCCAAATTACCCCCAAATTACCCAAGTACCCAAAATTCAGACCTACTGTAGACCAGCTTTATGCCATTACAGCAAAGCTACACTCTCTAAGCAAGCTGTGAAATATCCAGTTAAAACTCTGGCTTTGCCAGGAGACCAAGGATTACAGCAGGGACTTGGGTTGTAGAGGTTAACATCCCAGCCAGCATCGCTGTGCTGGCAGAAATCTGAGTAGCTGTGATGCTATAAGGTCCGCCAGAAGCCTGGAGCCCATCATCAGAAGGCAAGGTGATGTGCCTGCCATGGGATCATCGCGGATGGAGGTGGAAAAATAACCTGTGCTGTTCCCCTACAAATAAATGACAGATTTCCTGTGCATTAGATGAGCTGGCCTGCTATGCTACCGCTTAAAGACTGTGGAATAGATCAGTGGAGGAAAGTGGCCGAAGTCAGAAAAGCATCATACAAACACCCGTTTTTCCTAAAATAACAGGCTCCAGAACAAAACCACCGCAGCCGCTACTTTTGACATGGGTAACACACCTTAAACCAGACCTCTGAGTAGCCCGCTGCTATTTCTACATCCCTTTTTACCATGTAACATCCTTTCCTAACGACAGTTTTAAACGTACCCGTGTTCAAGGGACTACTGCTTTTGTTGGCAATGCTCGTCCCAATGCTACACGTTTAAACTCCGTAGCGCAGCCTCCTTTTCCAACCATCTGCTTGTTGAGCTAATTCAAACCACTACCAGCTTTACCTACAAGAAAAGACGCTCCAAGCCTCAAGGAGACAGCCAGGCTTTCGCCAGGGGAGGAAAAAAACGCAGCACAAAGCAGCTAGCCTAACAATGAGAGAAATGTCAAGAAACAGAAATGTCAAATCCCTTAGGGTGGGGGGAAAAAAAATAATAATCCAACTCCAGTTCATCTCCAAGCACTGTATTTTGTAGTGAAATTGCACTCTATAGTCTTCCCTCAGGGGAAAGCTGCTCCAGCTAATCAGCCTGTTGTTTTTTTAAAGTTCAAAACAAATGCAAGAATGGCTACGCAGCTCTCATGCCCTCGCAGTCAGGAACTGCATTTAACTCTTTACAAGCACGTGGGTCTTCTGAATTTCGCCACCAGGAACCGCAAAATGCCTCAGTATCTCAATATTGAGAGAGTTCAACGTATCTCAGCGTTCTCCTGACCATTTACCACTTGCGGCATCTTTCCTCTGCCTTTTAAAGCATTCTTCAAAAGCTGCCCAACAGTTTGCTTAGCAAACCCAAAGGCTCTCCTATTACTCTTGAATCCTCCGTAAGCCTTCGCAGCACAATCGCTTCAGGTGGTGTCCATCATCTTGGCGGTGGCAGCTCACACTTCTGCCAGATTTATTTTTTTAAAATACACTTGTAAATTCTTAGGAGAAATGGTCACTGACTTAGAGCTGCAGGAAGGTTGCTTCCCATCCCATGAAACTCTTCCCTCTGGACACCAGCAGCGATCACCTCCATCCCAGGCGCCGTCCCATGCCTTCAGCACGGCTGTGAAGCAAAGCAGCCGGACACTTGGGGCTGCTGCTGCCGTGACACTGCCAAGGGGTAGCATGAGGACAACCTTTCCTCCTCACCAGGACTGATGAAGTAGATGATCTTCAGAGGTCCCTTCCGACCTCAGCCATTCTGTGAACCTTCATGCGGAAGGTCCTGGACTCTCCCCAGCGAGCACCAAACGAGTGAGACAAAGGAGATGTGCACCCTGGGCTCTCTGTTCCCAAATCTTTGGGTATTGCAGTGTTTCACCCCATTTAGCATAAGGCACAAAACGGATGGATTCACACGGATGCTACAGGAAGAAGAGGACTGCCAACTCAGGCAGCACAGGCAAAGAGTGAACCAGTACCCACCTGCACCACAAAAGGTGCCTTTATCTTCCACCCACACTCTTGGAAAAAGGATCTTCAGAAGTTACAAGACTCCTTTTAAGACCGAAGTCTTTAACTCGTATGTAAATCGGGTCCATACAAACCAGTGGCCATAAAGCTTTTGGAGTTCTATGCCCCTCTTCCACACCCAGGTGAGCAAACGGAGCTTGTGTGTTAGCCTCGGGATCTTGCTTGCTTCCTTTCTGCTCGGCAGTGCTAGCAGACTGTCACATTCAAATACAGAAACTATTTTTCTTTCAGTAGCTTTGCCAGTTGCACATATATTTGTAACAGGCGTAAGTAAGGCAATAAAGAATGAAGGGCGATGTTTTGCAAATGAAAGCATTAACCACAGCAAGTCAAAAATAAGTAAATAAACACCTAAGTCGAGCAGGTAAAGAATTAGCTCCCCTGTGTTACAGTGAGGTGACTGATTACACACTCATCTTAGCCGGTCGGTCCTCAGAGCATCAGGGCTTTTGCGACAGAGGGAGCAAGATGCAAGATTCAACACAGGGTGGGGAGCTGCTGATCTACAGATTATTCAACCCCCAAAAAGGCACATACGTCCCATGGTATGCCCCATCTTTGCTATCCCAATTTCCTTTAAGACAATATGGCCATCACGAGCCTGCGTGGTAACTCCGAACCTGAAACTTCAGACTCCTCCGGCCGCCCCACCAACCCTCCCGAGGTCTCTTTTTTACCTGAAGCATATCCCCAGCCTCTCACTTTAACACACAAGAGCATGCTGTTGGTTATTTCTACAGTACACTTAACTCCACACAAAGGAGCAGCCAAAAGGCTTGCACCCTTCCAATTGTTTATCCTGAACAGTTTGAGCACTTGTGCTTATAGAAGTGAAACACGTGCTCTCCTCCTGGCTGATAAATAATAAAAAGTTGGATCTCTTCTGTCTGGTTATCCTTGTGGAACTCCTCTCTTAGCACAACCTGTTGTAAGGGCAAGCTGAGCAATTTTGGAGCAATGATTCACGATGTTTCAGTGCTTGATGACTTTCACTCTCTTCTTTAGAGCTCACCTTTAACCCTCGGCTTCCTTAACGTAAAGCCAGCAAGAACGCTTGGCTTGATTTGACAACACCAAAGCACGCTCGTTGTAATGACATCTGAGAAGTGAAGTAAGTACAACTGAAGACACTGCAGATCATCATAGAATGGCTCGGACTGGAACAGACCTTGAAGATCATCTTACTCCGACCCCAAGAGCTAGCCAAGAACTCCATGGAAAAGCTGTGCTGCACAGGTACCGTAGGCAGATGCAGTGAAGTGCACTTATAGCCTGAAAATGCAAACAAAACTCCGTGCCAACCTGTGCATTGGAGGTTTCAGCCTTGCATTTAAGGGCAAATTAACCTCCTGAAGGGCTCGGCAAGGCCATGGGATGCAAACGTCTCCAGCCACACGTGTGGGCATGGCAAAGGTACCCAAAGGAGGCCTTTAAAGAGCTGGCACAGAGCAAACGACATCTTCTGCCTTCAAGGAGAACTCTCGACTCTCCGCGTCCTGAAAACAAAAAGGCAATTCCTTTTTGCCCTCCACTCTCCCTCCACTCTTCCCTGCATTTAAATAAAACTGTTTATGGGTGTTTGGAGACCTAAAAACCCAAGTATCAGTCTGTCATTAATATTTTAATTGAAGGCATGAATATTCATGCTCATTTTGCTGCTTTAGAGGACAAGATACGATAATTAAATAATTCTAATATGTAAATGCGTTCCTGTCATGACACCTTGCCTTCATCTACATTACAAAACCAAGGCATTTTTAGCTCTTTCATTATTTATGTAATCCCGGTTCTTTTTGCCTTTTTTTTCCCCCTCCTTCCAGACTAACTAGAGCTACTGACTGCAGACAGAACTTTCTGAGTTACAGGCGTCGTAATTACAACTACTCCAAAGTCATCTCCCTTCTCCTGACTTTGGTGGGTTTGGAGGATTTTTATTAGCAGTGCTTTTTTTTTTTTTTAGTATGATACAACTTCTGTTTCCAAGCTAATTTCAACAGTACTTGCCACAAGCCCAGGAGAACACGGGCAAGCACGGAGTTATTAAAGATTTCTTCATTTCTCAGACTTCAAGTAACAACAAAACCGAGATGGTTTCTACGAGAGGCATCAGCAGTAGCTGCTTTCTACAATAAATGGCACATTTCTTTCATTTGCAGCTATAGCCAACAACAGAAAACCGGTAAGCCTTCCCTGTAATTGCTTTCAAAGTCCCCCATTTAAATACAAGCTGATTTTAAAACCTGAAGCGTGTCAAACGAGGGCAAAAAACTGGAGAGGATTTGCAGGGTCATTAAGCTCACCCTTCAGCTCCTCCGAGTACAATCTCCCACATCTCCCCCTTCGTAACCATCACAAGCTCAAATACCCGAAGTCTCTTGCCTTCACTGTTCACTTCTCTGCTTGCTAGGAACTTGTTTCCAATTTCCAGGTATATTTTTGGCTTCTTTACTCTTATCTGTGGCGACAATTTTTCTCTTATTTAAAGGAAACAGCTCTTTACCCCCACTTTAGAAGCCCTATGCCTTCTTTAGACAACTCTATCACCTTCAAAACTACTTTACTCTTATTTTTTCCCCCACCAGAGATGACCAGAAACTGCACCCAGTATTTCAGATGCCATCTAAGCAAAGACGTGCACAGTGACATGAATACTTCCAGTCTCTGCTGGCAATACCCCGCCTGGGTTGCATTCACCTTTTTTCCGAGCAGCATCACTTTGGCAGCTCCAAGTCATTCTGTAATCAACCGGTGGTGTAATCACCACTCCTTACCCTCCGTCATTTCTAATTGATTAGCTCCTAGCTTACTGAAATTTCTGTATCAATCCCCAAGTGCGTGAACGCTGCATTTAGCACTGCCAAATTCCATCCCCTTTCTGTTACCGCGGTTCCTGAGGTCACCCCGCTTCTGTCGGACATCTCAGCATCGTCACCACGGTGGCAATGGCTAGAGGAATGAGGATCATTAAAATGAGAATCATTAAAATGTTTCCTAAGATGAACACAATGAGAAAGCAGAGTCCTTAAGGCCACTGAAGACATCAGGTAACAAACTCTCCGTTAAATACAACCACCACCTGAGAACAAAGTTCAGCAACTTCTGCTGACCTGTACAACTCGGTCTCTTACAGAACCGCAGACCAAAACCATCCCCAAACCCAGACCAGCACTGCAAAAAGCTCAGCCAACAGCTGGAAAGTATTTCCCTTCCTAAAACCAAGCACGGCTCCTCACAGGTAATGCCCCCAAAATCCAGGACAGCTGGGAGAGCATCCACCCTGCCCCAGCTGAGGGCTCTCAGCTGCACTCAGAGAAGAGCAGATGCTTAAAAGCACGTTTGCTTATATCACCCTTAGCTCACCTGAACGTGACCTTCCTACATGGAGTGTTTTCTGTGTTTAATCACCTAACCAGTGAGATGCAAGTGGCAGTCGTAGGGGTTGCCAGAAATCCAAAGCACTCAGTTTTTGGGTCTGGTGTTCCTGGATTTATCTGACCTGGGCTGAGCAACGTGGGAATCCTGCAAGGCAAAGCAGGCGGCTGTCTTCTTTCCTTAGTTTTGTTTCATTTCAATAGAGAAGGGAAAAAGTAACTTTCAGAAGTAATTACTCTCTCCAGCTACATTTGGAAAGAGCAGAGTGCTGAAGCAGAGCAGCCTTTGCTGGAAATCTGACGTTCCTGCATCGATCCCACAACTGACTATCCAAAATAGTAGATGAAGTTAGCTGGAGCAGCTGCGCTGGGGAAGAAAAGAGCATCACAAGCACTTGAGGAAAGCAAACCACAGAGGGTTTCCCAGCAGCGTTTGCAGAGCTTTCAACTCCCCTCCAACACAAAGATGCTTCACGTGGACATCAGGGAAGAAGGCCGGCAGCTGCTGAGGCTGGCACGCTCAGACACTGCCTGGTGAGCCTCATCGTGCCTGCTTTGGCTTTCCTTTGGCACCACAATTACTGCTCCCCCCAAAGGCTATCAGACAAACACCGTTTTCCACACCTGCACAGATTTTTTCCCCCTGAAATGGGTATTTTTATACATCAGTTCTTTCCCCGAGTGCTAATGCCATCTTTGATAATCCCAGCACATAAGGAAGTCTTGGAGAAAGTGATGAAAAGAGACTTTAGAGTTGTTCAGCCTTCTAGCAAAGGAGCTTGCGCAGAAGTTGGTTACAGCACTGCTGTCCTGCTGAAGTCGGCTGGGTGTAGAGATGCCCAAGGGAGCACCGAGCAAGCTGGCTCACAAGGAGGAAACAGGAAAGCCAAGTCCAGGCCATTTTGTTCTCCAGGTCTGCCCGGCTGCGCTGCACCGCATCCACATGCCAGCTTACCAAGGAGCATCTCAATGGCACCCTTCGTTCACTGACGATGGAAAGCACCCAGACTTTGACCAATTCTGATTGAAAAGCTGTGAAACACCAGGAAAACACAAAAAGATCCTCCACCTCATCTTTAGTGTGTTTAATTCAAGGCTGGCATCGTTCAGATTCTGCAATTGTTGCTGCTGCAAGCATCCAGTTCTGGACTGGGGCACTCCTTTAAGAGCCACGTTGAGATCCAGAGTCCTTCACTTCCAAAAATTAGCTTCAAGGAAGGGATAAAGAGGAAAAAAAGCAGTTGGGAGAAGCACAAAAAGATGAGTTCCACCTGCCCCGTTACCTTAATTAAGAAAATAAAAGGACTGAAAGTTCCAGGCAAAGGACACGGAGCAGTGGCACTGATGAATTCATCAATGAAATTAAGCAAGAAACAGAAAAAAGTAGCCACAGACCTCTCAAAAACAGCAAAATGCCCCAAAACCACACACACACAGACCCAGCATCTCCCACTGAAAAGTGATGGATGGATGGATGGATGGATGGCAAACTTACCCAGCCTCTGGCCTTCTCCCTCGTGTCTCAGGCAATCACCAAGTCCAACCACACTGAATTATTCCTCCAAATGTATATATATGCGTGTATATATATGTATCAGCTACCATTTTTTCCCGTAATTAAGCCTAGCACACTACGCCACCATAACAAGATGTTGATTAATTTACTGATTTGATTTAAATGTATCCGAGCTGCGTCAATCTCCTCCCTCTAGATCTTCAGAACAACCTTCACTCCGTTAAATAAGGCTGGGGATGTAATCATTTCCTTCTCCTTCTCACGTATGCAGATAGGACGATTATCCAGACATCCATCAGAATGGCTCACAACAGCAAGAAACTCATTTTAAGCCCGTTTGCCACACACCCTGGCTGAATATACAAACGTGATCGAGTGCGATCAACTTGCTCAGGATTAAAAAACCCGCATGAAAAACCTGAGAGGGCAGCAAAAAGATTTGCCCGTCCTGGTCCATGCTCGGTGGCTGACACCTCCTTCTGCAGCCAGAGCCCTGATGTGTTTTGAAAGACTACGAGAAGCATTTTCCAAACAGAAATTGTGCCATATTACCAGCAAGTCGGAACAGGATGAGATTCCACTTGTGTATGCATCTAAGCGTGAGACACTTATCTCATCAGAGCAAGGGGGGATGAAGGAATCTGCACAAAGGCACTACAGCTCACTGCTTGGCTCTCAGAGGTGCTGAAATCATGAAGCTACCTGGAAAACAGAGCACGGTCAGCATTTCAAAGCACCTACAAGGAAGAAGTAGACGTAAGCGTGTAAATGGGAGTACAACCCCTGTTCAGGTTGCTTTCTGCAGGTCCTATAAAACCCATAAACCCCGACACAGCACCAAACTCACACCTGGCAGCTCAGCCGAGCCGTCCTCTTCCACCGAGGTTTGCCGGCAATTTGTGGTCCACGAAATTCAGTCACATAAGCTGCCTTACCCTGTCTGCAGCTACTAAGCTGCAATAAAGGGATGCCATAAATAAATTGGCTGCTTTCCCGACTTCTGGGTTGGTTTTTTTTTTTTTTTGCATCTCCAGAGCTGTCACAGGGCTGCTAAATGATTGAAGGCCATCACTTCAGAAAAAACTGAGACGTCCTTCCGGCAACTAAAATAAAAATGAAATTTATGCCTGACCCAAACGCTATTTCTTCAGACAATATCTGCCAGCCCTCACAAAGACTACAGACCCTAATATTTCTGTTCTGGGCCATATGTGCCATTCTCAGGCAAAAATAAATTTGTTAACGAGTCTGCAAGAGCAGTTGGCACTTACTTATGCCAGTCTGTACTAACATCTTGAGACTTTCTTTAATAAGTAAAAAAAAATGAAAAGGAGAATGTTTCGGGAAAGTACAAACCCAGGAAAACACGCCTAAGATGCAGGGGAAAAAATAGTAATTCGAGGAAATATTTTAAATTCTTCTGCTAATAGAGAACAGAAACGTTGGCAAAGTTTGGTGTTCATAAGCTTGGGGATCATCCAGAGGTCCCGAACATTTTCAACATTCAGTGTGACCATCTGTCACCGCCAGAGTCACCGAACAGAACGAGCAATTACCGGAGCCCTTCTCAGACATAATCTGTCAACCACATCCACTTCGGCTGCCAAGAGAAATCAAGCTGAGGACGACGAAAGCAGATTGCCCTTATGGGAGATGGAAAGGGTCCACCTGAGCAGGTGAGCAGTGGCCGGGAGGGAACTGGGATCCAAAAATCTCGCGACAGCCCCCAGGCACTCACCAGGTTGCGCGGCGTGTTTTTGTGTGCCCGCGTCTCGTGCTCCATCCCCGGCCCTGCACAGTGGGAGAAGGCAAAGCAAACCCTGCAAAACCAAGCTCAAAGCTAAAGACTGTCATAAGGATGGAGGCAAGAAGGGCTCGGGTAGCTTACAAAAGCACTGGCAGGTCGCTTGGAGCAGCAAAAGCAGCTCAATATGGTGAATCCCAGAAGCTTAGTGCTGAATTTGTCTTAAGGTGACCGTCGGAATGCCGTCCGGAAAGACTCCTCTTCCTCACCTTCAGCAGCGCTGCATCGATACGCTGAGGGATGTGTTGTGACAGCAGAGAGCTGTCAAGCCTTCTAACGAGGAAGAGCACCGCTGACAGTTCTAATTGCTTTTAATTTGTGTCTCGCCAGCCTGAGCTGAATCGTATTGGGAACAAAATGCTGCAGCCCACAGAACGATCCCCTTAAACATATCCCGAACCCCTACATAAAAACCCCAGACGCTTCCTAGTGGAAATTCACGTAGCTAAACTGATTCACAGAGGTTAGGGCTCAAAGGGATCATTGCATCATTCCGTTTGGCCTCTCGTAGATAAGAGCCCATTGAGTTTTACTCCATGGCTTGCTTTCAACGAGATGCCTACGTAACACCCAGAGATGATTCAGCCAGACAATCTGCTTCTTCCCTACAACTGCATTGTAGAGCTGTCAGCTCACTGTGAAAGACCACATCTACTTCGAATATATCTCACTTAAGCTTTGAGCTACATCCTCTACTCTTACACCACTGCGCATCAAAACAAGCCCAGCCTTTCAATACTATTTTCTCCCTTGATGAAGATGCACTTCATTTTCTTCGTTCTTTTTTTCCTGGGGACAGTAGAGAGACTTCGTTTACTCTCGTAAACTGTATTTTTCTGTATTCTTCAACCATAATTAGTTCTCCTCTGTAACTGTCAAACCTTCACTATTTATTTTAAAGAGAGTAGGCAGCAGTCTTGGCATAGGATCAGGATGGCCACTTTGTCTTCTTTCGAGACGCTGATTTCGGAAACAAGCGGTTGAGTCTCAGTCCTCCCATGTTTAAAACACTGATTCTGGTTGCATAAAAATTGGCCGAACAGACCACAGCTCACCAAGGAGACGGACTGTTCTGCACAATGGTTTAGCGATTTACCCACAGCAATATATATATATATATATATTTAAAATCAGCAGCCACTTTATATTTTGTAAGGACACAATTAAATAGTAAGCTGCCTAAGCAAACTTATTAAACATAGTGTAGTTACACAGAAGCTATAATTCATTGGAGAACACAGTAGGCTAGGCTAGCACGCGCTATTCACCCACCCATGAAAGCTTTCCCTGGCAATTACTTGAATCCACTCCCAGCTTTTGTTTAAGACTTCATCAAGGATCCTGAGAAAAATTACACTGCTAAAAGTTGCATGAAACTTGGCTGGAAAGAAGAGACCTTCGAACTGGTGCTCCCTATACACATGACTCTCAGCTGAAAGCATAACAAGTGAAATCACAAGTCGCAGCAAGGGAAATTCTGACTGAATATTGAGGTAAATAAATATATAAATTTGAGTCTTTGAGTAACGAAGCACTAGAACCTCCAACCTTGGAGATCTTAAGCTCAACCAGACAAGGCCAGAGCAAGTTGACCTACCTTGGAAGGTAGCCCTGTGTTGAACAGGGCCAAAGACTTCTGGAAGCCCCCTCCAATCTACAGAACTTTGAGAGAAAGGCTGAAGCAAGACAAGAGGTCCACGTGGTAACCGAGATGTTGGGGACATCCTGGCTAACCACAGCTACACATTACCCATTTTGTTTGTCATGAGTCATGGAGCAGCACTTCTGTGCTGGCAGCCATACGAGTACATTGTAGACAAAGGACTAAAAACGTATAACCTTTGATATCGGTGTGATAAATTAGGATAACCCTGAAATTTGGGAAGGAACTAGAAACCAGCTGCCTTCACCTGGCTCAAAATGCTGGTGCAGTAGTTTTGGAAACAGGCATGGCTGCCTGCTGCTGCCCAGCAGTAACCAAATCTGCATGGCAGCAATGAAAAGAACAGGTTAAATCCATGCAAGGTGGGACAACCCTGCTGTACGAACTGCGATCTTGGAGGATATCGAGCTCTTTCAAAAGCCCAGTTCTAGCAAGGCTACCAGACTGGCCAACTGGACTAGGCACAAAATACAGCGATCAACTATCAAATGATTTTGTATAATTCCATACCAAATCCTAACAAGGATCTTACCAAACATCGATGTCCTCATTAACCTTCACGCCTCGTTACCTGTGGTGTAACACATCCTGCTCTGAATAAGCTACGTGTACTGCAGTACGAAGCTGATGTTACCGTGAAGTCTCAGAAATCAGGTTTTGGGGAATAACGGATCTGGAACCGAAAGAAGTCAAGTTGCCCAAATAACTAAGTTTCTTTAAAAAAATAAAAAATAAAATACATTCAATGGACCTGACAGATATAATGAAGTATATAGTAATTAAGGAAACCACTAGGGCGGAGATGATGGAAACCAGTAACGTGAACGTGCAGTGGTTAATGAACTACAAAAGAAAAGTAATTACTTACGCTGAAAGAACTTCTGGTCTGCAAAAAGCTTACCAGTAAAATTCCTTAAGGACGAGTTCAGGGACTCCTCTTACCGATTCTTTAATCACAACTTCACAAAAGTTAGTGTGCAACAGCTGCTGAGGAAGCCAGAGCTGGAAGTTGTTACCAGCATACGGGAGGATGTGATACAGTACACCTCGAGCACTGGAGGAATATAATACAATCTGACACTGCACATTTCAGTGAGTTCAGGAACTAATCATTTTTTCCTTCAGGTGGGGACTGCATGACTTGAAACTTCGTAAGATGAAACCAGGTGTCTTGGTCCATCACAGAACCAGGGGCCACCTAGAGGATGCAGCCAGAAAAGCAAACACGATCCACGATACAGCAGGCGTGCTATTTCCAGCGAGGTCAGGAAGGGAATATTGTCTATAATGAAGGACCCTTTGAGGCATCATCTAGAATAACCAATTCAAAACAAGGGGAAAGCAAAACAGAAAGGCTGCTTGGATGCCAGGAGAACGATGAGCACATCTTACACACTGAAGTGGATAGTTTGGTTAATTGAATAAAAAGATCAGGGATGTAAGCAAGAGGAAAAAGAAGAAGTTAGAGGTAGTATTAAAAGATGACACGTGCTTGGACAACAATGAAATCCAGATGAGTTATCAGAGTAACGCCCATAAACATCAAAGCATTGAGGTTCTGGATTGCTTCTCAGGAGGAGGAAAAGCAAAGAACTGGTCTTAATGGACATGTTCCTCCACCTGTGTGGTCCGTTGACCGTAACGACAACAGAACTGGCTAACTCCATGGCCTCTCCGATCCCACGTTCTTGTATTTGGCAGCGATTAACGGAAATACCAACTAGTCCCTATCCAATCTCATTCCTGCAGAACTTCGTTAGATCTTTCTAAGCTATTATTCTTTGACATCTATTATGATATGTCAGCTGGAATATCAGCTATCAAAATATTGTCAGTAGCTTGGCAAATACTAAATGAGGAATAATGCTTTTTAATTAAGTGATTAAAAACAATCGCTTTCCGTGGTATCTCTGTCTAGGAGTCTAGATGCCGATCATAACGCTCGTGTGCTCATCATCGCGTAATGACAAAAACACACATGATCCCCACAGAGTTTACAACGGAAACATAATCTAAGACAAGAACAGATGGATACAGAGGAGGGAGGATGCGCGTGGTAACTCTCAGCTGCTTCACATGGTAGCTGGGGGAGCTTCGAACAACCCAGACCTAACCATTTCCAACGACTTTTTTTTTTTTTGTGGCACCTGATACATCTAAAATTGGCTCATTTATTACAAAATCGACTTTAAAACAACTTTCAAATCCTTTTTTTTTTTTTTTTTTTCCAAAGAGACTTGCATTTTCGCACTGCTAGTCTGCCTTATGGAACTCGGATTCTAACCGAAAAGTACATCAGTAAATTGGCATCCCCCACTGAGAGAGATAAGAGCCTCAGTCACCGAATAAAGACGCTGAAACAGTGACAGGTATTTCTGGAAGCTCTTTTGAAAATTCCTTTATAAACAGTATTTATTTGGCTAAAATACCTGATCAGTGCAGCACTGCTGCAATATGAGTGTTTGCGAAGTGCTTTAGTTCTTCAGATAAAAGGCGCTATTAGTATCATTTGGAGAACTAGTTTCCACGAATGTGTCAAAATCATTTGTCCCCAGCGAGGTCTAATTTCATGGCAAGTCAGCCTTATTTTGAAATCTTTATTCTTGACTTACCCAAGTACACAAAGCACATGTGGAAAAAAAACACGTTAGGTTGGGAGCAAGTCTCTGAAGTACCGGGAAATCTTTGTAGCAGAAAAGCTGATGCCATTAACTGCCTTTGTATGACCTGATGACAAACAGACCAGCAGTTTACCAGAAGGATGCACCGCACAGTTGCGCAAATAATTTCCTCTCCTTGGTGTACAATCACCTGCCCGGTCTTTGTTTCCCCCCAGTACTTACGGCCACGTTCGTTCTGCAAAGCAGCTTCCAGCAGATTGGGTTTCTCCCGCCAGCAGCTCAGCATTTCATTTCGACTCTTAAAGAGTTAACAAATCTTCACCAAATAATATCTCTGCAGGTGTCGACTCCTTGGAAGCAGATAGGTCCAAAGGGCAGACACATCGTTATAATGAGAGAAAGATTAAGAGGGGGAGAGAAAAGGAGCCAGCATGAGGCACAAGAAGTGCTTTGATGAATGATATAGCCCAGCATTAATGAGATCTGGTAATTTTACATTTCCAGAAAGCTATGGTCGTTAGGACTATGAGGATCATCGTTTTATTCATCGGGAACAGAGAAAAGTTTAGGACAAAAACCGGCTCATCAAGAAATCCATCTCCTCCTTTGAGTTAAGCCAGCTGTGATTTGCAACATTTCCCATCCCCTCCAGTACCCAGCACTTGTTTAGTCTGCCTTTTCAAAACACGTTAGCTGCTGTTACTACTGCCCTCAGCACACCAATAGCTAATAAACGTCCAAACGAATCCTGCCTGTTTTAAAATAAATAAAGTGTCATAACCTTCCCTGGCTGGAGAACTGTCTCTCTCAGTGCCTGGAGCTCATCTCTTCCCAAACGGAAGCCCTGAATCCTCAACCATTTCAAGGCACAAGGGGTAAGATCTCAACCCCAATTTTCCTCTCAAATCTTGGTGCAAGTCCATTTTCAGCTCTGTAACTTGGTCCCGTCTACACCACAGCAACACCACAGAGGTAGATGTCACACACTAAGGGCCAAGTGACACAATCCCACGTAAATATGAATGTAAAGGGTTGTGCAAGTTCTGACAACACTTTTGCTATTTTTAGGTAGCAAAAAGAAGATTTATTGTCGTAAAACAGTGCGATAGCCATTTCCAAACAACCTGAAGCACTTTTAAGATGTTAAAATGGAAAAAAAGGCGAATAAACCGAACCTGCACAAATTCAGTAGCATCCAAAGAACTTCACAAAAGCCTTTTCCCCTTCTGTGGCTGGGAAAACCGCCACAACCTAACGACCAGAATGGCTGAAGTTGGGAAAACCAATAGAGTGGAAATGGACTTCAACGCAAATGAGCCACGATTGAAATGTGGTTCCCCAAATTGTGCCCCCATGAATGCCACCGTGTCCCTGGGACATCTTTGGGGCATCCTCTGGGCGTCTGCTCCTGGCAGCATAAGCCACTAGTGAAAGGTCCCGTGGGCATGTTCCTGAATTCCTTTTTATGCCTTAGCGCAGCAAAGAATCCCTTCTTCTTTTCCCCTAGCCACAGCAGTATTTAAGAAACTGCTTTGATCATTTTGTAAGCCACAATATTCCATCTTTTCTTTTTTTTTTTCCTCCATTTGTTTACTTTCTCTCCATTCAAGAAAGCACTGAGCTGACGCTCTGCATGCCGGAGTAGCTCCTGCCGTATGCCACCTTCACACGTCTTCCCGGAGTGACGCTACAACACGGCCTTCCTCTTAATTAAACCGCAAGGCATCACACACACAACAACCCCGCACCAAACCTCGATGCTTTCTCCTGCCCTCATTCGCTGCAAACCTCAGATCCGTTCTGAACGATCCACCTTTTGATGAATTTACATCACCTTGAACAACTCGGGGTGTTTTGATTGACGCAAAGCTTTCCGAGGTGGCTTTGCTTCCTCACCAGTACCATTCCCGCTCATCAATATTTATACACAGTTCTCAGTTTTGTTGGGTTTTTTTGAAACGAATTCCGAATATTCATACCTATCTTAGTTGACGTTTCCTCATCTTTATAAATAAAGAACTTTTTGCTTAACGTGTTTGCTTTCCACAGCACGTGGAAAATGGTGTGTGGCACGGAACAGGAGTCCCCATCGCCAGGCATCCACAGGTCCTACATTCCCATACTGTGCAGCCAAGAAACAAACAATATATTTAAAATGTTAAAATAAAACACAGCACTAGCAGATAGTACCAGGAGCCGAGTCAGTTAATTCATTTTTTTTTTTCCCTTCTTTATCATGTTTGAAAATTCAAAAATTACCATTTTTCATTTTGGCACAGCTACTGTTCCAAAACCACCCCCCCACACACACCAAAAAAACCTCTGATTATTTCAGAAGCATTAAGTCCGTCTGGTTTCCATCTCTTGCTGACTGGCACAGCTCCATCCCTCATTTCACACTTCTCAATTTGGCCCTTTCAAAATTGAGCCAGATTTCAGGAGCCTGCAACATCTGATCACCTGTTCTGGTGCACCCTTCCTTTTCTCTACATTCTTCTTCCCCCCCCCGAAGATTTTTTTTTTTCCTCTCTCCGACATCTGTTCCACCATCCTCCTTTAAAAAGCTTAAACTGTATCACTTGGTACGACGATTTGCTAAATATAAACCCCGTTCTCATTGATATTTTACTATTTTTACCCAAAGTCTCCATCTTCTCCCAATGGTGGGAGTGTTTGTGGGCTGTATTTGAAAAACATTTAATATACACTTGAACACATTTAAAGCCTCTTGCCTTTTCTCCAGGCTGCTCTTCTGCATCATTTTATTCTCTTGACTTGATCCCATAAACTTTTCCTCTCTTCCCTTTCAAACAAGCCTGTGCCTCACCGCGGATTGCTTTCGCAACAGCCACCTCGCACCTTTTCCTTCCTTTATCTTCCCATTAGAAGAAATACATGGCCTATAAAAAGGTCAAACATTAATTCAAGCTCAATTTCTTTCACTCCCATCCTCCCCCCCCCCGGTTGAGGGAGGTGTGTTGGTTGTTTTCGGCCAACTCCGGTGTGATGCTTTAAAACCCTAGGTGTGTGGCCTCCTATAAAGAAGTTGCATCAACCTGCCAGCAGCCTCCTACCACCGCCAGCTGTGACTAACCCAAATACCCCAAAATTAAGTACAAACCTCCATCACGGGGGTATTTCTTATGAGATCACAGTACCCAGCAACCACAGTGACCCAGCTGCTGAAGGGGTCACTCCTCGGTCCCACCTCAGCGAACATCCACCACTTAGAGCAGCGGTCCTCCAGCACGCTGGACTTCCTAATCCGATGCCTTCAAACCGCTTCCTCCACTGAAGTGGTGCCAGCTTCCCTCAGCTCAGGTTTCTCTGCTCCAGCCTGTATCATCACCTGCCGCTTCCAAAGAAAAAGCACCAGCTGTTCTTCGTCCCTCCCACAAACAGCTTAATCCTTCCTGGCAGAAGAACAAGCTGGTAGTAAAGCTGGTCATTAACAGGTTTCAGCTGGAAATTAGAGAACAGCTTCTGCCCGTCAGGAGCAGCGAGGACCCGTATTACCCTTCCAGTTGAATCATGAGGACAAACATGCTGATCCTGCGATGGAGTTTGACAAGTTTACCTGCAGAACCCAAAGATTTTGCTGCCTTACAAACATGCAGGAGCTGGATTCGGTAGTGCAGGCAGCCCTCCAAATCCTGCAATTTTAATTAGAAATATCCATCTCCAAGAAAGAAGCCAGTTAACAATGTTTTATATAATAATATATTCTACACTGCCATGCAATTATAGTTCAGTCCCTGAAACGCACAGAAGTTTGTTTTCTTTTTATAACAGTAAATATTTTGGCACAAGAATGCCGCCCACTTTGCCAGATGTTTCATCAAATGTTATTAGTATTTTAGCTTTTTAATATTATATATAAATATTTGGCGTGCTCTCCATATAGTTTCCACCTGAGCTTTTCCTCACAATGCAGTCTTTCTAAAAATATTATTGCTAATAGTTATAGGTGCTTCTTGTTAAATTTTCTAGGTTTTCTAGAATTCAGGACGGATTATTATGATGACTGATACATGATTTCAACTATGTTAATGCATGTTAATATTGAAAAAAAAAAGCTAGATATATTTCTAGCTCTTTCCTAATACAACACCATTCAGCAGATTATGTACTTGGAAACCATGAATCTTCAGGTCAATTTAAGGCCTCAGTCATACCTTGCACCATCCTGTTGTCAGTTAATTTTGCTATCTCTGCCAATGGACAATACTGAGACCACAAGAAAATGACAGCCAAACTCATTCTTTATATTATTTCCCTGGGACTATGAGTGAAGAAGTACTAAACACACACTGTTACATTCACATCTTGGCCAGACAAAAGAAAAATCAACTGAAAGAGTTTGTCCTTTCCCTTTTCACTATTCGAAGCAGAGTTCCACTATTCAAACCATCCAACGCCACCTGCCAACTGGTTCAAAAAAAAAAAAAATATCTAAAAACAGGAAAACTGCAGCATAAAGCAAATAAATCCAATAAACCAAGTTCACAAACACCTTTCCACCCACCCTCCACCCCCCCAGCCAGCTGGAACCCATTGATGCTCCGCCAGTAAGAGGTGCCTACAAAAGGATGCTCTGCCAGATAAGCCCACTTCTCTTTAGGGCTCTTTGAAAGGGATGTCTGTGTGAGTATGTGTTATTATTTACTTTATAACATGTCAAAAAAAAAAAAAAAAAGAACAAATGACACCAGAAAACTATAGGGGAAAGGAAATGAGATAGTAAGAAAAAAGATCCCCCCAAACCTACAATCAGAGCCAGCTGTAGGCCAATTAAACTCAACAGTTTACAGATGTTCACAGGAGAATACTCATTCACAATTTAACTAAATTGATCCACTTTCTTAAAAACTCTTGGGACTTGGTACACAAAGCTTACTTTTCTTTAGGGCTCTCCAAAGAAAGTTTACAGCCCCCTTTTGCTCTAATATATGCCAGGAAGCACTCCCTGGAAAAGAGGAGATCAAACTCGGAGCTTAACCCCTTCTCCACTGGCAGCTCCGTGAGCTCCTCTCCCACTGCTTCAGAGCAGAGTTTGGAGAAGTTCAGCTGAAACCCCAGAAACCATTTCTCTGTCTTTCACGTCACTCACAACCGTCCCTTCTCCCAGCAGAACGACACACCTCACTAATGACTCTTTCTATTATTAAATTTAATTAGGAAGGTATTTGGTTAGGCCACTGGAGGCCAGCAAGCAAGAAAAAAAAATAGAAAAGATGACTCAAGGAATTAAAGTTTAAAAAACTATGAAAGGGCATAACAATAACAGCACACTAAGCTCCTTTTATTCTGGACTCCTTAAGCAGTTCGGTGAGTTGGGCAACAGCACAACATGACTTGCACTCCCAAACCACCCCATATAAACACTGCTATTCTTTTCTGTCCTGCTTTAACTGTTCAACTTACCCAGGATTACCTCAGTTTAACCCAGCACCTGAGCTTCACTTTCTTGCCCTCCCTCTTAAGGCTCTTATGGAAATACTACAAGTGAGACCAAGGCTCTTTCACATATACGAGATGGGACATTATTAATAAATATTACACTACAGAGCATTTTTCCATGACTTCTATGTATTAACTAATCAGTCTTCACTGATGGCTCAGGATATGTGAGCTGCTTCTCTCTGAGGACAGTTAGACAAGGTAGACGTGAAAGGTCAGCGACTGCCAGCCCCATGAGCACTGCAGCAAACATCATCAGGACTTAAATACCAAAGCAGCCTACGTTCAACTTGCTTTAACCTGCACTGTCTAATGATGACTGACTACTCAAAGCTTATGCCCCCTGAAACTCAGAATATTCCCCGTGCAGCAGCTTTTGTTTGCCTGCTATTTTATGTAGCAGAAGCTTTTGGCTTCCCTTACAAATCCACGTAACAGTTGCAAAAGACTCGTCTTCCTCCAGTCTGAACATTGGACCGGTGAGCATCTGAGGCAGCATCCTGACAATACTCGCACCTCAGAGAAAATATCACAGCAGTTTCTACACGACCTCTTAAAAACTGCACATGGAAAGGGGGCAGATGAGCTGAATGCCTACACAGAGACAACATGCAGACTGAAGAAATCCTAGAAGGACCTATGCCAGGCATTGACCATAGTACCACAGAACCACAGAATACCCCAAGTTGGAAGGGACCCACAAGGATCATCGAGTCCTGTGTCCAAGAGCGGTATCCAAATGCTTCTTGGACTCCATCAGGCTCAGTGCTGTGACCACTGCCCTGGGGAGCCTGTCCCAGTGCCCGACCACCTCTGGGTGCAGAACCTTTCCCTAACCCCCAGCCTGACCCTCCCCTGTCCCAGCTCCATGCCGTTCCCTCGGGTCCTGGCGCTGTCCCCAGAGAGCAGAGCTCAGCGCCTGCCCCTCTGCTCCCCTCGTGAGGGAGCTGCAGGCCACCATGAGGCCTCCCCTTGTCCTGCTCTGCTCGGGGCTGAACAAACCAAGGGACCTCAGCCACTCCTTATACATCCTGCCCTACAGACCCTTCACCATCTCTGTAGCCCTCCTTTGGACACTCTCTAATAGTTTTATGTCCATCTTACATTGTGGTGCCTAAAACCACGCACAGTGCCTGAGGTGAGGCCGCACCAGCATGGAGTGGAGCAGGACAATCCCTCCCCTCACTCAGCAAGCCAGGCTGTTCCTGAGGTACCCCAAAACCATATTAAATAAGTAACCCATTACTCACATTTACCCAGCCAGCAAAACACAAAACCTAGTTCAATGCACTCTGTACCTCAGAGTTAGAGCTAATTAACCTCAGTACCACACTGTGCTACTTCACACAACTTTTCTCTTGCCCATACCCCATGATAAATTCCTATCTGCTCAAAGCCAAAAAGAAATCTCACAGCTGCCTATCAAATACACCACTGGCACACATCTAGGTGTACCACAGTAGTGCTGAACATCTCCAGGATGCCCCCATCTTTCAAAAACCACTAGCATGCCGTGCAGCCTCAGCAGCCTCGGGGATATTCATGTTAAGGCTTTGGAAATCAAGATATGATCAAACAATGCGAGGGCTGGAACACCTCTCCGATGAAGAAGGTGAGAAAGCTGGTTTAGTTTAGTCTAGTGAAGAGACAGCTATGGGAAGGCCTTCTTGTGGCCTTTCAATTCTTAAAGGGGGCTTATCAGAAAGACTTTGCACCAAGGCGTGCAGTGATAGGACAGGGGGTTATGTTTTCAAATTGAAAGAGGATAGATTTAGACTAGATATTAACACGATTTTAATTTTTAATTTTTTTATTATTTTTTTTTTACCACAAGGGTGATGAGGCCCTGGCCCTGGCTGCCCAGAGGAGCTGTGGCTGCCCCATCCCTGGGGGTGCCCAAGGCCAGGCTGGATGGGGCTGGGGGCAGCCTGGGCTGGTGGGAGGTGTCCCTGCCACTGGCACGGGGTCGGAACTAAATTATCTTTAAGGTCCCTTCGAACCCAAGCCATTCTATGATTCTGTTATTCATTTCTCAAGAAGTAAAAATTTTTTACATAGGCTAGTGGGAAATCAAACTTCTAGTGCAGGGAAAAAGAAGCATGTATGAGAGAATCAATTCAGACCTGAGAAAAATAAAGTTACACTGCTTTCAAACGTATTGAACACTTCCACTGTTTACTTTGAGTACAGCAGAGAATCATCCACATAAGAAAAATCAAGGCCAAAGTCAATAATGAAGATGCTGTGTAATAACTAAATGCTATTTCCACCTCCAGTTCCAAAAATCTTTTAAGGTTCAGCACTCAGAAGAACCCTTTATTTCCTTTGTCCCTTAAGCTCTTTCCACACTCCTCATTGCACTATCCATAAATCTCCATGTGTTCCATTTGCCACGACATTTGCCAGAAGGCACCCTCACATGTGTGTTATTTGCAACTCCATGTCTCGTCCCTGGAAAGTAGCTTTTGCTAATCAGAGCACAGAACAGCCAAGATTTACCTATTCTTCCCTCACCGTTTGTTTCCTCAGTGCAGTTGCTGACATACATGTTTTTTTTTCCCCATGAATTGCATTCGTCTTTGCACCCTTGTGCTTCTTTCAGATTTGCCTGATATCAATCACATCAGCGGGAGGGACAGACAGCACAATCATAAAGGACTCATTTCCTTTATGATAGGACTCATTTCCTAGAAAATCAAGCTAAAACCATAATATAGCTGCTATCAACTGAATTTTAAATCTACATTCATCTCTTGGTAAGATAGCATCCATTCCACTCATTTCTAGAAAGACAGGGTTATTTTTCCCAAATCTAGAGGATATTGAAGAAATTATCCTTGATATACTGGAGATCAAATACCTGGAAGCATAACCATAATCAAGATATCAATTTCTACCTTCCATCAGTTATCTCTCATGTAGCAGAAAACTATCAGTTCAGCAATGCTCTGAGAGGGATGTGCGTTTCAGAAAGAGCATACAGTAAACTATGTATTGATGAAACACAAGAGCATTTGAGCATGCAAAATATGAAAATGGAAAGAACTTGCATTTTCATTCCCTCAAGTCCCATTATGTGAGAGCATTCCTCTGGTTCCTGGCATGACAGATTCAAGTCACATCACTGAATGCTTTTCTGGATATCCATACTCTACAGAGATGATTATTTGGAAAAAAAAATGTCAAGGAGAAAAGGAAACAAATCAGAAAATCACACGTACACTAATCTGTGTTGCTGTGGGAACAGTTTCCCTTTAATAACCACCACTTCTTAATTTCATAAATATTGAAGATGTGCAAAATTCAGCATCAATATAACACAGACTGAAAGCAGCAAAAATTTCCTCATACTAAAATTTATGCGATGTAAAACTTCATTAAACTTCCACAGCTTCAGAGTATATAGTTAAGTATATTTTCTGCCTTCTTTTCAGATGCACTGTATGCGCTACATGGAAAACATACGCACTAAAAAAGGAATTTGTTTTGCTTACCTCCTCCCAAATCCTTTGAGATTTAATATTCATGTAAGATGCGTAAGTCACCCATAAAATCCCAACAGACCTTCCCCAACTCCTTTATGGCAACAGGAGGCTCTTGTCATTTGATGCCTACTGATGACTAAGGCCCATACATATGATAAAAATCCATGGAAAATACCTCAAAGTTACATCATCCTGTCAGTAAGATGAAGCTCTCAGAGGCTTCAAGTTTTAAATCACTCTGCTTTTGCTACCTCCATTTCTTCCTCCCTCCTCATTTTTCATGTTGAACTGAAGCTCATATTCCACAAATGAGACACCTTAAAGGAGCTCTTAGATGCATAGTAGAATGTTGCAACAAATAAAGTTAATGGGAAATGAGATCTCACGTGACATGGAGTGACCACAGCTCTGCACCTGCACCATGAAGACTCCAGAGAGGTTCTGCTCATGCCATAACCACTTTGCAGAAGTTTTATTTCCAATGGATCCCTGGTGAATCCCCTCTGCTCCCAAAAATCACACCAAGGGCGCGTCTACGTACAAAACTGAAGACTCCAATCAACTGGATTGCACAAAGTCCATGTAGGTTTGAAGTTTAATCGAAAACGGCAGAAACTTTCTGGTTATCAAATAGCTTTAGACACTTACAGCAAGAGTCTGTCTTCACTGCTGTAATAAACGCTTGCAATTCTATAGTGAGCTTAAATATCTGAACATGAGTATCTTAGAGGCGTCAGATTGCAAGAGTCCCATTAGGACTAATATGGGGAAAAATAAGTGTAGGCTGGAGTGGATTTTTTGTCCCTGCAAGCTGTTTAAATTACTTGCTGTAAACATGAAAAATTATATAAAAAAAAAGATTTCTAAATTATTTCCATGTTAGTACTCACAGGCCTTGATCTCACAAATAATTAGGCATACAGACATGTGATTAGTCAAAATGACTTCCATACATTTAGTGGCACTTACATTCTTACAGTATGTGGACATATGGCAATATTAAGAGATGAAAATCTGTCAATATTTTCAATACAAGCTTGTCTCTGAGAAAAGGAGAAAAAAACTTGAAGTTTTGATTGCCACATACAGCTCATATTGAAAACTAAAGAAGTAGTTAGCTCTTATGAGACCCAATTCCATTTTATTCAGTCTTGGTCTACTCTCATTCACTTTAGTCCAATGTAAGGGCACTTTTAAGCTCCAAAACAACGTAGTCAGGGTTTTCTAACTATGCCAGTTTAATGGGATAACCCTTTTTTTTTTTTTTTTTTTGCCTGTGTGACTTCAATACCCAAGCAGAACAGTCGCCGTATGTCGAACATCTATTTTCTATTGTCGTTAAAAACGCAGACGGCAAAAGAAAGCCCAGTGTATATGTCACATTGTGCAGAGAAAAGACCAACTAGATGATTGCTTCTGAGCAAAAAGCAGTTGCAGCAACTGCATAATATATAACACATCCTCCTCTTTAGAAAAGGGATGGAGAAGTAGAAGGAGAAAGCTCCTTTGGACGTCAGAAGAATTAGCTCCACACACGTATGGAAATTCCATTTAGGATAAGAATCAGTGACAGGAAACAGCCAGGAGGGACTATTTGTACTGAAATACAAGCCATTAACTTGAGCCAAGCTAACAGCAAATGACTACACCGGCAACTGCTGGCTGCAGATAATTAGTTTAGAACCTATTTTAACATGAATATTTTATCGTGCAGCACAAAACTCGTTATGGAGAAGAATTAGAGAGCCAGGACGTCTGGAAGCACTGGAGAGGTGATCTGTCAGGTCCCTGTAAAGAGCCTTCCAGGAGAAAGAAAGGTTAGTGATTCAGCGAGACTGGATTTCATTAAAGCTACAACAATCCATTAAGACCGTATCTGGTCGCAAGCTCAGGAGTGCAGGTAACTGTATTTTAATGACTTAACTATGTGCCGCTGTACATACACACACAGCAGCGTTTACAGAATCACCTCAGCTGGTATTTTCCTCGGAGACGCGGTGTTCATTTTAATCATGAGCAGCTAGAACATCCAGTAAATTCGTCCTGGGAAATTTAACAACTTACCCTGTCCCCGCAGCAGAACTACACATCCTGGTACGCCAGAGCTGGGCTGGTACATGAAAACCTGTCCTCTACACACCGTCACGATACCGACTTCTGCGCGAGGGGAACACTAAGAAGGTGGCTCAGATGTCTATTTGCCAGGCTGGTTGGAAAGAGAACACAAAGTTCAATTCATGGCACTTCTCTTTTTTTTCTCCATCAGGCAGGAAATTAAATATAGATCCTAAAGACCTTGAGAAGCCTTAGCTGTAAAGACTGCCTTTATTTGTCAAAAACACTGTATCTTGAGTCTGTAGGGGTTCTAGCTGGAACTGAACTAACAAGCTGGGGCTTTAAAATAGATTAAGAGGAAACAAAGTAAATGCCCATGTTTGAATATTTCCATTTTACAAGCCTTTACTTGGGAAGAAAGGCCCCCGCAAAATCGTGCAGGCACAGCAAATGTGAATCTCTTCTGATTTGTCTTGAGGTTGTTACCTATCACGTTCAACTGCTTAAACTACCTTTAGCATTTAGAGCCTGAACACCATCCAATACACATTAGAAAACATCTTATCCAGACAAGTATCTGCCACACGCAGTTAGCATCCGTAGCGTGATTTAAACACCAGCCGTAAGCACTCCTGGAAAGCAGAGGCCAGGACTTCAGATCTCCAATGCTCCTTCCCTTGGGGTATAAAATATTGCACATCTCCCTCTTGTTGCAATCCAGCCACCAGAACAAAACCTAAAAAGCATAATAGAGTGACAAAACTACGGATTATCACAAAATCACGTATGATGTTATTTAAAAAACAGTTTTAAAAGTGATGTATGGGATATATTACAAATCCATGTAGTAAGACAGGAGCCAGCTCACAACCTCCTGCTCAGCTTCTTGTATGCAACACCTGCAACACGTTGTTGTAACGGCACCAGTACAGATAATCTGTGTTAGCAAACATTTATTCTGGCAAAAACAAGCCTGTATTTCACCTCTGCTTTTTCCAAAGACTTTCCAGATCCAGCTTCCTTTGGGCATGCAAGGATAAGGACTTGCACCTACTCCAGGTATCCTGCCTATCCCTACTCTAAACTTGCTTTCAGTGGAAAACCCAGTTGGACAAGAAACCAAGTAGGTCTGACAGAAGAACTGGGATCCCAAGAAATTGGGGGTTCAGTGCTACTGATCTCGGTAACAGATGACAGAAATGCATCTCAACCATATTCAACCACAACAGCTACTCACAGACATGTTTAGCTCCATACTACTCCACCTATGGGTGAAGGGTACTTCATCGAACAAAAATACAGCTTCTCATAGCTTCTCCATTTAAGCTGACCCACAAAATAAGTATCCTTCACTGAGAAAAGACATGAAATAAAAACGAAGGGTAACAAAAGAAGCACCACAGGAGACTGTGGGTGATCACTAGAAGAGATTTTTAGTTGCCAGCATAAACAGTTGTAGTCATGAAGATGAAGCAACTCAGCTAGGGAAAAAATGAAGCAAAAAGCTTACAATTTACTCAACAGGTCTCTGTTGTTCTCTGAATGCCTACAACTGTTGCTGGATCTAGTGACTGGGGTGCATGTGCAAGGTCTTGCACCCACAGGCTCTTATTTCAGAGCCCAAACGCTCACTGTCTCTATAAGGGAGATGGAAAGAAGATGGCATCACGCCACAGCAGGAGTGTAGAGAAGTTCTAGCAAGACTCCCTTAATTCAGTTACATCGAACTCTTATTATCAGGGCAGAAACCAGCTCCTGGTTTACACCTACCCTGCTGAATTGGGTAACTTGCTCAGTTAACCCAATTGCATGGGTCAAGGAAAGCTCCCATCCAAAATTCCCTCCAAAAACGTCAACCAAAGCTTTACGGTTACCACAGCTGTCCCTGCGAGAACTGTTTAAAGCCCTACTCCCTACCATACAGATCCTCGGAGCATCATCCGAAACAACTACATGATTATTTTAAAAGAAGCCAATGACATTCTCCCTGGCTACACAAGAGTGGAAAAGTAGATATGGCAAGAGGTTTTGAGCAGCTTTAGGTACTTTGTCATTAGGGCAACATGTTGCTTAACCCAAATGTGCAAGTAAAACCACAGTCAGCTTTGGGAACGATCTAACATGAAATGAGTAGACACTAGTCAAAAAAACAGCGATGAACTTGGAATAATTTTCACAAAGCCGGACAGTGTCGTTCTCATCCATCACCAGGCAGCAAACATCTGGAAAATTTCAGAAGACAGCCCCGACAGCACAGAATGGCTATGGCGTGCCCGTATTATCACGGCATGAGAAAAGCAATCTTTGCAAAGCAGCAGGAGAGAAAGCAGTGTGTTGGTACCACGATAAAAAAGAGAGGGCATTTCTCCAGGTCTTCCTACCTGGAGCAGAGCTGTAAGAACCAGAAAACATTTCACTGAAGAAAAGCAGGCCAAAATTGTAACCTCTGAGACTGGCTTCTTAAGACTGTGGGGGTCACACCAGCCACAGCTATATGCTCCTCGCAGCACTGGACAGGTTGCATAGATTTGACCACACAGCGAGAAAGGCTCCATGCCTAGAAGGCATCCATCCTGCAGCGCTGCAGAAGGGTGTTTTATTTAACTACTGATGGTGGGATGGCCAAAACTGTTCAAAGGATGCAACGAACAAGCACCAGCCTTGTTTGTTTGCTTTTTAACACCTGGGAGGCACATAACGGCACAGGGATGTTCCAGCACTACTGTCCCTTTACGGAGGACCCTGCCTATAAGAATTAAAACATCAAGGAGATGGACCAAGTCCAGTAAACATCTACTGGTGTACACTTACCCCATCACCTAGCTATGGAGTTAAACAGTCCTACAGTTAACTGTGATGTAACTACATGTCTTTACATGACCCAAGCCAGTAACAACTGCTTGAAAACAAGGTTTTTAAAGGTTATTGTATTTATTTGTGAATGTATACACACACACACATATATAAATAATAAAGAAACTGGCCTTAACTGGCCTTACGCATAAAACTACTGGATGTATTTTTGTTGCTTTTTCATCGTTCAAAAACTATAAATGTTATTCGTTACACCATTATTTCTGCACCGTGAAGGCACATTTAAACCAGTTAGCAGTATTATTTTAAAGACATCCAAACTCCTTTCATTCCATCCACTCACAGAAACTGAATCAAAACAAAAATTATTCTGTCTTTTATGGAGACAAGAAAGCGTATGGAGCCCACCTTACCCCCACTAACGAGGCATTGGAAACACTTGTTCCTGTATTACTGACATGCTCATTAAATCCATTTATTTATTTCTTCTTCTTCTTCTGGTAATTACTGTAACAACAGTAAGTCACATAAAACTTCAGTCTTTACCACTGCCATCTTATTTCACTGCCGTACTCATTTTGCTTTATCTCTTGGGCAAATTCAGCGATTGCAAATCAGCTTGACTACAGGTGGTGGAAACCCAGCAAGAGTCACCATATGGAGATCCATATGCTTTGGCACTGCATCAGCATGTGACAGAATACTGGGACAAGCCCGCAGAAGAACCGAGGGACGCCGCATTACTTCTTTCTCCGGCTGACCTCAAGAATTTAAATTTCAATCCCATGCCACAGAAGGCACTCAAAACACCGCGTAAGGCACCGAGTGTAGTGGAGCCAGTTTTCACTCTTTCACTTAACGTGAGTTGGGCACATAGTGACGGAGCCAAATCCTGAAGAGTTTTCACGTGCTGTTAATGGTAAGTACTTGGCTGGTCCGTTTGCAACAATACCATGCCAACTCCAGCTCCTAGACCTGGGGCTCGCTGCTCTGAACATCCACTATAAGGTCACAACTCGTGAAATGGGTCCAACCTGCAAGCATTGCAAGCTCCCACCTCATCCTCACGTATCAGCTAACGGAAGAATATGACGACGGGTGAGATTTGGCACGGTGCTTGTACAAAGATCCTGAACAAAGATCTGTGCCTAACTGTAATACAACACACTGAAACTCAAAATAGGAGCTAAACTTGCTTGCTTGGGCTTAACGCATCAATGGTGTTCATGCATCTCACTTTAATCTCAAATAGGCATTTAACAGGAACCTTTTCCACAGCTAAAAAACTTTCAGACAAAGCTCGGCTTCAGATCCCCTTGCTTTTATCACTGGTACGAGGCAGAATAAGAAAGCACAGAATGCAGCACAAGATTTATTCCCCCTAATAACCTAAATCTGATCTCCGTGTTCTTTCATACCACCACTAAACGCAGAGATAACTAAAACATACTCCTCCAGAAAAATAAACTGGGAAGATAACAAAGCTTTTTTTTTTTTTTTTTTTAAAAAAAAAAAAAAGACTTCAACCCAGCGGATCAATATCCTGTTGCTTAAGAAAAGGAATGTAAAAAAGATGGTGCTTTAATTTCCATTTCAAGAACTGGGTCAACATCACCTACCATTCAGCAACAGCTAAAGTGCTTTTTAATTTTGTCCTCGTGCCAAAGCATTCAGGGAACAACAACCAAAAGGACAAAGCCAAAGTTCAAAGATTCAAGACACAAAGCAGAGCTGAAGCTCCTGTACAGACGGGACACCGAGCAGTAACCTCATTTAATTTGTTGCAACGAGATGTATTCAGAAATTCGTGTTAATGGCAAAGAAAAAAAGAGAGAGAGAAACAGGCACTCAAATATCAAGATGTTGGAATAAGAGAATTTAGGGAAATGGCTGTCACACAAAGGGGTAATGAGCGTCTGGTGGAAATCTCTAAGATAGGTCATTGCACCAAAAAGCATTTTGCAAGAAATCCATTTATGCACATGTTGAAAGGATTACAGACGGGGCTGGAAATAAAAAATTTTAAAAAAAAAAAGGAAAAAAACACAAAGAGGATGTGTTTTTTTCAGGTCACTCTAGATTTAAGAGATTGTTACTGGTCCTGAAATAAACTGAATGGTTGGTAACATCCTATATTCTTACCTGGACACAGACGTGAGTTTGTACTCAACTTTTCTCCAAGTGCCATATTTGGGGCAAGGGAATAGAAGTGAGGAAGAAAAGCATATCATAGCTGCTCACTTTTCCTGTATGGCTATATATAAAATAGCTCCTAGATTACCGATGAGTGGTATCATTTGATTCTTTGGATATCAAAAATAGGCCACAATATCAGCGAATCCTTTGGGAAAGGTTTCAAAGGGAATTCAAGAAATTGTGTGTTCAGTCAGGGGAGTCTGTCCTTTCACATCCCTTCACTGTCTGCTGGATCAGGGATGTGCAGGGACCTTCCTCCAGCACTGGAGGCTGCATTACTGGGTGGCATTGGGCTGTCCTCCTCCTCCTCCTCCACTACTAACCTGGGGTACAGGTTAATCTTTGCATGGGAAACTCAGACGTTAGATGAATGGCAAAATGCTGGAGCAAGAGAAGGAAGGCTGCTAGCTGCAAGGTGGAACTAGGAGAGAAAACAGTTTCCTTTCTGTTCAATCCTCTTCCACTGCTCAGGCAAAAAGCCTACCAATAAAAGAAAAAATAGGCACAGAAGGCAAAGACCTGCTTGTCTAAGGCAACATTACAAAGTAAAATGAAACAAAAGCCAGAGAAACAAAGCATAACTGTACATGCACAGTAATCCAACCCAAAATGAAGGACACCATAGCCAACAACGCATGGAAGCAGTGTGACCCATGCAGAGAAGCTGTGGCTTTTACACAATTCCTTACGAGTTCTGGACAAGACACTGGGATGTTGTGGATCAGTACATAGCAAGACAGCTAGAAGAGTCGGGGTATACAATGCAGCCTTTGGTACTGCACATAAATGAAGGAAAAAACCACCCTCCCTCTGCCTTTTCTTTTAATATCCTGTAAAATTGACTTAATGTTAAAAAAAATGGACTAATGGTAACGTTAAAATATGGACTAATAAGCAGTGTTTGCAAAAGACTTCAAGAGCCCTTCCACGATGACAGCATTTAATAGAAAGGTGTTTGGGCAACTTTGGGTATTTGTTAACTTGTAACGCTGTCAACGGTCCAAAGAAAACAGGGACAGCTCATATAGTATATGGGAACTTAGAGAATAAATGAATTTTAAAAGAGAGATGAAAAAAATTGAATATAACTGGGGGGGATGAAAATACATAACTAAATTGTGCCTGCGTTAAGGAGATTGAACTGTTTGCAGAAAAAGCCTTGGGAATTTTTGGTAATAAACACAACTTCGACTCAGCAATTAAAAAAAAAAAAGTGTTTATAAAAATAAAGCTGTTCTTAAACTTACAATGTTCCTCCAACAGTTTCCTCGGGGAGCAGAGATGTAATTGTGTATAAACAGCTGAAATTACTCTTGTTTGTAAATTGTGTCATTGCTTTTCATTTCCCCTGTGTAGCGGTTCTAGGAAATTTTCAGTAACAATTCGATGATAAATAATACACCCCAAAACCCAATACTTTTGCTACCGTATGCGGCCATAATAAGAAAAAGGTAATAGCTGTTGGCTGTTTTCTTTTCATCTAGAAGTGCAAAGCAGCTTACAAAAAAGAAGCCTATCCGAACGCCACACCTGTATGGCTGAGAAGCCAGAAAACTTGTATGGGGATTGTGGGTTCCATTAAAACCGTAGACAAGCAGGTGCCAACACATTATTTATCCATAAAAAAAAACAATATTGCTTTGGTACTGGTGGTTTCCATATGCATACATCTCCGTAACACCTCACAACACAAAAGATGCTGAAAAATGGGATTGCCATACATCCGTCCTTAGGTGATCTGGGTTTGAACAGACTTACACTCATTACTGTGTTTTCCAGACTCCACTACAGCCTTAAAATTGCAGGTCGGCAGCTGAGAAACCCAAAACCTAAGCTGATTTTAGAACCAGACTTGAACTTTGCAGCTAAAACCTGCCTTTTTATCCGCTGAGCTCCGGGATGAAGTTTACACCTGCAGATGCTGCTGTGGCCATTTGGAAGATACGCCGGAATTACAAAGTCCAGTTGGTTTTGCAGGTAGCTTCTGCAATTTACCTTCACGGGGGATTTGGAGACCAAATGCTTTCCAAGACATCACAGACTTGAGAGAATAAAGAAGACCCTGCTATCCCTGCTTACTCTATATTCCGTTTAGCCTGCCTCTGTGTTAAGCACTGCACATTTTGAACACGAGGTCTCCTTCCATTACCCCCTTCTGGATTTTCTTCCAGCTGTCCGGCGCTGCTAAGCTCTTGCTCATCTGCTTCTTCAGACGGAAGAATTCAGAGGCAGGAGGTGCTGAAGGCTGTCAAAGCTCATCCCAGGTAGTACATCATTTGGATGTGATTTTGAATACATTTCACAAACAGGCCAAATAAAAAAGAGAAAAAAGCACAGGAGGAAACAGAGGGCTGAGCTTATTCCCAAAGAGTGGTTTCTTTGACAATCGACTATGTCAGCACCGCAAGCAAAACATCAGGGTAAAGAAGCCACCAGGGCATTCTGCTTTAAGGACTTCAATTAAATCCTGGGCTCACTAATGAAGGCTGCGTGCAGGAACAGGTTGTTTCCGATATGTGTATGCTCTCGTACTTGTTGTTTTTGTTAAGAGGGAGCCTGCATTTTTTTGCTGTTGTTTTCACATGCTGTGTTTTGAGGAGATAGCTAGGAAATCAGCCCAGGGCTCGGGCAGGCTCCTGGGAAGGCTGCGCTGAAACAACAGCGCCCTGGCAGGCCCCTGGTGCCAGGAGCAAGATGTTAACCTTTAACCAGGTCTGGTGACAGCAAAAGAGGATGGAAGCACCTTTTAGCTGCCATCATAACTGGTTAAAGGTTAACTGTAACTCTCCTCGACAGGGCAGATGTGCCCCTGACAAATACCGTACGACAGTCTTTTTTCCTCACTTCAATGAGGCTTGTATGGTCTGTCACTAATTAGGTCTAATGCCAGTCCTGACTCAATCCTAACGCCAAAAGTTGGGCAAAAACCTTTTGAGAAAGCACTGTGTGCTGCTGAGGGAAGGACTGGTGAAAATACGCCTTGGAAACGAAGTTGTTTGTGTGTCCTTTCCTGTGTGCTGTGCAAACCAACTCAGCAAGGCCTTGCTCACATGCATGAGCAAGAAAGAGCCTGGTTAATAGTGCAGAAAATGTAGTATTTTAATTATCTTGCACATCTTAAACGCACACACATGCATGCAAATATGTATATAAATCTAGAATAAATATATTTTCTTAGCATGGATAAATTTAGAGGTTTACACAGGCATTGAAATCAGCGCCGGCCTAGCTTTGTTCTGTCACTTCTGACTCCTGTCATGCCACTGGGCACCGCTGCTGGTTAACTTGCAATTCCACCTAATTGCTAATAAATTACCCGAATGCTCCCAGCACTGGACTGGAACCTTTTGTGCTTACAGTTAAACAAATAAAATGTCACTTCGGGAAAAGCAAATTAGTCTTTAAAGGACACGTGGTCAGCCCAGAGGTAGGCAAGTGCTTCCTCCAAATTCAACAGGGCACTGACTGACTTGGTGAATAACAGCAGGAGCAATATTTAATGATAACACTTTGTATTTATGCTCATAATCCACAGAAAAAACATTTTCAGTTTCATATTCTATACAATATTGTGCCTAAATATTGTGTGTCTATACAATATTGTGTCTATTCACTGGCTACCGTAGGCAAGAGGGGATATTGGACCTGCACGTGCACGGAGCCACACACGACTTTTGAAGTAGAAATAGGAGGCACAGGCTGTGTTTCTGCAAGCACATCCATGGCTGAAGGCATCAGCATTCAGTTCCACAGCCTGCGTCCTCCCAGCAGTTCTGCACCCATCTGGGTACCACTTGTGCTTCCAAAATCCCATCACTGCTTCTGCCAAAATGTAACAGTCAACCTTTCTGCCGAATTGTGGAAGCACTCGTCTGTCCTCTGGGCCCGCGGAAGTAATGATGGGAAGGTCAGATTGGAAACTCAAATGCCTTACCCTGTACCTTCAGAGCAAGGTGTTAGTCATCCTGAAACAAATTCACACATCACCTACAGTTTGTGCATGCAACTGGACTGTTTGTTTGGTCAACACTAGCACTAGGTTGGGTGGGAAGTGAGCATGAAGGTAGAAAATACGGAGAAAAGGGAAAAATAGAGGCAATAACTAAGCAATGCTCAGGTTAATGATGCAGCGAAGATTTATCCCAGGGATAAAACAGGTAATGCTTTGACACATGGTTCCCTGCGTTAAATCCCTATAATGATTTCCCACCTTCCCAATCTTCACAGTCTTAAATACCAATTCTTAAATACTTTGTCTCGTTAACATTGAGGGCCTAAGCAGTTAAAATGAGCAATGCTTCAGCCTAAAACCAGGTTTCTGTTCAAGTTCTAACACAATGTATTGAAGAAAAATAGGGAATATGTGCACGTGTTAATGCAATTCAATGGCACGAGGATAAAAATGAGCAGAGAAAACAGTTACAAGCCCTTGATTAAGGCCTGCATTAAACTATCAGGCCCCATCAAAAACCCAGCTGATGAGAAGCTATTTGGCCACACACAGAGCAGTGATTTCCATCCACTTTAATAATCAGGGAGTTCGGATTTACTGTTAATGTGACATTGATGAACAGGAATGACGCTAATGTGACATTGATGAACCGGAATGACAGTTCAGGCTTGATTAAAATTAGCCACAGCTCTTCAGCACAGGACAAAACAGAAGGGCTTGACACACAACTTGCAGCTGAAATACTTCCAAAGCAAAAAGAAACGAGGGTGAGGCAAAGGGTAACGTGGGGGGAAAGTAGCAAAGGTTGCTAACAAAGGGTGTTTTCAGATCAAATCCCAGGTCCTTCAATGAATATCATCACCCGAACCTTCCTCCCACTGCTCAATTCATCTAATCTTGATTTGTCTCCATGCTCCCACAAAAACGAAGCCAGTGCACATATTCCCTATTTAAATCTGCTTTCCTGAAACTCTAGGAAATGCTCCCCAGCTTGGACCCACCTGCCAGCTGTTGCTTCCCCCTCTGCTCTCTACTCTTTCTCCTGTCTACACTCAAAGAGTCAGCACGCCATCAGCAAACCGCCATGTCACGAGTTCATGAAGTGATGCACTTGATGGTCTCCTACCCATTTGCAAGTCTGTCACCTCAAAACACATACCTCTATTCATGCAAATCCCTTAATTAACAGACAAACGAGTTTGAGTTAGGATTTTAACGTACATGACAGAAGGTGGGCACCTGGACATACTACTCCGTACTCACATTTACAGCTCCTTAATGACTTAGCTTTAGTCCCCCAGACTGAAAGTACAAGGCAACAAGACTTATCAGAAGCTCCAAAACAAGCCAGCCCTAGATCTGGAAGCAGGACAGAAGAGTTCTGACTGAGAATTAGAAAAATAAAATCACAAAGTTAAATAAGCTGACCCCACACTTCAAAATCAGTCTTCTAATAGTAAACCCTGTCTCTAACAGGCAATGAATACTCGTTTGTCAAAACCATCATTCACAGGAATGATAAAGAAAAAATTAAGACACAGACAAGCTCAGGACTGGATTCTGTTCGCTAATACACTTCCATAAACAGAGAAATGCAGATTCCTGCCCCTGGGGAAGAGCAGCCCCAGGACATGCTGGGGGCACCCAGGTGGGAAGCAGCTCAGCAGGGAAGGACCTGGGGGTTCTGGTGGGCACCAAGTTGAATGCAAGTCAGCAACGTGTCCTTGTTGCTAATAAGGTTAATGGTATTATTCTTCAATGCGACAGGCAGGATGTATTGCCAGGGAGGTGATCCTTCCCCTCTACTCAGTATTGATTGAGGCTGCACCTGGAGAACTGGGTGCAGTTCTGGTCCTCCCAGTGTAAGAGATACATGGACACACAAGACTCTTTCCAACAGAGGGTCACCAAGATAGCTGAGAGCCCGGAGCTCCTCTGCTGCGAGGAAAGGCTGAGAGAACTGGGACTTCAGTCTGGAGAAGAGGAGGCTCCAGGGGATCTTACCAGTGTCTGTAAATACCCGAAGGGATGGTGCAAAGATGGAGCCAGACTCTTCTCAGTTGTACTCAGTGCCAGGACAAAAGGCACTGGGCACAACCTGGAGCCCAGGAGGTTCCCTCTGAACACCAGAAGCACTTCTGTGCTGGGTGGGTGCCAGAGCACTGGCACAGGTACCCAGAGGTTGTGGAGTCCCCTCAATGGAGAGCTTCAAAAGCCACCTGGACCTGCTTCTGGGTGTCCCTCCTCGAGCAGAGGTGGGACCAGATGACATCCAGAGATCCCTTCCCACCTTAACCATTCTGTGTGATTCTGTCATAAGGCTCTAATTTAATAAAGCTCCATCAAGAAGTTCAGCTCCACACACTCCACAAACACCAACGCTGTCCACAGCAAAGTTCTGGGAACATTGGAACCACATATTCACAGGATAATAGCCTTGTTAAAGACTCAACACTAATATCTCAGAACATATAGCATTTACACAGCAGTCAAAAGCAATCTCCCAGATTTCATTTCCAGCTGTGAATTAGTTGAAATGGTCCTAACCTTCTGTAGTTACATTACTTGTTCCTTTTATAAACAAAATATTCTTTCATTCATGATATAATTTCCTAGATTATCCATTATTAAAATTCCCCTCTCAAAAATGAATTTACATCTGAATTATCTCATTACTTCTGAACAAGCCAATTATTGCCTCTAGTGAACAAAATAATTAGACTTGTGCTCACTGAATTCGAGATCTTCTTCAGCAGCCCCAGTGTAATCACAGTCCCAGAACACAGAACTGCAGAATGCAAAAAGACACAAACATATACATGCGTACAGAACTAGTAAATGAAGCAGCTTTTTTCTTCTGAATATTGTTTTTCAAATGAATAGGCTAATTTTTAGTGTATATATATATATATATATACACACACTTGTGGAGTAAGAATGCACCATGAAAATCAGAAAGTTTAACTCTACTCATCAGTCAGTATTGACAGCAGCAAAGAACCTGATCTAATTTGTTTCTCCAAAACCAGTCAGGATGTCTCTCTCTGTTGACATTTTGTCTATGCTATAGGGGGCCATCACAAAGAGATACAGATAATTGGTCTAGAGGGGAAGACGTGTGAGGAATGGCTGAGGTCCCTTGGTTTGTTCAGCCCAGAGCAGGCCGAGGGGAGGCCTCATGGCGGCCTGCAGCTCCCTCACGAGGGGAGCGGAGGGGCAAGCGCTGAGCTCTGCTCTCTGGGGACAGCGCCAGGACCCGAGGGAACGGCATGGAGCTGGGACAGGGGAGGGTCAGGCTGGGGGTTAGGGAAAGGTTCTGCACCCAGAGGTGGTCGGGCACTGGGACAGGCTCCCCAGGGACGTGGTCATGGCACTGAGCCTGACAGAGTCCAAGAAGCTTTTGGACACCGCTCTTGGACACAAGGTATGGTTTTTGGGTGGTCTTGAGTAGAGCTTGGAGTTGGACTCGATGATCCTTGTGGGTCCCTTCCAACTCAGGATATTCTGTGATTCTACGAAATATAAAACGAGAAATGTTTCTAGAGGTTGGTGACAGGATTCATTTTTAGTGCACTAGATTTTAAACTACATTTATAGCAGAGAATACAGAATTTGAAACACTTAAAAGTTTCCTCGAATAGCCCGATACCTTCTCTTTCTATGAATGGCTGCTTTTGGCAAGCATCTAAGCTTCTATTTTCTCTACAGTATTAATAAAAAATGCTTCACTCTACGACTATTTCCAGCCTTTGCGCCACAATGAAATACAGCCATAGCTCTACCTTGCTAAAATACCCCTTGCAAATCCAGAACTTTATCTGAAGCTCACAGAAGGCTGTTAAATCAAGCTACTGCATGTATCATCATCTGCCTGGGTGGGTATTTGTGAAGCTCCAAGTCCTGTTTTTCAGCTGCCTTACAAGCCCTGAATGGTGGCCAGTGGTTTAAGGGGTACAGGGCAGAGATACAATACTAACCCTAAAGTGAAGCTGGCATCAGCTGGAAGTAGAATTAATCTGAGCAACCAACCTTATCTCCCTGCGAAACAAAAGTATTTATATTTCAGATCTTTGGATATGCAGATATAAAATATTATTTAGAAATAAGCTAATTCTCTATTAACTTTGATGTTTTTACAAGAGTTGATGCTTTCAGGATTCCTGCATTCTCTCGCTTTTCCAAAAGAAGCAAATGCCACGCTAACCTGAATACACAACAAACACATCAGCATGGGTATCACTTATCCCTTCCCATTTATTTCACTATTATTAGCTTTGAAAATCTCACAAGAATGCCTTGAGCTTTGCTGTTTGGAAATCAGTTGCCAACACAGCTATGAAATACGATCACTCTATCGTTATGATTACTTTCTTAGATTCCTTCCCCTACATATGTCAGCTCTAGCATGCTTTTAACAGCTAATATATCACAAACGTGTAGGGTCAGAGGCTAATGTTTTATAATATGTGAAAACAGGGTTTCCCAGCTGCTTTCAGGTGATATAAATCACTGATACCAAGCTCCAGTGGCTCTTGCAATAGCTGTTACTAAAACCAGACGAGAATGGATGTGGGGTGAATGGAGTCAAAATGGCAACTAGTGATATGCATGTTGGAGGACCCTAATCCACCTGACATACCTAGAACAGAAATTAATCCATTTTAAAATCTGTGGCACGTGCAACATAGTTGTTTCTCTGCACTGAACACTGTCAATGGAAAAAAACAGCAAGGTCCCACATGTATTCATGGCCATAAGAGCATGTATTTCCAAACATGCCTTCTGATGAGCTTCAAGCTATATGAACAATACGTTTTATAATATCAATTTGACTCCAATACTGGACTCCACAAGTCCTTTCTGACAAAGGAGATGAAGTGGAACTAAGTAATGTCTTTGTACTTAGTGCAGCAGGTGACATAAGGATAAAATGGAAGCAGGTACTTAAACAGCAAAGCAGGTGGCTAAAACCATCCATAGATGTTTAGCATCCAAGAGCAGTTGTACCTTGCAGCCGTATCAACATTATGTGGAGGTGAGTACAGAGAACCGAAAGGCAAATGTTAACGGTAGATGGAACATGACTTTAGCAATGGGCAGCTCAATATTCATTTAAATTTACTGCAAGATAAAACATAGCCAACCTGGTGAATTTTCTTTCAAAAAAAAAAAAAAAAAAAAAAAAGGGGGGGGGGAGTACTTACAGGTAATAAAGTGCAAGTAAGAAGGACAGGCATGCACTTATTTTCTTGATCTGCCAAATCTTTCTGGTTGAAAAACAATGCCTATACTGCTGCAGTAATATCAGTGGTAGTGATTTCAAATCCTCACTCTCAGCTGGCCAGCACTGGAAGATCAGCTGGGAGTACAGAACTTAGCTGGAAACAGACTGAACTGTTCTGTGCAAAGCTCAATTATCAGCACTTGACAACCATCAGTGCCTTAATTTAAGGAATATTAGCATTTAATTTAAGGAATATTAGCATAAACTACGCATATCCATTTTTTCCATCTGTAAAATACGTAGGGGTAACATCACCTTAGCTTTGCAAATCCTTATGATGCACTTTGCTGAAAATTATCGTGTTATCACAATTCATAGGAGATAACTGAGTACCAGGAGTCAAAGAAAAGGTGATTGTGAAAAGGTATTAGCTTATGTGACCCAGGCTGAGCCCCAAGGTTACCAGAACGAGCTATTTCCTAAGGGGGTGAAAAGACAAGTGGTAGAGAAATGCATGACTTAGGCCTTGCCATGAAAACATGTCTTTACTCTTCATCTAAATATTCAGAGAGAAGTAGAAAACATCTCCTGTTGGAAGGAGTATTTTTCCCAGATGAGGAAAAGAGCAACCAACTTTCACGCCTAGTTCCCCTATAAATGACCCTGAAGGCAGACGACGAGCGATGCTAGAGGAGCCTGGCTCCCAATTTCATTAATGATTTGCAGAGCCTCTCTGCCAGCTGTCAGAAGGAATACACAGCTTTAACCTCAGCAATTTCTGAAGCAAAGAGATTCGTTTTTGTATTTTGTATATAAGTTAACAAGCAGAGAAAATCAGATACCTCACATCTGCTTCTGGGGCCTCTTGGATCCTTCAGTGACTCCCTGCATTAGATACAGCAGGAACTTCTCCTGCCACGAACCATTACCAGCACAGTACACAACATATTGGAGTATAATAAAAACAATGCAACCCTCATTTATCAGCTGGATAAGAAGCTGTCAAGGCGATCGGCTGAGTAAGATGACCCATCAAGAAAGCCTGAGAAACAGAAGATGAAGAGGTTTGTTTTTTTTTTTGCCTTCAGTTAGAAATGATGCGCTGCTCATGATACAGCACAGACAATTGTAAGCGAAGAGAATTGGAAGGAAAGCTTTACCTCTCCTTCCTTCCCCCTCTTACCAGAACTATTTACGTAGAGCACTTGTCAGGACTTCGCAGACTTACTCTTTTGCTGAGGTTTGAACTGTTCTCGTTCACTTCTCCATGTGGCCCGGCCCTCCTCTATACTACCCGAGCTATACCACACATGCAATTTGATTTATGTTGTTTCTCAATTATTTATTTTAAATTAATGAGCTGTTTCAAATGGAAGATGAAAAGCGAAGTCTCTCTTTCTTTTTGGAAGGGCAACACAATAACACTGACAGTACCAGATGGCTGTCTCCTTAGAAAGCCAGACAAAGCAAATGCATCCCAAAGTGTCCAGAATGTCAGATGCAAGCATCAAATAGAAAAGGACCAAGCAAATACATACGGTTATTGCTTCTCAGAAACCACGAACATTTGCTAGTCCTGTCAAAGAACAGATTATTTCTCCCTCCCTCCAATACCCTGAAATTTCTGAGAAAAGCTGAAAACACTGAGGTGCCTTGGTCTCACCAGGGAAATAATTTTCCACAGCTGATTTCATCTGTGAAAACATTAACCTAACAGCGGCAGCTGTGCTCAAAAAGCAAAAGATTTCTCCGAAATAGCGTAGCACTGCTCGTCTCGCAGACAAGTTCTGTTCGAAAGCCTACAAAACCCCAAACTGCTGCTAATTTGATGTGCGGAGGAAAAGCTAAGATCATGGTCAAGCAGTGAATCAAAGTGTCAGTTCTGGGGTATCTACTGGGAGCAGAAAACAGCGTGGTCAAAACACACGCAGCTTCTCCACCACCGCCTACATGGATCAGGTTATTTTTAAATGCTTCAGTAAGGTGCTCCTGACAGCTGTATTCAGAGTACAGCACTAGCTGAAATAATTATAGAACAAGGCTAGAGTCTGCTCTACTGCTGCCTAAACTGTTTTTGCCCTGTGGCTTAGTTTGCTATGAAGGTTTGTATTTTCCCGAATAAGCCCTAACAGCAGTACCTGAGCAATTTAACTCAAAACCACTTTGTTAGAAGAAATCTGGCTCTGTTGAAGTGATTTCCTTGAGAAGTGCAGAATAGATGCCAGGAGATGTAAAAGGCTTCCCACTACTTGCACTGCATGACCAACCAGCTCTGTAGGCAGCCTGATTCAGCATCCAGCCCAGCTCCAGCCGCCACCTCTTCTCCATCCTCACCCTAGGGCACATGTTTTTGAACGTCTCCACTTCTCCCGTGAGTGCTGAGAAGTTAAGCAAGTGCATGTTTAGGTATAAGACTTGTTAATTAAATAAGAAAGCCACAACATTATCCTCCACTTTTCATTATCCTTCACTTTTAGGTGAATTTCTAAGGAAAGCAAAGTTGATACAGTTCTACTTATCTGTGCATCCCAGCCTCCTAATCCTAATCACAGAATTGTTTGGGTCACAAGGGACCTCAAAGCCCATCTGATTCCAGCCCCCTGCCATGGGGGCACCTCCCAGCAGCCCAGGCTGTCCTCAGCCCCATCCAGCCTGGCCTTGAGCACCCCCACGGATGTGGTAGCCACAGCTCCTCTGGGCAGCCAGGGCCAGGGCCTCACCGCCCTCATCATAAAGACTTTCCTCCTTATATCTAATCTAAACCTACCCTCTTTTAGTTTAAAGCCATTCCTACGCTACGCTCCCAAATGAGTAACTCCCAGTCCACAATGACTTTTGTGCCCTCAAAAAAATATACCAGAGATGCAGGGACCTCCAAGACCTGAAGATGCTGAAAGTTTCGTAAAAGACTGGAAGGTATTTCTGCTAGAGACAGAATTACAGAGCCTTGCTCTAAGCCAATGTTCCCGTGTTGTTGAGGAGCAATATTTTCGTCATCACACATCTTTCAAATAACTCAAAAACTCTCTATTCCTCAGGAATACACCTCGTTTCAGTATCTTAGGAAAGGACACCCTGTTTCCCTTCCAGTCCTTACATAATTAACACACATACATGGGAAATTCGGGTGAAAATTATTCGACTCTACTTGTACTTTATCACTCGGTGAATTTGTTCAGTGAAATTCGGAGACTGCACATGTATTTCTTAGAAGATCAGGCACCACAACTGGAGGAAAGCTATTTTCCATGCATCCCTCCAGCAACCAAGGGCTCAGCCCAACCTGAACGCAAACATCACGGCATGTTTTGCGACATTTCTGATACACTGAGGAGAAGTGGAAGTAAAGTAAAATAGGTCAGTTAAGTGACTTGAAAGTCAAGTTCTACTTAGAAGATAAAAAAAAAAGGACAAAAAGCGTGCATCCAAACTTTCAGCATTCATTCACTTTCTCCAAATGATGATTTTCAAAGCCTTGAAAAGGAGTTCTCAACCGGGGACTGGCTGATCAAATGAGGAAGAAAAAAAAGGTGACAGAAAATTTCTGTGGCAGCCTAACTATTAAAGGAAAGTTGCATTTTGTCCTAATGCGTGATGTTCTTTGAAGACATTTCCCTTCTCTCTCAATATGCTGTCTGTTGTGTTGCTTTATATTCCTCCCGTGTCTGTCCATCTGTTCTGCTGATCGGCCTCAAGAGACCAACTTTTCCTGGCTGCTCTCTGTAAGCCAGAGGCGGTACGAGCCGCCCAGCCACGGAGCTAACCGGGGCTGAGTGGTGATAATGGGAGCTCACGGCTCCGGTACTGCTTCTGCTCGGCACCCGGTCAATCCAAACCCCAAAGGACTACACCAAGCAGCCGAGGCTGTGCCCCAAACCCCCGCCTACAAAATGGATCTTAGCCACGGGTGTTTGTCCAAAAGTCCCTTTTCCGCCTGATATCAATAATGGAACTTCACATCCAGCTTAAAGAGACATTATTATTATTATTTTTTAAGCTTCAGCAGCCAACAGCTTGGCTTATTATTAGCAGAGGTGTTTATTCTTTCCAAAGGAACGTCACTGCAGCCAGTCATTACAAAAGGCTCGTTCTGTGCGGCACTGTTATTGTGTTGCAACAGCTTATTCCCATCTGCTTATTTAACTTGCATTAAAGGAGAGAAAAACCTTTGTGGAATTAGTGTTTTCTGCCTGCATTCAGTGCTCATTACGTTTTTATCGCACGTTATAATTTCGGTACACAAAGAGTGCAGTTTCATTTAGGTGAAGCCCAAGTCTGCTTCGAAGCTATCAGTCACTCGAAGCAGTGGCCTTCCAGCCACTAAAAATAATGCATCTAGATCCATTTCCTCTCTTTTTGTTCACAGCAAGGGAAGCTACATAATAAATAGCACTGATAAATTAATGAATGTCTGTCCTAGTATTCAGAAAACAAAGAAATTACGAGCAGTGTTGGCGAGCACTATTTCTTTACATTTTGGATAGGTGGAACCACCAAAAGGATGCTCTGAAGAACATTCTGAAATGGGTCTTGCTAGTGACACTAGTGAGGAAATAAAGGAAAGGAGTGAGAATCCAGTGAGGTGCAATAATTCGAAAACAGTTAAAATTAATAGGCAGCTAAGTAGAAGGTTAACGTTAAGGCTACTTAAGTTTAAAAACAAAAATGTCTTTTAAGGTTAGAAAAAGAAGTGTCCTTTAAAATGTAAAATGGACTGGGATTTAGTCCTGCAAACTTCCCATATAAACTAAGAAAAACAGATAATGAGAAGACTACTCAGTTATTCAAGTCTCCAGAGAAACAGATGCTGCCATAGAATCATACAGGTTGGAAAAGACCTCCAGGATCATCTGGTCCAACCGTCCCCCCTGTTGCTCCATGTAGTACGACTGATGCTACTCGAAATGTGAAAAGTATATCGAAGTCTACACCAAGGAGTACTTACATAAAAGCTGTCAAAGCTTTAGCAGTCCTATTCTCTGCTAAATTTGGATTCCGACTGACATTGCCTAACAACACAGACGTACCGTCACTGGTTTTGTCATTTACCCGCGCTGAACCAGTAAAACTAAGAGAAAATTAGACGATTTCTATTCTTTCTGAACACCAACACGATCCCCTGTTAACTCCCAATCTGTTTTACCTGGGCTAGTCTGCCAAAAGCAATGATGCTGTGCAAGTGCCACTGGCAGCATAAGCAGAAAACATCAGGCTTCCAGAGGGCTGGTTAACAGCACAGATCCTGCTTGCTTCCCAAGTGCCACTGGGACAACAAATTATAAGAAGTTCTGCTTGTACAGAGTCATGCGCCATCCTAGAAAATTATAGCCTAGCTTCAGTGTCAATATAAGAGCCTGCAGCTGAATAACTTGTGCCAGCAACTAATTGAAGGCTCACACGGGGTCAAACCAGCCTCACTCTCGCTCGCTGTCGCTTACCGGGATGCAGAAGACCGGAGGTTATGTGGCTGGTATTAACCACGGAGGGTGTGCAGAGAGGGCTAAAACCTGCGAGGCAAAACATGGCCCTCCACTTCGTATTCCGAAGTATTACAGATGTTCCTCCAACATATTGCTAGTTAGAAAAAATAATTAGAAGGAAAACAAAAGCAAACAAATGAAAACCTTAGTACCACACGTAATAAGGCAGACCGTATTGGAAAACACTTTGGAAGTCAAGCCCAGGATGTTTTTCCAGGTAAATCTTTCAGGTCAAATCCCTGCTGTGCTCTCTGGGAACACCGATGACTGGGTACTGAATGCACCATTTCTACTTATTTTCCAACAAACAATTCCCATGTTTCTGAGAAGAAAGGAAAAACACCAAGTCAAAATACTTCCATCCTTTGTTTTTTGGCATATGCACGATCGGAAAGCATTAAGTGAGTTAAATACATTAGATAACTGTAATAATCTGCACTCAGGCTGCAGAGTAATGGAGTCTTGCATCAAGGCCTGGAATTAACCTGCTTAATTTCACTGGTATTACATCCACCACATCCATCCCCTCACTCCGCTTCAGAGCTGCGTCATTAACTTCCTATATAGACAATCAAACCTATCATTCCAGCTTGCCACTTTTTCATCAGAATGTATTATAATTTGCTTATCCGCTGCCATTTGCATCAACTTCCTATTAAAATGGAGAGAAAGAGGTTTTAATCTTCTCTCCCTACATTTAATTCAATTGTATGGCATTACTTAGCTTTAATGACTCTTCTCGGGGCGTAAGACATGGTTTATGCTTGTTTCAGACTGACTTGGAAGCTTCAACAGTAAAGGAAAAAGGACGGAATGAAAGAAAAAAAAAGGATTAAATGAACCATCTCCTGTACTGTGAATACAGTTTGTATTGTTGTGCTCCCAAGAGACACCTGATTTCTGACAATCCAAGAAATAACTGGTAGGTGCATCATCCGCCACTTAAAACCAACATCACTGTGCTGAGAACATTTCCAACAACCTACCAGAACGGTCAAGAAAAATGAAGCCAGATGGGACTAATGTGGGTTTCATCTGCTCTCGTGGGTGAGGATGGAAATTCATTCACATGCTGCTTTGGTGGCTTAATAATACATGATTTCCTGGGTTTATTAAATGCAGAGTCAACATTAGGAACAGAAAGCATCCCCACAATCAGTTGTGGCTTTCACCTGAAGACTGGCTCTGTCTAGCCATTAGAGGTGAGCTTCACGATACTAAACCAGCTAGCAAAGAAAGCCTGGTATAGTTTCCTAGTGATGAACAGCCAAGAAATCAACTGTCTTGTGGTGAAATTAGACTTTAACTAAATTTGAAGATTCATTAGAAGGTCACAGGGACCATGATATTATAGCATACAATCAGGGAATGCAAAAATCTAAAATACAGTTTCAGCTAAAATCTCCAACTTCTCTTTCCTCTGGTCTTTTATTACAGGATTTGCAGTGCTCTCAGAATACCTCTAACTAATATAAATTTTTAACAAACCAAGGTGGGGAATTATGGTCTTCCCAGCTTTACACTCTGCTCCCCTGCTTCGAGTCAGAGGACTCTACTATGTCTGCACCAGGATAACCTAAAATTTCTGAAATCACACCAAGATCGCACTCAGACTGTATAGATAAGATGCAACACAGTTTGGTTATGAACTGATCGCTTCCTTCTTTCACCTGGCCCTCTGTCAAGAACTGAAAGCTGGTTATTGAACGGGCAAACCAAGACTACCAAAGTTACTAACTGCCTCGGTTTGGTGTTACCCACGGGCATCACGAGCAGACAATTCACATCCTGCATGGCACACCTGGGTGTCTCGGAGGTACGGCCACGAGAGCACAGAGCCAGGCAGCCCTTCTGCCTCTCACTACAGCACGGCGTAACCAGAAGTGTGTCCATCTAACCACAAGTGTTTTACACCTCCATGCAAGCCTGAGACTTTACCGGCTCAAAGCAGTTGTCGACAGCAACTTCACCTCTGTGATTTTTATTTTTTTTTATTTATTTTTTTAAAATGCATCAGATAATCATGCCTCTGTGTGAAATATAAAATAAATAGCACTTCTCTTCCCATTTCCTAGGCTTCTCGGGACCACATAAAAGCAGCGCTTTCTGCACTCTTCCAATCACGAAATTACAAAGCGTTAGCATTAATGCAGGTAACCATTACTGTATCAAAAGGGACTGAAATAGATACACTTGTGTAAAAGGCAGCACATCATGCAAATAGCACAGGTCTTAGAGGTACTGCAAGGGGAGCACAGCTTAGTGGAAATGTGTAGGAGAGAAGCCGGGCTTGGTCAATCACCAACTGCGCTGCAGATATATAGGACAGCAGATATCACCTACTCTGCATTGTGCCCTACACATCCAGGGTACTGAATATCATTTTCTCAACGTAACACCAAGGTTTCTGTGCGAGGACTGTAGGTTTCCAAAGTAAAAGCAGCAGCAGGGAAGAACAGGACTCAAACGTGGCACTCCTCCATTTGCTTTCTGTAGCACCTTTTGACTGGGAATGGGGTCTAAGCTCTTTCAGCTCTCAGATAAGAGGCACTGCATTTTGTCTCCTACCTCAGGCAGGTTTATTCTCTGCATTTCAGATCCCTATCCCCACTCAACAAGATAAAATAACATTCATTCTCCCATTTTTTTCTTTGCAGCTGCAGCACCTGTAATAGGGTAAGCGTTTTTTGTCATACAAAGGTGAAGGCCAAGCTACGGTGGGCGATTTTTTGTTAAATTCCTAAATTGGATTCTCTAGTAAAAAAAAAAAAAAAAAAAAAAAAAAGCCTTAAAAATAAAGCTTTTAGCTAGACAAATTATTCCTGCCTGCAGGATACCCGGTGAAATTAAGGTGCACAGATGGCACAGTACCAGTATCTCAGGTCATCCCGGCCCCAAACTCCACGTGCCAGCAGGAACACAAAGCACCCTTGGTCTGAAGCTGAATGGTTCAGAGACACCAATGCACGAACCAGTCATTATCTCTGGATGAAAAATGTAGGCTCCAAAAAAAAGGATCAAGAACTGAGGATCATTAATAAGAAAGAATACAGAGCATTTAACTATAACACGAACCAAGATAATCCCTAAAAGCAATTATATAAACTTTAATAATGAAGTCAGCTCCTAAAACAACAAGTGGAAAAAAGAGCTATAAATAATGTCGGTGAAAACATCCTCGGCTTTTATCTGTAATACACTGTTCTGTATTCCAAACGGGCTCTAGGAGAATATACCGCTATGAGAAGCCACTGTGTAATTACAAACGCAATATAACCGGAGAGATAAGTGCTCGATCTGGTATGGTTCGTGTAATAATACTAAACTGGTCTATTGAAATGAAGAATTATAGCTCGATGTGTGTTTGGAAGGGTAATGCAGCTGGGTATTCAGACGCGGTGCACCTCCTTATTGCGCCTCTAAATAAACATTTGACTTCCTTCAGTTATCAAGTAAGCTGACAGAAGAAGGAAAAGTCTTTTGTTGAGCTTTTTTTCCCCCCAGATACGTGGAATACCCAACACAGCAACGAACTCATCAATTAGGGATAACAGACCTGTATTAACACCACGAGAAGTGTCAGATATGTACGTGGAAACGTATCTTGTGATACATCGTCGCCTCTTAATATACACACGCACCAGCTATTAGCATTAATAGAGTCCTAAGCACTTCTCTTCCAGGGAACTAATTAGAAAGCAAAAGGTTGCAAGAAGTACGTTGGTTACCCAGATCCTGAGGTGAAGGTGGCATTTAGGAATATCTAATGGTCGATGAAGTCAGAGAGGAGAATAACGCACGGCATCGCTGTTGATGAATTATTTAATTTTTGCTTTCTGTACCACAGCGCTCCACCTACAAATTCAAAAGACCCCAAAAAAAGAGGAAGAAACAGCACACGAAGTGATACAGCTCGTTGTTCTGGCAACAGGAGGTTGCTTCCTATGCAATGTGCAGTAGATGTACCTTGCAAGCTAATTTAGATGACGGTGATTCTTCCTCTCTCCGCTCCCCTCCTCTCAATTCCAATAAGTCTCACAATTAGGAAATTCTTCTTTTGCATATAAACCCTGATCCTCCCCAAATCCTGCTCTAGGTACTTTAAGAACACAAGCACGAAAACCAAGCTTCAGGCACAATTTCATACTCAATGCGGAGATTCCTTATTTGGTTGCTCAAGACACGCTTCGTTATAAACTCTGGTTAAACCCACCCACAGCGTTCTGGAAGATGTTTCAGATGAGGTGATTTGGGGAGATGCTACCTCCAGATTTACTGTGTTAACAGGACCGTGATCCCAACGAAGGGACACCCAAGTGATGCAGGGACACAGCGTGTCTCTTGGTTGGGACATTTCAAGTACATGACTGAGCGCTGCCTTTCCTAACCCAATCTACATGTTCGTTTTCCCAGCTGTAAAATTCCTCCTTGAGCTCTGTCCCATATCCCATATTGCGTGGATTTCACAAATGTAAGTTTTACTCAAATACTTCTCTATTTTAGGATTCTGCAACATCACTGAGAAACTGCCTGCTCCTCCTGAGCTGAAAAAACTGAACACACATGAAAGAAAATAGGCACATTTCCATTTTTATACAGTAATTATCTTTAAAACGTAGCAATGCCCTTTTGGTTACACACACCACAAAACTATTTAATGCTGTGGCCCTGTAACTCTTACAGACTTTAGAGCTCATCTGTTTATGGCACAAATAACTATTTTTTTTTAATTATAATCCAATTCTCACACTTCAGCAGCAGCTAAAAAAGCATTATTCCCCATGGGTGGCTGCTGACCCCACACATCAGGATATCCTATAACCACTCACCGCTCACGTGCTGTTCCTCCCTTACTTAACCTGAGGTCAGACCAAATTGGCATCTTACCTTGCTGAAGGAAAAGCACTAAGTGCACTATAAACCAATTATTAGTGGAATTACAGCTTTTCCATAGAATATCAACATATCTCCTATTATAAAGGAATACACAGTTAGAGTCTAGGGAAGAGGCCATTTGAAATCACTTACATATTCATTAAGCAGACAAAGAAAGTGCCATTTGTTACATTTGTTCACACATTTCGAGATGCCATTGAGGTGCAGTGAATACGGTGCTCATGCAAGGGATCTCATCCAATAACTACTGATGACAATTAAGTCAAACACAGCCACATGATCAGCGCAATTAAAATTCCCAAAGAGGAGCACAGATGCACTCTGAGCCCCCAATCACTTAGAATATTTTTGATATTATGTAAAAGAATCCAGCTACTGAGCATCAAGTCTTTGCTATTATACTATTAAGTAATTACAATGAAATTTGAAAATACTAATGAGATCTTCAGAGTATTTGCTGTACCCACTATTTAGAGGGAAAAGAATCAGTCTGTGTTCCTCCAGCAAACTTGGAACAACCTCCCTCAAGCAGCTGCAAAAGTTTTATATGGAAAAAACAGACAAAAATCTGGTTGCAACACCCTATCCGTATCTGGGGAGACTGCGTGGCTCAAGAGGCTGGTAATAAATGTGTGACGACTGGGGAAATCTGTATTCAGAGCAGGAATTTAAATTCAGAGCCCAGTGTGGGTATGCATGGGAGAAAATGCAAACTCCATTTGGAGTGTGAAGGTTGGTTACCCTCTCATCCTTTTTTTTTTTTAAATGAAATTAGAGACAGATGTGGCATAACAGTTCAGTGTCCATTCAAACAGTGACTTCTTGAGAAGCAAGCTTCACGAGCACGCTCCTATCCCAAATGAAGGCAACTGATCTGATTCTGATCACAGTATTGCTGTAACTGTGAGCCCAATGAAGACAAGATTGATTGCCATCAGGAAACAGGGGTTCACCCTTTGTGGTGGTTTTACCCGGCTGGGCAGCCGAACACCACCACAACTGCTCTCTCACTCCCCCTCCTCAAAGGAAAAGGAGGAGAAAATACAATGGGGGAAAAGAGGGCTCAAGGGTTGAGATAAGGACAGGGAGATCACTCAACAATTATCATCATGGGGAAATTAACGTAATTTATTGCCTAACACTAGCAGCTAGAACAGTGAGAAACTAAAAGCAAGCTATAAACACCTTCCCCCCCATCCACAGGCAGCAGCTCTTCAAGAACTGCTCCCACACGGCTCTGTACCACAGGGTGCATCCATCAGGAGCAAACTGCACCTTTCCTCCTGCTTCAATCACCTGATATCCTTGGGGAAGCAGCTTGCAAACTCAGATCCTCAGTTTATCTCCAATTCCAGTAAAAAGACAGGCAAAGCTACTAGCAAATTTACAGGGTCCAAAAATAGCCATTGAGGCCTGGGACCCCACAGTCCCGTTTTTATCTCTTTGTAAGATGATTACCTTGCCTGAGACATGTCCCAGAGAAAGAGCCAGCACAGCCGACCACAAAGGCCACTTGTGGAGCCTGTGCACATCCCACTACATTCATCTGGCCAGAGATGGTTGGGCACAGTCTGAGAGGAAGACAGTTTTCTCAGCCAGTCGGTTCATGATTCAAACATTTTTCCATCAACGCAACCAATTTTAGACCTTAGAGGCCAAATTAAATTAGACTAACCACCAAAACAAGCTCCTATTAAAGACACATCTAACGCGCATCGTATCCTTCTACGGTCTCCTCATCTGGAGGGCCTTGTACCAGAATCAAAACTATGAGGCTTTGCTGTACCCCAGAAATGCCACCAACTCATCTCGCAGTGACTTGAAAGGACATGGTCACAACAGGGAGGACAGAAAATTTTTCAACTCTGTAGCAAAACCAAGACAATCTGCATTTGTACTTGGTTCCTTGGCCAGGTCCTTCCAGGTGACACCAACCTTGATCTGCTGAGCTGCTCTGAAAAGTACTTGGTTCCTTGGCCAGGTCCTTCCAGGTGACACCAACCTTGATCTGCTGAGCTGCTCTGAAAACCAAAACCAAACAAAAAACCCACCGAGAAGCAAATTGGAGGGTACAAGAGACCAGATTTCAGTCAGCCAACGGGGATATTTCTAAATGTGTTCTCAGTGCCAGGTCTCTGCACTGTAATGAGTACAAGGAGCGCTCCTCCTGCTATCCTAAACCTTACAGTGAGAGCTGGAGGCAGCCACACACACCTGAATGGACAATTCCCTTCAAGCTCCATAAACAGCAACAAAAAGCCACAAAATTAGAGATTTACCCTACTGGCAGGAGGCTTCAAAACTGTGGTGCTTCTCAAGGGCATTCTCTTTCTCCAATCTCCACAAAAATAGCCTTTTGTCCATCCGTTTGCTCACATTATTACTGGATGAAAAACCTTCTCCTATGATATTCTCCCCTCCCGCCTGAAAAATATTTCTATCTTCTGGTAATAAAATAGTCTAATACAGTAATCTTAGGAAAAAAAATTCAACAACAATTTATGCACTTGGTCCCAACAACCCTCCAGAAACTGTTAGCCTCTGTATCCTCAGAGCCCTAAATCACATCGCCTTATTGATTAATGCCACCTCTTTTATTCTGCAGAAGGGAATCCCCTACTCAACTCACATTTATCTCTCTGGAAAAAGCAGGGCATGATGTATATATATGAAAATATGGAAACCTTTTATGATAATTCCTGAAATAGCATGCAAAGAGATATATAGGATAGAAATGCCACACCTTAAATTCATATGTTGAACAGAATGAATAGCAGCTAACATAAAAGCAAGTCTGTAACATTTTAATCCTTTAATTAGGTAAGAATCAGTTTCTTCCCAACAGTTCTTCCTTATTAAGAAGGATCTCAAGACATCTACAGATCCTCCAACTGTTATTCAAACTCTAAGCCACGAAAGTCTTTCAAGCATCTGGCGTGTTTTATGCTCCGTGGCAGCTTCTTTAGCTTCGAATGGAATGATTTATTACCATATAACCTAAGCCTCTGATGAGATTATGCTGCCAATTTGTGCCTTCTTTGCGAAGAGAGGTCTCCTGGATCCTAGGCTTTCGACTGAGCGTGGTGAATCTCAATTAAAGGCTGACCTTTACAAGACAAGGGAAATGTTAATTCACGCTCACCTAAATGGTTTTAACCCTACTTGAAAGCGGGGCTTTCTAAAGCTGCCCACTACTTTGTCACTGTAAAGTTTCATTTCAACGTTATCAAGATAAAAAACTCTTCGGTGTAAAAAAAAAATGTATATATCCATCAGTCAAAGCCAAAGGAGAAAAATCCAAATGCTAATAAAGCTGTCCCTGGTGCATTTTTTACGCTACATGAAAAACAATGGTTTCACAGTTGTAGGGACGTCAAATACGGATTAGAGGCATTAGAATGACAGGGCCAGAGATTAAACACCTTTTACCAGCTGAACAGGTAGGAGAGGAGGCAAGAGCAACAGCTCCTGCCTCCACACTCACCCTCAAGGTATGTGTTGGAATTTCAGTACCCTGCGATACCTCGCTGCTTTCTTGAGATGTCCCAGCTTGGAGGGTATAAAGTGAGCAGAGAAGGCAAGACGGCAGCTCAGACCTGACAGATAATTGGCCTTTTTCTATTATTATTAAGATTAGCTACTCTATCAAGCGAGAAAAATAAAAGGCATGTTTCAACACTGTATTTATTATCTTGCAAATGAAGTTGGTGAAAAAGAGGATTCACAAAACACAGACAAGTAAACAAGAATTTGATTCACAGAAAAAAGGATCTGTACAAAACTCAGTACAAAAATATGTAAGAAATTACTGAAAAATGCCAATGTTAGGAAGATTTCAACAAAAAAACACCTCTGAGCATCTCAGATCTCTACCCTATTTAACAGCCTAGATTAAACAAAAAAGAAGGATATACACAATGGTACAGAAACTTCCAAATAAAGCTAGCCCAGAGCACACTTGGAGAGTGTACAAATCTCTTCCAAAAATACACATCTTGAAGGATACAAGCTGCAGTTGGAGCTAACCTGGTCATTAAAGGTCCCAGAAGAACAGGATTACCGGGGCTCATGTTGGCCAAGCCGAATTCCAGGCCAGCTAATTGTACTCAGCTCATCCACATTCTTGCTGGACAATTTATTTTTCATTTTATACAATTTGTTTTTCACTGTATGTAATAGAAGGTAAGTGTAAGAATCTAACCCAGGGGTACCAAAGGTACACTGAAGTGTCCTGGTATCAAACAAACAAATAAAAACAAGAAGGGAGCAGCATAAAAATATTCCTTAAAGTAATCAAGGAAATGACTTTGCAGGAAATAATGTCCTAAGGAAAGCCAGAGCTAAAAAAAAAAATAGGGTTTTGGCTTCAGACAATTAAAATTTTCGAAGAGACAATGGCAGCAGCATCCACTTAACCTACAGAACCTTTTTCATCCTTTCAGGTTGTTGCAGCCAACTTCCCCCAGTGCCGCGATGAACACTCTTCAAAGCCGAGTAGATTATCAGAAACCAGACCTCCTCAGACCAAACTGAGAGAATCCTGATCCTAAGCAGCAAGGCAGAGCAGTTTTAAATAAATGGTTTACTACTGAACTTGACACAAAGGCACACATTCCAGGTGAGTACGAAGCTCTCGTATGGAGAGAAAGGCAGAACGTATTATTTTAGACCACAGTAAGAAGAGTACCTGTTCGACTGCACCGTGGTTGTTTTATTGCTGGCTGTACTGATGAAACGTTGCCAGTGTCCTTCAGAAAAGCAAAGCGTGATTCATCTGTTCCAGGCTGGGACACATCTTATGAAGACATAGCACGGAGCAGCCCAGAAAGCCGTGCTTTGGCTGACAGAGGGGAAAGGAGAGCAAATACTCACCAATACCCCAATAAAGTTTACTTCGATGAAGTTAGATCCAATTAGAAACTAAGCATATGAAAACACAGGGGCTGATTTTAATGGATAGCAAGGCTTGCAGCGTATCTCACTGCATCGAGCCGAGATGGCTCAGTGCCTCCAAAAGCCTAGTCCCCATGAAAAAACCTCCTAGAATTGATACAAAACAGGATATTACAGTTCAGAGGCATAAACATTTCCCACCTATTCTGCTTTAATCTGTGCATTACCAGATAATTCTATGGCGTCTTTGTAAATTCACCACAAAGCCCCCAAATTCTTCAGTAATCCAAAACTCAAAGCTGAAAAGGAGCTGAAAAGAAGTACCTTGAAAATCAACGTTTGCTTTCCAAACAAGGGATGCTGTGACAGAGTCCCAGAAAACCTGAAAGTCTCTCTGCCCAGAAGTGTAACAACAAAACACCAAGCAGACCTGGCCACAGCAGCCTCCCAGCAATACCAGTAAGACTGAAGCATCCATCTATGGGATTATTTTATCTTTAAAAAATGAGTACTTTTTTCTGTGTCCTTTTTCCTATCAAGAGGGGAGAGAAGCCGAGCACTAGCAATCGATGCAGAGAGTGGAAAATCAAAGCTCATGGAGTAATTCATAAACAATTGCCTCATCTTTGATTTGCAGTCTTTATTTGACAAGCTCCTCTACTTGTACAGCACCTTGATGCCCTGATATTTTGGTTTTTCATATTAAAAAAGGGCAATGTGGCATCTGAGAGTCTGCATGGTAGAGTTACTGGAGGTCCTTTGGCTCTGAAGTGAGCAGCGTACGGAGGCAAAGCCTAAAGCAAGATCCTGAAGTCGAGAATGAGAATTTATTTGGGAGTCCTACGAAGGGACCCAAAGGCAAATACTGAAGGAGGAGATTGGAGCTTGCTGCCATGCTGCATCACAGAGCAAAGCATGCTGCTGGCCTTGTATAAGGCTCAACCTCTGAACATCATCTGGTGGTGCAAGCTAAGACCGAGCATCCTTAGCAATGTGTCTGGTGCAATAAAGGCTGCAATAGCTGTGGGCACTGCTAGGTAGCAGCAAATATTGATCAGCTATCAGAGGAGGCATTTCTGCTCAGAAAGAGCAGTCAGGCATCGGGACAGAGGTGGTGGAGTCACCGTCCCTGGGGGTGTTCAAGGAAAGGTTGGCCGTGGTGCTTCGGGACATGGTTTAGTGGGTGACATTGGTGGCAGGGGGATGGTTGGACCAGATGATCTTGGAGGTCTCTTCCAATCTTTATGATTCTGTGACTCCAGGAAATGACTCGTACTGCCTCGGCTTGCTCCCAGTCCCCTACGCAACCCAATTCCACAGCCCAGGGCTGACTTTCAACACCCTGCACCTCCCCGATAAGCGCCAACAATTCAGTGGGAGATGTAACCCCCACACCCTCCGCGTTCTCTGGAAGGGACAGAGATGCCCAGCTTCTTATTCCACCTACCCTGCGGACTGGCAGAGCTCAGCCTTTACCAAGCAGTGAAATAGGTCCTCAGACACTGGGAGTGGATCAAAAAAACAGTTTAAAAAGTGTTCATGCCATGTATTTGCTTAAAGGAATGGAGACAAAGCAGCCCGTCTATTAACACAACAGAACTGCCTCCTTCCCCAGGATACAAATATTCTGAATATCTAAAAAACAGAATTCTCAATACACATCGATTAGGAAAGGCAACGAGCCTCCACGAAGCAATGCAAACCTGTTGCTGTAAATCCAACGCAGAGCGTGCTCTCCCTTACACCAGGACGAGGCAGCCCTTGGCACAGCGAGGAGGACGCTAACAAGGCAAAGGGTTTCTCCGGCTCCCATTTTCAGGTATCTCCTCCTCCCTCTGAATTCACCGTAGCTTTAATAACAATCTCAGAGGCAAAATCAAGAAACAAATTATTTTCTTACACATAATCCCCCTTTTGCTGTCAAGTGCCTGACCCCAGTTTGATAATCTCATTTCCTGAGAATCAAAATGCTGGAAATTTAAGCTTCCTAGAGTGTTAATTGCGGCCCTGCTCCATTGCTAATCAAAAAATTGGATGTTTTGCATGAAAATGCTGCTCTAATTAATTCTCAGTCATAAAGCGCCCCAGTTTTAATAACCCCTTCTTGATTGGATAGCCTTTGAAGAGACAGTGCAGCTAATCCGCTAAACCAGAAAAAACACACGCAGAGGAAATAATAAGTGGGCTTACAAGGTCTGAACGAGATGATTGCATTAATACTGTCAAGCCACAAAAAAAGCCATTCTCTCCCCTCTCCTCCCCCCCCAAGCTCAAAGCAAACTGCGATCCTCCGCACCGGGGGGAGACCGAAGCAGCTGTGTGTCGGGAGGTTCCTCACATCAAATCGTTTCCCTCTCCCTTCACCCCATCAACTTTCTAATTCTTCGGCGGGTTATCCCTCTTCTTTTCCTACAGGGCATTTTTAACTGGGACTGCCCGCTCGCCACGGCGTCTCCTCTAACCAGACAAGAATGACATTGCTTCCGCCCCCCTCCCCGTTGCCTCCGACTGACAACGTATTATCATACCCATCTCTAAAAGGTGCTGAACCGAATTTTCATTATCCGAAGTGTCAAGATTCGTTTTTGTCATCGGCAAACACAGCTGGCTCCCTCCGGCAGCCCTTCGGTGAATCCAAATGGAACAAGGCACCTACAAATAACTGCGTTTTCCCCGGACCTGGCCTTACATTGTGCCCTTGTCAGATCTGATACCATTTGCCTCCGCCGCTATTTCTTGGCGTCAAAAGCTTAATTAGCAGAGTTTCTCTTTGATTTCCTTAATTACTTAAAACCTTCTGGTACGAAATTTTCCGTCTTAGAGCGAGAATAGTTAAACAGCAGAGTGGTGAGCAACCCAGCCCCATCCCCAGTCTTCAGTTTGTATCGTCGGTGATGTTCGGCGCTTTCCAGTTTTATTTGCACCTGGCCAACACGAAGAATTTCTCAGAGGTTCTTGTAAGAAATAAAGCTAAAAAATAAATAAATTTGGTATCCGTAGCCTCATTGCAAGAGGGCTTTGTTTCACAGCTCAGTTTGCATCCTTGGTCAGAGCTGGATGTGACTTGCCTTTTATTTTTGTAGCCCTCCTACCGAGTCTCTTGGAGCACACCTGAGATTTGCAGCTTGCACAGCGCAGGTTATCTTTGGCACTGCTGGTCATGCCCGAACCATTCATCCAAGGTCCAATCTTTTAGCACTGAAACTTAGGAAAACTGAAGCAAATGGATCTAACCAAAATTTTGAACTAGAAGGACGGGTACTGCATCATGGGGATCTTCTGGACACAAGCTGCTTAAATAACTTCATAAAGCATCACAGAATTTCGCTGTTTCAGCTCAGCACGCAAAATGTGCCCAGCAGTCGGGGGAGCACTGCTTTGGGGCACGAATTTCATTCTTCGCTCTATTAAACACTTCCTCCGTGAAGCCACGTAACTTTTTTCCTGCCTGCCTTGTACAACAAGCACTGCCCTGCCTTCCGGTGGCAATAAGAGCGCAAACTTATGAAAACCTGCAGGACACCCACGTAGCAGGAGCAGAGACGACACAATTTCTCGGATAAAAAAAGGAAAAAGAAAAACCCCAAAGGCGCAGTGACAATACAAGAACATTTCCAATGCTCTTACACAGCACAAAAGCACTCGTAGGCAGCAATTTCTCCCGGGGTGCTGTGCAGGAGCTCCCACCACCACGCAGAGCTGGCACAGCAGCAGTCCCAGGGCTGCAGAGCCACCTCAATCGACACGTGGCTGAGTCAAGTGTGCCTAAACCATCATTATATTAACATACCTCGACAGCTTTCATGTATTCAGACTTCAACCAGCGCGATTGAACAGAAGGCTGGAAGGTGACTCTGGAACCCTGACTAATTCTGCTTCCATCGTCCTTCCCGGGACGATTCCTCTCGTACCTCAGCTTGCACGGCTACACCCTAAATAAAATCCTGCTTCACAAAGGCACGGAGAGGTTTAATAATGTTGAACTGTGCCGAGCTTCTGGGGGAAAAGAAATCAGAAGCCCAATTTTAAGAGGTGCTGAGCAGCTGTGGAGACCATTAACATCCACGGGAACAGCAGCTGCTTGGGAGCACTTTCACATTTCATTCTTAAAACCGGCCCAGATGTACGACACGAGCAAAGCTGACCCCGCTATGAACTACCAGGGCCTGTGCTCGCACAGATAACAGAAGCTGGCTGCTGTTTTCCATGCTGATCAGCACCCCCCAGGCTCTTCAGATTTTGCAGTGTTTAGAAACGTCTTTTACCATTTCTACTGATAAACTAAGCTGAGGCCGGAGTCACCGTGAGCACCCGCATTAATTCCCCACGGGACTCTGAAACAATACCTGACGTGTTGAGAAGGAGCACATAACCGACACCACCTTTGATGAAGTAACACCACGCCTGAATTTACCAGCAAGCAGTGAGCAGCGCGCTGAGACACCGCGTGCTCCGGAGCTCTTCCACCCCTAGGATCGCCGCACACCTGTGAGTAAGAAAATGGCTAGCTCGGGTTAGGCACCTGCTGAAAGGAAGGTTACCATCCACTGAGCTTTCCCTTTTCAGTTATGGCTTCTTTGGCTTCCTTGCTTGTTGAATTTTTCATTTTTTTATTTGTTTGCTATAGGCACTAATCGTTACGGCTGAACCATTCATCCAAGGTCCAAACATCCATCAATATCCAACCCAATTTTAAGGAACTTCAATAAATGGAAGCAACGGGAACTTACCCCCAATTTTTTTTTAAAGTATAAGAAGTGGATCTTTACTCCAGCCACGGCTACACAAAATTTAGCCACGTAAACCACTGGAAGGCAGACTTCACGATCCTTGTGCAGTGCAGCTGTGCTGGTGAAGGCTGCTCCATCACGTGCAAACTAATCCTCATTGCACATAGCATGTTTGTACCACGCTCGGTACAATGAAACTACCACTATTACCAAAATACCAATTCAGAAACCCAGACATGCCTGGACTACATAAAATAGGAGTGGGTTTTCCTCTTAATTCTCTCTTGAAGCTATGTTTTCCTGATACTGATCACATCCAATTTAATGAAAAAAATAAAACCAAGGTCACTTCAGACTGCCTCCTGCCTTACTGTGCAGCCCCAGGGACAATCTCCTACCACCTGCCATCCCTCTTGCAGTCCCTCACCCCTTTTCTAGGGGGAGAAGCCACATTTTTCTTCTGTTCCCAAGGATCTGTTGGCAATTGAAGGCAGCAGTGGAATGAAATAAGGAGCGTGCATGGGATTCATTCTGCTAGTCAGTGACAAGCAACCACCTCTGCAATGAAACACAGCAATGTTTTATCCCAGTTTCCTAGAAAAATAAGAGTTATCTGATCTTTGGTGTGTCCGACTGGCTGTTCCATCCTCACAACAACTGAGCTGGAGAGCCAATTTCAGACGAAGGTGATGCAGGCATAAATCCTAAAGGCATTAAATTCTCAGAGGTCTTGTGGAAACAGCGTGCAGACAAAGGTGGGACAAACGCATGCTTCCACAGGAGGAAAAGCATCAGCAAGCAATTGTTAGCTCTCCATGCTGCTGCACCTACCAGCATGCTTCCTTCCACGGCATTGGGCTGCTTGGTCAGGACGTATTTTGCTTGATCCAGCTGCTTTTTGCTTAGTGGGTGCTTCAGGGACACAAGCAGGTGCTGAGAGGTGCCGGGAAGGAAGAAACAAGGGGGATGAATGCGATAAAGAGGCATGGTGAGAAGTGTGGCTAATGGAAGAGAAGTGGTAAGGAAGACCAGGACACATCTGCGACGAACCAGGCTGCAGTCATTCAGCCGCTCGTGGAATAAACTGATTTGTTTTTTAAATGTACCTCCATTATTTCAGACCGTCTATAAAAAGAACATCGCATCCGACAAATGGCAGAAGGGCTCTGAGGAGGAAAATGTAAATTCCCCAGCTAGCCAAGACATACTCTTGGGAAATAAAAAAAAGAAAGAATAAAGAGACAATCGTTTTGGGGTTTGGGTTTTGTGCAGAAGAAACCACCTCTGACATTGTACTTCTGGAAACATCGCGGGGCACCACATTTCTGTTAGTCTAGAAGGAGACATTTCAATTACGTACTTGCTTCTGATTTCTTCTTTTTAATGACAATTGGCAAACGACTTCTGTGTCTGACTTAAAGCAAAAAATACATGGCCTAAGTCTTCCTCCTCTGATTCCAGTGGCATAAGATGCAAGAATGAATCCTTCCATCTCTGAATCACTTCCAGCCGGTCCCTTTCTCCCACTGAGGGATAACGTCTGCCTTATGCACTGTACTATTTCAGTCCAAACGAGAGAGGTTAATGACAAAGCATCACTCTGATCTTCACACATTTTAAGGCTATTTAAATTAAATTCTTATTTCAAAAAGTTGGCAAGAGCCAAACTTTTATAAGTTCTTTTTTTTTTGCATATGTTTCTTTGAAGACCTTTACAGGAAAAAAGGTTTCCTAACAAGCCACCCTCCCCCTGCTGCCACTGAAAAATCATCCCTGTGGATAAGGCTGTCAGGAAGAGAAACTGTGTGGCATTCACAGAAGAGAGAGCGTCACATGCCTGCCTTCCAGTAACCTGATTGAACAATTAAATTGTATTTCTCTTTAAAAGGGGAAAAAAAAAAATCAAAATGCAGATCTTGCTGTGGTCTGGGATTCGGGAAGATTAATGAGCTACCTAAAAGGGAACAGCAGCTTATAATAGAAAGCGGGGATAGTACATTTTTAACATAAAGTTCAAAGGGAAACTTTTCTTGATGGTTAAACAGCAAAGATTTCTTAGCAAAGTCATCTCATCTATTGTCCCTATTGACTCCCTACATTGACTTTTTGTCGCCTATTGCATCACGTCCCAGCTCTTCCGATTCATCCATAAAGGGTAATATCATCTTGGCCCTATCCACGCTAATTCTTATATTTTGTCCTTTACTCCTTTGTCAGCTCTTCGGCTTTGTTCTTTCCAGTCCCACGCCAGCTCGGCAGCTGAAAGTCTGCGGAGCTCTCTCGCATCCTCTTCTCTCGAAAAACGCTCACAGCTCATGACAAACGCTGCCTCGGGATCTGCCTTCTATCAGTAAGGGGCTGCTCTTTCAAGAAACCTGGCTGTGCCCAACGGCAACGAGTTCTGAACCCTGAAAAAGAAAGGAGCTATTTAAAAACACCTCCTCAGTTCAGAGGAACAGCGATGGTAGCTGCATCCCAAAACCACCCGGATCTCAGCCACGGCGTATATGGAAGAAGAGGCAGATGTTGATACCTTTGTCTTCTGTGTTTTTAAATCAACAAGGTCAACTGGCCAGATCAGGGCTTGGAGGCAACTGGAAACAACGAAAGGCAACAGGATTACTACCAAAGAGAATTGAAATGTTTGAGGGAAGTGCTACGAGCTCCATGATGGCCCCATCCCTATCCTAAACTTAATGCCCTCGACAGCTTCTAAATTCTTTGCTTGGAATCCAGCTGCCCCATGCAGGCTGCAGAATAGAGTAATTACTGCGCAGAAGTTAACTACTTAAATCCTACTATCCATTGGTATTAAAAAAATAAATAAAAAATGACTGTGCCATATAATATAGCTTAGACTTAAACAACATCCTGCTGAACTGGGAGATTTCTTCCAGCTGATCCCAGGTACATGTGACAGATTTTGAAGGTGAGAGCCTGAGTCTTAAAAGGTGAAGAGCTGTGAGCTGAACACCTTCCGAGCGTGCATAATGGGTGATACCATCATGTAAACGACAGGGATCTTCACCTTATTTTATTCCTATGGCTGTGAGATTACAGTGTGGGCAGCTGTCAACTTCAGTACATCTTTTTATCTCAGATTCTTCCTTCACAGCCCATGGAGAAGGACCTGAATATTTGCCAGAGAGTGCATCATTAAGTATTTCACCATCAATATGAAGATCCTCTTTAATTAGTCACCTAAGTGAAGCGATCAGTCCACAAGAACACTGTCCATCTCTGTGTTTCTTACCTCACTGCTTTGGGTTTCACTTCTTGCTGAGCACAACTAAGTTTTAAAAGGAGGATGAGAACACAAAGGCATCCAATAATTCTCTTGTAAATGATAAAATATCCTCAGATAAAAGCCATCTGAAATTTACCACGAGTAAGATTTCAAGAAGTTCTACCTTTGCCCACCACTGAAATATCTGAAGAGTTTATATTATTTCCTTTTGATGATTAGCCCAGTAAGAAACTACAACAGATGAGACAGAAGAAAAAATTATTCCTGCTATACTTTAACATGACAGCCTCAAGATCTTCCACTGATGCTGCTTCCAAAAGCAAGACTTTTGTGAATTAATCCATTCACAAAAAAAAACATGAAATGATGCCATGCCCAGAGAACACTTCGCTGTGTATACACAACACTTGTCACAAGCAGTATAAATCACCAAGAGTGGTCCAACACTTCCAACTCACCATTTTCCAATACTCTAACTCTTCAAGTACTGTACAAAAGACACAGAATTGGTCATTTCCAACAGAAACTTGTAACTTCAAATATGAAACGGGTGAGTTTAGCTCCCAGAGCAATCCAGAAGCATGACATTCGGCATACGACATAGGGAAATAAATTGCAGATAAAGACGCAGACATTAGCTGCAAGTACCCAAAAGCAATGCTCACAGTGAGACTTGTTTGTGTTTCTTCCATTGTTTCATGACTAGTTTTTAAGACTTGGACCTTTAGTTGAACACGCAGAGGGAATAAAAAGAAACCCAGTTTCTTGACGGAGCAAGAATAAAAAAATAGACCTTAAAAACAGAGATTTAGACAGCCTGGGTGAAAAACCAGAGACATAGCATGGACAGGATATTCAGGTCCTGCAGAAGAGAAGTACCCAGACTAACACGTTATTTCCCCACCTTGAAGTTCTCCGCTTCTGCTGTACAGCTCCCTCCTCTGCTCACGCAAATAGGCACTCATGCTAATAGCATGGGAAGAGGACTCAAACCTGTAATTAAAAAAAAAAAGTCAGTTAGCCATCCACAGAATTGGCCTTCTTGTAAGCCCCAGTCAGCTCTGAACAAAACACACTTCCCTGCATGGCTGAGGAATATGACTGAAGCAGACAAAAGCACATTTTTCCTGTATAATTCCACAGCTGATGTACCGTATTTTGCCACGTCGGATCTACACAGCTCTGCCGGCAGCTGCCCATGGCACAGAGCTGCCACAGAGCATGGGGATGCTCCTCTGCTCCGCCAGCTGGGAATACCCCATCTGAGCAGAAACGGCCCAAAAAAGTTGGTGAAATCCGAACCAAATCAATGAGTTAGAACAACGACATTGTTAACTGGCATATACATAAAGCCACAAATTAAAAAAGAATTCTCACTGAAATTAAAAAGTAATAAATTAAGTATTTATTCGATGGCTCCAACACTCTACAAGGATCAACCTGAGACAAGACGTGCTTTTCAAGTAATGGAGCCCATAAACTTGTCTTTTGTCATTCACAGTAAAATGGACTGACTGATACCACAGGGTCTCAGGATGGTTTGCTATGGGCTGAACTGGGTGTCCTTGTGACACAAGCGTCCCATGGCCAAGGGACCCAAGGACTCAGCCTGAGCTCAGCGCTGGGGACACCCAACAAACAGCAGCCCCGTGTGTGCCCGGGTGGGCACTGGCAGCTCTGCCATGGGCACTGGGGACCAGGAAGGGGTAGGCAGAGGGGTCAAGGCATTTGCAAATTGCCCAAGTGGCACAAGATGTCCTTAATGAACCAACTCCTTATAGTGAAGGCCTCAAGACATTGAGGTCCTTCTGCTGGGGAAGGCTGAATTGGCATTAGCACCACCCAGAGGGACACTGCAAATCTGAGCACCACACTACAAAGAAGGGCCGAGCGTTTGGAAGCTTTCTTGTGCGACAGTTTTAAGGTTATTTTTATTAACGAGGCTCTTCCACTTTAATTTGGACTACGAGTGTTACTATTACTGCGACTGAGCTCATAACCATATATCAAAATACAACAAATGCAGCAGAGTAATTAAATGAACGATAAACTCTTGGCTTTGGATTTGTGATGTGCTCCCTCTCGCTCCCAGTGAAATATTAAAGCTAACATTATCGCCATGACCCAGAAGTCTTCTCCAGACATCAAACCCAGAAGCTTCAGGTTAAGGCAAACTGCAGCAACAAACCTGAGTCTCCTCCTGCTGCCCCAGACCTGGCTTTGAGACAGTGGCTCCGATCTCAGCTCATCCACTTCTCTCCCACAGCCATCCAGTTTCACTCTCCCATTCTCCCTCCTTTGCTCTTTCCTTGAGCTGTTCTCCTCCCACATTCCTATTTCCACTCAACGTCTCTTCTCCTGTAATCCCTGCCTCTCCCCATGCTGACACTCCAGCTGCAAAGCTTGCATTTTTGGTTTTAAGCACAGAATTGCACATAATTTTGGCCAAGCCCGAGACTTAACATGTTGGGTGTTCAACATCTGCTTGTACAACCTACTCCTTTCCCACCAGTGCCCAATTTCTAACAAATCTGATCTGCAGGGAGACAGCAACCTACACGTGGCTACATTTTGGAAAAGAAGAAAGCCAGGCTTACCATGGGAGAAGCTACGTGAATTCCCAAAGGTTTTGGTTTTCAAGCCAACATCAGACAATGAAATACATCATGACTTCCCTCACCCTTTAAATTATACCAGCTTTCACGATAGGGAACCAATGATTCCAAGTCCCTTCCAAATGATAGTTGCTGTAATTGAGTAATACTCAATTAAAGAGTCCTCATTCTTCCTACTGCTGGTAGATTGTACGCCTTCACACACAAACAGAGGAAGTTGGATTTAGAAAATCAGCTTCTAACAAGCTATCACAGGGCACGGCACAGATACCTGCATCGAGCTGCGAGTAAAACACAAGGTGGAGCCCTGCCCTAAGAGACTTCCGAAGTGAGAAATTAACCGTGGATATTCTGATGACAAGTGGATGGCTCCTCCGATTTAGACGGAGCTAATGGAAAGGCAAGAAAAAGCCGCAGCCCGGTGCGAAAAAGCACTGAAGATGGGAGAGGAGACAAGAATAACACTCCATCAAACATGCACATCCCCCAGCGGACTGAGAAATTCCATTTCAACAGAGATTTCCATAGATATAGTGACAGCTGACAGAAGACAGATAACCAAATAAGAGCTCCCAATAAGTGCTGCTGTCACTGTGGTGCCGGCGATGACTTGGTGACAAGACCATGAGTGGCAAGAGACGCGCTGCTCCTACGAGGTTAGGCACCTTCACTTTAAACAATTACACCTACCTTCACTCTCCGCTGACAAACTAATATACAGGCTGAAATTGCTGTAGGTGAAACAGAGCATCCCTATTCCTCAAACTTAAATGGCCCAAGCACACCCACGAACAGACGCGGCAGGAAAAGGTGAGCAGCCCTATTTTGCTCCGATAGAGATCTGCAAGACGGGGTGAATTCAAAGAGCGTAATTCTCAACCCAAACAGCCACGGGAGTGTTAAAAAAGGGGTGGGGAGGAATAACCATGGGCTATCAAGGTGGCAGGAGACACCTCCGAGATCCTCCAGGCAACATTTAACCTTCTAATAGCAGAAGATTATACAGACAGCTAATCCTGGGAGATGGAGAGAGGGAAGTGCAAAAGACTTTGGGTACTAAGAGAGTACAGCTGCTACTTGCCCATGGGGCAAATAACAGGGAGTTCTGCAAGCTCTGGGTAATCAAGAAATAAATTTTAGCTAGAAAAAACAACAAACGACCTGTAAAGAGGCTGCGGAATGTGAAGCTCCCCTAACCACTCCCCCCATCACTCTCGGCCTCTTCCATTACTGAATTTCCCGTATTCCCTCCCCACCATGTAAGGATCTACCTCAAATTACAAATGGGACATTGTCGATTAAAAAACCCACTCAGAAAAACCCACCCAGACTTCATGGGCACCCATCCCCAGCAAAATAAAGGGGGAAACCACACGCTCTCTCCTCCAATCGCTCCCCTGTCCAGCAAATATTTCGGTAGATTTTGTTAAACATGAGCTTTCTACATGGGAGAGCAAAGCCTGGTAAGGCTAAATACCTCGCTAATGGGTAGTGAAAGACAGCTCAGCCCTGCAGCAGCTTGTAGTCTCGAGTCCACCCATCAGATATGCTACTCCTGCTGCAGCTGAGCACGGGTAAAAGGTCACTGCCCCACGGTGCTGTCCCCAGCACTGCTGTCCTTGCTGCTGTTCCCTCAACCCTACTGTTAAACCTGCATGTTCCCTGAACAACTGCTTTAGAACAATGTCATTATATTTAAAAAAACTCATTAAAAGAGGTTATTTTGGCAGTGCTGAGTTAGGGGCAGCCACACACACAGTTACGCTGGTAGAGCTGCAGCGTAAGATCAAAGCCATGACCTTTCAACTTGGAGCCTCTGCTGTGAAAAGAGCACATTTTAGTAATTCCCCCAAATTCTCAAGGGGCCGAAGAGGATGGACCAGCACAGGTAGTCAAGAAATGAGACAAAAATTCAGCAAAGCTCCCTTGAGTCTTGATGAACTGGCAAGGCCATCTGTCCTCTCCTAACAGTGCTCCTCATTCCTCATTCTTGCATGTCGAATTTGCACCCCAAATCCTTCCCTCACCCACCTCATCCTCTCTCTTCCCAGCCACTTAATTCTTTCCACTCTGAATTAAAGGAACAAGTGATAGGATTAGCCAGTTAGTCTATCTAGTAATTACACACTTATCTTAATTCCCTTTGTCCAGTCCCCTTTATCACCCTTTTTAACAGGTCTTGAACATCCTGTGCACAAAGATAGGCTTAACGTATCGCTGCCTGCTCTGTAGCAGCTCATGTAAAGGGATCTCAACCCTGCAATGAGCCCCTGAAAGAGCTGCACTCTACAAAGCAGCAGTGAATCCCTAACAGAGATCTTCCTGAGGCTTCAGCTTCAGGCATTAAACCTCCATCTCCAAACTTACACCCCACTCCCACGTGAAAGTGCGATTAACGGCCAGTTTTAAGTGCATCCTGGCACTTACTTGAACAAAGGGTTTTTAGGCCTTTGTGGTTTCTTCTTCGCAAAGAACGCTGCGAATTCTCGCCCCGAGCTGGCGTAGCTAAGCTGGGTGGATGGCTCTGAGGCGGTGCGGGTGTTCTTCATATCCAGATATTCCGTCAGCAGCATCTGAGAGCAGAAAGAAGAACACTGCTTAGAGATACAACAGCATTGCACTGTGACTCAGAACATCTAGGATCTTTAAATACTATACAGGACTGGTAATAAACAAACCAACAGTTTTAATTAGCAGAAACTCAGCTTTATTTTCAGAAATGAGATCACAGCGACCTGTACGCCACTGTCACTGATCTGATAAAAGCTCATCCTACATTACTCGACCAATTCAACCTGCTATAAAACCCGATGGCACTGAAGGTATCTTGCAAGAATCTTGAGTTTCTTGAGTGCGTGTGCAAGGAAAAGCAACGAAGCTGGTGAAGAAACAAGAAAAAAAGAGGTACGAAGAGTGACTGAGGGATGTGGGGTCGTTTAGTGTGGAGAAGAGGAGGCTCAGGGGAGACCTCATCACTCTCTGCAACCACCTGAAAGGAGGCTGCAGGTTTCTTTTCTCACATGACAAGTGATAGGAAGCAACAAAATGGTCTCGGGTTGCACCAGGGGAGGTTTAGGTTGTACTTTAGGGAGAATTTTGTCATGGACAAGGTGCTCAAGCATTGGAATGGGCTGCCCAGGGCAGTGGCGGAGTCCTCGTTCCTTGAGGATTTTCAGAGACGTGTGGACATGGTTCACACCAAGGACGTGGTTCAGTGATGAGACTCTGTAGGTCGGGTTGATGGTTGAACTTGGTGATCTTGAAGCTCTTCTGCAACCTAGAGGATTCTGTGGTTCTGTCAGTTCCCCACTCCTCCCCAAACTGATTCCACCAGCAGCGGCTACAGCGAGATGGTGGGGGCTTGTCAGCTGGCCTGTGCAGACTGATTACATCCCATAGCTCTTAAAGGTTACCAATCCTGATATAATCCACTACAAAAACACATTTTACATATGGAGAAAGTTTACAGGCATATGTAAATCTGCATATATAAATATAAAACATGCATGTGTAAATTCATGTGGATATACTAAGGGTCACGATCACTGTTGGAAAAAATCCCGGGAATGCTACAAAAATTGCCCTTTAATAGCTCCCAAACTGTTGATTTTTTTTTTAAACCACTGGAAATACAAATTCCCACAGTGATCAGTTCTTCAAACTCCGTTTAAATTTGATTTGCTTCTAGCTCTATAACTTCAGAGAGGGGTTGGCCTTTGTGAACGGGGTCCTTCTGTGAAACCCCTCAGCCCGAAGTGCTGGTCTGGCGTTTGGTGCTGCTCAAGGAACTGCACGGTGCAGAAGGAGAAACAGATTCAAAGTCCCTCATTTTTAATTTCATTGTGTCTGACGATGGAAAGAAACCCCTTAAAAATTAACTTTTGTCAGTGCTTTCAGAAATTCATTATTTATGTTCAGAAAACTCTACCTACTTGGAGGCTATTAGTAATGTGTTCCATTTCAGTAATTAGCTAGTCAAAGCCCATCAAAGAGAGTTGTCTTAATGAAAGGAATACATCAGTGCGGCGCTGTCTATGTTAAAACAAATTACATATGAATAAATATCCAAGCAAACGGTATTGTGCCCCTAATTAGAAACAATTCGCGATTACTTGGGAAAAAAATAAAGTAAAATATAAAAACTCCAACTCTTAAAATGTCTCTATTAAAACTTTACCTGAGCTCAAGCTCTTAAAATGCATGCTTATTGTTGAGAGTAAAATAATCGCCGTGCTAATTTTTAACAGTAATTTACCAAATCCGTTTGTATTCGCGTATTTGCATTTCATCTTCTCTACTTGAATTAACAACCTTAAAATTGCCACAAAAATGTAATTAAACCCTCAAACTTAATCAAGTTTGGGAAAAAAAAGAAAAACATTTAGCAATTTGTTCTCACGTTATGGATGAAACCTATTTATAATGGATTCCGGGACTCTGATGTCCCTTTATATGCAGGACTGGGAAATACGAAGCGCGTAATACGGCACTGAGCTCCACAACTACAATAAGGCAACAGAGGCTTGTGCTAGGAATATAATGAATTGCTCCTGTTAGTTAAAAATTGAAACAGAGAAATGAAAGATCAGTTGTGGTTCAATATTCAGAACAATTCAGCAGATTAGGAGAAAGGAGAAAATTGTTCATTTATGGCACTGCTAGGTAGGCAGAGCAAGATGCTAAGGCACGAGGCTCTGAAAAAGTCAAAAGCTGGTACGAGCAGCAAAAATTGCTGGTTTTGATAACTATTCTCAAAGTTCATCTTTAAGTTATAAAATCCAAGCATAGCAGAAACCGTGCACGACAGATCAAAGCTCTTTGTGCTCCAGTGCCCTGTATTCAAGTTACACCGATTCTTCAGGACCAAGTAATTAACTGGAAGCATGGCTGAGCAGTTACAATACGCAGCCAAGCCGGAGAGAAGCTGAGACAGGAGACATCTCCAGCGCACGGTACATTTGGCTTTTAACTACAGCACGAAGATTAAAGCCTTTAACATTTTTAAGCAATACTATTCACATCTGGGACACTCTTCATATCTTGCCAGCTACTTGCTTGAAAAATTAGGGTGAAGTTTTACTTTCTTGTTTCTTTGTACAACCCAGGGCCTGCACCCACCATCGTTGGCCTCAGCTTAATCCCTGCAGCTCGACGTTACCCAGCTGTTCTGCCCTCATCATGGTTATAGGTGATTCTAACAAACATTTCAATGTCATTCATTGGAGCCTGACCCCGTACTTCCCAAAAATCACAGCAAGAGAGAACTTGGAAATCCACTTATAAGAAAAAGCAGACGTCTTCCTGCCTATCAAGGTGAACAGGAGCTTTCCTTAACGCTGAAGTAAGGGATTTGACAATTTGGTCCCATAACACCTGGTTAGCAGTTGCTAAGCCATCAATCAAAAACCTTGTTAGACATTAATCACACGGACATACGGCAAGATTTATGACTGACTGTAAAGTTTGCAACATCCCATTCATCTATAACAAGGACTTTTGACTTTCTGTTCGATGGTTGAGGTCTGCCATCCATGTAGCGTCTTTATATCAATGTCAACCAAATAAAGCTGTACATAAAGCAAGAGAACAAAGCACTCCTTGCCCAGCTGCTCTTTGGAAATGAAAAATTAATATAAATGTTGTATTAAAAAGGCAATATTTATGGATTTGGAGGCGGAATTAAATTCTGAAATTTCAAAAGGTCACAGCTGTACGTGTATCCTGTCCGTCACATCGGTCTGGTAACAGCTTGTTGCACACCACCTCTCTGAACTACAACGGGGCAAGAATTTGCTTCTGTGGCTGATCACTGCACCTGCTGAGACTTTCCAGATCCACATTTTTAATTTTTGGTTGAGCTCCCTGAGCTGTGCAAGTCGATGAACAAAGCACAGGCAATAAAACGAGGCTGGCCACAGAGTGACTAAAGAATTAATTATTTGTGCTTCTTCTGAGGTTTTAGATAGGCCTGAGCTCTATTGCATCAACTAAAAGCTGCAAACAGGTATTTTGCATCCTCACATACTCTGAATTAAGAGGGATGCTGCAGGATGAATGGATGAAAATCCCATTTCAAAACAGAGGATCTCTTCCCAAATGTTGCTGTTACCGATTCCCTTTGGAGATGCTTCCATCTCAAGCAGCTCTGCCAATCACGGCAGCAATGGGACCTCGAGGAAAAGATATTTTAAGTAACTAAATCATTTACATCAAAACCAATCATTTCCATTTTGATAAAATTTGGAAGAAAGCATAATGCACAACATTCTGTTTCGGTGTGCTCCTTACAGGTAACTACCATGGGATAGCAATTCAGTATTTTAACACTGATACACGAAGCCATTGAATAGCAGCTACCAACCTGTCCAGAGTTAGATAAAATACACCTTTAAACCTGCCTTAAAACCTCTTTGCACTCTTACACTACTGGTTATGCCTTCATATATTTGGGGGATCCTGGAGCTCTAATGAAAAGTAACGCCATACCATGAATTTTACAAGAGTAAATGGGATGAAGAGGTAATTGCTGGCCTCTCCACCTCATATTGATCGGGGACAAAATCACAGAAGAGATGACAGAAGACTCTATTAAAGAAGAATTAAGGGAGAACATTCTATGTCCAGGGACATGGGCTTGCAGAAAACAGGTTCTGGCTACCTGGTATTCTTAGATGTCAAATTTAGTCTTAAGTAAACCCAGAGAGAGCAAGTTATTTCCAAGAGGGATCTGACAGAAAAGCCAAAACAATAGCAGAAAGCGCAGCATCCGCTAAAGTACAAATCAGCAAGAGGGTGACAAGATCCTTAGCATCCACGTAGAAATGAGGAAGCCACAAATGGTGGATTTGTGCTAGGTCCCAGAAATCTAAATTTCTGATTTCCTTTTGTTGTCTGTATTCCAAGTGAAATGCAAGTCTGTTCCAGAAGCCTTCTCTTTTGCTTGGTTAGAGATTCTCATTTCCAGGCATTTTTATTTTCTTCTAAGAGCAACAACTAGAAGAAGCTCAATGAGAAAGAGGCAAAAGCAGCTGAAGCAACAACTTTTCACACCAAATGGACCCGAACTTTTCTTGACTCAAGTTCCTATGGAAATAACAACTACAGAAGGTTTGTGGTTGATAATATTTCGGGGAGAAATTGGTAAATTATACGAGTAGCGGATTGTTGATACAAAATAATACAGAATATTATTATATTATTTTTATAATATTATCAAGCTATTGTAAGAATTTCATTGTCACTAGATGTAACTCTACACACACGGGGAAAAAGAATGAGTCAGGATCTACGGGCCTGTTGTGGAAAGGAATGACTGGAAAAATTGGGAATATCAAAGTTAATCAGCAGCATAGAAGTTCTCACTGTGATGGTGGATATTAATTAGCTAATTGGAAATGGCTACGTAAAGCAAAGAGCTTTGTCAGAAGTAAAAGCTGGCAGCACCTCTCCAGATCGGTCTGACATCTGGAAGTCACCCATCTGGGAGGCCGAAGGAAACCCTGGCAGTCCTACAAAGAAAGAGCTGACAAAAAGGGGGCGGAGGGGTGTGAGAATGAAGCCTGGAAGTTATTAAAAGGCTGGAAGGCACAACTACAGCCAGACAGCAAGAAGTCGGGAGCTGAGCCTTGTTAGCTTGGCAAAGAGAAGGCTAAGAGGTTACTAGATCAGTCTGCAAGCGTGTAACGCCGAGAGCAGAGAGCTGAGGAGAAAAGTCTTCGCTAATGAATTACAAAAAAAACTCTAAAGGCTGGAAAGTTGATGCTGGCCGGGCTCTGACTAACAGCTAGGCATACATTTCCAGAGCGTAATTAACCACTCACATCAAAGGTTACACTGCATTCTCTGTCACTGACTTTTTCTTCTCTCCCCTAGTCAGGACTGGACTGCTTTCTAAAGGACGTGCCCTCTTTCAAGCGGGAATTAGCTCGAGAAAGCAGCACGGCTTGTTTTACGCAGAGGTCAGGCGAGAGGATCACAACAGCTCCGTTTGGCTTTATGATCTGGGAATCTTACTAAAGCCATCACGGCACTCGGGGCCAGCTCCTGCAAGAAGGAATCGCTGATGTTCAGAGTACCAATCCTACACAGCACCTTTTAATTACCATCTCCACTGAAAGAGGAAATTAAAACAGCCGCTGCTAACGTTTGGGTTTGGGAACAGATTTGCACTGGAGGAAACTTCTCACTTTGGCAACCGCTGGGCATGAAGCTGCAAACATCCCTTATACTTTGCAGAAGCTGTAAAGGCAAAAGAAAAGAAAACCCAGAAATAACAATCTCTAGTAATTTGGTGTGTGGTACTGGCAGTTGAAGGCAAGATTTATTTGCAGCATCTTGCTCCAACACACCGGGAAGCTGCCGAACCACGTGCTCCTCCTGCTCTGCACCAGCCGCCGAGAATGTTTTGAAGTTACCTTTAGTTACACCAGGAGCAAGAAGCTGAGATTGCAAAGTGGAAGGCGGACTTCCTAATGGGATTTCAAAGAGACAAGCTGGATACAAATAGAACAGCAGACAACGTTCACATTATACTAAATCGCCGAGTTCAGTGGGGACGCTCGGAGATGCCTGGTGACAGCACAACCGCAGGGCACGCGTTGGCAAAACCATTGCTGAGATGATGGTTTGGGAGCCACAGGTGACTTCGGGGGCGATGGAAGCAGTGTTGGTACAACACTCCTGTGACATGCACTCACTTCGTTGTACACGTGAAAAGCAGCATCGTTCTTGAAGCTCTGGAGACTGGACGTAACTAGTAGCAAAGTGCCAGAAAAAGGCAAAAAAACAATGATGGCACCCTGTGTGAGACGGTGGTCTAGAGCTGATTACCCAGTAAATTGCGGTATTGACACTCTTAATAATTATAATGCTGCAGAAATTGTGGATTTAACAAAAAAAAAAAAAGCAACAGTTTGAGTTCTAAGAGCACTGTGCTCTATAAGTTGTACCACGGCGACAGCAGGGGCTGGGTACACAAACGGCAAACGCAACACGGGGCAAAGCAGCGAGGTAAGGCTGAAAGAATAACAACCAGTTTTAGGTGCCACGAATGCCATTTAATGCTACACAACCTGCTTTATCTAATCCTCTTGTTGCCCGTGAAATTAATTTAACTGAAACACAAGAATAAAAACCCTTCAAGAATTAATTCTCGCAAGGCATTGCCCAACTCTGTTACTGAACACAAAGCAAGAATTCTTTTGTTTTGCATTTTTGGGGAAAAAAAAAAAGTAAGAAAATAACCCGAGAACTATTTAGATAATGCTATCGCTGCCGGTGCTACTACATTCATTATCAATGCTAATTGTCAATTAGCACAACCATTGCTGCAGACCTGTGAATGTGCATTTACCTCCAGGGAGCAAGGGAACAAACCTCGTAACTGCTCTAAACCCACAAGTCCTTCCGAGCTGTTGTAACTGGCAGTGAACTGCACACCTGCTCGCGTTGCTCGGGAAGGTTTCACTCCAGAACCTCTGCACTTCACAAGCTTTTGGTGACACGTGCGTGGACTTCACAGCTGGTCCTGAGCACCACAAGCTCCATCTGCACTTAGTGTAGGGATGAGCTGAAGTCTCTCGAGTATATATCAAGTCATTTGAGTATATACATGCTGATATATCAGCTTTTACAGTTGCTGGTACAGCAAAAGGAGAAACTAGAGGTGCTGTCCCAGCCATTGTCAAGCTGTAGGCTCCTTGAACAAGCCAACGTTGACCAGACCTCATTGCCTTTTCCCACTCTACCAAGAAAAGGCCTTTGGTTCAGTAACGAACGCGTTGCACAATGATTTAAATTGCAGTGTTTTCTGTAAATGCTAGCTAATTAACCCTGTGATGTATCAGCACCCCTGTGACATGCCATTATCCAACTGAACAGGATTGAAGGGAAGCCCTGTCCTTAACGCAAGCGCCAAGAGAAGCATCGCTGAGAGCATCAGGTTGTGCCCTACTCCTGACATACCCACAGGATAAAAGGCTTCTTACAGCTCCCAGCTCCGTCCCCACTCACCTGTGCTGCATCAATATTACAAGTCTCACCTTAACTTACACTCATGGCTCCGAAAACAAGCGGCTAAAAGAAAAAGCTGCCGAGAAGCTGCAGCAGTAAGCTTATCTTCTGCAACATGCAGCGGGCGTGTGATGCTGAAACAGAGCTGCCTCTTTTCCAAGTCCTCAAGGGTGGCTTTGCAATTGCTTTCTACCTTCAGTGGCTTTAATAGCCATGTAACACAACCCAGGACCAGCTCACACAAAAGGGAGGTCATCTTCAGTCTACTGATGCATAAAGTTTTACGACATTTCCTCTGAAATTTAGTCATCCGGCCTTCACAAAGGAACAGGAGCTGGCCTGCCTTTTTTTCCAGCTTTCCCAGAAGTTCTGCTTATTTATGCATTTATTTTAATAAAAGAGACATCAATTTGCCAGCAGCACTTGTTCAAGCTACCAATAGTCAGCTTGAAGAGCTGGCTCATAAACCAAACGGACAGCACTTCGTTTTCTCCAGGCACGTCAGCTGCTCTGCAAACCCAGATTGTGCTCACAGAAATGATCCAAGGCTGCTTTCTCCTTTCAGTAGCAGGCCCTCAACACCAAAACAAAACACACAGAGAAAAAAAAAAACAGAAGTAAGGTGGGTGGCACGAGGAGTCGGTCAGATGATTCATGTCCTCCAAAGAAAAGCAACCCGCTGGTGCACGTTTCCATAGGAAAGCAGACGCAACGTCTGCAAGATGACGACTGAAGCAGCAAGACCTACACATTTACACACCTCGAGGGCTTTGGGATGGGGACTGCAAATGCTTGGTGGTGTGGAGACGTGGAGAAGCCTTTTGTGGTTTTTGACAGCCAAACCCAATCGGCCTCTGGGCCCTAACCTGGAATTCCTAGGACTGTTTAATGACCATGTAAAAATGTATTTTGTATTTGTATGCCTGCAAATGTACACACACAACCCCTTTAGTGTATGGTCCTTCTGATGTGACTGATGAGAAGCTGGGAAATACACACAGTCCAGTACGACCCAGATAACCAGCCAACTGTACTCTCAAATTGCCCAAAAAGCAATAAACTTAATCAGAAAGGCGCAATTACCACCTGCTTCATAGACTGTACAACATGAAGCCTTTTCCGACAAGTTTCGAGCCCGCTGCCCTTCAGCTTGACTGGCCTCTCTTTTGTTCACGTCGCCCATAAAAAGGTCAAGGCGGAGTTGACCAGGTAATTGCGTGCAGATTTCGGCTCTGCCAATTATACATCAGCAACCCTTCAATGCGTCTGCACTGCAAGGGAGAGGTAGAAAGTCCTGCTTATAACTCACGTAAAGCTAAATATCTTTAAATCACAGAGAAAGAGGACGTACTCACTCACATTGTCTGCTACACACCCGCCTCCCAGAGCATCCTCTTTCCCAAGAAATGTGCAATGCTGACGTGTACAAGAAACAGCATTGGCTAACCCACCTTACCTGAGCTTCTGCTACTCCAAGTGGCACATACAACGCAGCCGCAGCGAAGAGAGGAAAAGGCAGCATGCTGTTCAAATATCAACCATGTTAACTCGTGGATAATACAGCACACTTCGTGTATTTCGTGCCTTCGACTAATTGCTTAAGACATCCTGCTACAGTGTAGACGGTAACAGTAGTGTGCCCTCAGTCTTCATTAAATGCCAGCTCTTAATAACAGACTCCAAAAGGGCTTTAATTGCATTTACTCGCAGCTCCTGAACTTTAAAAGTTGTTAATCAGATTTCTATGTAAATGGAATGACGATTAAAGGTTAAGTACAGGTTTCTGAAATTTCAGCAGTTGAAGACGTATTGCCCTTAACAGGAAAGAGAAACTACCAGGCTTGACAGGAACTAAACATCTTAATTAAATACTCAGAAGTACAGTACTTATTTCTGCGTGAAGTTCTATTTTCAAATGTCAAACTTAATCAGGCACTTGACAAAAACGTGCAATATCCCTACAGCACAGAAGAACAAAAATGCCTTGGGATTCCTTCCTGAAGAAACACCTGCACGGCTCCCGGTCCTCAGCTCCCTGACAAATTCAAATCCGCCGAGCCACTCGTCCCAAACGACGAGACGGAAAGTTTTATGGCTCTCAAACTGCAGGAGTCCGGTTCAGAAATAGGATACAACATTTCTCAATGTGTCAGCTTTCCTCCCGTTCGCTCGGTTTATCCCTGTAACAACAGTGTCATGCTGACAAATAAACATAAGGGTCCTCATAAATCTGACTCGTAGAGATTTATTTCCCCCGAGGGTACAGCCCATCAACTATCGCCAGTCCAAAGTATAAAAACTTCTTTGGTGGGAGTAAATTTAGTGTGTCTGCACAGTGCTCGGAGTAAATTTAGTATGTCTGCAGAGTGCTCCGTGAGCAGCTGCTCGCGCTGGGTGCCGGTGCTGAATGCTGCCGAGAGCACCGAGCTCCGGCGCTTCCCAGGGCGCAGAGCTCTCGCACCGCTGCTGCTAATTAATCTGACCCGCTGATTTGGGTCCTACTGACTCATTACAATGAATACAGAGGCTGAAAGCTTCAGTCAGACAGGAGACCTAGCCACGCTTGAAAACTGACCTGAGATGTCCTGCATTTAGCTAGGATTCCAGCCTCTGGTTTCAGTTCTCTTGCACGGGTACATCGGTGTCGTTAGCAGCACGCGCATCCTGCAGTTACGTACGGCAGAGAAGCCAACCTAAATGGGATCTGTGATCGGTTACTTTATGCCAAATCATTACAGAATAAGTATTTCATACGCCCTGGGACTCAACCTGTAATCCCAGTGAAGACAATTGCACTCAGAGACTGCCCCGTGCATTTCAGTTTGTGACTAGACAGAAAACGAGCACGCATCTTCGTAATAAACATTCGTGGCAATGTGTGAAAACTGGAATGTTTGGACAACTAGACACAAAACCGCATTCACTTCTTACAGAATTAATATTTAGAATTGCACTTCAAGCCCGCATCGCTGTGTAATAACAAACTAGACCTAATCTTAGGAGAATTTGTTTTTCCATAAGCTATCCAGCAGCTAGAGTAACTGCCAGTTACTGCGACAGTGCCGCATGGGATAGGAAAATCAGTGAAGAAGAACGTGTGCCATGGAGGTGACTATTAAACTTACGACCCAAAGCACAAAAGGAATTGAGATAGAGGCAGACCCTGCCTTCAAACAGGGTCAGAAAATGGGAAAGAAATGGTGTAAGCAACAGTGAAATTCAATGGAAGTTAGTAACAGAGCTGAAGAGCCACCAGTTGCTTCGTCTTCTTTCAAGATCAATTAAAAACCTCATCACGGTGACTTGTGGAAAAAAAAAAGAGGAGGAGTAAGGGAACTTCCACCTTCCTGCTCGTAACACGCCGCTGCCACAGGAGGCTTTACCCACCGAAGCGATTTGCTGACTGGTAGCGGGTGTGTGAAGAAGTAAAAGAGGATTTAAAAAATCTGCTGTGGTTAAACCCAGCGTTGTTGCTTTACTACACATAAAAGGCTTTTTTTTTACACAGATCTAGGAGGAAAGGCCGTGACGTCGCTCTTAGAAAAGCCCCCATTGTGTAAGCTCATAGGTAATCTCTAGCATTTGTCCAAATTAACTCGAAGACTTTTAGATCTCGCTCCTTTCACAGAGAGCCTTAATAATAAGAGGGTTCCAAGCAGCGCCATGCAAAAAGCACTAGAGTTAACAAAAAAAAAAAGTTTCCTGGACTTTTTAACTCCACGCTGACATTTCTACCCGACCAAACCCTTGAAGATCCAACCGCAGCTGAATCTACAGCTGTGGCCTGGAGGCAAAGCACCTAACAGAGAGAAACGGCCCGTAAAATTAGTCACGTGAAGGGTTTATACAAAGGAAACATAAAATACCATGGGAGCAAACGCAGGCTGCTGAGTTCGAGACGCCTCCAAAAGGGCACGCTCCCCTTTGACACCGACCCAGCAGCCACCAGTTCAAGCCCAGCTCGTAAGGCCACCGAAATCTTTGAAATGGCACCAGGAGAGACCCTCTTTGTCAACCTTACAATAGGCAGGGATTTATCCTTCCCAAATGGACAGCAGCGCGCATCGGTGTGGTGCTGCCAGCAGTTTTAGAGCCTTAATATCACACTTCAGCAAGAATTTACCCAACCTTCTTCCAGAAATACACGTTTCTCTAAGGCTTCGGGGTCTTCAATGTTCTCACAACCATCCTGATGCCAGAGGGGGGAGCTCATGGCATAGCCAAGATTCCTTCTTTAAGGCTTGGGGGTAAAACAATCAAAATTTTGAGTCGTTCAAAGTTCACCAGCCACTCCTCCTTTTTATGGGGCCCGTCGGGATCGCCACCCTTCTGCCCTTTGTGCTGCTCTACAAAAGGCACGGCACCAGGCCACCAAGATGCCGAAGTTAAGCAGATTATAACGTTTCTGAACGTGTTCTGTGACAGTAGGCACTTGAATGTCTTCCTGCATCAGGGAGCCTTTGCCTTCCCCTTTCATCAGCTTATCAAATGAAGCTAAACTGCAACACTCGCATCTAATGATACCGGGGACCTTGGAACGGGATTAGGAAAAACACCATCATTAGCTTCAAGGAGGAATGTGACCTTCAAGAGATTTCTTACGCCAGGCTTTGAATGGAAACAGTAGGAAGAAGGAAACGAATTCCTGCATAAGGATGAAGACAGGGCAGGGAGAAGCAAGAGGTTTTCTATTCCCAGGTAGATCCTGCCTTTGCTCCCGTACTAAGGGCAGGTAAGAAACAAATAACCTACAAGACCCTTCTCAAGGCCAGTCTGAAGGGCTCTTTGCTCACCAAAAGCAGTTTCTAAGGACGCACCAGCCTTGAAGACGAGCAGGTGCCGAAGGGCAGGGCTGCCATCACGGCTTCTCCTGCACAGGGAGATGAGCGAGCGGCACGGCACCAAACATCCGCGCTGGGACGTGGCACGGGCACTACAAGCACACCAACAGCAACATTGGCTGAGCTCTCTTTGTCCACTTTAATTGCCTTTGGGTGTTGACGAGGGCTCTGCCAACTCGAGGACCTCAGGAGGACTCCCTGCTGTCCCACCTTCGGGGCCGAAGCACTTCTCAGCGTTAAGGCCGCGCTGCACCCCGCTGAAACGCATTCTATTTGGCGAGTTCAGCTGAGAAAAATTATTTTAGATAAAAATTTCTCCAGCAAGACCTGCAACCATTGCTTTTGTTTACTCAGAGAAGCGTAAGTGCTTCTAGAATCACTGTGTGGCTTCCAATATCCAAACCAATCATGCATGTCATTGTTTCCTTCAGTAAAAACATCTCTTTAGATTGCCAAAAGGAAGTGTAAATGCAATAGCAACAGGAATCCATTTTAAAGCTAAAAGCCTGACAAAAAAAAAAAACAAAAAAACACTTTGTATTTTTATAGGCTCTAAAGCAAACAACATCCCGGTGCTGCTGCTCGGAAAGGAGCCCCTCCTGAACAGTGCCACGGCTTCTCCAGCCAGCCTCTTCCTACCTTGCTGCAAAACATTTTTTTTTTTTTGTTCTCCACGATGCAGGGCCTGAGTTTGTCCCTGGTTTCATCAGCAGGAGCCCCCAGAGCCTGGGCCTTTCCACTGAAATTCCACCTGATGTGAACGTCCTCGGGCTACTGCCGTGCAGTCCATTTTTAATGATGCTGATCTTCAGTTGCACGGCGACTGCACAGCTGAGGTGGGGACTTGTTTAGAGAACGGGAAGAAAAGCAGTGCAGCGAGTCAGGGCAGCAAGAGAGCTGGTCCAGAGGGCTGGACCTCTGCAAGCAGGTGCCAGGCTGGCTCCTGGCTCTCTGAACATCCATTTGGGTACAGAACGGGAAGGTCTGAGCAACACCAAGCCCAGGGACTGGGACAGATCAAGCCTAAACTCAAGCCACGCTCTGGGGTACAGGAGCGTAAAGGCAGAGTGTGTTTGTGCAGTGCTTTAACCCTTACAAAAACCAACACCGTGACTCCAATGCTGATGTACAGCAGCCTGAGGTTCCTGCAGAAGTGGTTGCAGAGTGGGAAACTGGCAGGCTCATGCCACTGGGTGGAGCCAAGACAAAGCGGATGGCTGCAACGTCAGCCTCAGGTCGCTGCCAGTGCTGCTGCCATTTACCTGCTGCCTTCCCAAAAGGAAAAGCTGCCACTGCCAGGGCAAACTCCGTCCTCCGAGATGAAACCGACCCCGCTGCAGCACTCACTCCTGCTCCTAAATTCGAGAGATTAAAAGGGAATTTATTTACTCGGAGACACGGGCCATCGCCTCGTGCTAATGGAATAATTACAACGACCTTCGTGCATCCCCTGTAACACCCCGAAAAAAGAAAAAGAGGGCTGCCAAAATTCATCCCACCATTTCAAGCTGTTCTGCAATTGCTGTGAAACCTATTAGGTCGCCATCCCAAAGCCCACCCTACAGGGCACACGACTGCAGTGGGACGTGCAGATCCGCCTCGGCAGTGTCGACGTGGAGGAGTTGGTCCGTGCATCTACACAGGCTACGGTGCGTTGAACGAAGACGTACAGCTTGAGAAAAGTAAAGCGTTGAATGACTTCTAACCGGGCAGAAGTCAGAAGAAATGAACAGACAAAACCTGCATTAACTTAGTCTCCTTTTCCGATAATTACTTGTGAGGGTTTTTAAGACATTTGCGACTCACAAGGGAGCCTGTAAATTTAGCAGCTTTTGCGATCTAATAATGTTGGCAGCTATGAGAATTGCCTATTTATTGATGGGTGACACCAACCTATCATCAATGGATAAAAAAAGCTGTTAGTTAAGAGTCCTTCCTCCCCCTTTCAGCGCGCGCAGTTTCCAGTGAATGGAATTTTTCAAATGTAAAAAAGAAAATGAAAAAAAAAAACAAACAAGTCCATGGAAGTCGATACGAAGGAGAGGGGATGGAAGAGGTTACGTTACTGAACTGAAGAGCACTGTAGGGAGATGGGGAGATTAGCTACTTCTATTTACAACTGATGCAACACGGGGTCCCAGAAGAGACCACGCACGATGGGACAAACCTACTGGACCGGGAAATCAGAGATCCAGGGCACACATCCCGTTTGTGTGTCCATCTGCAGCATTGCTTCGGTCTCTTCTCCTTCACAGCCAACGTCCTTTGTCTCAAGCAGCGTTCAGCAGAGAAGTTTCGCTGAGGATCTGTTCAGTGTCGAGTATAGGACGGATCTAATCCGTGCTGGAGTCTCTCGGTACTGCAGAGATGCAATTAAGAAAAATAGCACGGAGAAAAGGTGCACCTCGAACACGGCCCCACCAAGGGCAAAAAAAAATCCAGGGCCACACTTACCCCTACAAACGCAGCTAGGTGAGAGTGGGTTAGAGTCAAACAAAGAAAAGGCAACAGGCACACTTCTACAAGACACCGTGTGCACTTTAATAACCTACAGACATACAAATCACTGTCAAATACGAGCCAGCAGCTCCCAAGTGCTTCCTTATTCCCTTCCATTAGTCTGTTGCTCTTCCCCCGATCCTATCAGTCATAAAAGGAGGACTAATATATACCTTTATTTTCGAAAAGTTTAAATGCATCGCAGTCCCAGTGTAAATAATTTATAAAGCCAAGAGGCAAGTAAGACTCTGGCGCACGGCTGAGACGAAGCTGAAGCTTTTAAGAAGAGGAAGATGCAGATGTGTGCGCATCCATATAAACAAACAGCGTGCCCCTGCCAACGAAGGCTTCACAAGGAAACCACCACTCCCCCTCCCTCCTCCTTCAGATTCCCTTGATTTTAATATTGGTCCTTCAACCAAAAGCTCATTACTAATCCAATTTTAATGTCACTTGAATTCTTACAAATAAGGGGACCACACAGGGAGCTGATGATTTTAATTCTGGCACTTAAATCAGAAGTGTGAAGTTAAATGCGGTGCAGACCCTCCCCCCTTTCGTTAAGACTACATTTAATTGCAATGCCTTGTTCTTCCAAACCCCAACTTGCAAGGCAGCATTTAGAACTAAATCAAACAGGTAAAGTTTCAAAGCTTTGATAACCAGCGAGCCGGCAGATTGGCTCTCTAGCATTTCATCCATCACTGTGGATGGCAGGATATAATCCCAGCCATTTTCCCGGGATCACAGAAAATTGGAAGAGACCTCAAGAGATCGCTTAGCCCGTCCTCGTGCCCCAAAGAACCCGTTATGTTGTCACGCCTGACAGATGCTTCCAAGTTTTTAAGGATGCTGCACAACAACGTGACATCCCTGTAATCATTCACTGCTTACACACACTGGCCATTAGGTTAGAAATAAAGCCTGGAAATGTTGGAGTATTCCTTGCCAGTCTTCGGGCTCAGTACTTCCCATCCTATCATATCCTAAAAAACTTAAGATATCCCTTCTCTTTTCAACTCATAATTTATATTTTTGAAAGTAAAGGACTCCCTCCAGCCCTTTAGCCTTCTCATCTCTAAGCAAATGGATTGCTCCTTTTTCAACTCAAGCCATTTTTCCCTAGACCTCTGATCGTGCTGGTTGATCTCCTTCGAATTCCCTCGTTGTTCGGCTTCTTCCTCGAGAGCCCATGGCCAAAGACGATGTAGAGTTGCAGCTGAAATCTTTTCTACGAGGACCAGAACCGGATTATTTCCCGACGTCCTGCAGGCCACGCTCTTCTGGTACTCAGCAGGGCAATACTTTTTGTAGGGTTTGTGGTTGTTTTTGTAGGGTTTGAGGGTTTGTGATGTACCGACTGCCATCCCATTTGTGACCCTGTGCACCAAACAAGTCTTTGTCTGAAGGTGAGACCAACCCAACTGCTCACCTCACGCACATACACAGAAATAACCACGTGCCTACCTCTCCTTTTAAATGCAGTTTATTAAGATCTTCCCAAACCTAATCACGTCCTCCACCACGCTTCCAAACCCCTCCTTCCAGCCTGGTATTTGTGAGTTTAACAATTCTCTACTGCATTATTCAAGCCATTAACAAAAATATTGAATAGCACCAAGCCCCAGACAATGCACACAACGCGGCCGTTAGCTAAATCCCTTAATGACAAACCCTTCATAACTTCTTTTCTAGCCAGTTGTTTACCCCACCTCATTACAGCTTTATCTACATCACAGCTCCCCAAGTCAGTTAAGAGAAAAAGCGTATTAAATGCTAACAGACGGCTTACTGTCGCCAGGACATAGGCCACCCACTGCTCCTCCCTCCTCCACAATCCCTGCCATCAGCTCCCTGAAGGAAATTAAATCAAGTTTATGCCTAATATACAGCAATACCTCCTCGGATTTTAGATATTTAGGCAGTTTATGGGTTTCTACATTTTTTCCTAGAAGTCAGAGTTAAAACAAATGCTTCAGAAGTCTCTGTTCTGTGCAGGCATCCTTTTAAGGCTGCTTCTAGTTTCCCTTTCCTGGTTTTCCAGAATCTCCTGGGATTTTGAAAGATGTTCGCCTTGGATTCAGGCGTTGCTTATGTCATGATTCGTGCAAAGCAGAAGGGAGAATAATGGCAATGACCAAGGGCTTATTAGGGGGAAAAAGGAAAAAAGACAAAAACCACACAGATTTTCTAACCCGCCATGTAAATCCAGCAGGGTTCTTGAAGAGAAGGGGAGACTGGACAAGACCCAGTGAGAGCACCCAGGGAAGTCTTCCTGCAACTTGATCATTGCTTAGATCTTGTACAACTGAATTCAATACCTAACAAAAAAAAGACGGGGAATGAATATGAAACATATACACATCGAAAAAAAACACAGGTCAATGCATTTTGGAAGCAATGTGAATTTTCATACCATAAAATGTAACCCACCTTTAAATTACTGAATTGTAGGTAAAACGTTATCCCCTAATTGCGATGCATTTTACCTGGGATTTCTGCATTTTGGTTCTGAGACCCCTTGAATTTCCATTTGTTAACAACAGAACGCATTCTTACACTTCTCTGACAATACAGAATTCATTTCTTTTTCAGCTGCTTAGCAGATGGCATGCGAGAAGCCTGGTTTTCTGTGGCCCTGGTTCTCGGAGTTGATTCATCTCATGCATATCACAGAACACAAGCTCTGGCTGAACTTTTTACTACGGTGAGGTCATTCACAGTACCACTCTCCTCTGTACATTTATCATCGCACGGTCTTTCGCCCAGAGGCAGCACTAAGCAGGTCACCTATCTACACCAAACCTGGTGTAGATAACTTCTCTAACACTTAATTCATTATCAACCTTCCAGAATTAAGATTATAAAGAGGACGATATCCCCTCTGCCCCCATCGACCTATCTTCATTCATTTGGGGCCTGCCAAGTAGCATTTAAGAAGGTGCAGGCAAAACCAGCATTAAGAATGTTTTGTCATGAAGTTGTTGGGGTCCTCCACCACTGGATTTCACAACGAATTTATTTATGGTGCTGAAGGAAGAGGGACAATAGGCTAATGTAGACCTGGATGAAATCCTCTGCGAGCAGAAAATGGAACCCATGGAGAAATACCTCAAATGCATGATTTGATTTCTCCGTTCAATTTGTTTTTTGTCAGATTCAGCAGACAAGGAGCTTCTTTATTTTCCTTTATGGGCAAATCTGCACCCTCCATGCTTATGGGGAACACTGATTGCTGCAACATCCTTTATGACCGAAGGTCTGTCCAAGTGCCCATACTCTTTAGGCCATTTTTCATTATAAATTTTAAACCCTCAAGGAGTTAATGAATCATAAAACACGGACCTTAGCAGAGCATGTTTTGAATCAAGTAGCAGTTCCTTAGATTAATAAAGTCACCTGAAAAACCTACGGCTCTGCATCCAACGCCTGCCTCTTTGTGGTACCAAAGACCCTCCTCTCATGTTCCTGGAGCAGGGAGAAAACAAGAACCACTACCTACCCTTCCTACCCCACCTGTTATTTCATCATATTCCTTCTAATTTGTTTTCTTTCTAAGGGACAGGAACCCAGATTTTACCTTCCTTCAGACGGCAGTTTGTGCGCTGCGGCTGCCCCTGCCCCTCTCCCTTCTCGTTCTGCGATATCCTTCAAGATCAGCACAGACTGTTCAGGGCAGAGACCGAGATGGGGCTCGCAGAATTCCTTTCTATACAGACAATATCAAATTCAGTCTGACAGCCTTTTTCAATGCACCCTAGCATCTTGTTAGCTTGAACCACTTTGCACATTAAGCGGAGCTGCTACTCAGCTTTCTACAAATGACAACCCCTTTGCTCTCTTTGGCTAATTTAGACCCAAGGAAGCTAATCAAATAATATTATTTTCCCCTCCAATAGCCATTTGCTAGCTTGTTTGAACATCTCAGATTCATCAGTCCCTGCTTGTTCCAAATAATGCCGAAGATTTCATGCCAGGTGTCAGAACTTGCTGTCCTCCCGCACAGACCTTTTAGAAGACCATTAATAAGCCTGATCACCACCACGAGGGTTATCAGGAAAAGAGTTAACCTTTCTGCATTTCATTCTGATCATTTCCCACTCTTTCTTACCTTATGCCTCCAGGTCAGTTTCTTTAATCAATTAAAAGAAAATAAAAACCACACACAGACACACAGAGGAAAAAAAAAGCCAGCTTTTCAACCAAAGGCTAACTTTGATTCATTGGAAACTCCTTTATCCCTTCCAACTAATTATATATATAAAAAAGCAACTCACAAGAGCTAAATTCTCCCCCTACAAATTAGTTCTAGCATCTTTTGTACACGTAAGACATTTCCACTTGTCCTCCAGGCTTTAGGGGGAGGCTGCACATCTTTTATGGCATCTCGGTGACTTCATACTTTTCCTTCCTCAAAAAGCCTTCTGACACGCTGCCTTTGAGCTTAATTTGATTTCAAAGTTCCTTCTAAAGCCTCTACCCCTGCCTTTACATCTTTATAATCAGAAAGAAGTTTCAGGATAGCTTCTTCGTCTGCAATTTAAAAAGTAGAGACTGGTTTCAGAGAAATCATTCAGCTTCCCCATAATGTTTTCTCATGTTAACCCATAACCATGGACAATTTCACAAAAACACGGGAGTTTTTCTCTAGAGACTCTACAAGAGTCTTGCTTTTAATGGTCTAAAGATATATCAAATATATCTGATCCCCAAACCCATACTGGTCATCTTCACTTCCTTCCCACTGCCTAAAAATTTATTTCTAAAATAATTTTTCTAAAATGTTCTAAAAATTTATTTCAGCTTATTGGCTCTCCAGAAATTGATTTCTAAACTTTAAGTTCCTTAGGCCAAACAAACCCATCCAGAGCATTGGCTGCCACACCGCTCACCTATTTGCTCTTTCTCTTACTGTTCAAAGGAACATCATTCTATCCTGGACAACTGAAAGCTAAGAATCATGCTTCCTTTTCCTATGTAGGACTTTGCAATTCAACCTTTCACTTTACCCCGTTTTCTGTCAACTGTATTATTGGATACGCAGCTGCTCCTCTGGATTCTTAACGTAATTGTGCTCTATTAGCTATGTCTAATTATTCATTTGGAACCAGCCACAGTGCATTGTGCCATACAGCAATCTGCTATTTAGCCCCCAAACCTCTTCCCTCCTATGGTGGACTCTTGAGCCAGCCATTACAAGAACCAGTCAAGACCTCCCCAAGTTGGTTCTGTATCTTCCACTTACCCAACTTAAACATCACCGACGGAGGATGGCAGACACCAAAATTAACAAAATTAATTTGTTAACAAGTGCTGGGCCCAGACCTCTCTCCGAACAACTTTCCGCTCCTCAATGCACAGACTAATAAAACCTGCTAACACATTCCCATTTTTACAGCATCATATTTTCATCCCTTTATGTGGTCCCCCCTCTACTCAGAGTTTTTATCTCACTAGACAGAGGAATTCTTTAAATAAAGCCATGTTCCCCCACCTCCTACAAGAAGTCTGTCTTCCATGCATAGTCTGCAAACAGCTTTACAGATTTCCACTGACATTTGTCATCTCGCCACCTTTGCATAATGCACTCCGTGTCTTGGTTTTCTCCATCACACGGGAATCCAACCACCTAATTTTTATTTAACTTGGTTTTTAGTTTTATTTGGTATCTGTTTTTCATTCAGTTGCTTCATCTTTAATTTTTATGTCATTTCATGCATCCCCCTTCCCGCAATATGTTGTTGTTTGCAAGTGATTTGCTCACTGATGGGGACACTTAGACAGCAAATATTTACTTTAGTGCTCAAGACAAATATTTGACATCTATCACCACCCAATTTTCATATGGATAAGAAAACAGTCCCTCCTGAATTATCATGACAACTAGACGCAACCACATAATAGTCTGCTCACCCACCGACTGAAGAGCCATCACGTATTTCAGAAATTTTCATTTGTAAAGTTATCAGAAGAGAAAATGGTAGAATTCAGAGTGTTCTTTGTCACTGCCCTGCCATCTTTAAGATCATATATTTAAGTTATGCTTGCTGAAATGGCCCATTATTCATTTTTCCTCTTTAAAAAGAAGTCTCTCTCTAAAAAATTATAAGTAAAAAAAATATCCTTTGCTCTGTGCCCTTCATCTGTTCCATCGCTGAGTAGTCTTGCCTTAGATTTTACTGAAAAAAAGATGTCTTACGCATCCTTTAATTCCTACTTACATTTAGTAGCAAGTTTTCTGCAAAAAAAGTTCCTTTTCAATCAAATTGTCTCAATCTGTATCCTGTTCCAAGTCAGCTTTTTAAGATGAGTACTTCTGAAGTGCATTTGAAACGACTATCACAGCAGCTGAATAACCGCTGGGCTCAGAAAGTCTTCCCGTACTGGTGGAAGAGCCCACTACTTTGGAGAATCAGACTCTTCTCCACTTCATTAAAAAATAAATTAAAAAATTTAACTTTTCTCCCAAAGTGTTCTTTCACTTCATTTGAGAACTGACAATGTATCGATTTGGGTGTTTCTCTTCTCAGTCTTTCTCCTGTCTTTTTAGGTTTGAGGTAGGATCGTGGCCTCTTGGGAATCTGTTCAGCAGGTCAGGAATTCAATTTCGGCAGGATTTTCCCTACACGTCTGTGCAGACAGCCTGGGTTTTGATGAGGACAATGCATGAACACTCAAATTCTTGGGGCAATTAGAGATGCCCAAGTCTTAAAAATCAGTTCCCCATATACACTACATACTAATACTGGCACTGCTGAAAGCATAGGAGAAAATATCTTTATCCATTCATATATGCAAACTATATGGCCCTGACACGGTTGCTTGGCACCATTAGTACACTGAAGCCCTCGCTTTCTGAGGAATGACATTTTTAATCCCCGACAGGACAGATTTTGTTAAACAGATACGGAATTGCTATCCACAGATCACTCTGCCTGCAAGTGGACAAAGAGCAGAATATAAATGACCATGCTATTCGTTACCCTCATGTCCTGAAGTTCCACAAGTGACAGAGGCATTCAGGAAACAGAACTCACCGGAGCTACTTGGAACCATGGAGATTCAGGCTGGGTCATTTCCCAGTGAAGATATGGAAATAAGCTTCAGTCACCTTCTGGAAAAGGCTCTACCTTAGCTTATTATAAAACATCGTCTTCACCTTGCCAGGTGCTGGGCAGCCTGGCCATTAGCCAGCAAAGCACTTAAGCAAACAAAACTTAAAACATGTGAAGGGTCCCAATCATGCCATACATCTAATTGCTTTTCTGGATTAGGGCCAAAGCACTCAACACATTGTAGATCAAGACCTCGCTGACAACACTGATATCCCCACACATGCAAATCTCAGACAAAAAAAAAAAATCCAGTAGCATCCTTGAAGCCTTTCCCCAACTGCTGCTCCGTCCCTCTAAACGCTGGATAATAACAGATAATTTCCAAACTGCTAGTTCTGCCATTTGAATGAATCGTTTAACAAGAACACATTCAAATTTTGACAGATTATGTGACAGATTAATCATTTATCTCTGCAATTCAGAACTCGCAGATCAATATTCACTAATAAATATCCTTCCACCTCAAAATGTTCCATTTGCCTTCAACTCCGCACAAGAAGGGTTTCACTGACAATGATGAAATTATAAACAATTTGTTCTGTGAAAGTCAATCTCTTGCTGTTCCGCTTTCAATATGTGGTTTGTAGAGGAACCCCAGCGTGGAATATCCAATGCATTTCATATTTAAGAGTATTTCTAAAAGAAAAAAAACCTTTCCATGCTGTGCTGAAAACAAAGTTTTCCAAAAAAGAAAGGAATGCACAAAGTGACCTCAATAAAATGACAATTCAATAAACAAGAATATCAAACCCCTTCAAATCGGGTTACAGAAAAGATTTTTAAAAGTCCTCTAGATTCTCGGAAGCACAAAACCTTCTCTGACCAAATTACTTCCAATTCTTCACAACTGTGTTCAAAAGAGGAAATTGTCACCAACACTGAAAATCAATAGGAAATGTTCCAGACAATAATGCAGCAGTAAGGATGGACCAAAACAGTAAATTCAGGGTAGACAGGAGTTTGGGGAATGGAAAAAAACAAGTGAGCTAAACAACAAAAGATCCACTGAACAGCCTCTGCATCCATCCCAGGCTCAAAAAACAACATGGCCATTTGTTTAAGCAACCAGACCGTACGAGAATAAAGATCCAAAAGGATATCAGCAGAACAATTCCCCAGAGCAAAACAAAGGATGTAAACAAACAACGTAGAATGGAGGTGTAAATAAACAATGGAGAATTCAAACATCGTAAGACCACAAGAGTCTTTCTATTGCCTTTTACAGACTTTGGCTTAGCACACATTATTATAAGGCAAACTGTCTACCTTATTTCTAATAAGCACCTCGTCCAAGGTCGTACAGAAAGCCAAACTCACTCAGGACTGGCTCACGCCTGCTGCTCCCCAGCCTGAGACTCGACCCGCCACAGCACATCCCTCTTCAGATGAGAAGGGTTTACAAACATCAACTCATGCCATGGAAAACAGACATTTTACAGACTGTACCCTTAAGATTTAGATACAAGATTTTCTCATTCTATGTAAAAAAGCAACAACAGCAAGTTGCTTGTCACTGTACAGTTGTATTTACAACATGCATGAATATTTTAGGAGTATGAGCTTACCCTGCAGTAATATACAATGTAGATAATGGATAGTAACATCCCTAAAAGCATGCACAGATTAACCTAACAACGTTGCTCATTATACAAGGACGGGAGGGTTCAGAAGCTGGCAGAGAAGCAATGAGAAGTTTGGGTACAGAGGAGAAACTGGGTGGGTGGGGAGACCGCACCTGAGGCTCTGGGTCCAGTTACCGCCTCCCAGTATGAGGGAGACCTGGGCACACTGGGAAGAGTTGAACATGAAAGGTGAGGATGATCAGGACCTGAAGCAGCTCTGCTGTGACAAGAGGCTGAAAGAGCTGGGACTGAGGAAGCCCCAGGGGATCTTTTCAATGTCCGTAAGTACCTGAAGGGAGGTGCAAAGATGGAGCCTGGCTGTTGTCAGTGGTGCCCAGGGCCCGGCCGAGAGGCACTGGGCACAACCTGGAGCCCAGGAGGTTCCCTCTGAGTGCCAGAAGCACTTCTGGGCTGTGTGGGTGCTGGAGCCCTGGCACAGGTACCCAGACATTGTGGTGTTCCCTCCTTGGAGACCTTCAAACCCACCTGGATGTGGGTCTGGGCACCAGCTCTGGCCTGCTGGAGCAGGGTGGGACCACCCCAAAGGTGCCTCCACCCTCAGCCTTGCTGCCATTCTGTGAAAACAGACAAAACGAGGGACACGGGGCAGGGGAAAAAAAAAACAAAAATCTTAAACCCCAAATCTCATTTGGGGCCACTCTACTGAAGCTCAAAATCATAAGGTCAGTTGGGTTTAAGAGAAACTAGAATTTGGGGCCTAACTTTTTTTGTCCAAAGGGATGGTCAGTCTCCCATCAATTAATATGCTGTTCTCAAGATTGTAAAAATAAGCTGAGATTTAGCAAATACTCCATGGAAACCTTTTCAGATTCATTAAGTACACCAAGTCAGCTTTATTCTGCTTAAGCCAGCACATATTTTAAGCGAAGTCTCACAGGCAGTCTCACTGGCTGGATTACTTGCGCAAGCCAAATTTAGCAGGTGCATAAATGCCAGCATCATCAGGATCTTTCTGAGGTGCTGGGACTGATGTTATTTTAACACAGCCATCAGAAGTTTAGTAAAGCAAAAAAACAACAACTGTGAACTCAGAGCACCTAAAAAAAAGTTCACATTCACTTCAAAACAACCAATCTTTCTCCTTGCATGGACCAGCCATTGCAGGTTTTTGGTTGTCGTGTTTTTTAAAAAAAATAAAAATAAAAAATCTGCCCTAGAACCAGAGAGCCACAATCCTCCCCCAACGCCAGAATTCAGCACTGTGAAGCTCAAGACGAGCACAACAGCCCTTGCAACGGCTGTCAGTGCAACATAAGCATCTTCACCGGGCCACTGCAGCTCCTTCAACGCCATGTAGGACCTTTTCAAAGGGATGATGACATAACAGAAACCAGGCTCCAGAAGTTTTGATTCTGTGCTCATAAATGCATTTTAAATGCCCCAGACACCTTCAAGAAGTCTTCTTTTACCGGTATATTTTAGCCTGGACTGCAGTGAAAAGAAAGAATTTTTCTGCAAGCTGAATTCATGGATGCGAGACGACAGGAGAGCCGGGGGAGTGAAAGAGCCCTGCTGAACACAGAAAAGAATTGAAAAATGGAGAAGTAGAAGAGCTCTTCAAAAGATCTTTCATCCACCAGACAGCAAAATTTTTACAGCATTCTTCACAAAAATTTTCTTCTCCACTCCCATTCCACTAAGGAGAGTTACACAGAATCAGGATTACAAAAGTACTTCTGCTGAATTACCTCCGCATTGAGCTGGATGAATTGCAAACAGGACCATACATACATGATTATATCATTGAGCACTAGAGTAGTTATTCGGAGAGTAAAAGCACCCAAAAAAAAAAAAAAAGAAGCAAGCACTTTAATACCACCCACTCCAGAGTGCCCAAGGCAGACATGGTTGCACATAATTTAAGCTGTTTGTCCCGAGTTCTAAATTATGTCCGTGTGCACATACAGGAGCTACCTGGGAATTGATAAATTGGGTCTATATTGAGCAAAGAGACTGACCGATACCTGAAACTGCCTATTTCAAGCTGGCTTTGGAATGTGGCTGCCAATGCAGCTGCTATCACTGGGGTCCGTCAATGGAACCTCTAGACTCTTAGAACCAAGTGTGTCTGCTTTTTCTTATTAAAGGCATTGTTAAATTGTTTCGTCTTCTTTTTAGGCTAAAAAAAGCCATATATTTTTATTTATTTAGCCGGGGAACAAATTAAATTCATAAAATTCCCCCAAGTTCCCCTATTATTGCTCCACCCTGAATGCATTTGCTGGCTGCACCGCTCCGTTTTGCAGCACTTCCCTCTGTAGCAGACACTGAGGCACAATTCTGAGGGGGCTGCTGCTGGGAGAAGTCTAAGGGATTCCCACTCATTCTATGCAAGCTTTCAGAACAAAGCGACGATCATTAATACAACACAATATTATGCAAACAAATGAACACATTCCTGGTAGATCATGTAAAAATCTTACAACAGACCGCGAAGAAGTATTAAAGCTTTTGTCGGAGACTGTTTCTATACCACTAATTAATATGTGAACCTTTAACTCGAACTTTGAAGAAGTTGTTAATTATATAGCTTACAGTAAAACTAAATGCAAAAGAGAAGAATGTTTAACAAAACCTTCAACCTGAACCCCTGGCCTTAAAGAAGTGCTACAGAAAATATAAGGCTAGCACTTCTTGCTAATCACTGGAGGCTGAGCTGCTGGGAACACGTCGCACCAGTTACAGCACACAGACAATCCACTCAACATTACAATAGAGACTTCTCAAAAAGCAGAACACATTTTTGTGACCTTGGAGATAAGTCTCATAATCTCATTCTCATCTGCACCTGCAGATCCCTTCACTTGGGTATTTGATGTTTGGATTTTCGTTCAAATGACTTTGCAGAGAATGTCAATACATGTTTAGGTGGCCTGTAAGAAGCAGGAAATCATTTTGCTTCTGCTCGTGTTTGACTACAGAATACATTTAAGCCTGTCAATGCAAAAATTCTGATTAATATCTAGCCAGTTTTCAGAAAATGCTATATACACTCACACATACATATAAAATATCAAGTACAGGGAATATATGTTTCATATCTACTATTTTGCCTCAGCAACAAGGAACATCTCTCAAACTCAGCCTCTGAAGAATATTACACCAGAGAATGTGACCAAATTCTAACCTGTTTTACACAACTTACAACCTCAGAGAATTTCAAAGAATCACATAGGTTGCAATCGAGGGAAGACTGACTTCCTAAGTCACCACAGAAATTTCTACAAATCACGTCAAATAATCTACTTTTACTCAGATGTTTTACAGTAACTGAGGCTTTATTCATCCTTCCAAAAAAAACAAGACACTAATATTTCAAAACCACAGTGGTTATTATGCACAAAGAGTCACAGTTCTACTTCAAGCACGGTGCTAACTGGTTGCTGGTAATGACAGCCCTGTCTCAAACCACACCAATCATGAAGTTACCAACAGAAGACCTTCTCTTTCAATACTACTTCAGACCACGAAGCTGACGGATGCTCCAATGTAGACTGCAACATGAAGTTTTCCAGAGCCTCGGCCTACCCACTTACCATGCACTGAAAATTATTTTCACAACTCAACTGTAGCTACAAGTGTCCCACCCCCTGGAATATTTATTTTGTTCAGTATTCCCCTGACTATAAAATAATGAAATGTATTTATAAATATATTTCTTAATTGCCTGAGCAATGGGATGGTAAGCTTTGAAGAACCGCAAGGTGTGCAGGTTTTGTTGAGATGAATGCCTCAGAAAAACATGGAATTTTCCAATTCCACCTGTAGTAACAGGTTATTCAACAGAGAAAAAAGTTCAAGGTTTTAGAGTGAAAATATGGCCAAATTGAAAAATAAAAATACATATATATATATACACACACACAACAAGCATCTTACATGATACCAAAGAGTTACAAGTCACACAGCTCTACTAAGAGCACACCAGTACAAAAACGAACTCTGCTGCTCATCATGCATGGTCCTGCTGTAGTTGAGCTGTGTCTCACTGCAAACAAACTGAAGGACATAGCCAGCTTCGTCAAATGAAAGGAAACTGTAGATATTAAAAGGAGATATTAGCAAAACTTCTACTGTTACATCACAAAAGTTTTAGAACTCTATCCACCAGAGTCATCACACCCACAGATCTTTGGTAACATCTTAATTTTTCCACCATCAGCACCAAGACAAGCTCTAAAGGAAAGACATTGTCGTGAGTTAAGGCAAATTATCAGGAGAGGTTGGCATGAGAGAACAATTCAAAGGCACCATCATTTATCACTTTGGCAGGTAACGTGGCTGGAAAACGCAGTTTTTCCTAACAGGGCATCAGGCATGTGACATACTGATTAAACTGCGAGGGAACATAACACCAAATCATCGCAATAAAGTGAGCTCATCCTTTTATTGTGTCCTAGCTAATTACCTGTAAGGCTGCTTGTTATATTTCATTGTCTTTTGTGAGTAAAAAGGGGATGATTTTTGATATTATGCTTAAGGGACCACTCTGATTTATCTATTTACCAACCTGTTGGGTGGTTTAACTGACTTGGATTGTTCTCCTTGTCATATACGACAACTTCCAACTGCTTAAGCTGAAGTGGGAAAATTAATGACATGATTAACCTTTCTGCAGTTGGAACGAATCTGCCAGGCAGCAGACAAGAGTCCTGTTCTCACTTTCATCTTGGGTGCTGCACAAGGCCATAGGTCAGCCCTTGGACAAGACAGAAACCAGCTCTTCATCCTCCACCTCATGCTAAGAGCCTTTTTTTGGAGGCTTGATGCAAGAGACTTGGCCATCAGCAAGGCCAAACAAACAGCTCCCCTGTCTAGTAAAAAAAAATAAATGGTAAGTTACATAAAGTGTTATTTTTCTTGGAGGTTTCACCCCTCTAAAATCATGTTATTATAATGCAAAATTAGATGTGGGATTTTCAAAAGAATCTAATGTAATTAGTTGCCCAAGTCCCACTGGATTGCCAAGGGAGTAAGAGCCTGAATGCCTTCGGCTCTTTTGGAAAACCCCATCCATCAAAGAAATTCATAGGATGGCTCAGTATCAACTACAGAAAAAACAAGTAATGAGTTGAACATAGTTTCAGAGCTATTTTTGAAGAACTTTACAGGGTTCCTCAGCCACTACAACGTTGTGAATAACAGAACTACCACCGAGTTTTCCACAAAAAAAGCTTTGGGAAACAACACTTCACCCACAGACACCACGATAAAGAGTGATCAGTGACATTAAGTCGCATTGTATTACTAAAAATAAAAGGCAATGTTCCAGTAAATAAAAGCACCAGAACCACATCACTCAAAACCACAGCATCTAAGCTAAGCACACATGTATTTTTCATTCTCTTCTCCTAGCGCTGCTCTTTGATGTTTTTTTTCAAGCCTATGCTATAAATGCAAAGCAGAGGGAGTCCGGCTTTTATTACTGGAAAGAACGAATTAACAATGCAAGACATTTTATTATTATTTTAATCAGTTTCCAGCTCACAGCTTCACCGAGAGTACACCAACAGTCACACATTTCTTAGTCCTTTTCCAGTAAACGAGGACCCCAAAGAGCTATACGCGGTATTTAATTACATAGTAGGAGTAGGACAACTGTATACAGGCCACATTTAATTAACCAATTCCCTCATCTCCCCCTTTTCTCAGGTGAAAATAGGTTTCCATGGTTCCTGGACAGAGTTACAGTCTCCTCCAGTTGTTTGCTTAGGAACAACAAGTAATGTGTGGATTCTAAAATAAATCATGTTGATATTTTTGTAAGCATATTACATATTTTGTGAGACAGGGGTCTCTTGTGTTCCTCAAATGGCTCTTCAACGTTGCAACTTTTAAAACTACATACAGGGCTGTGGTGAAGACCCATATTTGAAGGGAAGACACAAATAGAGGCCTTGTCCACAGACCACCAGCTACCAGAAAGCCCTACAGAGGGGCTACCACCACTTTCATTTGTTGCATGAAATAGGAAGATTCGACATTCAGTTGAATTACCAGATTTGGTAATTGACTGACCAACCTTAAATATGGCAGATTCATTCTGAAATATGGAACTGAAGAGGAATCTCGTCAAGTTTGGAAGTTCAGAACAAATCTGCGTACGAAACCAACGTGGGACTCATCTCTCTGAAGCTTTCACACCAACACAACAGGACAGAGGGAGGAAGGAAGGGAAGGGCTGCTAGCAAGAAATGCAGATAGAGTAAAACAAAACATTTTCAAACCGTTCCTCCTTAAAAGATGAAAGGTATTATCTGTGGGCAGAAGACAGAGTGCCCACAAAAATAAAACTGCCTTCACAATTTCTATTACTTCTGGGGAAAGCTGGGATGTTACACAAGATTCTCACCTTTCTTTTTAATGGTTTTATAGTGGACAGCTTTTGAAGAAAATGTTTAAAGTTATATCTTTAAATGGAGGGAATTCAATACTGACATTTTACTCCAACTTAGATAATGCACTGCTCCTTGGCCTACCAAACCCATAGGGCCACTGACATCGGGAAATCATCAGGCTCACTTCTCCCCTTCCACATCTGCTCTGGTGCACCAGACAGGCTGGTGTGGAGCAAATTCGGACTTGAAATAATCATGTACCTTGAAAGGGAGCAGTACTGACTAAATCATTTCCCTTTTCCTGCTGCCACAAGTTCAGGACACAGGCTCTTGTGTTACCATCAAGCTCATTTCCTCCTGATCTCTGTAAATCCTATTTCATTGTCTCTTTGGTGAAGGAATATGGGCTGGGAGGTCCACAGAGTGCAGCCTGCCAGGGAGGAGGCGTTTCCAGAAAACAGTGCCCAGTTATTCAGAATTTACGTAAATTCCTTCATGAACTTCCATAGGCTACTGCTGGCCCTTGGCTAATCAAACTACAGAGATTTACATGCTATATGCTAGAGAAATACTCATTACATTATCATGCAAATCAGTATCCCACTTGATAAGGCACAAAAGTGCACACTTCACATTTAAAGCTTCAGTTTGGTGTTGCCACTCACAACAGGGTCCAATCAGCAGGCACATCGTACCTTCACGTAACGAGCACTAAAACTAATTTACTGAGTAGGAAACCTGTCTCCTCCTCCTCCAAAGAATCCAAAAAGCACATAAACCCAACAAAAATAAAAGCAACTAGTTGTTAACCACATGAACCAATATTTTGATTTTAGTTGAGATTTTTTAAAATAGCCCTTCTTTTACATTCACTTCAGAATGAACTCAATACAATAAATACATCTCAGCCTGTTTTGGGGTCTACGTCACACCTGCACTTCTGAAGCACGACACCAGCACTTCCCACAGAGAAACAAGACAGAATAGAGGTACAAGAAGTAGTTCAGATTTTCCATTTTAGCTACTGGAACAGAGAGTAAAAGTATCACCTCCCTTGTTGTTCCTGCAAATCAATCTAGGTTGGTTGTTGTTTTGTTTTAAATTCCTGATTAGATGAACAAACTGCTGACTTACATGGCCATTACCAGAACGCTGCTGAGCACAACAGAAGGATTTGGAGGTGGAGAGGAGTCGTTTGCTCTCTATTTAAGTTGGGAGTTTGTCATTTCCTGCAAAGTATGCAGGCTTCGAGCCCTCTCTCAGTCTAGAACTCACCGGTGAATCAACAGCCACTTGTTGGTGGTTTGTACATAGAGATTTACACAATATATAGAGAAATGGAAACTGTGTTCTCTTGCTGCTAAGTCCTTTGGATAAATCTTGGCCAAAGCCTGGTGCAGCAGCAATTTCTCAAGCCAAAGAACACGTGAACTAATTAAGAGAAAATAATCAAGGTTCGTTTTGTGTTTAAATACTTTCTCACTACTGCCCCCCAGCCGTGTATATGCCCTCAACAGCATCACAGTCCTCCCACTTCAGACTCAAGTCTTCATTATCTACCACCAGAGTTTGCACTAACCACTGTAAAGATATTACATATATAAGCCTGATGACACATTACTCAAAATCACTGAGAGCTATTTGCAGACTTCCTAAGTAAAGCCACTTGAAAAGGCAACTGGTCCAGTGAAACCATGAAAGAAAGCAAAAAATTAACAGAATATTGAAGCCTGTGGATCATCATCAAAAACTTAAACACCAAATTTTAAGTGTTGGCTGTTTTGCATATTCACTTCCTGATTCTCGGTGGTGCAGGGCAACCATAAAGTCAAAAATACCAAAAAACTCAAACAACAAAAAAACCTCAAAACAGGCCCACCAGAAATAATCGGTATTTCCAAACCTTTCCGTTTGCTTCGCTCATTCAAACATTAGCTCCCCCATGTGTAAAACGCAGCATGGCATCGCCCTGGTGAGATCAGATGACTAAGTCACTTTGATGATGACAAGCATGCTGTGCAGTAGATGTTCCTAAAATGTTTTATGCATGCCACTGGTGACACACAACACGTTTCAAAGTGCTGCCTATGTGTCCAGAGCTGCAGAAACAACAGCTTCCCAAGTGCGTGTGTGCACACTTGCAGTTGCCTTCACAAGCGGCAAGAGCTGCTGTTACCTACCTACAGCATTAGCTCCTTGCATGCACATCTCCATAAATGCTGGACTTTCTCTTCTGGCTCCAGCCCTGGAGCAAGGCTGAGAGAGAGTGGAATTGGTGAAAAAAGGAAAAATGATGGGGGGAGAGGTAGAAGAAGAAAGGAATGCATGGGTGTGAATGGAGAGCAGCAAGAGGTAGGTTTGGCTTGCAGAATGAAAGAGGAGGAAAATAAGAAATTAATATTCTAGCAGCGCCTTTCTGAAGTTATGTATTTAAGCTTGGCTTCCTCTAATTGAGGGAGGCTGAGCTTTTTCACCCACTTTGGTCTCAGTCCTACAAGTTCATTGACAGGGACTCACCTGCAAACACCTGTCTAAGAGCAAAAACCAAAGAAGATAAGTTAATAGAAATTTAAGAAAATTTTAGCTAATACAATTCCATAGCTTCCTTTGGCACCGAATTACTGTAGAAAAACATGCAGCACCCCAAGAACACAAAGCTGAGATTTCGTATCAGGAAAGAAACAGCGGGAGCTGGTAAACCTCAGGAAAAGAAACGGATTCTACCTTACCGCTTTGTAAATGTCACGCACGTTAAACACACCAAGCGCACAGCACAGGAGTGGCAAGGCTTTTAAACAAAACAGTTTCCAAACATTTCCCTAGGATATCAGCTACTCTCTAACATTAGCGGGAATTTGCCTGCATGAATCCCTCCTGCACTGCTGTCAGATGAGACGCCTTGCGGTGAGGACATGATGAGCATTTGGCCTTTTCCCGTTCGCGGCATTTTTATGATGCTACTAAGGGTACGTCTCACTGCCTTTAAAGCTGCTCGCACAGGGACCAAGCGTGAATAAGCTCAGCACATCAAAAGAGACGGGGTTTTATAGTCCCATAAAACACCTCTACAAATGCTGATGAACTACTTGTAGTGTCTCCTAATTCTAGCTGACAGCGGGAATAAAGAGCCGCGGACACCGATAGTAACCGGGGAGGAAAAGACGACGCACATCAGACCTAATAAAACTGCACGAGAATCTAGGGAAATGGTTAAAATCAAAGGCAGTGCCCATATCTGCAGCCAAGTTTCCATTTCTTCTACATCATCCCATAATTAATTAACAGTTCCAGAAGACGAAGGCTGAGGAGCAATTGACAGGCAGGACATTTTGAACACCTTTATTCAGAATACCCTCGTTGCTGCCGGCAACTGAAACGCAGACTTCCCATCAGGCGTGGTGGCCACTTGACAACCTTCACACTTGTTCTCTGAGAGCTTTTAACTTGCAAAGGAAAGGCTTCTAAGTGACGTTGTTGGAACAAAGCCACAAAAAATATGGATATGCTCTCAAATTGTATAAGTTAGAAAGCATTTGACAGTGGATGAGGATTCAAAAGGCACAGGTTTCACTCTAACTGCTGAATATCAAAGTAGGGAACACGTCATTCCCCCGTCCTGCATTCCCAAGCTCAGAGCAGACTTTCTCGCAACCTGGCATCCTAGCCAAGTTGCCCTCTGCTGTAACTTACAGTTTTGGGAAGTTATTTACTGATGGGGCTCCTCACAGATATTTTTTGCACCTTCTTCCTCCAGTAGAAGACGGTCTTTAAGGAAAATAATATGTATACGTTTTTAATTCACATATAAGCATTTAGCTACTTAAATATTTAGGGATAAATCCCCCTAAAAAAAAAAATAAAGCTATAAATTCACATATATGCTCAACATTAAAAGGTAAATCCACCTGAAATCAAAAGCCTTTCAAGTCCATCGCAGCGTGAGGCTCTACAGTGTGGACAGCAGAAGGTGATTTTTTTTCCTTGCTCACATACCTGCAAACATTTCATTAAATGAGCTAATCTTTTTTAAATCTCCCAAACCAGAAGCTCGGTGACCTCTTCTGCAATAAACGGCACAAGTGATCGTACACTGTTCAAACATCTCATTCTTATGCGGGGCTTTATCTCTTTGAACTTTAAAGCAAACGTTAGTGTTTATGAAATACGTTGGATCAACAGCTCTGGGATAAAAATGACTCCCAAATTAAAAGCTGTAACGCGGAATTATCCACGCGCATTTCTGCCGTGTCGCCACGCTAATGCGGCAGTTCAATTAAAAAGGGGGGGAGGGATTTAATTAATTAATTAAATTCCTGGGACAGGCAATAACCCGACGTCGATAGCCGGCTCACCTCTTCCAGGTGTCTGCTACCGAAGCAATTCGGTTAGCTTTAAACACACTTCACTTCAGCAGGAATCATCCCGTTAAAGGGAAAACAGATCGATGGGCATTTCCACTTCGTATTTTTTGTTTTTTAAAAAGGAAGGTGTGCCATCGCTCTCTCGTTCTTTGCCCTTCCAAATGCATCATACATCTTACGCTGTGGAGTTTCTCTGCACTTGAAAACTTTCTCACCTTTACCAGGGCAGTTTCAACCACCTTGAACTCCTTCTGCATCTTCTTAAGAGCTTAAGCTTGTTTCAACGTGTAAGGAGATGACTTCAATCATTATGTAAATTGGAACAAGGCTATCAAATGTTTTAGAACAAAGGACATCGCATACCCCCTTGAAGCGTACTTAGCAGGACCAATATTTAAGATACATCTTCCTGCAAAATTATTTTGTCCCTTCCCAGGTTCAGACAGATGCCATTCGTCCTGAACCACAAACGTTCACTGAAATTTTCATGCTGTTAGTAGATGCGTGCAGGAGGAAACGGAATTGTGTTATACTCACTGTGCTGGATTTCTTAACAATGTTCTCAGCTCACTTCCAACAAGAAATGGGGGGGAAAAACATGCCAAGTATCCCACTCTATAATTATTTAAATTCCAACTTTCAATATCAGCATCCTGGAGAGCATAATGCTCTCTCTCCTCCCTTTACGCACCCAACATTGAAACTGCATTTTTCAAAAGCTGCAGAAAAATCACCTGCACAACCATCGCCCTCTCAGCTGAAGGAGAGATGAGCATTAATGAGACACACCAGCCAGGAGTCCAAGGGCATCGGTTCCACACATTTCAAACCATTTAAAAGGAACCAGAAAAACTGCCAAGCGCATTATTTTGAGGACAGCCATGAAACCATTAATTTCCACAAGGAAACGTTCTGAAAAATAATGTTGCTCTAGGTTCAAGACATCACCTGGTGAACTTCCCAAACGCGATGGCGATTTCACACGTTGCTCTGACATTTCAACCAGCACCTATGACATTAACACACTCTCCTCCGAGAACCTTATTTCAATTTATAAGTATTAACTGTGTCAAAAATAGTTAATTCATCCTTTAAACGTGAAGCTTCGGCAAAGAGAGCTGTGGTTACCCAGCCCAGCACACGAAGAGTCAGGCATGGAACGACACGGAACGACAGTTGCCAGGATAAAGCTTTTGCTCCCTTTCTTTGCAGCACATTCCTGCTCTCACCAACACAGACGTAGTTCAGGAACCTGAGCAAGCAAAAAGTGAAGCCAGTATAAACCATCTGACCAAATCAACTTGCCTCCAATTAGGTAACTCTTGGGAAAATGAACAACACTGCCAAGCAGTGGATGTAGAGCATTAAATTCAGTACGAAGACTGCTGGACTCCACTGCCTTTCCCCTGCTCACTTGTGTGCTTAAGGACTGATAACTTTTGATGTTAACTTACTTACAAAGTCCCCAAGTCGCTGAGCATCTGCAGCAGAGCCAGGTACATCCCCACGTGCTCTAGCACGACTCCCTGAGAAGCGTGGCAGAGCAAATACAACTCAGCGCAGCTTTTCAGTGAGATGCTCACGTTGCTGGCCACCAGCCCTGGCTGCATGCTGCAGAACTGCTCCATCCCCTGGCTCACATCACGAACTCACTCATGTGCCATTTCTCTACACGAGGAAGAAAACATCACAGCTTCGGGACGGAGGAGCTCCACGTGTCAAGGAAGAGGCTCTCTTATTTTACTGTTTCTGGTATCTCCAGCTCTGCAGTAACAAAAAAGAGTAGTATATATGGGCAGGCAGGAGGCTTCAATTTCCCTTGCCATAGTTTTCTTACCATCTCAGCAATGGTTAGACTGCCAAGTTACACTATTCGGGGAAAACACCTGAAAGGAAGACCACAAAAAAAAAAAAGACAGTAATAATTCTCAGCATTTTCTGAGCAGACACCCCACTAGACAGCATGAACACTTGTGTTCCGACGCCCTGGTGCTGCTGAAGATGCAATCTGTGTCCTGGAGCACACATGATTTTCCTTGCCTTCTGAAATGAAAATAGAAATAGGCCACCTTCCGTAAAAAAAGAATGAGAACTACGACTACAAATACTACTGCTAGTACAGAAGAAAAGATCTCTTCCTTGGAGGCAAACAGCACCAGCCTAAGCTGACAACAGGATCCTGAGTACGCATGGAGATGTCACATTTGCTGGGTGTTTTCTCTGGCAGCAGGGTATTGCACTCCTACAAAGCAGCTGACAGGACGATCACCCTGTCACGGGAAGGTGGCGTTTCTGAGGCAGCTGAATGAACGCTGGCATTATTCGGCGGGGACAGATGCCTCTTTCTCCTCATGGTATCAAAAGACGGTGCTAAAAAAGAGGTGAATGAACTGCTGCAAGTTCTGAAAGCAAGGGAGAGCCATCACAGCAAGGATCATCTGTGTGTCCACTGCTGGTGCTCCCCTGACACTACTCCAACAGGACAGGAGGCGTGCTTGCCTTTTACTCAGGCACGTTCATCGCTCTGCCTTTCACGTAACAAAGCCTAAGTGGCAGCCCGTCATCACTTAGGATGGGGGAATGCCATGCATACGTTGAGCCATGCCAAAAAGAATTCCTTTGCTGTGTAGTCCTGAAGCAACTGTGTCAGTACAGCTCCACCTGCCACTGTAACACAGCTCACAGCAATCTCCAGCCCAGTGTTCGGCCCTACGATTATGATGCTCTTCAGGATATCCCACCCACTGCTACACTGACGAGCTAAATTAGCTCCGTATATAAAAACGGCAAGTTAAAATTTAAACAACTTCCAAATCTCTCTCGCTGGCATGGCGATACAGCTACAGGCCAGGCTGGCTCCGGTACAAATAACTTCAAAGTGTGTTTTCCTGAACAAGGCTGCCCTAATATTTCGATGAATTGATTTCTTTGTTTGTTTGTTTTCTAGCACTTTGGCATCCAGCTCGAAAAGGTCACTCCGTCTTCCTCCTGACGAGTTCGGTATTATACCTCTATTCACAGAGAAGGTCAAAAATATAATATATCTGCATGTTCGGTATCTAAACATTGCCTGACTTTGTGCCACCTATCCAATACCGTACCGCAGCGCTTTGTGCTGTTATTAGGAAGCATTCAGAAATCCAGCTTAAAAAAAAAAAACCACAAGCTGCTCAAAACAACTCTCTCATGTTTTCCACAAAGGACAATTTGCAGCCCGCCACGAGCGCGCGTGATTACTTTTGTGCCCGACTACAAAGAGAGAAGCTCGCTGCGACGTATCTCCCATGCAGGGCTGCACAATGTCCGTGTGGCAAAGATTACCCATGTGAATTACCGAGCCACGTGACGCTGCTCCAGCACGATGAATAAGTTTCATTCATTGGGATCTGCAGGAATTGCATCGTTTCCCCGACGCGCCCCACCACTAACCTACTTCCTCCAGATTTTCATCCTCCCCCAGCAGCAGGCGCGTTTAAATAGAAACACTTCTCAACCTGAGCTTTCTGCTCCCCCCCCCGCCACTATTGTAAAGATCTTCCCTCAAAAAATGATCCCTATTTGAAAACGCAGGATAGAAATAATTTTGTCTTGGGCTCAAAGGTTTTATTCTTCTGCAAAAAAAATAAAAATCTGCTCATATGAAACTAACATACAAAAAAAACCACAAGGCTTCCAATAGAGAAATGGAAAATTTCCTCCTTTCCACGTCAGTCAATGCTCATCTCTTACCCTAAAACAGATGATGGAGCTTAAAGTGCTGCTTTTGTGCACTGAAAAAGCTATCTGTGACTCTTCTGGAAGCTGTTCAGACTCCCTCTGACGCTTGTGCTGTCAGGCCAATAGCGATGAAATCTTTACAGGTGGGCTGCTACGTATTTCTTGGCCCTTTTTTGCAGAAAGCTCGGTCACGTAATTTCTCCCAAACACAGGAAGCTCACTCATTCTCTGTATGTGCACACCTACACATGCTTCTGTATAAAAGTTTTATCAACGTTATTTGGTAAGAGCCAGCGTAACTCACGAGGAATGAAACCATCACGAACCCACGCTGATAAGGGGGAATTACCAGCCTTGTCATTCTGCTTCACTGAAGATAAAATCTTGGATGATTCTTAGTACCGAGCCTTCTCCTGTTACAGCAAAGTTTGCAGAACTCAAAGCTCTTAAAGGTCTTCTGGACCTCGTGGGTGACAGAAAGGAGGATGGAGATTTCCCCCACCAAACCCTTTCCTAGTGCCCTTAACTCTTCCCTTTAATTGGGACAGACAGCCTTGATTTTATGATATTTTGTTTAGAAAACCAGTCATTAACCTCTGGCTGGACGTTCCCAATCAATTTTTTGAAAAACAATACTGAAGGAAGGTGAAAATGTATATCAAGGGGAAAACTTACTGTGATTTCTTTAAATGAAAGCACCAAGTCCTTTAGAAAGGCATGAAAGTGGGGAAGGAGACAGTAAGCATGATCAAAAGGCCCATAACTTAGTTTTTTTCTGTCCAAGAAGTATTTGCATTCACAGCATGCACACATAGCCTTACTCGTGTAAGCAAAAAACCCACGTGCATCATTGCACAGGCACACAAACCTTTAGAGAAGCAGTAGAACAGGCTTGTGATCTACAATGAAAATGCGTGTTAGTGTAGGAGCCAGAAAGCATTTTTCAGGAACAGGACAGAAGTGGAATGACCAAAATAAATCTTGCCACCTCTTGTAAATTACGCCAGGTTAATTTCCTTGACCTCCTCTAGCAAATACTGGGTGAGGTGTACATCTGTGTATTAGACACAGGGGAAATTCCAAAATAAATACATGAAAAAAATAAAAACAATCTAATGAGAGTGTGTTGGCCTCACAAGTAGGAGAGAACAGACGTGTGCCAGACAGCTCTGCTGCCTGGGAAAGCCTCAAATCCTAAGGTGATAGGCGTGGTACCAAATGAAGCCTAAGCACGGTACAGCTTTAGTATGCTGTGGCTCAGAATACAAATCAAATAAGACTTCCCTGAAAACATGCTAGCAGCTAGTGTCTCAGCTGACTAGAACCAAGGCACAATGACAAGAGAAGACAAGCGATTAGAGCTGTGACACTTTATAAGACAGGCATGACATGGTAACATGGAACAAAAATGTCACTGTTTGAAAGCTTCTGCTAAATCACTTGGTAGGCAAAAGGAATCGACCTCTTCATACACTGTAAGGACAAAACCACAGATTTTTTTTCTGGTATTTAAGCTCGCTGGAATTTAAAAGTCTGCTCTAAATGTGCCCACTTACCAAAAATCAAGGCAAATTCCAGTCCAGCTGTCTCTTGAACATGACAGAAGTGTTTTCTGTGATATTCTGGTTAAAAAAAAGCTGTCCTAAGTTCCAAGTGTGACCACCTGAAGGCTCCTTACCTGCAAGACATCTTGGATCTTCACCCACACATCAACCATATCGTAGAGCTTGATATCACCATCGTACTGGCTGCAAGGAGAGGCCACTGTTTGCTGAAGGTGTCCAAGGACGACGGAGTGCGCAGCAGCCACGGCATTGAATTTGTCAAAGAGAAGCTCCAGCAGTTCCAGCAGCAACCTGCAAACCAGCAAGACAAGGTCCACTCATTCTCCAGAAGACACCAGAGCACTCCATCACGCTGCACATTTGAGCGTGATGCTTTGTGACAGATGCTTCGTGCAGCCACGGAAGCTTCAAACCCCCTGGGGGCTCGGCTGTTAGCAGCTCAAGTTTGGTACCTAAATACTTCTGAGCACCTTCCTTTTTGCACCGTCCTCAATACACAAGCTCTTCACCTTTAGTGTGTTCAAGTTGGGGGTGTAGGAAAGAAATATATTCATAACCACACAGCATTTCAATACCATGATAGCAGTAGAGACCATTTTAAGTTCCCAGGTAGAGCAGCAGACAGGGATGGAGACAACCTGCCTTTCACCCAGAAGGAAGGAAGGGTGTCACTTCAATAAGAATTTACTTACCCACACAAAATAATGCAAGATTCATTTTAAATTACGAAATTAGCAGTATGGAAGGTTTTACGCAACATGAAAGATTAAAAAAAGGATTAAACATCAGGAAACCTAAAACATCAAGCTCTTCAGTTGTGTCAGTTATCAAGATTTTTTATAAGATGCTACAGCTATAACCTCATCAGAATGTACAGCACATTACCTGCTCCTATAGCTTCTTTACTGCCCAATTACTGTAATTAACGTACCTTTGCCGAGTCCTATATATTCTGTGATAAGGCAATGACATTCCATTTGATATTATTTGGGAAAAGGAACATTCTGGTAACTTCACTGCCATTTAATGAGCAATGCAAGTACATGCATAACCCCAACACAATGTGAAGGAAACACTTCCCAAATCCCTATGTTGGGCACTTTCAAGCTCTGACAGACAGGCTCCACTACATTTCACCACAGCAGTTTCAGAACTACCATGCACTTGTTGTGTCTTCCCACCAGAGGTTATCATCCCCAGAGGAGGACAGAAGATCTGCAGGAGAAGCAGATCTGCCTCCACTCATTAACCATCACACTACAGCCTTCTGTTTGTTAACAACCACTAATAAGGTGTGCATCTGTGTCTCGGACACTTTAATTCAGCATGCAAATACTCTGCATACACCCAGTTTCATCAGCTGTTTAAGCCAGAAGCTGGTGGGTTAATTGAAGAATCTGAGAAGCTGCTGCACATTTACTGCTGGTACCACCAGCAGGAGTCATCTGGCATGATGCTATGGCTAAAACCACCTACCTTGACCCAAATTTGTAGTCTGCAAAGGACAGAAGCTTGCTGTTATTCAAAAACACAACCATCAGTTCATTATACATACATATACACACAGCTGTATAATGCTGTACATATGTAATTCTCCCACAGATCTCACATGGACTATCCACCTACCGGTGATGCCAACTATACAGCTCACACGGTTAGGCAGAAGAGCACCTTGATACGACTGAAAGAGCCCATGGATAAGTCCTGGAGAGTACAGCGACCAGTTCAAGTGGTCGGAACGTATGTAACATTAAACAGAAGATGTTTTTAGGAATTGCCATTTTCATAAAAGACACTGATATCGCTGCACCTTAAATGGCTATAGAACTAAGACATTTAAGCAATCCAAAGGAACTGGTGAGTATAACAATTTCCTTCTTATTTAGGAAAGGCAAAAATGCCTAATGAGTAAGTGTTGTTGGCACTGAAAGAGAAACTTATTTTTTTACAGGTGTTTACATATTTAAATAAGATGGTGAGGGGATAAACAGAAGTATAGGACATACGATTGATATAAGAAAGTGCGGTGTGGAAAGAAAGTCATTCTCCTCCATTTAGGTTTTGTATAAGCCTAATAACTACCCTGTCCAAGACAGAGAAGTTGCTCCTACAGAAGGAAGATCCATACAACTTCCTCCCTCCCTGACCACCTTTGTCCCATCATCAATATTATCAGTGAAGAAGATAGTGCAAACAAAGCTGCCTGAAAAATCCTTGCATCGTTTTTATACAAGTACCTTCTCCAGCCAATTCTGGGCCATGGGAGAGGTGACTATGGCTTCAACAGCCCCTATGGGATCGTAGAGCTTCACACAGCAAGTACCAGAGAGGGGTGAAGAGGCAGCTAGGGCAGGTGGCTGCTCGGCCACAAGCCAGCAACACAAGGAAGAAAAGCAGGTGTGGGAGTATTGGGGAAGAGGAAGAATTTCCTGATGGAGGAATCAACACGCAGCTTTGATAGAAATGCCAAAAAGGTGGCTTCGTGGGGTCAAATGGATTCTTTGCCGCTCAGAAAAATTAGCAATGCAAGCCTAAGCTCTACTAACATCCCATTGCTAATGAAAATTTAATTCTCTACATACCTCATTATTGACCCAGGAAAGTATGAATTTGCAGAACCAAACTAGCTGGATAGTTTGACAAATTCATTTTTATTGATTCTAAGTGAGCTTCATCTCACATTATCAACTTATTTATGAAGCCATTACTAAAACAGTATTACACTAAACAGTGTTATTTGGTCTTCCCATCTGCCTGTTCTCATGATACAGACTGACAGAAATGAAGCTCCCCCAGCCACGTCCTTCAGCCTCAGTAACACCGTGGTACATCCTCCGTTCTCAAACAAAATCATTTTTCCACTTCTGTTTTCAAACTAGCCTGCACCTCTAACCTTTATTTCATTTTCTCTAAAAGGCTTCTAAATCATAGAATCATAGAATATCCTGAGTTGGAAGGGACCCATAAGGATCATCGAGTCCAACTCCTGGCACCACACAGGTCTACCCAAAAATTCAGACCGTATGACTGAGAGCACAGTCCAAACGCTTCTTAAACTCCAACAGGCCTGGTGCCATGACTATGTCCCTGGGGAGCCTGTTCCTGTGCGTGACAACCCTCTTGGTGAAGAACCTCTTCCTGATATCCAGCCTGAACCTTCCCTGTCACAGCTTGACACCAATCCCTCGGGTCTTATCACTGGTCACTAAAGAGAAGAGATCAGCACCTTCCTCTCCGCTCCCCCTCGTGAGGAAGCTGTAGGCCGCCATGAGGCCTCCCCTCAGCCTCCTCTTTTCCAGGCTGAACAAGCCAAGTGACCTCAAACGCTCGTCATACATCTTCCCCTCTGGGCCCTTCTCCATCTCTGTAGGCCTTCTCTGGACACTGCTCCATCAGGTCATTGTTGGAAGGTTGGAAGGTGACCCAAAAGAGATGCAGACCCAGGCAGTGTCAGACAGCCAAGACAAAACAGTGTAAAATAATATGGCCTAGATTTTATGCACACAGGGTTGCAGCACCGAGTGACCTACGCGGAACACATACAGACAATGACAGGAACCTGGCTTGGGCAATTTGTCAAAGCCATCTCGTAACCCCTTCACTGAGAAATATGGTAAATATGCTGAGAGACAGTGACACACACCCGGAAGCAACTCCTATTGTCTGGGCACTAACGGAGAATGAATCGATGCAAAGTGACTGCTGACACCTGAATGAGGTTGCTAATGACAATCCATGCGTCTTCGCAGCAGTAATTTCCTTTGCCTGGTTAGAGTGGTGGCGCGTTAATAATTTCTATATTTATTTTAAGGCTTTGAGATTAAATAAAAGGCTGGAAGTGTCTTCCAAACATGTAGGGAAAAATGCACTGAATGCAATCTGTAGGATTTAGGTACAAAATCATCAGTACACCTCTTCGTCTTTGGTCAGGTTTTCAGCTACAAGTAAAGCTCAGGCAACGTATCCTTCCCAAAAATCTGGCCCATAAATCTGGCCCTCAAGCAGGCACGCATCTGGATTATTACTCATCTAAAGTCAGCAGCCTTCCTTACCTCAAGAGATACCCACAAATTCATTAAGACATAGCAGTACTCCAAGCTAAAGCAGCACGGGCTCCTCCATGATGCCCTGTCCTCCGCAGACAAGACTTGCATTTTTAAACATGCGGGTATTATGCTCTAATGAAGCACTAAGGATAATCGGTACAAAGAAGACAGGGATCTCCTGGAAAGAGTCCAGCGGAGGACCACAAAGATGACACGGGGCCTGGAGCATCTTTCCTATGAGGAAAGACTGAGAGACCTGGGTCTGTTCAGCCTGGAGAAGAGGAGACTGAGAGGGGATCTTATAAATGTGTACGAATACCTGAAGTGTGAGAGACAGAGGGATTTGCCCAACCTCTTTTCAGTGGTTTGTGGGGACAGGACAAGGGGCAATGGCCACAAAATGGAGCACAGGAAGTTCCACACCAAGACACAAAAGAACTTCTTCACGGTGAGGGTGACGGAGCACTGGGACAGGCTGCCCAGGGAGGTTGTAGAGTCTCTGTCCCTGGTGATATTTAAGGCAGCCTGCTCTAGGGAACCTGCTTTGGCAGGGGGGTTGGACCCGATGATTTCTTGAGGTCCCTTCCAACCCCCACAATTCTGTATTTCTGTGATAATTGTGTGCTTTGGGAAACCTGAACATCAGCTGTGTCATGGGACCATGCAAGCCTTTCTTCTGTGAGCTCCCTGGTAAAAACATCCTTCTGCTGCTATATGAAGATCCCTCCAGTTTCACACCAGCTCTCCATGCAGCCAGACTGCTTACCAAGGAGAGGAGTGCTCAACCCAAAGAGCAAGGACAAAATGCCCAGGACAGAACAGACCACACGTTACCAATGCTGGAATTACTGCTTCCTCTTGTGCATGTGCTTATTAACAAGCCCAGTACCCAACAGCACAGACAAGACTTGATCCTGGCAGGCACACAGGGGCTACAGGACTTCGAGAGAATGAACTCAATGAACCTCTGAAGATCTAAGCCAAGAGCCCACTGGCCAAGAGCCTGTTGGCCCTGTGAAGACAACACCTGGAAGTACTTGAGAGACATCATTACTCCCTGGGAGCTCGCTGAGTCATAACAAAAAATCTTGATCTCAAAAATTTGGGGGCAATTCATGTTTTTTATATATAAATGGAAGAGGTAGCCACACAAAAGGTAGTCAAAAAATAATAATGGAAGATCAGTGCCTGATCTCTTTTTCAGTTCTTGTACAATGAGGGGGCTCTACCTTATTTTTATGTGTCTACCCAAAAAGTATTACAACAGAGGCAGAAATTATCAAGTGGAATGAAGCATCACCCTTTTTACAGGGATAAGACTCGAGCCAACCTTTGAGGGCCACCAGACGACGATGCAGAAATGCATCCAACATGTTCTGTGCTACGTGTCCTAAGGAGGTGAGAGGAGGCTGTCTACCAGAAGGTTCAACACACAGACTCCGACCTGCCCTGCCCTCACACCTCCTGTCATCTCATTAGTCATTTGATTTGCCAGAAGGAAGTTTTTTTTTATACGTATCCTTTAAGAACAGAGGCACTGAGCTCACTGTTAAGAGACTGAGAGGCACTCATGTGTGACTAGTTTTCAGGTGAACTGAAAAGCATTTTACTCACCAAATCCTAAGGTCAAATCAGCATCGTGGCTGACAGGCTAATGAACAGTGAAGTAGTTTCAGGCACTACATCACGCTCAAATCTGGGGTCTTACAGAGCTCTCTTGAAACAGGAAGACCTCGTTGTGATGTCTTTGTTTTTTTCCTTGACAGCAGGAAAAAGTCACTTAGTTCTGATTTTAAATTGTAGATAATTTAAGGGGCGGTATACTTCTCCAGACTATAATTTATTCTTTTCAATATAAATGAATTTACCTCCTTGCTGTAAACTTCTCATGCAATTTTGGTTTAGAAACTGTTCTAATTATCTCCTTACTCAACATGAATTAAAGACACTTTCCACAGCTCTGGAATGTAAGCATCCTAAGGGCTCATAAAACTCCTACTAATCACATGCCAAAACCCATTAAAGTTTTCTGCACCTTACCTAGCCCTCTGGGCAGGTTAACATCATTAAAATATGAATATGATCCAATTTTATCAATTTCAATGGGCAACCAATACCCATGTCACCTCTCAAGACCAATTCATAAAACAAGTGTCAAGCATACATTACGTTCCATCACGATATCAGAGATGGAAATTCTGCCTTCTGATCCACCCCAAAAAAATTACTCAGGTTTCAGCAAGATATCAGTACCATAAGGCTACTAACTCTTCACAACGTGATTGTTTCCACGACAATAATGCCAGGAATTGAAGAAGAATTCTTCACCAAGCTAAACTTTTCCTTAGGAACAATTTCCATTATAAATATTACGTGTAATGAAGACACATTTTTGTTTTCAGTCTTCCCCACAATTTCCCTTTGGGCAGTGATCACTGCAACGTGCAGTGTCACAAATTAAGATTTCAGCTAAAAATGATAGCTAGCCCTTACAGAGTCCTGTTTTAGTGACTCCAGAAGAACAAAAACAGCTCTTGGTTGGCTTCCACAATTTGCTATTAATGTAAATGGGGCTGCAAAACAATTAGAAACTTGGCCATATATTTACTGATATAATTAGTTCCATATATGATTTCTAAGCTTTGCACCTGCACCAACTTAATTAGACTCCGCTCCACTTGAAATAAATAACTGAGCTGAATCTTCTCTTTCAAAGTTCTATTACGTATGAACTTTAAAATTTCTCTGGCATCAGCACTGAGCGTAAAGTCATGATTCAGTGCAACACAAGACTATAATATTTATTTTGGCACCAAGTGTTCTTTGCACCATGCATACCAGCAATCTGAGACAGCATGACAATTCAATCTGTTGGAAAGCTGCTTAAAACAAAAGGTTAAGGTTAAAAAAAATAATGAAGTGCTTAACGCTAGATACCTCTTACTACTTAAGTAATGCTGGCTTCTACTGTGCTCCCACCTTCAAATCTGCATTTCAAACATCTGTTTAGCCAAAAGATTCTCTTCTACAGCCAAGCACAGAAGGAAGCATCTCCCTTACCCACAACCTTAGCTAAGAGCAACAATACCTCCCCTTTCTGAATATATTTCCTACATTCCCAAGATGTTCAGGTGCTCAGGGCACATCAAGCCTCTCAGCAAGACAAAGGAGTTTCTCAAAATGTTAACATTTCAGATCTCTGCTACTGCAAAAACCATTACTGTCATTCCTTCAAATGGCAAGCAGACATAACACCCTTCTCCAGACTTCTTTTTACAGCAACCAAGTTTCAGTGTCGAAATATCCTTACCTAGGCTGATTTTCCTGGGAAATATTTTCCCCTCGCTGGTAACCATTGTCTGCCACCTGTGTCGTGGACCGCTTCACAATCTGCTTGAGTTCTTGTTCTAGGCGATCCTGGATGGCTTTCACTGTTTCAGGGATTTTTTTCAGCTTGGCCAGACCCTTGATGAGTATGCCCATGAAGACAGTGCTGTTCTCCTCTGGATCCAGATCCATATCTTCCTTAATTTCCAGAAGGCTCGTTTCTCGCACTGCAATATAGTTTAAAAAGAAAAACAGGATTTAAATTAATGAAATCCACACTTAACACCACGCATAACGCTTCAAGCAACCAAGGAATAAACAAGGAGACATCAACAGTTAGATTTTGGGGAGGTGGGAAAGGGCGGTGGATGTTTTATTTTGCTTGTAAAGTTCCCTATGAACACAACAGCCTGCACATCTGATTGACTTCAAAACAGAGCTTATGGTGTCTTATATATTAGATAGGAAGCCTGGTGCAATTAAGATATCCATAAATGAGGTGTTCTATCACTACAACCCCCAAAATGTGTTTCAAGGAGGTAAAAACTCTAAATTTCCAACCCAGCTGTTTTGCTTCACAAGATTCCTCACAAGAGAGAAATTTTCCTTATAAACACCATCAAGCCTAACAGACTTCCGATGAATTTGGCAAAGTTTACCCCGCCGAGGTGAATTATTACCCGATGTTATCCCATTCTGCTTTATTACGTCTGTCAAGGGGTTGATGAAGTTACTCAAATATTTTAGTGAGGCTTCTACACAGGAAAAACTAGAAGGACTGGAGAGGATGTGGTGGATGCAGCCCTCCTGAAGACCCAGGGGTTGCACAGGGAGAAATTCTGTTGCTAAGCGACAAGAGGAGAAAGGCAATTGGTACCACGCTCGTTTTAAGTACCACCATTAATCAACATTTCTTTATTTACAGATAACACCCAGCAACAACAAAAGGATGCCTCTGCTGAAGACTGGGTGAAGAGTTTAATAAATATATCAAAACACCAGTGAGAATTAAGTGTCTTCGAGGAACCGTGACCACAGCATCCTGACAGATCCCCAGCCATGCCTGTTAGCAGCCAGAGTAGTGGTACTTGGACAATCGGCGCCGAAGGACGCGGCTGAAGCCATACCATCCACCGTACCAGCTTCTAGGAATGGAAATGGAATGGAAATGGAAATCCAATAGGAATAGAAACCAAACGGCTGCTTCGTCTTCCTGGTACCAACTTCTGGCGAGGGCTGTTGGATGGCAGATGACTCCCATGGATTCTGCTGCTCAACAGATTTTTCGCTTGAATCAAAAACTTCTCCAAGAACCTGAATAAACGTCAAAAGATCCACCGGCAGGAATGAAATGACATGGCAGAAATGAACGTCGCAAGCAGGACACAGCCCTGTCGTCATCTAAAGCTACGGCACTCCGAGCAGAGAGCAGCAGCGCCCTGCAAGTCAGCAGGAGATCAAGAAAACGACATCCCAAAGAGTCCGTGTGGTGCCACTTCACAAATAGCACCATGATAAACAGATTACACCAACCTCAACAGCAAGAGCTTGTCATGTAATCCCAAGCGTAGTACCTTAAGTTCACACCACGTGCTGATCACCCGCCTGTCTTCCAGCCTTCCAGCACCGGCAGCACCGCCAGGTAAGAGGAAGGTAAGAAAGGACCTTATGGGGTCATCCCACACCAGAATGCAGAATGACATTGGGTTTTAGGTCATCAGCAACAGGACAAAATGTATGGGGGGTTACAGAGTGCTTTCTTCCCCTTTCATGCACACGAGTTTTTCGATTAAATCCTATTTAAACGTGCGATTTGGCGAGTTATGGCGTTAGCTTCAACCTAAAAACACCCAGAATGCACTGATAAAAATTAAAAAAAAAAAAAGAATGATAATACAGGAAACACTCCGAATGCACACAAGCCATAACACTAAGTAGAAGGTCCCACTGGATGCACAAATATCTCCACTCAGGGTCTCAACCCACAAGCAAAGCGCTGCGGACGCGTTCACCCGCTTTAATGCCGCTTGCTGTTCTTTTAAAACCACGGCATGCCGGGCACAAGCATGGGAAATGAGCTCTTTGGAACAATAGCTGGGGGGAAAACAACACTGGAAATGCTAGACGAAGGTTTTCACTTATCGTTTAAAGCTAAGAAGTGAAAATCTCGTTGTTCTGAGCTCAAGGCACGGCACTCGCAGCCAAAACAGCCTTTGAGAGGACAGGTCCTCGTCATTACACTGCATTACTCCAAATGTGAGGCCAGCACTTAGCGGACCAAAGGCAGCAATCTTGCTGAGAACTCTGCCAGCAGATGAGGACGAACCCTCTTCCATTTTCAAAAGAGCAAACCAATTTGGAACACCCTCCAATAGCCAGGACAGTGATTTGCATCTCTTACAAACAACAGCTCGGTGATTAGTTCAATTCCTGGCAGCACCACACTGCCAAGTTTTGTTAGATCTGGTCTTTTGATAAAACAGTGGGGACCACATTTCCTGCACCTATTCCACCTATTAAACAAGTATCCTGGATATCTTCAGGAGCCCATTTATCTGTAAGATCTGACGAGATCTCAACCCCAGGCAACTGAAGATGGTTTTCTTTTTGTGTCTTCCCTGCTTCAAACATCCTCTTCTACCACTTGATGCCATCAAGGGGTTACTTGACCACAAAGCCTTGGCCCAGGAACTGGTCCCTCACCTCTTGGAAGAAGACATCAAAGCAGCCTGACGTTCACAAATAAGTTCTTCTTCCCATCTTCTTCCAAACCGTGAGCCACCGTGCTACCCTCCGTGGGCACAGGGGTGAAGGGAGATGTCCCTGCAGATCGCCTCCCAGAACATAAAGCTTCATCTGCATTTAACGTGAATAATTTTATCATTCATTGGGATCAAGACAAAAGCCCAGGACTGCCAGAAGCTGTTCCTCACTTTCTACACACACCAGTTTCCACCTGAACTGCATCGAATCCACGTTCCCTCTTTTACGGGGAGGATCATCGCTCGTGCCACAAGCACTTGCTTTATGCAGAGGAGCCATGAAAGATTAAATTATCCTCTGGGTGTTTGCAAGGATTGTTTTTATTAATTACTCTGGATGTTAGGGCTGCTGTTGAGGTTTAGTTTGTTTAACCTCTTCTCCTTTGTTATTCATCAAAGAGAAGGGAAAAGTCTTATTTCAATTAAAGACTACTTGGTTTATTTACAAGATAATGCAGATAGAAAACACCAAAGAAGAATCCCGTAGGATTTTTTCGGTCGTACTAAGAACTGAATTTCACAAAATCACAGCACAACAGAACCCCGGACTGTCCAGGACCATGCTCAGGAGGGTTTGAAGCTCTCCAAGGAGGGGACACCTCAACAGCTCCAGGCAATGCGCACCAGTGCTCTGGCACCGATCCCGCACAGAAGCGCTTCTGGTGTTCAGAGGGAACCTCCTGGGCTCCAGATTGTGCCCAGTGCCTCTGGTCCTGGCCCTGGGCACCACTGTCAAGAGCCAGGGTCCATCTTTGCACCCTCCTTTCGGGTACTTATGGATAGTCATAGGATTCCCCCGGAGTCTCCTCTTCTCCAGCCTGAACAGTCCCAGCTCTCTCAGCCTTGCCTTGTACCAGAAGTGCTCCAGGCCCTTCACCTTCATCACCCTGTGTCAGACACTTTCCAGTACGCCCAGTTCTCTGGGGGCCCAGAACTGGACCCAGTTCTCCAGGTGCAGCCTCACCAACGCCGAGTAAAGGGGAAAAGCGTTTCTCTTGACCTGGTGGCAATACTTGCTGTCTAATACAGCCAAGAATACCATGAGCCTTCTTAGCAGCATGGGCACATTGCTGTCCCTTGTTCAATTCGGTGCCACCAAGTCCTTTCCTGCAGAGCTGCTTCCCACCTGGTTGCCCCCAGCACGTCCTAGGGCTGGGGCTGCTCCTCCTCAGGGGCAACACTCGGCCTTTCTCCTTGGTGACCTTCACGGTACTCTTGCCAGCCCTCGTCTCCAGCCTGCCATGGTCCTTCTGGATGAGAGCATGGCCCTCAGGTGCAGCAGCCACTCCTCTAGACTTGGTTTCATCTGCAAATTTACTGAAGGTGCACCTACCCCATCATCCAGATCATTAACAAAGATGCTAAACAGGACTGGATGCAAACGCCGGCGGTACTCCACTCATTACAAGCCTTCCCCACCCTCTTTGAGAGCATAATGAATAAAATGGGATGTCAAGGAATAAATATTTCTAAATCTAAAAAGTGTTGCCTTTCTCATCTCCATACAGATATTTTCACTTGAATTTGCAGTTTTATGTTAAACACAGCTCCATCACATTGTCAATCAACCAGCTACCAACCCAGCTATCAACTCCTGTGTGTAGGCCCAGAAAAACCAACAGAAATATCAGGTTACGTGAAGCCAGGTCATTCGACTGAGGTTTTTCCCATCCTGGTTTGACACATGACTTAAGGTCTTTTTAAGTAAATTGATCTCTTCGGACAATCAAATTTCAGGACTTCCTAATGATTTGGAGCAGTTTTTACGGTTTATTTCATTCAAAGACGACACCAAATGATCTCTGAAAACCACCTAAGAAGCAGAACATTCAAATACCTTTTCTCCAAGATCTCCTGAGAAAAACCTAAAGGAGCTGTGACTTTGCCACAGCCTCTCTAACGAAATACGGAGGCATTTTCAGAAGCATTACATCATGGGAGCTGTGCATCTGAAAGCACAGAACTCCATGCTTAAGCAGCCAAAATCCACATCCAGTTCAAACCACTAGAAAGCTGAATCGTGTGCATCATTGATTCATCACCTCCACAGACAGAAAGGTAGAGGTTTCCCTGACGGCCCCCCGGTTTGACGATGCCCTATAAAAACGTCTGTTCCAATTGACGACACCCTCATTTGTGCTGTTCTGCCATTTCGCAAGCAAGAAATCTGCTGCAAGAGACACTTTAATAGCGCTGGTTTGATCCCCAGAAAAGCCAGTGTTGATAACTCATTTAAGCAAAGCAGCTGAAGAAAACTCTTGGGTCTTGTTTTTCATTCCAATGAACGGTCAAAATTTGCTGCTTCTTATTAGAGAAGATTTCATTAGCTGTGTGCATTTATGGGCGACTTGTAAAATTTAATGTACTATTTTCCGTGATTTATGTCCTTGCAGATAATACCCTTTGTGCCTTCAATCCTTTTCTCTAAAAGGATGCAAGTTCACGGTGCCCCAAAGGCATAAACTGATATTTGAAGAAACTTCATCTGCTTATTTCTGGTGCTGAAGCCTTGCTTTGACCCATGAGTACAGACAATGAGCAACAAATAGGCAGTTTCTTTAGAAATGGGTCCCTTCAAGATTTTGGACATTTCTTGATCTGCCTTACTGCCAAGCCCAAAAGAAAATAGGTCTCAGAGATGAATAACGTCAAAGCCTCAGGCAAATCTCTCCTTTCTAAAGCTGTGATTCATACAGTTCCATCTACAGCTTTAAGAACGTTAGTCTTCCAAAAGCAGACACGTTTTAATTTGGCGTGGCCACTCTCAAATCTATTGTAACAGCATTTAATTCTAAGAATCCTCTTGATTTTCCCCTTTCCTTCCCCAAACGCACACAGATTACATGCATCAAGCAGCACAATACAAACCATTAGCGAGGATCAGTGAGAAAAAGCACGGCCTTGAAAAAAGAGGCATAAAAAGTTACTTCGTAGGCTTTCAGGTCCATTGTACAGCTGCAAAACACATTCTTAAACTGCAGGAACAGACTTCCTTTTAAATATCCTAGACAAAAAAATTTACCCTAAGACGATCAGGACAAACTCCAGCTCTGTAATGATGGCAGGAAATAATCAGACTCACTGCTGGACTCCCACCACCTTCTGGTTGAGGCCTCAGTGTAAATGCAAAGCAGCTAACAGGACAACTCAGGTTTCGCATCCTTTAACTTGTAGTAGGAACGATCGAGAAAAATCACCCTGCTGGGGGCAGATCCCCAGATGACATTACTGGAGAAAAAACATCCTTTATTTATTTGTTGAACACGTTTAAAGTTGAAGCAACTGTGAGAGAGAACATTGTCAAAGCCACCTTTAAAGCTCTGGGGTTCCTGAGGGTATTTCACAGGGCCAGCTTCACAGGTCTCCAACTGCTTTCACCTACAAAGACAGACTTACATTCTTGAGCAGTAACCACACTTGATTTTAGAAACTACCATACACTACTGGATCTAGAGGCTAGATTCTTTTACGGCTCAGCTATCTGGGTCAAGGAAGAATATTATCCGCTCTGTTCAGCATAACATTTACAAGTCCCATCAACCGCAACACGCATCGTCACCACCTCAGGTTCTCTTCTGCTGGGTTTCTAAGACGCATTCCCAAGAGTTTGTCAGGAAAGGGAGCTCTCAGGTTTTCTGCACACTTGGTGAGCACGTTTTACAGTTCCAGGAAGAGCCTGGCAAGGCAGGAACTGTCATAAATACTCTTTGGAATACTGAAGGTTCAAGCAGAGAAATATAATTTAAAAGTGAATTTATTTCTCTGAACTGGCATGAAGGGAAAGTTACTGGTGAACTGTCGTATCTACAATCCTCAGGTGAACGTTACCGAAGCTTTTGTTTATTTTAAGTGCAGCAGGAACTGCTTTAATTTCCTTATAAAGATTCTACAGCACAGAGTAACATCTCCTTTGGGAAGAGAACGCAGAAAGGACTCAAAATCTTGGCATCTTCTTTGCCGAGATGGGCTGAATGAGTCAGTGCTTTATAGTGACATGCATTAATATGCATGGCCACTTTGTTTCATCAATAAAAAGCTAAAGAACTTAAAGGACTAAAGGCAGAAACAGCTTTTGTTATGCATACACATCAGTTTTAAATCGGATAGTTCTGCAGCCCAGGAAAAGGCTACTTCTAAACAGAATTATCCGGAAAAAATATACATAAGAACATCGTGCACTTGAAGCAAAACCATATGCATACTTCGCTGATCAAATGGTTTCTATTATATCCTTCATCTCTCCCGTTCTGAGAGACACTTGGCCAGCACATCACTGAATAATAGAACATGAAACAAGAAACCAGGTGAAAGATTTTCTGGTGCAAACGAGCCTGACCAGCAAGAACAAACCTGCACAAACAACGAGTTTCATGGCAGATCCTCAGGGGAGTTGAGGATGAAGCCACAGGGCCTTTATGATCAGGCATCTGGAGTCAAAGAAGTGATGCCATTTTATGCTCACAACCAACCTAGCTCTCAGAGACCACTGTTGTATGTTGTATTCCTACCTGTTGCTTGTGCCGTGGCACCTTGATTCTAACACAGCATGAAATAACTGTTGATCAGGTGATCTTGGAACAAGCGATGGTAAATGCCATCAGCACTGCATGAAGCAAATGAAGTGAGAACTTATTTGAGGTGTTGGGTTGGGTTTACGTGGCAAGGTTGGTAGCAGGAGGGGTGCAGGGGTGGCTTCTGTGAGCAGAACCCAGCAGCTGCCCCATGGCAGATTATAGCCTGCTCCAAAGGGACCCACCACTGGCCAAAGCGACACTGGCTGGGCCTCTGGGAGAGCAGATTTAAGAAAGGGGAGGAAAAACCCTGCTGTGTTACAGCTGCTGAGAGAGAGGAGTGAGCACCAGCCCTGCAGCCCCAAGGTGAGTGCAGCAGGAGGGCAGGAGGTGCTCCAGGCACCCAGCAGCAGTTCCTCTGCAGCCTGTGGAGAGGCCCCTGGTGGAGCAGGCTGTCCCCCTGCACCCATGGGTCCCACATGTGGCAGATCTCCATGCTGCAGCCCGTGGAGGAGCCTACGTGGAGCAGGTGGATGTGGCCTGGAGGAGGCTGCGGCCCATGGAGAGCCCCCGCAGGAGCAGGCCCCGGGCCGGAGCTGCAGCCCGTGGAGAGGAGCCCACGCAGGAGCAGGGGGCTGGGGGGAGCTGCTGCCCGTGGAGAGGAGCCCACGCAGGAGCAGGGAGCTGTGGGGAGCTGCTGTCCGTGGGGGACCCGTGCTGGAGCAGTTTGCTCCTGGGGGATGGACCCTGTGGTACAGAGCCGACCACAGCCTCCATTCCCCTTTGCAGCTTGGGGGGAGGATGTAGAAGAAAGTGGAAAGGGGAAGGTGGTTTTGGTTTGCTTTTAGTTTCTCACTGTTCCAGTCTGCTAGTGCTAGGCAATAAATTACATTAATCTCCCTCTGCCGAGTTTGTTTTGCCCATGACGGTAATTGAGTGATCTCCCTGTCCTTATCTCAACCCATCAGCCCCTCTAATTGTATTTTCTCCACCCTTTTTCTTTGAAAAAGAATCTCTTATCCTTATTAACAATTTTTATCCTTATCAACAATTTTGTCCTTATTTTTGTCTGCTTGATTCTGTTTTTTCTTGCCTCCTAGCCAGCTCTGGGTAACAACGAGTCCTTTAAAAATCTCAGCAGACGAGACAAGGATGGGCTAGGCTGTGAAAGCTTTCAAAGGTGAAAAAAATCCTTGATTTTCAAAGCGTATTTAAGGTCGTCATTATATTAGCAATAAGAAACAACCACGGAAGACAATAAAAGCTAGGATTCCCATTCTCAGCAGGCTCCTCTCCTGCTGTCTATTCCCCATCACAAGGCATGACGGGAGACTCCCAACAGCTCTGTAACTCCAGACTTATTTTTTAAGACCAGGAGGATTCAAATTTTAGGTGAAGGACTCACTAGAGAAGTGGGTTAACATTTACAGTGGTAGGAATGGGATTCGTTTTTGCTGGTTTATTTCCTCAGCTCCCTAAATCATGTGATCTTTGGCAAGAAAACAACTTCTTACTGATCACAGAGGAAAAGTGCAGGAATTCTGATATTTCTGTCCAGAATTTTCATGTGGTTTCTATTCCAGGGTTCCTTGACCAAGCTGCAGTTTCCAGCTTGGAAAATCTGCACCGGCACATGACAAGTGACTCCTCACAAACCTCCACAGGTAGAAATACAGCCTCAGACAGAGAGGCTAGCAAACCCTACAGGAGTGTGGCTAAGTAACAAGAAACGTGAGCAAAAGAGAAGAACGATCAAACAAAAGCTAGGAGGCAAGCATGTTAAGGTACAACAGAATCAAGACAAGAAAAAAGGACAAAAGAGTTAAAGAGAAGAGATGCTCTCCATTTGAGGAAGACTGAAAGGGATGTGAGCAGGAGAGATCTAGGTCACTTCTGTATTCTTCATTTTATTCCTTTGTTAAACAAGGACAACCCCACTTCATAATCCACTGGAACAATACAAGGATTAATTCCCCATCTGTGCAGCACTTTCATAGCTCCGTACTAAGCAAAATACTCAGTTTTATTGGTGCTTTTGTATCTGTTGCAGTAACAGGTATATAAAGATGACCACCAGACTAATCTTGCGTCTATGTTGACTTCTACTCACAGCTACAAGGAGGAAAAGCTTTGACCTTTTGGCTCCAACACAGCAAAATATTTGTGACATTTATGTGTACCTACCTGCCTACATTAAACAAATGTAGAGAAGACCTCTATGGAAACTCGACTGACTGCAAATTGCTCTTCTGTCCAGGATACCAAGAGCACGATCAACACCAGGACAGGCAGAGAAAACAGTGTAATTAGTTACAGCTGATGAGGAAGGATGACTTACCAAGAGGAAGCTGCAGATGACCAAATTCTGCTCCCAGATGCCTAACTCACTCGTTTCCAAGTATTTTGCAAATCAATTCATATCTTTTTGTCTCAAGACCCCCACCAGCACTCACTCAAAAGGGGATAATATGCCTGCTACCCTTGCAAAATCAGCTGAAGAATCTTGTTAGGAATGCACCTGACAAATACTCACTGCTGGAGCTTCCAGGAGTGCCGAACTGGGAAGTTTCAAGGAACTTGCGAGGCGTAGACAAGTTGGTAACGTCCATAAGAGGTACAGAAGAGGCATCTTTCACCAGGGAACTGGATGAGGGGAGAGAATTACAGCAAACAGTTCACTGTCATTTACAGTCTTAGTTCTTGGCAAATAATCCATTTATTCCTTAATTGTGTAAGCAAAAGCAAGACATATACACAACAGTTCCAATACAAGATGTTTACAGAACCTAAATTATATATTATACTTTGAAAATGTTTCCCAACATTTCCATTACAACTAACTCCTGCTAGCCTGATAACAAATGGACATGGAATTGTTAAATCTTCCTAGAAAACCACATAAGGAGAAGAGATGCTCCCATTTCTCAAATTCCTTACTCCTTCAAGCTTTCCTAGCACCCTCTAGAAACCTCCACTCTTCCTCCTCCCCTCCAAATTCCTGTTCTGTGCACACCTACACGCACCCCTCTCCAAATGAACCTTCTTCCTCTGAAAGGAGAGCTCTCCCCCGAAAGTAGAAAGACTTTGTCATTTCCATAATAAATTCACGGAGTATTATTTGCCAGGAATGTGTCGTGCTGCCTCAGCTGCATGCATAATGAAAGGCATAAAGCTGGATGTGGCAGGGGAACAAAAGCAAGAAATCATTTGAAGTGGAGAAGGCACCTATAACGAGTTTCATATGTTCCCTAAGAGATCAAAATACTTACAGAAACCTGCAAAGACAGGGGCTAAACTTACTACCCTGCCTAAGAACCACCTCCACTCTCTCCACACCTCCAATACTACACGTAAATGGATTAGCTATCCCTTCCAGCTCAGCGTTGTTAGATCTAAGACACTGAAAACCAACACAACAAATATCAACATAATTGAGTCCTGGTTGACAGCCAGTCTATGGCAGCACACTAAAACGAAGCAACAAGATTGTCCTTGATCCAAGCGTTCATATTAATATCATATCAATGATGCATAACGAGGAATGGGGACAAAGACAAAGCGTGGAAAAGATAAGGGGTCCCTGTAGCAGTCGTACAAAACTGCAGTTAATTAGTAGTTGCATAGTCTGCGAACACCAAAGCTTTTTTTTTTGTCTGTTTTTAATTAACAAGATGAGTAAGGAAGAGGCTGAGGACTTGCTAACAACTCTCTCTCCTAGAAACTTCAACTTCAAACAATCCTTTATTTCATAAATTCATTTCATGAAACTTACTATCCTCTTATTTTTGGTAAGCATGTTTTTATTCTTTCTCCCTCATAACAAAATGCTCATTTATCTCTTCCCTGCATCTTTATCATATGGTGACTCCTCTTTTCCTCCCTACCACTATGTATTCTCTCTCCTGCTCTACAAAAGTCACTTTCCAATGAAATATCTCCCTTCTCTGGAGATATTCAAGGCCTGTCTGGACACCCACCTGGGCAGCCTGCTCTGAGGAACCTGCTTTGGCAGGGGGGTTGGACCCAATGATCTTTCGAGGTCCCTTCCAACCCCTTCAATTCTATGATTCTGTGATTCCAATACTTGCTCACTTCTGGACAATGGCTTTCTTCCCTCCCAACAACTCGATCGCCATCGAACTTTGAATTCACAAAATTAGGAAAAAAAATAGCCAGGTGCCTATACTTGAGCTCAATCCCCTGATCGGAAACACCAACCAGGTAAACAATTTCAACATCTTTAAAACACCTCTGAAATGCTACAGAGGCAAGACACTGCCCAGGCACTTCAATACTGTGCCTCCGGCTAGTAACCTTATGGTTCTCTGGAAGTTTTCTAAACTCTGGCAGCTTGCTAGAAAACATGAACAGTTCTCCCCTGTGATCTTCCCTTTGCCTGACCCGAGCCTCACGATCACGGCATTTGTGGGCAAGGTATATGCCTCAGAGAAGGGGGAAAAGAATGCTGGAGAATTGACCTCATCATAATTCTGTAGGAAGCAGCAAAAAACAACAGAATCCCTAAGCAAAAAAAAGGAGAACAGACTGCTCGCAGGCTCAAAAGTGCATCAAAATATTTGGGGTTTTACACTCTTCACAGCCATAAGCACAAGCAAGTTCCTTCCAACAACAAAAGTTTCAATCAATGTCACTCTCCAAGAAAGTTTCTGCTTGTGACAAGGAAAAGGTCATCCTCTTTCCTCCCAGACCTCCAGAGTTAGCATCACACAACACCAACCTGATTCTCCCCTTCTCCTTGTTGCGTTGTCCCACCCTGTTGGTGGACTTGATGTAAAGATGACGGTGTAACTCGTCGATCAGGACCAGGTGCATGTTCATCTTCTTGCTGTGGAGCTCCAGCCTCAGATCACTCAACCCCTCCACCTGAAGAAGGGGACCCTCCAAGGAGTCCACTGCTGATACCTGGAAGGAAAAACACAGATGAGAACTTTTAAAGGTCACTTCGTTCACCTCTCCAGCCTTTTCCCTTTGCTTAGCGGAGTGTCTGAATGCCATGACAGTTCTATCTGCTAACTCTTCTGAAGGAACAAAAGCTGAAGTTGTATTTCTCCTCCTCCTAAAAGGAAATTCAACACATAAAAAGGGTTCAATATCCAAGCAAGTGACATCTAATGAGCATTCTTCAAGTATGCTGAACCTATGTATAAAACAAGCTCCTTTAAGCACTGTTTGGTAAATAAAACCAAAGCACAGGGCAACAAACTAAGAAGATTATCAAGCGGAAAAGCGTTCAGAGAAGACGTTGTCAATGACGTTTGATTATTCTTTTTGTTACAGAAACACCAACTATTATACCCGTTTTTATAGATGGGGAGAAAAGAGCTTTAATTTATTTGCCTAAAGTAATGGCATTGCTGAAAAAAACAAACTTAGGAAGCCTCAGCTTCTAGTCCACATAACTACCAAGTCACTTAACTACACAATTTAAGTAGAGATAGCCAACCCATTAACGAAAGCTATTGCTAGTTCAAAGGTACTTTTCAACTCTAAGGACATTTTTTTGTGGTTGTTTAAATGCTTGCTTATCGAGTCTCAAACCAAGGAAAATAATTTTATACGAGCAACTGACTGCCAGCCAGGGCTGACAGAATCACAGACCGGTTTGGGTTGGAGGGGACCTTAAAGACCATCCAGTTCCATCCCCTGCCATTGCCAGGGACAGCTTTTAAAAGACCAGATTGCTCAAAGCTCCATCCAGCCCGACCTTGGGCACTGCCAGAGGTGAGGATGCACACATGCAATGATGCACACAGGCCATGAGTAACGCTCCTCTGCTGATGCAGTGACCAGCTGACAGCCAGGGAGCACCAGAACAAGAAGCCTAGCTCATCTTCATTTGTGTCCTAGGAACAAACACGGACAAAAAGGCACCAGGAGTGGCAAGTTAGTGCATTAAAGCAACATTATCAATTTGCATCTCTCCCGGTTTATTTGTTCTTCTAAATATTTAACGGAGCTCTTCCGCAGTTACTTAAGATACAGCGTCCCTCTGCAGCATCCAAAACCTCGGGGCCGATGTTGTAAGGAACCAGAAATATCAGTAACGGCAAAGCTTGTTCGACTGTGCATCACCTCTTACACACAGAGGAGAGCAGAGATTTTAAATTAAAAAAGAAAAGAATAATTCCCTAATAATTTAAGACGTTATTGGTGAAAGAAGACATTTGCTCGCACTTCAGGATTTAAGTTTATAGCGAACCTGTCAGCTCAACATTAAAAATGAAAAGCAAGGAGATACAGCAAGCAGACAGCCAAGCTAAGGTCTGGTCCCTTAATACCAGTAAATATTAACTATACCGAGAGAACATACATCAACGCAGTATTACTTTGCTTGCCTGCGAGTCAGGAATGACCCTGAAATAGCTTTGGGGCACCGAGGCTTTTGAAATTAGGAGCGGTTCCTAAGAGGAACCTACACTTTTTCTTTTCTCCTGAAAAATGTTACCAAGTCTCTAATTACGAAATTCCCTTCTCGGCATGGATGATGAGTGTGTGCTTCTGCTGCCAGCCTGATGGACAGAGCTCGTGGCACCCGGCAGCCCCTGCCTCGCCGCTCCTGCAGCCCTGCCCCGCCGCACGTGTCCAGGTGATGCGACATCACTCAACGCAAGTCATGGAATAACCAAAAGCTGGCATTTTGGCAGCCCACAGGGGTGAAGCCTGCTATGATTTTGTTAAAGACCTCCTGAAATTTCACATATTGTCACTGTATTCCTAGCCTTGAGCAGGAATTTGTTTCTTGACCAGAGGATGGCAGAGGACACATCCTAAGCCCACTTACCCTACAAGCTCAGCAGCACGTACAGGGTTCCCGTCGCTTCACCCCAAAGAGTAACCATCCTTTCTTCTCAGAATCTATTTTTGAACAGTTATTTAAATTTGGCCAAAAAACCGTACCACAGATCACAGAATCACAGAATTTCTAGGTTGGAAGAGACCTCAAGATCATCGAGTCCAACCTCTCACCTAACACTAACAGTCCCCACTAAACCATATCCCTAAGCTCTACATCTAAACGTCTTTTAAAGACCTCCAGGGATGGGGACTCCACCACTTCCCTGGGCAGCCCGTTCCAATGTCTAACAACCCTTTCGGTAAAGAAGTTCTTCCTAAGATCCAACCTAAAATTCCCCTGGCGCAACTTAAGCCCATTCCCCCTCGTCCTGTCACCAGGCACGTGGGAGAACAGACCAACCCCCACCTCGCTACAGCCTCCTTTCAGGTACCTGTAGAGAGCGATAAGGTCACCCCTGAGCCTCCTTTTCTCCAGGCTGAACAATCCCAGCTCCCTCAGCCGCTCCTCGTAGGACTTGTTCTCCAGGCCCCTCACCAGCTTCGTCGCTCTTCTCTGAACTCGCTCAAGCACCTCGATGTCCTTCTTGTAGCGAGGGGCCCAAAACTGAACACAGTATTCGAGGTGCGGCCTCACCAGAGCCGAGTACAGGGGGACGATCACCTCCCTAGCCCTGCTGGTCACACTGCTTCTTATACAGGCCAGGATGCTGTTGGCCTTCTTGGCCACCTGAGCACACTGCTGGCTCATATTCAGCCGACTGTCAACCATCACTCCCAGGTCCTTCTCTGACAGGCAGCTCTCCAACCACTCATCTCCCAGCCTGTAGCTCTGCTTGGGGTTATTGCGTCCCAGGTGGAGGACCCGGCACTTGGCCTTGTTGAACTTCATACCGTTGACCTCAGCCCATTGGTGCAGCCTATCCAGATCCTCCTGCAGAGTCTTCCTACCCTCGAGCAGATCGACACACGCACCTAACTTGGTGTCATCTGCAAACTTACTGAGGGTGCACTCGATCCCTTCATCCAGATCATTGATGAAGATATTAAAGAGGACTGGCCCCAGCACCGAGCCCTGGGGAACGCCACTAGCGACCGGCCTCCAACTGGATTTGACTCCATTTATCACGACTCTTTGGGCCCGGCCATCCAGCCAGTTTCTAACCCAACGAAGCGTGCGCCAGTCCAAGCCAAGAGCAGCCAGTTTCCTGAGGAGAATGCTGTGGGAAACGGTGTCAAAAGCCTTGCTGAAGTCAAGGTAGACCACATCCACAGCCTTTCCCTCGTCCACCCAGCGCGTCACTTTGTCATAGAAGGAGATCAGGTTCGTCAAGCAGGACCTGCCCTTCATAAACCCATGCTGACTGGGCCTGATCGCCTGCTTGCCCCGCAAGTGCTGCGTGATGACTCTCAAGATAATAATAATAAGATGAAGCAAAAAAAGACCAAATTTACTTCTCCCCAAAGAGCTTGACATACAAAGAGACAAGGGTCAACAAGAAGTGCAGACACATCTCGGAAACCTTCGGCAGAAGTAAACCTAAGCGCTAATTTTATCTCCTGCCTTTGGCAGGTGGGAATGTATCCCAAATTTCCCAATCCCAAAGGTGCTTTAAGCCCCAGTCACTTCAGGGAAGTCGCAAGCACTCATCGCTGCCCTGAAAGCTGTCAGCAATTTCACCGAAGCAGGAGCAAAATCAGGAACAACATTTGTCAAACTGAGAAGCTGAGATGCAAATGCAACGAGGAAAGAACTGAAAGCACAGAGGGAAATGGCATTCAAAAGGTTCCCAGACATCCAGTAGAAGTATCGTCGAAAACACACGCACCAAAATTTAAAGCTTTTCCCTCAAAACATTCGGCTCTATTTTTACCTTCCCTGGTACTAGAAGCTATTCTCGAAACTAATCATTAAAACCAACATGCAGCTCCCAAATATGCCTCCTGAGAAACAAACAGAACAGTCAATCATTTATTGCACTTAAACAAAACCCCACGTTGCTATGGACTGAGCTTGCTTCTCCTGGAAAAAGCAGGTTGGTTTTTTTGCAGGGTTTGTTGTTGGGCTGTTTTTATTTTAATGTCCTTTCTGACATTCCGCATTTGAGGTCAGGCAAACTGGAAGTTGCGTCCCTGATAAACGCCACTTTTCCCAGTGATTGATCTGCACTGCGAAGTAACACGGGCAAGTTTCAGCGTTACGCACACTTGGAGTCCTTTGATTCAATGCAGCCCCACTCCAGGCAAGCTTCACTTAAATACTGGTTTATTTTCCAACACTTCATTTCCCTTTACCACCAATTATCAAGACAGGGCTCAAGGCAAAAGCTTTCTTAGGTTCAGAACAGTTTGGGTCTGGGAAGTAGCTACAGGCCCAATCCAAGTTCATAGAAGTCAAGGCAAGGTCTCCAACTGGTTTAGGTGACAATTAGTACAGATGTTACATTAAAAAAAATCTCTTGTGTAGTTTTACCTGCTTAGAGATTATATAAATCCTGGCAAAAGCAAGCTATAGACCACGACCCTAGATTATATCCCTGAATACAAAACCAGACGATAAGAACATTTTGCTAATTTGTATGCTGGATAACCTACCAGAGCAGTACCATAAGCAACTAAAATGATGTAAAAGGTGGCTACAAAGAACACACAAAACTAAAAATACACTGCAGGCAGATGTGAAAATGCAGCTGTTCCAAATAAAAACCAAACCAGCACCCTGGCAATCTCGTGTTTCATCCTACTATCCTGCAAGAGATGACTTCTTGTCCTGGTTTCAGTTAGGGCAGAGTTAATTTTCCTCCTAGCAGTTGGTAGGGTGCTGTGCTTGGGATTAGGATGAGAAGAGTGCTGATAACATGCTGGTGTTTTAATTGTTGCAGAGCAGTGCTTACACCAAGCCAAGGACTTTTCAGCTTCTTGCTTTGTCCTGCCAGCGGGCAGGCTGGGGGTGCAGCAGGAGCTGGGAGGGGACAGACCCAGGACAGCTGACCCAAACTGGTCAAAGGGATATTCCATCCCATACGGGGTCATGCTGAACACAAAGTTACTGTATTTAGTGAAAAATAATCAGCCTGCACTACAATGAACTTTGGTTTAGCTAATATATTCATCTCTGATGTTGAAATCTACTCATCTCTGAAGTACAGTAATATACAGTGACCCTTTAGAAAATAAGGCTCAATGAAACAAACCTGAAAAAGAGCTCTGATCTGTATGAGCTAAAAATTGTACGTTTATAGAAAATAACTACGGCACCAGAACCATTACGCAGCTTGTTTAAAGGTCACAATCAGTTTATAGCTGAGTTTAACTGCCTTAAAAAGAAGATGTAGTTAAACATTTGCCTATCGTAACATCCAATTTGGAAGGTTTTGATTGAGCATTTTACAACACGTAACCTAAGTTCCAGCAAGATATTTGTTCAAAGTCCGGATAACTTTGGCCAAAGTTCGGAAATACGCTCCCAGTTAAAACTGCCTGATCCCTTAAGAGGGTTCTCAGCAGTATTTCAGTTTTCTAAGAAGTATGGTAAAACAGGGGTGAAAAGAGGATTTATTTATTTTAATTCTCGACCTCCGCAATCTTGGAAGTTCTTGGAAGTTTATAAGCAGAAATAAAATGAAAGCCCTCAAGTAGGTGCTTCTTCGTGGTGGCAAAGCAGAATAATGGTTGTACAAACCAGCAACACGAACGCTTTCCATCCGGGACACCAGCCTGCTCTCATTTCAGATGACAGATGCAAAAACATGAACAAACAACTGAGAAAGGTTAAAAGAAAGCAGTGTGGTAGGTCACAATTTGAAGAGGAAAAGAAATAGTCATACACAAACACAGGGTGACAAATGGGAAAAAGCTGAACCCTCTGAATAAAACAGCAAACAAATAGCAGCAGCCTGGAAGGTTTCGGCTGCCTCGCTGGATGAATAAAGACAATGCTGACATTTAAAAGGGAGAGAATTGATCTGCTGCTTTTACAAGGAACTTGCTTTTGAAAAGGTACAGGGAAACGACTAAAAAACAGTTGAAACGTGTATAGCCAGATTTAAACAAGCAGTTCACTGAATTCAATTACACCTGACTTGCATGAGATAAGGATCTAACCTGGGAAGTTTGCCGCAGTCTTCAGGAAACAGCAAGGTACCCACGCTCAAGCTGCTGGGATTTTGCACTGGACAAAAAGGTGAAGTGTCTAAGAACGATGGTCTCAGTTCAAAGAATTTAACAGGATAAACTGAGAAGCACATGGAGAAATGATCCTTCAACTTTCTAACCTTAAGTGTGCATGTCTAAAGGAACTGACTTACGTGTCCCAAGGAATTTTGCAGTGGTTCATTACAGTTTGGGGTGGCTTGCGGCTCTGCTGCTGTTTCTTAAATAGGTTGGAGCAACTGCTAGCAGCTGGAGACATGTTCCTGGAGGAGACACTCCATGGCAAAGCGGGGACTGCTCTGAGGAACTGTGGCATGGGGGTGACCCACGTCAGAGAAGGCATCCTCAGGAAAACCACAGTAGAAGAAAATCTGAAGAACCCAAGTGCTGCAGAGGAAAACGGTAAGAAGCAGAGCAGCAGAAATAAAAACTGTAAAGGGGAAAAAGTGCAGAGAGAAACCCTTACAGATGACACCAGTTTTATGTGCCACTCATCGCCTCACCGGAGGAATTGGGACAGGCTGAGCTTACACCATGGAGAAAAGAAGTTGAGAGAATGGAAGGGAGTAGAGGTGCTTGACTGAAGTTGTACCTGGAGAAGAGTGAAAAAACATATTTAAATGATTTTTTTATTGATTGTCCCTTCTTCTGCCCCCACCTCAAATATCCAAATCATGATCAAGTGATCACGAGTGTGTTAACCAGCAATAAATTAAGTAAGGCTTCCCCAAGCTGCGACTGCTTTACCTGCAAAACTCCCATTTTCCAGGGATGAAGGAGGAAAGGTGCTGACATCCAGAAAGCAGGAGCTTGAGTATTTTGTATCTCCAGTGTTGGAAGCACGTAATGAGTAACTGATTAAGCCTGCTCTAAAACTGCATCTATATTTTTTTAATTAGAAGCTTGACGTAAGCCTTATCAATTAAACCTGTATTTCAGCCGTAAATTTGTTGCGTACGGTGGTAGCAAGGTGAATTTGGATGAAGCTAATAAGTTACTGTCCTGAAGTAAGGCACATCCACATATTGGAATACATGGAAAACCAGCACCCAAAAGCTGCATTTAAGAAATCCAAGGACTGGCAATTGTTTGCTATCAAGTTGCCACAGGTCAGCGGGCAGCAGAAAGCGTGGAATCAGGACGAGGCAGCATCACCCAGCTAAGATGTCTCTGGAATTAAAGGAACACTCAGAGGGTCCCAAAGCCTTTAGACAAAAGAGAGAAAGCATGGAAAACATGAAGAAGCACAGATCAGAGAGCTGTTCCTGCCTCTTTCACCTTAAAAAAAGAGGAAAACAGGAAAAAGGGAAAAGGCACACAGGATGTGAGGATTAACGAACAGCTGTAAAATACTCACGATGAAGAGTAACAACTGTTGATTAACACACTGGATATTAAGATGATGGGAGAAATTGCTTGCAATTTTATTCACCTTGAAGCAATCTTGGAAGAATTAACAAGCTAAAAGCATAGCAAGAATTGTAAGAGATAGAGAAATAAGAAAGTAAGCCCTTCAGCAGTATTTTGGAAATGGCTGAGGTCAATTCCCTTCTTGAGGTGAAGGGATTTGCTGACCACTGATGAAGAAAGGGGGAGAAGATTGATGGCTTCTGAGCTACACGCAAAAAAAAACAATGCTCAGGTTGCAAGAAAACAGCTTGTCCTAAGTCACTGTAAGCTCCTTTGGTGGGGGAAGAACGGGAAAAATATAGACATAAAGGGGGTAAGAGGGCTGTTTTTTAGAAGTAGAAGTGTATTCCACAGAATAAAGTTCCAATAAGCTGAAGTACACAATTCTGCATTCTAAACTGACCATCGCATCTGGTCTTACTGCCTTTAAAGAAAAAAATGCCTGTGTTATCAGATACAAGCTGGGAGGAGGTCAATTATACGGCAAAGCCGCTTCCCTGTGACTCTAATATTGCCTTAATTGTATTTTGCAAAATTTGCCTTTCTATCTTTTGCCCGTAAGACTACTGCTCCTATGAAAGCATGAAAGCAAACCGGTTACAAACACGTTAATACAAAGTGCAATCATCCTTTACTTTTCTTAAGTGTTTATGCAAAGGGTGGTGACCCAGCCTAACGTACTACTTTCCTTTACAAACTTAAAATATTTATAGAATTACATCCCTCACTTGCTGTCCTTTACTCCACCTACATAAATTTAATTCTTTCAATTTTTCCCCAGCCCTGTCACCCATCAATCATTCCACTTCCTCCTCTACTTGCTGTAATTCATCAATGTCTTTCTAGTAATAAAGTGCTGAAACCACAAGCAGTGCTCAAGGAACAGGCTGGCTAAAAACCACGGGAGGATTACCCAACTGCTCGCTTGGACTTTAACACAAAAACCCAAGCAATTTCAACAGCGGTATGGTTAAATGACTTCCCCGAAACTGGAAAGTCAAAGTACCTATCTGCATCGCAGAACTGCCTGAGATGTCTTCCATTAGAGCGACAACTCGCTGGAGATGAGGCACGTATCGCCGGGGTGCCTCTGAGAGCTGCGTGCCTCGAATCCTCAGTAGCTCCTGAGCACTCAGCTGAAATTAGCAAATCAGAGATTTGCTATCATCTACAAGAGGCTCGCACGGCTCAGCTCCATACCTCGTTGCCACAGGACACCGCTGAGGCCAAAAGCTTAAACTGGTTCAAAAAACGACAGATAAATTCAAGGCAAAGTTCTGTTGAGTGCTACTCAACAGAAAACACAGCAGCTTTTCAATGGCCGGCTGCCTACTGCCAACTGCCTAGGGAAAGGACTACTATTGCTTACCGTGTCCTTCTCCTGCTCAGCATCCCCTCCATCAGACCCACTACTGGCCCAAGCACACCTCTGGTCCAACCTTGTTCTGCCATCTGTATCCCCCACCGGAACGCCGTCATGGACGGGAGATACCGTTACAGGTACTGTGAAAGCAGTAAAAATAACCTTAAAAGGTTCTTCCTTCTCCTTTTCGCTTCCATATTTTGCCTCTGATTTAATACGTCCTCATTCAGCCTTAATGGCAATTAAGAGAAGTGTGTTTTTTCAAGACCATCCATCCCAAATGTCTTCTGCCTATATGATGCCTAGACCAAGGGGGGCCTAATGCACTAGTAAAACACCAGGACTTTTTTTAAATGCAAACCTGCAGTTTCCCAAATTGATCTCTTGCTGTCTTCAAGATGACATCTCCAATCCTTCACACTCCCTGTCCCATCTCTCTGTTGTTAAAGGAATCTTTAACTCCTTTCAATTAGCTCTTCACCTACTAATTTACTAACTTGTTTTTATTACAGAATTCATAAAGATGTCACAGAAGACAACATTAAACTGTAGCCTTATACAACCACTGCCTTCTCAAACAGGCACGCTGCCTATAGATCTTCATTTACGAGCTGTTTGGCATAAGTTTTCCTCCGGGTCTACATGAGGCTGTTTCATCTTTCATGCCATTTTGAAGGTTACGTGGTAGCATTATGCCAACTTCACCCGTCATCAATCAGTTTCCTTCATTGGAAGGCTTCCAGGCTAAATTCACCCCAAGTGTTTCAAACGCTTTACTGAAAACTGAATTTATTGTTCCTCCTCACCCACCATTCACTGGCTTAAATTTGCATTTTTAATGCAACTTTAATCTAGATTATATTTTATATTGTTCCATAAGCCACTAGATCTTCCAACCATTTCTGTTGGTGTTTGTTGCCCTGTTTCACTATGTGCAGAATTAAGTTTGCACAATCCAAGAATTCAGGGAAAGACCAATGACTACTGGAAAAACACCAACTACATTCAAAGATAAAGCAGTAAGAACATAAATGGCTCACAGAACAAACTCCATAAAATAAGTCAATAATAAAAATTACCAACAATATCAAAGGCAAAAGAAATATTAACCTGAAGGTATGTAAGACGCCTAGGTTCATGAGTTAAAAAGGCAGCCAGTGTAAACGAGAAGACAAAACTCTCCAGCTGTTAAGAGATCACTCCAAAGAAAGGATGCATCATTACATGGCAGGGACAATTGCCTTGAGCAAAGAACTTCTCATCACTGCATCTGTGATCAGGAAAGATTAAACTTAACGTTCAGAAACATCCATTCCCAGAAGCACAGACCATCATTTTACAAATACTTCTCCTGTTTCATTAAGGGCGACGTGGCTGAATCTCACCGCAAAACGATGCTCGACACCTCTATTCCACCTTCATTACGGCGTGTGTTTTTTATTTAATAAACTTTCATCAGCCTAAATGAATGGTTGTTATTAGTTGAGCTAACAGCCACAGGATAATACTCCAGAGACGTATCGATGCTCGTTGGTGCATTAACTAAGAGCGGAGGGGCTGAGGTCAAGCACGTGTCAATGCAAATGAAGCACTATTAGGCACTAACAGTTGAATGCAACAGACCGCCTCGGATAATGGAGATTATAGGATGAAAAGAAGGAGATAAAGTTATTGATAAGCGTCGTAAGTGAAAAAAGATAAGGTGTTTCAAAGGGAAAGAAAACTTCCATTTTCTAATGTCTTCAGCTGTAGCCTAGCAAGATGTGTTTGTATTTTTTTTTTTTCAAATTAGAAAAAAAGACAGAATAGCGGTGAAAAAGCAATAAATAGCACCAATGCTTCTCATATAAGGAACTTACAAGTACTCTTCCAAACTTAATTACTTAAGCTTTACAATGCTCCTTCGGGGCAAACAACTAATGCTAATAAACTCTGTCATCTGAGTAAAGGTACAGCATTCAAAATGAATCAGCAGGAAGGAGAGAAAAGAGCTCCCTGCTTCCATGTTTATGTGTGGATCACTAGAACATAACCCAGACACAGAAGCTTAAGAAAAAGAAAGCTGCTTTCTTTCTCTTCTGTACCTCAACCATACAGTTAACAGAAATCATGAGGTTTGCCAATCATTAAAAACTGGTACAAATTAGTTCTTTTAAGCATAACTGCTTACACACGTCAAATCTAAAATCAGATATAACCCTTGAGGTGCCATCTTCTCAGTTCTGTTTTCTGAAAGGCTTCTTTATAATCAATCGAGTCCACAACGACAAGACACAATGTTAGTTGGGGAAAGACTTCAAGGCAAGAAGTAGGGAAAAATATGGCTATTTTTGCAATTCAAAAGAAAGAATTTGAAGCAGAGCCAAAATTTAAGTTTTGTAATAAAAAAAATCTATAGAATCCCAAAGCCTCTTATATTTTGTAATTAACGACTCCAGTGGAAACAAAACTCTTCCACAGCAGTGCCTGGATCCCAGCACTGCAATAAGAAATGCAGGAACAAAATGAAAGACGGCTTCTATTGATTTTCATTGTTCCAGCTGAAAGAAAGGCAGACAGTAAATAAAATGCATACCAAGAACTCAGTTGCATGTTTTTAATGTCATTATTCTGAACTACTTACAGCCTCAGAAGAGAGCTCACTACACCGTGCTTGTAATTGAAAGCCTCTCCTCATCCCACGCTACGGAGAGCCACAGGCAGCAGCCACATCCAAATAATGAAAACCAAATTTTCCTCTACAGGGTTACAAATACCCAACGTTTTCTGGGAATATGTCAGTCTCCAAACGCCATTGTAGAGGATAAACGTGATCAGTAGGGGAAATTGTTATCGAGAAGGACACATCCACTATAAAATGGGCAAGAAAAGGCCAAATATGCACTTGTGTACAAAAAACACGCCAATATCCTTTTTCTGATCTTGAGATGTTCAAGGTTTTCAGCTCTTTGTTTGACTCCCCTTTCCATAGGGAGCTAAATTCCTTGTCCTCATGCACTTTCCTCCAAGCCCCTTACCCATGGTTAACTTCTCATCTGTTTCCTTTTCCCACCTCACCCTTCCGACTGCCTCAGTAGCTATACAATCATTTTTGCACAGGATTCCTTTGCATTAAAATTTCTTTGTTCTGACCTTGCTCTCACACACTGGAGTGACCCAGTTGCGTTGTAAAGCCCTGCAGTCAGAAAAAGAAAATAACCAATTTTGTGTAAAATGCTTCGGTATGCAGACACTGGGGCTGGTCAGCATCTTGTTTAGACTGGAATAACTCTTATATAAGGGTTAGATTTGAGTCAAATAAACCTTATATAAGGGTTAGATGTCACAACAAAGGAACTCTAAAAAAAATTAGATGTATTAACCCTATAGATCTTAAAGCAGCCTACACAGCTGCACACGATGCACGATAAGGATGCAAGTGGCAAACTCTGCATGCTCTAAGCATGCCCCATGAGCACAACTGAGAGCAACCTACTTCACCTGCAGCCCCATCTCCTCTCCCGTACAGCTGGAGTGAAGTGAATTGAACACAGCAACAATAATGGTCACTCGCTCCACTCTGCAAACTGAACAAACTGACAACAATGCAAATTTGCACTAAGAACGCGGCCAGCTCTGCGCAAAGCCTGATGCTATTACTCACTTCAGAAAGAAGGACAGGAGACATACTATACTACTCTTACCCTCACGGAAGGAAGCTGAAATAGAAGCCTGTTAACAGGGAAAAAAGAAAGAAAAGGAGTCGGAGTGTTCCCTGGCCTACTTCTTGAGAAACAAATTACTCTCTCTCCAACTTTTTATTACTTCGGATAAAAATGCCTCGACTAAAGGAAAAGGATGTGCTCATGAGTAAAACATACACGTCAGCTCCTAGCTCTGCAACATAACTAAGTGGGATATTAAACTGAAATGAACACTAGTCAGTGGGCTTCATACTTGCTTCTTTCCTCATGATGCTCTTCTTTGCTTTGTCATTCTCTTCATAAAAAAAATAACAATTTTGAACTGGGTATGGCAGTAATCCTCACTCTTATCCTGCGGATATATTTCTGCAGCTTCCATGTGTTTTACCTCATACAATCCCGCCCTCGAAGGAACTGTGCTCTAACAAGAAGAAATCAAGTGCAGAGCAAGCATTTCATGGTCTAACAGACTTCAGTTTTTTTTTTTTTTAAACTCTATATACTTTGACAAAGTGATATTAGCTCATTAAAATTGCAAAGCTAGACACTTAAAAGCCAGGAAATGCAAAGAAAGTAGCCCAAGCAATTTTCATTTAATTGTATTATGATATGACCTTTAATTACTTGATTCAACAACATTTCTTCCTTCAAATGTTTTTAGCATTTCATCTCTTAGATTACTTAAACAAATGGAAAATATTAATTCCTCCCGACAGGTGCCACATGGGTCAACAGCAGAGCCAGAACTACTAGATCAACACCACAGACCTCTGTGCTACCTACGTTAATTACGAAGCCCCTCGTCAGAACGCATTACCCTTCAATATGGAACCCAATACTGAGATAAACTGGACCCAGAAGTGCTTCACCAAGGAAGAACCCTTCCAGCTGTGCCGCCACCCATCCTGACATGCCTTCTGCCTCAAATTTTAGCTTGGCTATAGAGTTGTGCAGCCTACGTAGATCTTCTCATCCAGGCTCAGAGCATTCAGATTCCTGCTTTCCAGCAACCGAGCTCGTGTTTCCAGGCCAAGTACCAAGCTATAACCCAGCCCCAACTTGCCTCTACCATCAGTTCTGCTCTTCTTCTTCAAGACCGCACGTTGCCTTCTTATGAAGCGCCTGCTATCAGAATTCTTCTCAGCACCTGATTGTGTTTTGTTAAACAAAAGGCACGTACACGTGTGCACATGCACTCAATTGCCACGTTAAAGTGAACTGCACTTCTAGCAATGATGTGTGTCACAAAACAGATCCTTTACAGATAGGCATACAGGCTTGTACTTCAAAAAAGCATATGCAAAAGTTGAAAATAATTGAAACTTAGTCTCAAAGAGGGATTTTGTGTGCTCTGGACCACCCTAATTTCTCCAGAGCTTTACAGTTCAGAGGCTGGAGGCAGATTCTTTTAAGAGAAAGAGTGTAATCTGCAATTACAGAACAGCAAACCCTGCTGGCCCTACTCACAGGAGTGCGTACTAGAAAGACGGGAGAACACAGAATGCGAATACATGATATTAGAAGTTCATTTGCACTACCCTAGACAGATACAAAAACAAAAAAGCAGCCACTTAAAAAGTTTAACTTCATACAAATGTAAGCCGTCACAAAACACCTTTGCATTTTGTTCGTGCTACTGGGAAAAGCTGCCATTCTTACATTAATAATTCTTCCCGGCACCGCTCCGTCATTGCGCATTAGAACCAGCAGCTGGAGAGTTTTGAGTGATAATGAAACCTGTAACAAGCCATCTTCAGCCGTCTTTTCCAAACAATAAGGGAATTAAAATTTCAATTTAAATGCAGAGGTTTGAAACACGCTTCAGTGGCAAAATTACTTCAATTAATGTGAGTGGAATACAAAGAACAGGCTGCAGAAATGCGATGCAGCAACCAGAAATTATGCTATTAGTGTGCTTGCATCAACCCGGCACCACGGCTGCAAAGGTCTAATTTAGACTGTACGTATCACAAGGCTACAGGCAACACTATTAATAAGTGCTCCAATTTCAATGTGAGGGATACAAGCTCGTTGTCAGATCACTTTGGGCTTTTTTTTTTTATAAGCCAGGAGCATCTGTATTCCTTGAGGAGCAAAACAAAAAAGGACAGAGATCTATAAACACTCCTCATACCGGACAGTTTATTATTTTACAGAATATTCCTATCATAAAAAAGGAGAAAGGCATTATCCTGCAGCCAGTGAGCGATTACGGCACCACAGTCTTGCAGCGGTGCTGTTAGCAGGAGATGGCAAAAACCAATGAGCCCACAGCACTTTCTGTGTGTGAAAAGGCTCCGAAGGCAGGTGGATTACTATTGCTTTATTACAGGTGCACTCATCTTCAAATGAAAATTGTAAGGGTAAATGAAAGAGTGTGTTCCATCTTCACTTCAGTTTTCTCTGCATTCTTGGATTTAAAAATAAATAAAATCTAAACAGCGGCTTTTTGCATCATGATTTGATTTCCCAGAACAGATACTCCATTGTGGGGAAAAAAGTGTGGCATGCTAAAGAAGTTTGTACTTCGGGAGGTCTAAGAGTGGCTGTAACTCATGGCCTCAGGCAAACTCACCTACACACAGAGTTATGTGCATGCATGTACGTGTGTATATATGTATATAACCACCAAAAAAATTGCACACGATATACTGTAAACTGATAACATATAAGCATACATTTGAAAACATTTCTCAAGTATTTAAGATTATTTAAGAGATTAAAGTGTATTCCTAAATCATGTTATTTCTCTTTTTAACACTTACTACCTTACACTCTAGGTAGAAGATTAATTATTTTTCTGGAACTTACCTCTGAAAATAAATTTTTACTTAAATATTAGACAAGCAACCTGTCTTTCTATGCTGATTCAAGTCAACTCCATCAGTAAAAAAGAAAAAGTGAACACAAACTGCTAACACACTACCATTTCAACCAATACCAATGTTAACATTGAATACCATTTTTCCCCCTAAACTGAACACCCTTAACTCACATCTCCTCCTTCATCTCATAATTAAAACTAACAGACTAACACCAATTCTAATCTCTTACCCCAGAAACCTGATGAAACCTTTGGCAGAAGCTGACTGCACCCAGATATGCTGCCTCAGTCCTTCCATCGCTGATCCATTTTGAGGAACTTAATGCATTTTATGGTACACTTTGTAAAGTATCATAAAACTCCACTCGATATTATAGAACAGAAATGGATATATTGCCCATTCCAGATGACTTACAGAACGTATGAAAGATATATGACAGTAGTTCATATTTGAAGGGAGCATCTAAGGAGAATAAGATAGAGCGTGTCCCTGGAAGATGGTTTTGAAAAGGACAAAAGGGAAGACTGACCACATTACAGAAAGATGATTGCACCAGATGCCTCATGAAAACAGGACGTGCGCAACAGAGAAGGACAAGAAGGTGAAGATCAGTGAAATCAGTGAAAGTGAAGTGAAATCAGGCAAGAAAATATGACAGCAACAACAAAAATCCTGGTAGGCTTACACATGCCACCAGAGAAAGGGATGAGAAGACTGACATCCTACTGTTGAACACGCTTCAGAAGGAACAGAGTGAGTTTTAGAAAGTCTTATTTAGAGTAAAGTGAGAGAAAATGGGAAGAAGGAAATTTAAAGTTTTAGTTCGGGCTCTAGGAATACGAGATGACAACACTAAGATCTCCAGCTGTTCATCCTGAATAATGGCTTATTGAAAAAACAAAAGTGAAGAGGCACATCTAAGACTGAAGTTGTGAGAAATACAAACAACAGTAAAGTTGACTAAGACGGTAAAAAAGAAGGCAATGAAAAGACTTAAAGGCATTCTCTTGAAAAAAATAAATAAAAGGGAAAATAAACTGACATATCCCTTTTGCCCTCACTTCTGAATCAAGGAATAGTTGAGGCTGGCAAGGGCCTCCACTCATCTAATCCAACCCCACTCCTCATGCAGGGTCAGCTACAGCAGGGTGCCCAGGACTGCGTCCATTCTGGTCTCAAAAAATTTCCATAAATGGAGACTCCACCACCTCTCTGGGCAGCCTGTTCCACTGTTCAGCCATCCTTGCAAGTAAAAAAAAAGTGTTTTATGTTCAGACAGAATCTCCTGTACTTCAGCCTGTGCCCATTGCCTCCTATCCTGTCACGAGGCAACACTGAGAGAAGTCTGGCTGCATTTCCTCTGAACCATCCCATCAAATATTTATGAACATTGATAAGATCTTCCCAAAGTTTCTCTTCGCCAGGCTAAGCCGTCCCTTAGAATCCTCCTCAGAAGAGAGACGCTCCTGCCCTTTAACCATCTTTATGGCCTTTTCACTGGACTTGCTCCTGTAAGTCTCTCTGATCCCTCTAGTGGGAGCCTGAACTGGTCCCAGTACCCCACATGTCAGGACTGAGCATCACTCCCCTTGTAAAATTTTTAGTTACTGGTAGAAGACAGCTCCAGGAAAGAAAGAACTGGAGCCCGGTTAAGAAATATGTTTAAGCGTAGGAACAAGACAAACATTTATTATTACAGACATTCAGGAAACTTCTACCTCCCCCATAAGACTGGAATTTGAAGATTCTTGCAAAAGAAATGGAAATGAAGAGGAAAAAAATACTTGAAGGGGGAAAAACAAGCAGAAAAGAGCTGGATATGAAAAAAAAAAAAAAGGATCAAAAATCATGGTAGAAGACCTAGAAGAAGACCATAAGAGGTAACCACACCTCGATGGTGAAAGACAGTCTGAGCAATGACCAAAGCTGTGAGTGCATTCTGGGAGATGCACTCCCAGAAACAGGAGGGAAACGGGACAGCTCTGCAGTACCAAAAATGGTTTTGAAAAAACTGGTAAGATCCAAATAAAGGAGATGATAAAGGCAGACATCTGGAAAATTCACTTTACAGTAAAGGACAGCCAGTGGCAATCTTGTTAGCATACAGATTAGTTCAGGAGGAGACCTAAGAACATTTAGAAAGCTACAGTAAAGAACTGAGAGGAAAAGCTTAGAGAAATACCAGATCCAAAAGCAGTAGGAAATCCTACGTGCAGATCAAATGGGTAAAGAAACAGCTGGTTATAGAAAGCATCAGTATCAAGAGAAGTCAACAGGTACAGACAGCTCTGAAAACACAAAAAGGAGATAATCGAACACGATCAGAGACTGTGACTTCAAGTCCAGTCAGGGAGGATGAAAACAAAACCAGAGATTTCAGTACGAGAAAGCAGCAAGTGACAAAACAAGGAACTCAGCAGGGAGAAATAACAAATAATAAAGAAAACACAGATGGCAGATCTGCCTGGAGATGATCTGACAGCTGACCAGTTACATTTTGTGTGGGTACTTTCCCAGGATAAGGTACCGCATCTTACCAGCATGTCTGTTGCGTTGAGGTAGTGCTTGCTGGCCATGCACTGTTCCAGCTTCTGGGGCACTTGCTTGATGTTCTCAATCTCATCCAGCAAATTCAGGACGTGTTTGTGTTCGATCCCTTCAATCCACAACTTGCGCAACTCATCCCTCTTGCAGTGCAGCAGCATCTTGCACGATAACAGGTTCTCCTTCACCTACAAGCAACGTGTCAGAAGATTAATTCAATCTGCTCCTGCAACTTGTGCTTCTCACACTCATCAGCCCTTTCTCACATTTACTTTATTAGGAATTCCAAAAATACCTTAAGACAATAACAAAAAACAAGTTCTTTAGAATTACTGGTTATTCCTTTAGCTAAGAGAACTGGGAACTGTTTCCAAAGTCAAATGTTTTTAGTACAAGTTTCCTATCACTAGTGAAAATTTAAAAGGTTGATAACAGGAACAAATACAGGATTCTATTAACCATGACCAAAGACTGATTTGTGGGTTTTCCAAAAATCAATTCAGTATTTTGGCATACAGCACGACTCCAATTTACAGTGAAGGCAAATAAGCCACTACTAATTTTTCTGCTGTAAACATTTTCCATCTGTCTAGTGAATCTTCTGGCACGTCTTCTTTCTCCGAGTCACACGTCCGTTTCTTGAAGCCTGATTATCCAACGGTACAACCACTTCTCTAATACCTTCAGCAATACCAAGTTTGGTTTTACAAAATACAGTTTCAATGGAACAAAGAGCTGTTAGGATGTAGTTCAGCTCAGCATTTCTACTACTTAACCATGAGAAGCACCTTGCTGTTTGCCATCCAGTTTGCTTTGGAGCCTCGTGCCATCACTTGTCAGCTGCTTCTCTAAGTGGCAAAGTCTCTTATTATTCTCCCATTACCAGGGGTTTTTCCTTCTCTGTTCTCTCCAGTGATACCCACTGCCTACATCCCCTGCTTTCGGGTTCTCCCAATACCCCCCGATAAGGTCAGCACAACCTAACTTTGCTTGCATAATGCAAATCGATAATCACATATTAAAACGTGGAAGCAATTAACCACACAGCTTCGCACATCGCTTTCACACTCCTCTTGTTTTTGTGAGAAGTTATGAATACTCAGGGTCCAACCTTTTCTCAGGCTGAACTCTCACTGAATTACACATGAAGAGAGACTACGAGAAGTAGGCCTTTCAATTTATTTATTTTTTTAAAAAAATCAGCCTTCAAAGCACTCCAGGAGTCCTACTTCAGTTCCACGTTCTCCTACCTTGTCCATCTCAAGGCAGTTAGCATTTAGATGAGCACATCCCAAACACAGAGCAAAATAGAAACATCTGGTAATTAGCTACATAGGACACCCTCCAGCTGGAGCTAGAAGAGACCAAGATTTCAATACCGCATTATTATTCCAGGAAGGAATTTCGGAGTGTAGCACAGAAACTAACTCTCAGCCAACAAAAAGCTAATGTAACGTGCCCTAACTCGCTGCAAAAGCAAAGGCAAACTAAAATGAGCAGAGTTCATTTCAGGCATAATCCCTCCCTGTTCAATACCTTAATTTAAAAAGGTTTCACTGACCTGGCACAACATCATCAGCGGACTGCTGCTACACAGAGCAAAACTGGGTCAGTGAAACAATTGCAGGGCTAGAATGAATCTCACAAGACCTTGCTACTCCTGTCCTTGCAAGAAAGATGAAGAACTCTATCTACATTTGGGAGAAGGGGAAGGAATGAATAAAATTCTTTAAATGAATAAAATTCTTTAAGAACCAAACTCCTTCTGGCAGACCTGATAGTTTCTACTTTATAACTCAGTTTTACAGTGGTAACACTTCTAAAGCTAGATTCCAAACCAAGACAAAAAGCAAGCTTTTCCCAACAGGTACCGTACAAGAATTAACTACAGAAGGTAGTTCAGATCCCTCTGTAAATCCATCTATCATTTCCACGGGTCCTAAAGCGAGTAAACGCCTGTGCAATCATCCACGTCGCGCAAAAGGGGAAGATCAAAAGACTGATAGTGTAACACAGATTGATGACAAACCAGATCTGGGGGCCTCCCAGGAGATTAGGTCAAAGCTACTTCAATACACATTGACCAAAACTAATAAGAAAACTTAAATATCAAAAGGTTCTTCACCCTTACAGTCATTCTTCCATGCTGGACCAAAAGGTCACCCCCCCTATATGTTTGTTTTGACCTCTGCCAGGCTTAGTGTACTGTGTGAAGACAGGCCACCAGCTATAGTTTATTTCAAATTTAGCGCAATTGATCTGTGCTTTCAAAGTGCTGAGCTTTGTACATAAATCCTAGGGTGAACTCTTACCCTTGGAAAACATCAGGACGGTGTCATTCCCTTTGAAAAGGCTAAATGAATTTTAAAAGCCAGAAGGGTCAGTACGTAGCCCCAGAAGGGTCACAGCCTACTGCTCCCAAAGCAATGATGTGAAAGGTTTTAAGCTGAGACCTCCCCAGAGTCAGGGGAAAAAAAATGGAACAATGGTACCTAGTTTGCAAAGTTTAGGTAAAGCAAGCCACACAGGAAGTAAAAGGCAGGGCAGGAGACCAAAAAACTAATCTACTGCTACAGTAATCAGAGCTGCAGGGAGAGAGCAGATGGAACAAGTCCACAACAAAGAGTGCCAGAGTTATTTACTGGCACGCTACTCAAGTGCGAGCACTCAAAATACAGAAATACACGGGGGCACGGAGTTCGTGTACATTCACACAACAGAACTGAGTTTGGAAATGGTGCCAAAATTCATATTCTCTGAGCAAAAAGCAAGGTGATGAATCACCCAGGCTATTTAGGAGGTTGTCGGAGGCCAACGGAGAAAAAACATGAACAGATTCGATGGAAAGGTGTTAGCTCAGCAGCCTTTAGACTTCAAAAACCGACAGCGACTTGCCCAGACAGTAAATGAACAGAGGGCACTGCAAACTTTTGCTCTTCAGATCCACCTCCCGTTCTGCTCTTTAATTACTTGTGCTCTCGGAGAACAAGAAGAGATCCTACGGAAAACACGCTACCAGGAAGAGAAGGGCTGGGACCACTGTGTTAGGACCGGATGCTGTGCTCCCGGCCACATCGCAATTCCTAGCTAGCAGAGCTTTCTCAGTTTCATTTTTAGGTCTGTTCAGGATGATGATAAGTAGCTGGAAAAAGGGAGAGAAATAGAAGTTAAAATGTAAGCTCACATAATAAAAAAAACAATAAGCAGGAAAAAGAAGAGTGGAACATGTTTGTACAGGCTATCAAGGAGACAAAAACACAGCAGCACGCATAACATCGGTCTTCACCTGCTTGATCTTGTTGCGCGAGTTGGTGATGCGCTCCGTGATGCTCTGGTACGTGCGGATGGCAGTGGTGAGCTCGGTGTAGTGCTGGACAATGAGCTCGTCCAAGTCCCGGTCGCATTTCTCGTAGGCTTCTTCCAGGCGGCCCTTCTCGGTCTCTCGGTCCTCAACGTCATCACTCGTAGATAGAGTCCTAAGGGGAAAAAGATGACAAAAAAATAGAGATATTTTGAAATTATCTATCACTTACTAGTCTGACACATCAGTGAGTGAAGCTTATTTCTGGTAGATTCTTCTGGCAAAGAGAACAATTTACTAAGGAAAAAAAAAGAAGCCTTAAGTTTTATTATTTCCCCAATATTCACATTCTTGGAAGCTTTTTTTTTTTATACTGCACTACAGAATCAGCACAGTGTAACATCTGAAATACAACCCGATTTATTACTTACAGAGCACTACAAAGAAGAAATTCTATTTCTGACTTGGAGACCATTGCAGCTATCAGTAAGAAACACTCCAGCTACTACTGATTTCCAAAGCCCAGAAGGAATTCCACCAGAACAGACAGAAACCCAGCAAAAGCCTACCCACATCTTCCAACGGCCACTCTGCTTTTGTACATGGCACCTCTCTAGGGACGAAGCGCCATAGTCCCTTATTTCCACCACACTCCTCTTGATTTTAACCTGAGTAACATCATCCAGCAAGAAGATTTTTATTTATTTTAAAGCCGTGAAGTTTGAGATTCCCATGAAGCCGTTGAAAATTTAATAAAACTGGACAAGTTCCTTGGTATCACTCCAAACTTCTCAGGTTTGCACAAAGATCAGTGCAATTTTCTCCCCCTCGCTCTTTCTCCTCACTCACCCCCACTCGAGACCCATCCTGCCACCACATCCAAGCTCACACCTGTAGTAACTCGATGGAAAGGGCCAGGAGGCAGCAACAGGCAGAAAAACACTTTAATTTCACACAGAGCACTCAAAAAGCTGGGTTGTGCAAGAAAAGGCATCCTGAATTTTCCCCTTCCTTTAGCCTTGGGACAGGCAGGTACGGTGCATAACAGCTTTTGCCTTAAATCAGCAATACGGCAAGAGAAAAGTGGGTATTTCATGGTGAAAAAGGGAAAACTCATTTAGGATCAGTTGTGGTAGTCAGGACCTGAACTCCGGTATAGCAGAGCCTTAAGAGCCTGGGTGATGGATTCTGTAGCTCTCTTGAAAACTTCTGGACCACTTTATAGAGCTTATGAGGTCAAGAAATAAGAGAAAAAACCATACAAACTTTTTTGGCTCACACATTTGAGCTCCAATGTGAAACAAGCATGACTTTCCAAGAAGTCCCGAACGTTGACTTGCTGAAATTGAGATGCCCTTAAAAAAACAAACCCAGAGCATGAACGTCCTTTTAAATTACAGAAATTCAGCCCTCAGCTGAGCAGAGGCGTCATTAAGATGATGAACGTGCTACACTTAAGAGCATTAAAAGAGTAAAATCATAAGATAGTCACCGTTCCCAATCCCACAGCCAGTGGGAACAAGTACACGTGCCAGGAGAAAATCAGGCAGTTCTCTATTTCTTCAGGATGTTTGAAGCAGTTTGAGTGGAGAAGGTCAAATCTGCTTCATGGGGTATCTACGAGTGATGTGTGGGACACATGAAGGGTTAATGTTTGAGAGATTTCTGTGAATTCTCGGATCTCGGATGTAGTAGGAGCTCAAGAGCAAGAGCTCTTCCCAAATGAATGCAAACAAGGAACTTCACACGAGCGCGCAAGAAATGTTCCCTCTCCCTCAAAGACAGCCAAAACCTCCAGTTTGCGACCAATCCTTGCCTACAAAAGAAAAACAACAGGCTGCGCCACCCACGCAAGGGCTCCATCTTGAAAAAGGGAGAAGAAAAAAAAAGTTTCACAGGAGATCATCCCAGAAAGAGCAGCTCAAAAACCTCAAGTGAGCAAGCAAATCTGCAGCGCCAGATGGAGCGGGGGCACGACAGGGCAGGACCACGAGGATGCTTGTCCTACCCGAGTACCGAGGAGGTCAGGGGAATTACGGCCACAACATACAACAAAACCCAAAAAAAAAGGTGCCATGTTTTATTTTCCACACTTCTCACCCCTTTTCCCTTTCAGCTGGCAGAAGGGCCGAACAGATCCTACAGATACCGTTTGTAGGATTTCGAGTTCCACACTTTGAGGTCGCGGTAGAAATGGGAACGCTTTCCAGTGTTACTGCATCGAGATTGCGATCCTGGTTGTGCATTAAATCACAATGTCTCAAAAAAGTCACTTCAATTAGTCTGTAATGCATGCAAAGCGGTTTAGTATCGTGCAAAACGGACCTGGAAAGAAGGAACGGTGGTGGTAAGGCGGTCGGAAAATCACCCTGGGATTAAGAAATCTGGATTACGGCCTCTGCCCTACCACGGGCACCTGGCATGGTGCTCAGAGCATCCCCACGCTGCAGAGCTGCCCACAGCTCTGTGTCCAGATGGAAACGGCTGCCCCGCAGCCACCGGGCTGCCCAGGCAGATCCTCGGGGCCTGGTTTCTCTTTCTTACCTGGGGAACGCACAGCACGGGCTCCTCAAACCTGTGAGCTGCGGTTACGTGCTCTAAGCACTAGCGAGATGCTCCGAGGCTGCTGGCAGAGGTCAGGCAAACACTTCGGACAAAGTAAGGTGGGAAGATGTGGCAGAAAAAGCTCAGCACAGACAGAATGCAGAATTAAGCACACAGTACTCAGGAGCTGCAGAGAAGTTTGGGTTTACGGTCTAAGAGATGAACAGAAAGCGACTGAAAGGTATCCAGAAATGAATCTCACCGCATTAAGAGCTCCTGCAGATGGATGCCCTTTGTTTGTGGAAAAACTGCTGATTTTTGCTAAAAGGCTGTTCTTCAGCGTGGTCACCCCAGACACAAAGGTATCTCCTTAGGAGCTGATGTATGGTTTGAGTCGGAAGCTGAAGGATATCGCCTGTCCCAGTGGTTCATGAAAGCATCGATCCCCTCTCACCTGCGCTGTGGATTGCCGGAGAACCGTGGATCGCTGCAGACACTGCGTGAGCCGAACCCAATTTGCCTGTATCATCGACTAACAAAGCTTCTGGTTTTAATTAAACTTCAAAATTGTTGACTCAGAGCTGCTCAGGCTTTAGTAATCCACCTGCAGCAGCAGCAAGGAGCTAAAGACCATTCCCCAAGGTTACGGCTACATCGCTGTAATATCCGAGGACATCACAAGGCTTTAAGGCTCCTTTTAATGTTTAATTCCTAACAACTTCCAGTCGTATCCATGCTTTTAAGCAGATTCCGACAGTGCTGTCCACTTGTTTTCATTCTTGCAATCAACTTCGAATTGCTCTTCATAGAACAACTACTTTTTGCTAAAAACACCAGACATCTGCACAGCCGAAACCAAGACATTTTGGAAGCCGGCAGGAAAACGTGAGGTCACAGCTGGACCCTACCTTAGAAATCACAGAACATGTTGAAAAAAGGAGAAGGCGAGTATAAAAAAAAGGAGCCCATCTGGCTGAGCACTGCTCACCTTCTCACACACAGACTAGGCTCCAAAGACCTCAGCATTTAAGCCACAACAGAGCCAGTAGTGGTATGAAAATATCAGTAACCCTTACTAAAACGAAGGGTTTTGGGAAAAGGGAGATCTCAAAGCCCCAGTTCGTCCACCCTGACTTCTGGAACCTCAGCAGGACGCGCTGGGAATCTAGTTGCCAAAGGCTTTTTTGGCACTTACAGTTTCCTGAAAAGATGAAAACATAACAAAGGACTGGCTCTGCTGCTGCACAAAACCTTACTGTGCCCACAGCCCGCGAGATGTGTGCAGCTCGGGTCTCTCCTCTCTTCAGTTGGTCTTGGAAGCAGAACTAAACAGCAAAGGAACCGCCGCCATTGTTCTCTGCTGAGGTCAGGGCTTGAGTTTGGAAAAGGAAAGGCTGACAGGAAATGTGCATCTGATGCTTGCAGGAATCAGAAAGGAGGTGAATAATGGAAATGTAGAACAACTTTTTATTAAGTCGTGTACTACTAGCTTGGTGAAACTCACAGGAAAACAGTTTTAGAGACATTAAAGCAGGCACACTTACACCATCGGCAGCGAACTCCTGAATCTTGCTGCATGAGTCTCACAGAACCAGCAGGTTTCAGAGGAGGATTTAAGTGTTGCTCACAGACAACAGGGCAAAAACACAGATACTGAAGGAAATCAGCTGGAATTCATCCTCCCATACCCCTAACCCTACATCTGTGGGCAACAGGGAAACAGGAGGGGCACTGGACACCAGTGTGTCCACGTGGCTGACCCGCATTTCCTCACTAATATTTTCTGTTGCCACTACTGAAGACAAAGCCTTAATGTGCCTCGGCAGAGCACTTACTTGTCCTTATCCTCTGGAAAGCTCCCATAATTTAGACGGCCTAAAGCCGGGAGATGTTTTGGAAGTGTGTCAGGACAGGGCACCCTCCACCTCACCAGAATATCTCAGCACCCAAATCTGCACAAAGACGAGGCAACGGCGACCCACTTGCCAAGTCCCAGGTTAAACCGAGGTGCTATCACAGAGCAGGAGGGGGAAGAAGGGAAGAGTTACAGACATAGATAAACCCTGTTTTGTGTGTGCACCCCAGGGATGCACTCACCAGGGACACGACTCTATTAATGGGCTGTCACACGCTTCTCCGAGCTGTGATCCTAACCTGAGGGTGCCTCCTGAGTGGAACTCGATGGAAGATTCAGGCTCCATCAGCTGCCACGTTCCAGGGTTTCCAGCTGGCTTCGTCAGCACCTGGGAAATCTGCCCAGAATTAACACCTGTACTGGGAACCTCCTGTTTCCTTTGATTACCTGCTTTGGGAACATATTGTGGAAACAAGCACCACCAAAACACCCTACTCATCACTTTGACCAGAAAATTTACCTGCATCCGGGGCCCTTTCCTCCGTTCTAGTTTATGAAAGGGACCACTTATTACGCCTAAAGGGATACATAACTCTACGCTAAGCAAGTAAATTAAACCTAACAGTTCTCTCCGCACCCACGTGAGCTTGCCTTAGATACCTGTAGATGATTTTTTCTTAAATAAAATAGAAATCATAACCCAAGAGCTAAACGGAGAAGAGCACCAGAGACTTTTATTTACTGTACTGAAAGACCGGGAAGTTTCAGAAATGTTAAGGTTTGGGTTTTAGGACTTGGTTATTTCCAGTCATTACAAGCACCTAGATTAATGGCTGGGGAACAGAAAAGCAGCGTATGCGCGATCCACGCCGTGATCATGGACTTAAGAACCCTGAAAGAGCACGTAGGGAAAAGCAATGGACACATTTTTAAAGGACACGAACAGCAATATATGAATAAGCCGAAATAAAGCTGGTTTGAGCCACGACGTCCGAAACAAGCGTGCCATAAAACTGAAAATGCTTCCTTTTGATTTTTTAAAGAAATCGTATTACACTTCTCCCAGGTAACAACTCCCTTTTCTGTCCACCGTGGCTGTAAGATTCAAATTTCTGCAGCATATTTAAAGGAGCACGAGTGCTTTCAACTGCTTCCAGCCACCAGCAAGACCTTTCTGCTCAGGTTCTTCTCAAGTTCGTACAATCTGCTGAGCCTTCGTTTGACCGACTTCAACCAAAACCACCTCACCCCCTTCTCTCTCCTCCGGTAATTCATTACCGGGTATTTCTCTCCTTAAAACCCACAACGTTCAATCCTTGAAGCCTAGCAGCACCTGTAACTCGAAAAAGGCATCGTGTCACTTTGAATCCGAGAATTACTCCTCGTACCTGAATTTCCTAAGCCCCTTGGTACGGGAGCCATTTCTTTTTCTTGCTCTGCACAGCTAAGAGCAGAGAGAGGATTATTTAATATTCTGGAGATTATACAGGTTCCTGCTAACGCTGCAAAAAAAGTAAGCCAAGGGCATCTTTGCTTGTTTCAGTTCGATTAAAAACGTGTGGTAAGGAAGAAGAAAAGTCAACACGCTGTTTGCCAACTAGAAAGGATCAAAATTGTTTGGGAAGGGAACTCTCTGCAGAAAGAGCTTTGAAGGGGGAATTACAAAACAGGCCGGGATTATGAAACGGCGATAAATATACATTAGGTTTTCAGAACTCCTTGAAAAGCAAAAGCTTTCAAAACACATCACAAACAGAAGAGACGCCAGCATAGAGAGCGAGTACGTACGGGTTATGAACTCGGCGAGGATCTCCAGAAGGGTTCCCTCATCAGCTCAGTTGGTTTTTTTTCCCCCATTTCCATCTTTCTAAATGAGAATCCGCCTCTCCCATAAAATACCTGCAATTTGTACTCGGCAGCTGGATGGCTGCACGTGCCTGTCTCATTAGCAAGAGCTCAATAGGATTAGAATAATTCCGACTGGATGTTCGTCTGCTAAGAGACGTTTTCATGCTACGGTAAAACAGAAATTCATTGAGCCAAATCTCATTGACTTTTGATTTTACACAGTTAAAATACCGATTACACGAATGCAAAATGCTTAATTCACTGGAGTCGCTTCCACCTGCGGAACACAGGATAGGGGAGAAGATCAGACACAATCCCAAAGACGTTTTATCATGGGATGTACGACACGTCTCCTACAAGAAAGCAAACCTTGCTACTTCCCCTGAGGTCAGTGAATTTACACTGGAATTAGATTAATAAAAAAAAGCCCATCGGGACTATTCATTTCAGCGGAATTTGATCTGCAGATCACAAGCAGTTTTCATCTCTGCTTTCCAGCATCCAACTCGAATAACCAGCGCAGGGAGCAGGTGGAAAGGCTTCCAGAGGAGTCCTGACACACTCGGTGAGACGCCTGAAGCTTTACGCTGCTTGCTGCGGCAGCTCCGCAGACGGGATTATCTCCTTCCCAACGGCAAACACAGAAGAAAACACATTCACCCTGATCAGATGCAATTGCCAGCTCTACCATTTGTGCTACAGACCATACCTGGGATGCTGAACGCAGGAACCCTGCGGCTCCAGAAGAGCCCTGCTCCTTCCTCGGCACTGCGGATGAAGGAAGGAGCGTCTCCGACACGCTGGGATGACGAGGACCCGCAGTACGTTTGAACCCACCTTTTACCTGTTGCTTCCAGCAATCCAACAGACTGCAGCCATCAGAAGCTGGACAACGGTCCAGAAGGCTGGCAGGCAGGGTTTCTGAACTAGTTATGCCCCCCAGAACCACTCCATGTGGTACTTACAAGCTGCAAACCCCACTGGGTTCATTAGAAGTGATTTTTCCACCAACTCCAAAGTCCCAGCTTTTTCACCCCGAGCTAGAAAATGAAATACTTTTGCTACTAAGACACTAAAGAGCTTTGAGAAAGACACTCATTTTTGTAACGCAGAAAATACTACAGTCCATAATCTTATTTACAGTGGTAAGCATATACCATGCTTTGAAAACACACCATATTAAGCAGGGATATGAGAGACCTTTAAGAGCAATGTAATTAGCCTGGCCCCAGCACCAGACACCTCCACCCAAAGCACAACAAGTTGTTCTCACGCTGCAGACTTCGTGCTGGCTATTTCTTTGTGCTTTTCAAAGACATATCCAGGATTTGCAGGTGCCTGGGCTGCACAACTTCCACGCTACCTCACCTCTTCTGTAAGTCTCCTACAGCGTGACGCATTGATTTGAGGAGGAAGGAGAAGAAAAAAGGGGCTTGCGAACTTCCCAGCATTCAAACCCCGCAAGAAACTCACAGCTTTATGATGTAAAAGCCCAGAAAATAAGCCAGTTTCTTCCCGAGCTGATAAATTCCTTGTGTGGCTGTGAACTGAAAGAGCACGGGGTTTACGAAGCTCTCCAGCAGCAGCAAACAAACGCGGCCGTCTCAGGCATCACGGGGCCCACCAGGAGGACAGAAATCCTACAGAGATGATCAGCTACAGAACTATGAAACAATTCACCTCCCTTATTTTTGAGCTGCAAAAACCTTATTTTTGAGCTCCAGCCCCAAAGCAGGGTGCACCCCCCAGCTCCCAGCACCACAGAGCGAACACTTCACACAAATGGGCATTTATTTTGTGAAACACCCGTGTTCCCCCAACGCGCGCGGCTCCTCCACACCAAACCACCCCAAAATAAGCCTCGATGTGAATGAAATGAGCGAGGAAACGCATACAGGAAACGCTAAAATACTTCAGATCGCTGCTCGCCTTCCTTTCGAGGGGATATACAACCAGTGAGTGCACTCCAGCAGCACCGAGATTCACAGTCCTGCTTGCCAACGAAGCTTCAGTTTCAGCTTATCCCCACGTGCGAGCGAGCAAGCCTCATTCTGAAGCACGAGACAAGCAACTGGGCTCTGTTTCTCCCTGTGTTACTGGTCTCTGCAGAATAAAACGAACAGGTCAGTGAAAGATATCCCCAAATTCCTCACCTCCAAGCACCCAGCCCCTTGCTTCGCAGTGCGAGCGCACAAGCTCTTCATCTTCTGAGCCCAAATTCAGGGGGTGACCCACCCACCCTCGCTGCAGCTTCCCCTGCTGGAGTGATTTTCATTTTTATCCTTCAATTCTGTATTTAGTCGTCCCCATATTTTGCACCGCAGCAAGCAGAAGTTAACATTTACCTTTAAGGCCATTCACAGGCCCAGGCAGGAATCTCAAAGTTACAGCTCCGGCAGCAATCAGATCTGGGATTTCACAAGAATTTCTGTTTACACTCAGTCTCCCGTTCCCCTACAGGCTCTGCGTGATCAGGAGCTTTGCTCCGTTTTCTAGGGGGGTCATTACAGAATCACAGAATTTCTAGGTTGGAAGAGGCCTCCAAGATCACCGAGTCCAACCTCTGAGCTAACACAACAAGCCCTCCACTCAACCACATCCCTCAGCTCTACGTCTAAACGGCTTTTAAAGACCTCCAGGGATGGGGACTCCACCACTTCCCTGGGCAGCCCATCCCAGTGCCTCACAACCCTTTGGGTAAAGAAGTTCTTCCTAATATCCAACCTAAAATTCCCCTGGCACAACTTGAGCCCATTGCCCCTCGTCCTGTCACCAGGCACGTGGGAGAACAGACCAAGCCCACCTCGCTCCAGCCTCCTTTCAGGGACCTGGAGAGTGCCATAAGGTCGCCCCTGAGCCTCCTCTTCTCCAGGCTGAACAGTCCCAGCTCCCTCAGCCGCTCCTCGTTCTTGTTCTCCAGGCCCTTCAACAGCTTCGTAGCCCTTCTCTGGACTCGCTCAAGCACCTCCATGTCCTTCTGGTAGCGAGGGGCCCAGAACCGAACACAGTACTCGAGGTGCGGCCTCACCAGAGCCGAGTACAGGGGGACGATCACCTCCCTAGCCCTGCTGGTCACACTGTTTCTTATACAGGCCAGGATGCCGTTGGCCTTCTTGGCCACCTGAGCACACTGCTGGCTCATAGTCAGCCGACTGTCAACCATCACTCCCAGGTCCTTCTCTGCCTGGCAGCTCTCCAACCACTCATCTCCCAGCCTGTAGCTCTGCTTGGGGTTATTGCACCCCAGGTGGAGGACCCGGCACTTGGCCTTGTTGAACTTCATGCAGTTGACCTCAGCCCATCGGTGCAGCCTATCCAGATCCTCCTGCAGAGCCTTCCTACCCTCGAGCAGATCGACACACGCACCTAACTTGGTGTCGTCTGCAAACTTACTGAGGGTGCACTCGATCCCCTCATCCAGATTTTGCGTCCAGATTTTGCCGTCATTGCTTTTCCCAGCTTCCTACCTGCCCAGTAAAACACTGGCAGAATCAGATGAAGCGTCAATTTCCGGGGAAAACTGTTAGTGCTAATGAATAATAAATGCTTAATTTGCTTTCTCTGATGCCTGCAGCTCGGCTGGGTGGATAACCCTGCCTCTTTTACCCACCCTAAAGCCAGCCCCGTTAAGCGTGATTACTGCTAAGATCCGGAGAGTAAACCGAGTCTTAAGCATCAATTTCTTGGCTGGAGAAACTGTATGGGGGCATTACGCTTCTCTAGATGCTTTTCCTTCTTATTAAATGAAAGTGGAAGAGCATTAATGAAAAGCTGGCACCTGCAACACGCCGGGCAGCTCTTGGGGGAGCTCCGAGGCTTATTTGAGAGGAGAGGACCACTGCTGGGGGTTTTCAGTATCTGGGCATCTCTGTAGAGCCCCCTCCTCCTGTAGAGCCCCCAGAATTGGCTCAGACACATGCAAACGTTTGGATTCAAGGATGGAAAGATTATTACGTGATGCACAGGTACGGTCTGGAAGTTTGGGAGCGATCTCCCATCACGTCTGGATCAAGTTCCTTTAAAAGTGCAATTCGCTTCACTCAGCGCTGCTTACCCACACGAAAACACTCATTAGGGACAGCGGGAAACACCACCGAGAAAGGCGAGCAGAGCAAATTTAAATATTCCTCACCTGACCGAGAAAATGAACATTTTACGAAGCGTAATCGAACGGAGAGCAGCGTCACCCGGGGGAGCAAACAAAGCTCTGATGTTAACAGCAATCCCCAGTAGGTTTTCTGCCTCCTCGTTCTGCAGGGCTGGATCTCACATCTCGGTAAGCCTTCCACTTCCTCGCCCTGAAACACCTCGCTGTACATCTTAGAAACTTGCAGGTACCGTGGGTGCTACGTATCTGTAGAACACAAACCCTCCTGAATACGTTTAACCACGGACACCTGCATCATTCTGGGCGATGAAATGAATACTACAGCACTCAGGTCATCGAAACACCCTTCAGGAAGGAAGCACAGAGGAAGAATTTATTTATTTTTTCCTCTTTTACACCATACCAAGGACCTAAGACACGAACCAGAACACAACAAGCCTCGGTAACAAGCAGGGACAAAAAAAAAAAGATAGAAAAAAAATCAAAGCGTGGCCTTCACCAACTGAGAATTTTTGACCACTTCTGGAAGGAAACGAGGAAAGCAGTCGCTAGGAGCAACAAATCATTTCAGCAGAGTGCTGTGGATGGCTAGGAAAACCAGTCTCCTCTCTGCAGGGAACGGCTGAGGGATGCCAAGGAGACTTCGCTATTAAAAAGAAAAAAAGAATAGAAAGAAACCCATCAGAACCCACTTGCTTCTCGCAAGGCGTCTCCTGCTGATGAACGTAGCCACAAACCAATTAAAGCATCTGCTTTATGACTGTGGCTTAAACCACTGGGCTCGTTACCAGTTATACTCATTAACACCTGCAGGCCAGCCCCACAGTGACACCGAGCAGCCCCGCGGACCGACAGCCCCCGGAGGAAATCCTACGGACAGCATACAGCAGGTGAGTTAGAGGTAAGAGGTCTGGAAAAGGGAAAAAAAACCAAGATGAGAGCTGGCCAGTAGCTGTAGTAGTAACTAGACACTTATCAGACGATGTCAGGTTGTAAATTATCACGGGATTGAGGCAGCGGCAGGCTCAGGTTGTTGGGGGGATTGAGCGTTGGCTTTGCAGACACGAAGATGCACACGAGTGCTCTGCAAGAAGAAAGACCCGGGGGTAAAACGCATTCATCTGTTCCTATCTCCTCCTCCCCAGAATGCAGCTAGCTGTAGCAGGGAACAGAACACGACACGGGGCTGATGGGGATCATCTCAAGGATCGTTGCTTGAATTTCAAGGGATTATTTTAAGGCTCGTCTCCTGACGACGCCAAGCAACACCGAAGACCAAAGACGCGTTTTGAAGGTGCCACTGTGAAACTCACTGGCTGATCAGAATAAAACAGGCGGGGAAAACCAACAGATTTTCCCTTCTGAAAAGGACTTTCCCTTTGTTTTTATGGGTGTAAGGAACAGCAAAACAAAAATCCTGCACGGGGAAAGAGCCCATCAGGGCGTTCCCCTCCTGCCTGCCGCACCACGGCCCGTGGGCCACCCCAGGAGACCCCACACGTGGCTGCATTTCTACAAGGCACGACCAAAACAGCTTGGATGGCACCCTGGGACCATCCAGCAGCCCGCACCGCCCTGTACATTTCCAGACGTTCATTAAAGGACTTGATTTGAATTTTATAATTGAAAACTGTTGTCTTAAAGACGGAGTCCCAAGTGGGGCGATCTACAGCTTCCAGCACTATTTAACCTCAGAACACACGGATAAGACGTGTTGTGAAACCTCTGCGGAGCCGCCGCACGAAGTTGTTTCGCTACGGAACAAAAACCTGCCTGGCGCGCTCCGGAAAGGAGAAGAAATCCAGAAGATATTTAAAAATTTAACTCCGTAGCGACACGCTAAACGCTTTCCTGTTGTTTTCACGGGTGTGCCGATTGCTCCTAAGAAATCCTGGATTTGAAGTGTTGAGGAGATGATAAAGCTCCCTTCGAGATGACAATGAGATGCTGGGAGGAAGGCAGCCAAAAATTGCAGCGTGCAAGTCAATAGGTACGGAAAACGGGCTATCGTGGTGAATTGGCTATAAAATTATAAAGGATCTCTCCCTTAAAAATAATTACAAGGGAAATCCAGAGGCCAGCACAGCCCAAGCACAACACCGGGTGGGTTTCCAGCCTCCACACACCGATCTCTGTGGTGCGAACAGGGAAGGAGCTCGCTCCTTCGCCGCGAGGCAACGCAGAGCTGAGCCTCTTCAACAGGCTGTTAAACACAAAAAGTAAACAGAGCATTATCCAACGTATTCCTTCCTCTGCTTCCTATTAATCTTTCATGCTGCTTACACAGTCGGTTAGAGCATTTTTCGACAGGAATTGATCATCTTTTTATCGGCGAGGGCTTGCGCATTTACGCGCGAGAGCTGCGGCGCAAAGGCTGAGCGGCTGCAGCCGCCTAAGTCAATATCATCGGGGCTCTCTTTATTTTGCTCAATTAACCACTCCTTCATCAAATTTCCCCAGGCCAGTACAAACAACGCGGGTATAGTTAGTGATCGGCTGATTTCTGGAGAACAAAAGAAGGAAAAGGGGAAAAAAAAGACTGCAGACACTTGTGGTGACAACTTGAAGAGAAGCTGCACGCTTTTACCTGTCTCCAGCAGCTTTCTGCTGGATTGGACTTTAAAAAATGCTTCCTACCCAGGCAAAAACCAACCAGCACCACCTGGGCACCGTTTTCCACCTTGGAGAAGTGATGTAGGCAGCCACAAAACTCAGTTACGCCGCCAGGGACAAGCTGAGGGATGCAGGCACTGCTCCGCTTGGCCCACAGGTGCTGATTTCCTACCTTTTATCGCAATTGCCCTACGACCCCAAAATTCAGCACGGCTATTAGGTGAATCACCAGCTCCCGGGAGAAAAACGAAGCCCTAAGCATCAACGTGGTTAAATCTGCAGGAGTACAAGCTGTACAACGCTGGCTTGACCTGGAGGATGAAGAGGGGAGTGATTTGGAGACACTGGCCTCCCTGTACCAACCTGTCCTTGGCACCACCCAGCAGCAGAAGGGCGGCCCTGAACCCATCAGCAAACGGATGGCTTTGGAAATTTCATCATTAATTTGGATGTTTCGGTTCTGCGCTGGAAAGAAGAGCTGTCGGAGGCGATGTCTTCGAAAGAGGAGAAGCCACAGGACTCGCAACCATTTATTAAGAAAACCACTCGTTTCTGCTGCCCTGTTTTTTATGGGCAGGCTCAGCCCCAGCTCTGCACGGGGCGCTCCCTGAAGCTAAAAACACATCCTGCACCTCGAGACTTCCACGGCACGGTCACACCTGCGTACGCTGGGCACCCCAACCTGCTGTTAAACACAACCAAAGATATGAAACAGAACCAAGCAGCTGCAGCCAGCTCCAGCCCCACGCACACACACAAGTGTCCCAGGACAACTCCAGGAAAATTGATCGTTCGGGACCATACGCGATTTGTCCTCAAAGCATTTCTGAGCTCCTTTCCTCGTAGGACGACTGCTTTCATAAGGTTGGAAAACGCTATTAGCAATAAAAGCGGCTTTAAGAGACCATTACCGTCCACACGGATCAGAATAACTCGGCTTTATTTCTCGCGGCAGCTATTTCCCAGCTGTAACAGCGAGGGCATCGGCTCCACATCCGTCTTCCCCACTCTCCAAACGGGGATATCGCTTCTATCGCCTTCGACAGGACGAGAAGATCAAACGCCGGGTCATTAGGAAGAAGCCATTTAACGAAGCTCACTGTAAATGTAATGAAAATGACGGCCAGAAACCGTTAAAAGGGAAAAAGAAGGATTTCACTCGTGAAAAAATAAATATGTTGAAGGGTTTCGCCTGCAATTTTAACTCCTGAGTCTTGCCTCACTTTTACTTCTCCTTGACATCTGTCGTGTGTTTGCCCGTGCGAAAGCATCGCTAAAAGATTTCAGTAAGGTCTTACGGAGTCACTGCTAAAGTTTGTTTTCTCCCAATTAAAGCGGCTATTAAAGGCCAGCTTGAAAAAACAGCAACCTTTAATTGGAAGGAGAAACGCCTAACAATAAATAAAAGGCAGACGTTCACCAATTAAAAATCTGACAGGATCTTTCGGAAAAAAAAACCCCTAGCGTTCGCTAAATGCCAGGTTGCTTGTTTCGGGCTGCAAAAGCTGCTTCAAGCAGCTCCGAACGAAACAAAAGGTTAAGGAAAAAATCAATATACATACACGTGTTTGTCCTCGGCGAGATTAATACCGATATTCCCTCGGTTGTCCTCGAGCAGTGGTACAGGATTTCCTCCGTTCTTTGCGCTGCTTTTTCAAAAGGCAGCGTGAAAACCCACGTGATGAGCGCTGCACCGAAAGCTCCTGGTGTCCCTTTTGGTCTTACGAAGGGGTTTTTTCTTCAGGAATCCGGAGCAACACCTCGCACTCGAAGGAAGCGGTGCTGTTTGACAGACGGTACGCTGAGGCCCGAGTGCTCGCGCTGGGCTTTACACCCCGCAGGAGCAGGGGATGGAAGCTGCAAAGCCTCTGTGCTCACCGTGCTGCTATCGGAGCCACAAATCCAGGAGCTCTGTCTTATCCTCCGTCTCACCACCTTGCCACTCGGCCCTCCTGGATGCTCCTGCTCTTCGGGAACAGCTCTGCCCATCACTCCCTCCTGACGGCATCCCTACGGGAGGGTAGATATGGGACCATTCCCCTATAAAACATGCCACCCGTGGGCCGCAAGACAGGTTTTCTGGCCACGAGCCATCCAAAAATCGCTCTGTTCTTGGTAGTAACCAGAAAACCAAGGTGAACTCGGTCAGTACAGGAATCCTACAGGAAACAGCTCCCGAAGAACAGACGTGCTCCCGGCACAACAGGAAAAGCCGACGCTTCACAAGGGCCCGGCAGCAGGACGGTTCTTCCTGCTGCGCCCTCCTCCATCTCACACTTATCTGCGCTCCGAGCAGCTGAAAATCAACACCGCTGAGACCAGGAACAGCCCCGAGCTCCCACACCGCACAGAGACGCAGTTTAGGACCGTTAGCGTAGGCTCGGAGGATGGCAGAAACTTCCTCAGGCTCCTTTTTAAGACTACACAGCCGCTTGGTGCGACGGAGCAACCCCCAGCGCTGCCACAACGCACCCCCTGCGCCACGGACTCGTATGCAGTTGAACTTTCCCGAAGCAGCAGCTCTCACTTCAGACCAGAACCTGCAAAAATAAGTCCACTTCTCACTCGATTTCAGCGCTGCTGTAACACGGTAGGGCTTTGTCGAGGATCTGCCCCAAATATTCTCATGAAAAAAGAGACTGGTTCTGCCCCTAGAAAGCGCAGAGTCCTTAAATCTGGCATCAGAGGAAAGCAAATTAATTTATGGCAGTAGAGAGCTCCTTAGCTTGAATAAACATTAAAAATCCCTTCATTAATAAAATCATTTATATTTATAAAACACCTATCTCCACGTATCAAAGCATTTTGTAGGCACACTCACTGGATATTGCTGACCTAAATGGTGTCCTGAAAAGCACAGCCAGCTCTGCTGCAATCAAATAAGATACGGCAACGCTGGAAGAAGCCCCTCTGGTTTTGTTTGTTTGCAGCAGAAGAATGCAGGCAAAGTTCTGCTGCCCTTCACACACAGCTTCCTTCCAGGGGCTTTCAGCACGAGGAGAACTCGGCCGCCTGCTAAATAAAGAGGGAAACGCAAGCGTAAAGCTCTGAGGGCTGGCAGGAGAATCCGCGTGAAGTGTTTGGAAATAAAGCTATCGAGGGAAGAAAACTTTGCTACATTTCAAACCAACGGCGGGCTGTTCAAATCCACCTCTTGCTGAAGCTGAATGAAGTTGTAGCGAAGAGAAATGTTTAGGTTTGCAATGGTATTTTACAAACACAACAAAAAATGTCACCTGTTGCTCGGCAGGTTCATCCTCACCCAAGCTGCCACACAAAACCAACAAACAGAAGGAAGTGATGTGGATTTGATGTGAATTCCTTTCCATGCCGTCTCCTTTTTGTACTTGGCCGACCCTAAGCAATGGGAATATTCCCACAACTCTTCCTCCTGCCTCTGCAATCAGTTCTACTTCCAGGCTTGCGTGGTCTGGCCCAGCGCGACCCTTCAAGCACTACACCCAAAGCAAGTTCTAATTAAATTTGAGTTATTAAAATAAACATAAGATTTTAGTTATGTTGACTATTGACCAACTTTTAATTTCATGAAGTCAATAACCTCAAAGTTACACCCAAACACTGGACGTAAGCTATCGGTGCCACTGAGCCAAAGATTATTAGACAAACATGATTTCTTTTTTGGTGAACACAGTCATACAAGCTCATTCGCATCCCATAAATGAAATAAGAAGTTAAGATTTATTAAAAATCACAGCCTAGATGAAGAGGCAGCCCTTAAAATTCTTCAGTTTCTGTCGGGAACAATAGAAAACACACCCCAAAAAAAGTAAGACTCCTAGAGGAAATGCTGCAACGATGCATTTACATTATTCATTCCTCCACTCTCCACCGATAACCCTAATTTACAGAAAACACAGTAATCTACAGATAACCACATTTATGTCCCCAGCTTATTCAAACTTGAGGTTGACCAAGAAACAACGAGCACACCGCACTTTAAATCCACACTACCCACCCTTACAACGTGCACAGGAAGAGTTCAGGATGCAGGTAAGAAGCCCGACTTTTGCCAGTTTTCACGACTATTCGGGTATTTATTATGCAAGCATTCCTTGGGAACTCATAAACGAGTGCCCCCACGGGAGTTTGTAGGCCTGAATATAAAATTTTAATAGGCACGTACTTGGGTATTCAGCATTTGTTGTATAAAAAATACGAAGTTATCAAAGCACGACTGTCGTATCTCATGTTTACACCGTGTCATATCAACGCATACACCAATCCGCAGAAAAGCTGGCCTTACGTGTACGCACAGCTCCAGCCTAAACAAATCTGTTTTCCTAACTGGTTTTCTTACAAAGCTAACGAGCTCGAGACAGACCTGGCTGTGCCCGGCATCTCCTTTCATTCATTTTTCAGCGCCACGCTTTGTTACCTATTACCACGCGCTTCCAAGGCTGCGGCGGTGACCCTGGGAAGGCAAAGCAGTTGCGTGAACCTCCCGCTTCTTTCCCTTGCCGTCTACCTCAAGCTCTGCAAGATCTGAAAGACCGGTTTTCAGAAATAATGAAAAGGAAGGGGATTTTTGTCCTAAACACTACGGTTCACACAATACTTTCAAATTAGATCATAACATGTGCTAGATACAGAATTATCACCCCTCTAACTTCTCCAAAGTGGTAGAAAAACTACAGTTTCTAGCAGTTTCTGGTGAAGAAGTTTGAAAGTTCATTACAACGCACAATAACAGCAGTATGACTGCTTGCACCGGTTTTGAAGCGTGTAAGATGTGTTTAAAAGCTTCAGTGGGAAATCAGCCCCCAACTCACCGGTTGGAAGCAGCCCAAAAGTGATTTATATGCAGCTGAAAACGGCACAGAGGAAAACTAACACATGCTCGGATCCAAGTATATCACAAATTCATACTCCAGAAGAGAAGAGGAATAAGGGCAGACAGAAATCAATAGCCAAAACAGGACAAGACAACTGCCTTCTTTGCGTCCCCTGCGAGGCAGTGAAACTTGTTGGGGTGGTGCTTTTTCCACTATCGCACCCTAAAACAGATCAGGGTCTGCACAAAGGACTTCCCAGTCCTTTTGACTTCTCCAACCAGCCCTATTTTACCTAGTGCTGCTGCATGTTTGCGAATGAGGGTCAACAAGTGACTCTACAGCAGTAGGGAAATACTGCCCTGACTCTCCCTGTAGGTCACAAAGCTGGGGCTTGCTGGAGTCTTGCTCCTGTGACCCCAGGATGCTGTACATAGCAAGGTGGAAATGGGAGATGAATGATAGCACGGTTTGGGTTGGAAAGGATGTGAAAAGTCATTCAGCTCCAATCCCTTGCCATGGAGGTTGGAACTTTCCACTAGATAAGGCTGCCCCCAGGCCCATCCAGCCTGGCCTTGGGCACTGCCAGGGATGGGGCAGCCACAGCTCCTCTGGGCAGCCTGGGCCAGGGCCTCACCTCCCTCTGAGTGAAGAATTTCTTCCTTATAGCTAATCTAAATATCCTGCTTGTAATTTAAAGCCATTATTCCTTGTCCTACCACTGCAGCCCCTGACACAGAATCCTTCCCCAGCTCTCCTGCAGCCCCTTCAGGCCCTGACAACCCACTGGGAGCTCTCCCCGGAGCCTTCTCTTCTCCAGGCCGAGCACCCCCAGCTCCCTCAGCCTAGCCCCACAGCAGAGGGGCTCCATCCCCTCAGCACCCCCGTGGCCTCCTCTGGCCTCGCTCTGCCACGTCCCTGTCCTGCAGCTGGGGCCCGGAGCTGACCGCAGGCCCCAGGTGGGGGTCTCAGGAGCAGAGGGGGACAAATCCCCTCCCTCAGCATCAGCCCCTCAGGCCCCACACGAAGCCCCGGGAGCCGTGCGGGCGGGCCGGGCCGCCCCTACCTGATGACGGAGATGAGCAGCCCCGAGGGGTCCTTGCTCCTGCTCATCGCGCTCCGGTAGCGCCCCGCCGACTCCCCCGCCGCCATCTTGCTCCCCCCTCAAGCCCCGAACAGCCACCCCTGCTAGCGCGGCGCAGCCAATAAGGGGAGAGGGGGGCGGGACATCGGGTGGGCGCGAACCAATAGGAAGTGGGAAGGGTGATACAAGCTGCTCTGCGCTGTGCGGGGGGCGCCGCGGGGTGTTCTGGGAGTTGTAGTTTTTGTGGGCGTGGCTCCAGCCTGGGTGGGGCAGGGCAGTGACTTGCTGACCTCGTCCTCCTCTACTCATCCCCTTTATTCTCATTAACAACTTATTTTCCCTACTAATTCCCCCCCCGAATGCAACGATATTCCTCTTTTTAACGGTTATTTTTGTCGAAACAGCTCTGAAGGCTTCCGAAATATAAAAACACTGCTCGGAAATTGCCCCAAATTGCAGGCAGGCAGTGACGTGAGCTTTGAAATGTGGTTAAAATCCATTAACTGGTCAGGGGGTTATAAAAACGGTTGACAGATGGATCCACAAAAAGCACAGCACCCAGAAGTCTTTTATTTTCCCTGAAAATTACATAAAATGGGGTTGTCCACCCTTGCTCCCCTGACAGGAGCCTGGTAGTGCTCCCAACCCCCCGCATGGCAGCATGAGGTGGCCTCGGCCTCAGTCACACACACTATGGGCCAAATGAGGTGACTACACTTGTGCATAGGATTGAAAATTAAAAAAAAAAAAAAAAATGCATTGGGTGCTGAGAGTACAGCATCCTACTTTGGCCACAACAACCCCACGCAGCAATACAGGCTTGGGGTAGAGTGGCTGGAAAGCTGTGAAAAGGAAAAGGACCTGGGGGTGCTGATTGATGCTCGCCTAAACATGAGCCAGAAGCATGCCTAGGTGGCCAAGAAGGCCAACAGCATCCTGGCTTGTATCAGGAATAGCGTGGCCAGCAGGACCTGGGAGGTGATCATCCCCCTGCGCTCTGCTCTGGTGAGGCCACACCTCGAGTGCTGTGTTCAGCTTTGGGTCCCTCAGTACAAGAAGGACATGGAGGTCCTGGAGAGGGTCCAGAGAAGGGCTACAAAGCTCGTGAAGGGCCTGGAACACAAGTCCTGTGAGGAGTGGCTGAGGGCACTGGGGGTGTTTAGTCTGGAGAAGAGGAGGCTCAGGGCAGACCTCATTGCTCTCTGCAACTGCCTGAAAGGAAGGTGTAGGGAGCTAGGGTTCAGCCTCCTCTCACAGGTAACTAGTGATAGGAGTAGAGGGAATGGCCTCAAGTTGCACCAGGGGATGCTCAGGTTGGAAATTAGAAGAAATTTCTTCTCAGGAGTAGTTAGGCATTGAAACAGGTTGCCCAGAGAGATGGTGGAGTCACCATCCCTGGGAGTGTTTGAGGAAATGTTGAACTTGGTACTTAGGGACACGGATTAGTGGGTGACATTGGTGGTAGGGTGATGGTTGGACCAGATGATCTTGGAGGGCTTTTCTAACCCTAATGGTTCTACGAACCAGCTCACACTAAAAATCCTGGCTTTGCATTACAGCGTTGTGCAGACTGGTTGAGGTGACATCCTCATGGGGTTACCAAAGCATCATGTAATTTAATTTAAGTTATGGTGTTTTTTTAAATTGGCTTTCCCCTCTTTTCCCCAGGAAGGCGGTGAGGTATGATGAGATGAAATGGCCCAGGCAATCTTGCACTTTGCACTGATGGGAAGCCTGTTGTGAAAGGAAACCAGACCTACGTTGCCTTCTGCATTTTCACCCCCTTGCGTATCTGGAGCTGACAAACCAGTGTCAGTTCACAAAACAAGAGGGAACTGGCACAACTTTGACATTTCAGAAGTTTCCAGATCTTCAACATTTACTGAAGGCCAACCTCCTTGTCAGATCTGCTTCTTTCACTATCCATAAGCTCCCTGTCTTACCACAGCACCATCCCTTCTTTAAAAACAGCATGGTGTATGCTGCTGTATTCAGAAGTTAGAAAAAAAAAAAAAAAAAAAAAAAAGGTTGTTTTTGTGTGTGATGTCACAAAAGTTATCTTACAACTGCTGCCTGCCTTTCCCCATTTGGAAATGAAGGCTAAAGATATCTCTGCAATGAAGTGCTTTGAGAGCCCATGTTAAAACCACCACTCAGGACCCTGGGTTATCATCACAGGGGCAGGAATTCCTCGGCAAATGCAGTAACAGATATCCAGGTACTAATAGTCTCTGAGTGTTTTCTAAACCAGGCTCACTCCATCATGTCAAAGACGCTACTCCTGGTTGCTATTCTGGAGCTGTTTCTTCAGCCCAAAGCTGCACATTAATTATTTTAATTGCAGGAAAAATGCTGAAGTCTGCAGGTAAGTTAACGGTATCCATTTATGCAAACAGTATTTGAAATATAAGGTAATTGGAAGCATGGTATTTCTCGGGCTTATTTACAAGGGGCTATTCTTCCACAGTAGCTATTGTGGGAGAATCTTTATCTTATCAATGGCTGTATCTATTTTAATTAGCAAAATGGCAGAATAAGTTCAAGCACAGGCACTTTAATTCCAAAATAAAAGGTACTTTATTCCTGAATAACCGGTGTGTTTTCAGAGCAGAAAAATTATTCCAAAGTAAAGTGATTTTTATCTCAAGATAGGTAGTGCACGTGACGTGTGTTCCTTTATAGCAGTTCTGCTCCATTTCCCCTGTGCAGACAGGCTCTTAGCTCTACAATTTGCAATCCAGCTATGCCAAAAAGCTTATCTTTGTTGATTTTCTGGGGAGGTTTGCTAATGCCTTTGCTCGAGGATGGTGATTTGAATGGCATGAGTTTTATGCACTGGCTGGAGGGAGTTTTTTCACAAACTGCCGACTTGCCAATATTGTTTTTTTGTTAATTGGCAATTTGTATTGACTGCTCTGTACCGGCACGTCCTGGAGATTGCAGTGGGGATGAAATCAATGTGTCCTGCCTTTTCATTCCTGACAGCTACAATAATCACCTAATTTAGGAGGAACTTCATCAGGACAAACAACAACAAATCTCCCCCAGAACTGTAACTTTACTGACTTTCAGCCCTCATCTCTAATTGCCAAACCACAGCCTTGTTCCTTTTACAAGCCATTCACTATGGACTGAAACAGAGGTATGGGTGCAAATTATGTTTTCTTTAAACAAAAGGAAAAAAAAAAAAAAATCGACACAATAGGCCTGATGCAGCACATGAACACCAAGATCTATCTTTGTTAATAATATATGATACAATGAGGATGAAGGGTTACAAGAACAGCATTTTCTCTATACACAGCTTGTGAGAAAGATCTCAACCTGAAAGCCAGTGGATTGGAGGCAGGGGGACAGAAATGTACATTTTCTTTCCACATTTTTTCACAGAGCATTTTAGTACTGTGAGGTATATCTGATAAAATGAGTGGTTCCTGGACTCAAATAAAATAAAGTCCAAGGTGGCCAAAACATTTTCTAGATGATAAACTAACCAGTGTCATAATGCAGAGGGGCTCAGTAAAGAATTCCCCTGAACCAAAATGAACTGGGAAGCACAGATGGCTTCACTCCTCCTCCCTATCCTCCCATTGTAAGGAATAAAAATGAAAAGGCTAGGTGCGGAGGCGAGCACACACTTTGCCGTTTCTTATCCACTAGGCCAGTCACCCATGGGACCACCGCAGTGGTGGAGAGCTATGCCAAAAGGAAACCTAAATAGGCAAAAACAGACAAATTCTTTTGCAAATATGGTTTATTTCCTTCAGGAGGTCATTAAAATCTCCACTGGCAAAAGAACTCTTTTACCCACAACACATACGTCACTTTAGGGGATTGCTTTACCCCTTTCCCAAGACACTTTTACCTGCAATCCTTTTCATAATTTATCCACTGGTATTTTCTAGGAGTCACTTACGAATTCCTAAGTCTAACAGATTTACCAGTGCTCAGCATCGTTGTACACACAGGCTCCTCATCCACAGGTTTAACATTTTCAAAAAATACCACATTTTACATTATTATTTCATTTCAAACATTACTAGAAATGTCAGAGAAGGGTTCAGCTCACACCAGTATCTTACAGGTGTAATTGTCTTGTCTGTAATGCGTTTATATTAGTTACAATGAAATTACCTTTGACTTACATCAGTGTAAATGGGAGCAGAGTGAAGGCCAGAGTTTCCATCTAAGTCTGTAGGAGCAATTGTACTTTTATAAAGCAAGCATAATTCAGTTGGCATACATCAGTCAGTTTAATAAAATATATTACCTCTTCTTGCCACCCTGACATCGGCTGCATTACGCTGAAATTGGTCCACGGACAAAGAATTAGGCCCCAGACGCCTGCTTCTTGCAAGAGATTTAATTCTGTTTTTCTTCTGAAGCTTTAGCAGTCTTTACAGATCTGCCTGAATAAGAACTGAAAAAAAAAAATAAAAAATAAAAGTGTGCTGAAACAACAGGACTGGGCTCTACAGTTAGTCATTTGTCTGAATGACCTTGTTATTCCTATTTACCATTATGTAAGTCTGACCTAAAGGTGTTTCGGGTTATTTTGTTTTATTTTTTCTATGTGACAACAATCAGTATCTCTTCCCAGCACGTAGCTGCCATCAATCCCTTCTGTCTCGGCTTGTGAATAAGAAGTAAGCAACCCATGGGGCAGGAGAAGTCATCGCCTGGCTTAATGCTAGGAATCAAGGCGGAGATATGATTCAAATGCCTCCTTATTGTTTTCTGCCTCCTGACATTTCCCAATTTGCACTGTGTACTGCTGCTGCAGGAAAAAATAGTAACTAAGATTAAGCTAAGTGGAAAAGTACTGCTGCTTTTCCAGCGTCAAAGCCACGGAACCTATGGTAATGCAGTCCCGGGAAGAAATCAGAGCAGAAGTGTGAGGTATTTCTCTTCATATGCAGGTAACACACTGTGAAAGAAGAAGATGAGCTATTCTCATTCTGTAAACTTAAAAAAACAGATTATTGGGGTTTATTTTTTCGTCTTTATTTATCTTTACTAAGGGAATGCTGGTTTTGCAATTGTACAGCCTGTAACAATACGGAGAGACAAGACTGAACCAGACAATTTGACAGTTTGTTCATGCAGTTGGTGCCCTGTTTCATTGTCAGACTGGGGCAGAATGAGGTGGGGGACAGAAACGCTGTAATTGAGCCTATGGAATAATCTTTTATTATTATTATTTTTGTGGCTTGCTTTGTTAATTGATATAATTCCTTGAGAAGCAGTACATTGCAAGGTGGTAGATCAGCTTTCTTACCTAGTTACGCCTTATCACACCTAAAAATTCCTGTGAAGCTTGAGCCTCAGCACGTGCATTCACCTTCCAAGAATTTGAATATGCTCCATGGCCTTCTCAGCAAAGCCTGTCTACACTTTTCCACAAGAACTTTATTCAAATAGACAATTTTCTGGCAGTGACAATAAATGTAGAATGAAATCAGATTTTCTACCATTACTGGGTACTGTAGATGCTCCAAACCTTGGCTTAGGAAGCCTAGGTATGACTTACTGGTGGTGCCTTCCCTCTTACAGCTAAGACAAACCTCCCATTTGGTGTCCAGCATCCAGTGGTCATCAACTATCTTCCAGATTAGAAATATTCATCCTCCCTCTCCTTATACTGTAAATGACAGCAGGCTGTGTGATGCTTGTTGAAACTCAAACCTTTAAGCCCCAACTTCATTAGGAACCACGGAAAACCTGAGTGTGTAAAAAATACGAAAAGCAACACTCCTGACTCTCTCATGCTTAATTTTGCCTTTTCCCCCATCTTTTCTTTAAAGAGTTCTTAAAGCCTATCCATGAGCTCCTCATTTTGACCCAACTCTGTAAGTTCACCACGTCTATCTGACCATCAGTCTCCACATAATGACTTTTGGATCTGTTGGGTGTCAACCCTTGCCTCAGGTGATAACTGAGCCGGTAAATTTCAACAGTTTGGGAGAAAATACGTGCCCAGACAGAAATGAAAGTCCCAAATTCCTGCTTACACTGAGGTGGAACTACAGGCTTAGCTGGTCTATTCCAGCAAATTCACGTGGGATGGAGAGGTAACAAATCCCCCAGTGCAAGAAAAAAACTTAGATCAGCTCTCCAACCTTATTAAACTGTAGCCAGACAAGCATACAAACCCATTGGAGATAAGATTTCATAAATTCCACTGCTCACAAAAGTATTTCATCCTACTGAATACAGCTTTGGATATTTTCTGCTTTGTGTAACTAGCAGCTGCAGGCAAGAGAAACAACAAAAATTTGAAGTGAAGTAAGTAAAACTCCCAGTACCAGCAACACACTTGTATTTTCAAGAAAAGCAGCAGTGGTATCAATCCTTCCAAAATGAGACATCAGACATCCAATTTTGAGGCTTCCCTTGCAGAAAATGGGGCATAACTTTCAGCAGCTGAATAGTCCTTTTGGCCTCAAATTTAATTTACTATGAAGTGATATAAGAGAAGGATAATATGACAGTTGTTGTACTTCTATAGCACTTTTGACAAAGTAAATATATCACTGGCAAACATCATAATCCCCGTTTTACAGAAGAAACTCTGACCCAGTGGTACTAAAATCAAGCAAACAACAACAAGCTCTATTTACCTTACAGTCTTAAAGTTTTGCTGGCAAGGAGGAGAAGGAATCAGAATGATCTAGGCTCAGTCAGCAGCACAACACGGTTGAAGGGTGGCCAGGACGAAGGACATTTCAGGGAGTCGGTGCCACCACAAGGGCTTTAAACAGTGCTGTGCGTGGTCAAAATCTGAGTGTCTGAGTGTTTGACCTTATCCTGAGACAAAATATCAGAGAGGAAAAGAGCTTGCTTTTGGAAAGCTCCTTTAACAGAAAAAACCTGCAGGCTTTCTGCTGTGTAATACCACCATACCAAAGCAGTAGCCTACTCCAGATGTGCTGCTGTGTTTTTTAGCCACATACACTCTGTGCTTCCTTGATGGAGCTGGTCACCTTCTGTCAGTTTTGCCACGCTGACCTGTGATACCATTTCTCCTGCTGCTCCTGGCCCGGGACAGGGTGATGTACCCAGGCTCAGCACCACTGTTTCGGTGGTGGAGAAGGACTGATTTTCCCCTTGCCCAGAACGTTACCACCCCGCACCTCTGAATTCCTCCCATTTGGTGGCTAGGGGGAGCCCAGAAGTGGTCACCAACCTAAATCCCAGGCTGAACAAAACTAAAATCTTTGGCCATATCCATCCAGCAGCTCCAAAATTCAGACTCGAAGCTGTTCAGCAGCAACTAGTCTGGGAGATGGCAGTAGCGATAACTCCAGAATACGCGCTGTCATGAGATGGTGGTGGGTAGTCAGGGAGTGAGGATGCTCAGTGAGCTACAGCCACTGCCGCTTTGAAAGCACTGTGATAAAGAGCTAACTGAAGCACCAAATCTACGGGAACAGACTTAAATCAACTTTATTGTACAGCCCTGTTATGCGGGCACTGAATAAGGCTGAAGATAGATGTCTTTAATTTTTGCTGTTATTGTCAGCAAGAAGGACAAAATCAGCAAGACAGATACTTGCAGATGAGCCTCACAGCTCCATCACCTCTGGCGCTGGGCTTGAGACAGACGGGTTAGGATGGAGGATCGCTGCAGTTTGCAGTGTTTATTGAATGCTCTTGCAGCCACCAGAAGACCTGACAATGGATTAAGAGATGTCAGCAGAGTAGAGCCAGCCCAAATCCTTACAGAAATGTGGTTCAGGTGGCTTTTGCAAACTGAGAATGATGGGTCTCTTGGAAATTTGCTTTATGATGTTGCTTGATTTAAGCCACAGGAATTTAAGCTGTCAGTACACCAGAAAAACTCCTAGAGATGGTGGTGTAACTGGGTGATTTCTGAACGATCCTGGAAGGTTTTGGAATTCCCATTTAAAGACTGGTTAACACAATATTAAATGCTCAGCTCAAAAATGGAGTGTAATCTATTGTATATGTATAAAGTGAAATGTAAAGCAAAAGAAATAAAAATAAAAAAAAAAAATAAAAACACTTCATCATCCCTTCTTTAAATATGGTGTCGGTGGGAACGGTGTTGGTTTTTGACAATTTCCCTCAAGGAAAGGCGAGGCCAGCCTTCCATGGGATAACTTTTCTTCCTATTTTTATGGCTTTGGAGAAGAAAAACATTTTCAAGGAGTAGCCAGCTCCAGGGATCTGGTGAAAAATTAGGTCAGCACAACTAATAGATATCTGTCACAAGTACTGAAGACTCCCATTCAGCTGCTGAGGACCATTCAGCTGCTGCTTTTGTTCTTTTGTCACCTGTCACACTACCCTCCATTCCCTATTCCTCCCCAACTCATCTCCTGCCTTTCCATTGTGCCCTCTCTTCCTTCATCTTTATATTTTACTAATCCCATCCACTAAACACCACCGATATTTTTAGAATGATAGTGGCACAATTCAGATTTACAGATCATTGGCTGCACGTTTCGGCACTATCTCCTTTCCCTTCTCAAACTCACGTGTCTCATCTTTTTAAATTACAAACTCATCAGGGCAGAGGCCACCTTGATATAGTGCAGATTTATGCAGTATAATTAACTGGGGTAATAAAGTACACCTCAGTGGAGGCTGAAATGTAAGTTACGGGACTTACATTGCTTTTGCTCTTAAGGTGAGAGGCGAACACCAGGATGACCTCGTCCAACTTCTTGCATAACTCACACCAGGCCCTGCCCCACCACGCACGGCGACCTGCTGGGCGTTATCTGACTTTGCCAGAAGGTCTCCAGACTACTCAGCTGCCTTCTGCCCCTGTGCCTACTTGCACTGTGCAATCTGAGGCTGTGTGATGTGCAGGATATTGCAGAAGAAACGCTGGGTTCACCCAATGGTGCTCACATTCTCTATGCCACTTCCCCGGCATTCAACAACACCTTATGGTGTCCCAGATATTCACAGAAAATGGGGTTTATGCTACAAATGCATGAAATATAGACCTAACTTTGGATGAACAAAGTGCAGGAGGCAAACTCTTTGCATCTTACAAGCAATGCATGTGACTTAACAAATCTGGCTATGAATCTCTGTGTTTTATCCATAGGTCCAGGACCTGCATGTCTTGCTGAGAATCACAATGATGGGAAGAAGCATTCAGGCTAGGTTTGCACTCTTCTGCAGTTCCCCTTGTTCCTAGCAAGATGTCCCCATGGCAAATCTGACCTGGAAATCCTTTCCAGGGAGAGCCCAACCATGTGTGTGGTCATGCAGGGGATGACACAAACCAGAGGCAAAACATGGATTCAAGCTTACAGTAAGAAATGACTTGAAAAGACAGGACACTGAACAGCCTTTGTTGGCATGCTTTTCTCTCCGAGGTAAAAAGGAGTGGGAGAAGTTATGGTATAACACATACCGACTTTAATTTTTCCAAGGGAAAAAAGCAATAAGTGCATAGCCTTGGGTTATGAACGTCTTGATCGCTCAATCACAGTCTCTGCGACTGGCTGCAGTCATTACAAGCTCAGTAAATTTTGGGAACCTTTGGAAAACTGCTGCTGCCTTTTCAGTAAGAAACCATTTGTCTGAAGTGGTTTTAGTTCAGTGAGTCCAGAAATCTCTGGGATGTGATGGCAGGAAAACCACAGGGGTAGATATATTCCTCAGTATATTTCTGCCTTCAGTACTTACAAAGACAACATTCCTTTGCTGTCACAGAGGTAAGAAGGGGCAAGAATATCTATGACCACCTTATACCCAGCTCAAAATATAAATCAACATACTGCAGAATGAAAACCAAATCCAGAGGCTTTTCCCTTGTTTGGCTTTACTTTCTCCCTGTGCTTCCATGTCTCTCCAAGAGATGCTCAGTTCCCCCTGTGCTGGGAAAGAGCATTGAATACAGAAAACTCCCTGGGGTCTCCAGGATCACCAAGCCAGCAGCAGGGTAAGCAGGGCAGGGAGGCTGCCACACACCTGCAGCCTCTGGTGATACAGATCCTGCTGTCTCCTCTGTATGTTCTCTTTGTGTGACTTCAGGCACAAGGATGGGCCTAGGGGATGCAGGAAAAATCTCATCTTCAAAATCCTTGTAGGTACAGATAAATTTCCCAAATTTCCACCAGTAATTATCCCTTGATACATGAAGTTTTCATTTTGCAACCCAGAAACATTTTTATCCCAGCAGAGCTCCTCACCGCCCTTGCTGTCACCCAGAATGAAGGGATTTTCTGTCTCTCGCTTAAAAAAATCTCATGTTGAGTTCCCCTTTACCCATCCAATGCACATATAGATGACCACGTACGTTGCCTGCTGACTGCTTGAATCCCTGTCAAACAGAGAAGTGGTCTCCTGTGGCAGCACAGGGGTCAGAGCGCTCATCCCTGCCTTGCCTGGAGCAGTGCTTGAAACCCTTCATCTCCTGGGGAACATCCAACTCCAGACTGAAGTCTGTAAGGGCTCAGGAGAGGGAAGGTTGCTCTCTTCACTCCCAGGCTGATGTTCTTTGAATTGTAAAACTCAAGGAGCTGACTGAGTGCTCAGGCCAGGAATTTAGGTGAACTCTTTGGGGCTGGGCGACTGAGAAGTTCACGCCTGGGCTGCACACGAGGCAGCAGCTCTGGTGCTGGGGTTGGGGAAGGGACTAATGCCACCTGCACTATTAAGGAACAGCAGGAAAAGAACACAAACATGCATGTTATGTACCCAAACTTTTCATTTACAACCTCTCTTTTCTATTTGACTTTGCAATATTTTGAAAAAATATATATTTTTCTCTCTCTGCAGAAAAATACGCCAGGCTGACATCCCTGGTAGTGAAGATGTCGCCCTGCCTGTGCTACCTGGAAGAGCACAAAGACAGCAGAATACACTTTTGCAAGGGTCCTCTGTCAAAACAAGCAAAATGAATGAACAAGAAAGTCGAGACCTGGCATGTAAAATTCCTGTGCTCCAAACTCATGCAGGTATCAAAGGGAAAGAGAAGAAATTCAGGCCGAGAAGGAGGGCTGAGGAAAGCTTTGATTTCGGAAAGTTGCACTGGGGGGCTGACGAAGGAATGAGAGCATTGCCAGTGCACCAGGGAGCTTTGAGTTAAACACCAGGAAACGACTATCAAAATACAGACAGGTGAAATTATAACGCGACGAAACCCAAGCGTTGAATAATATTCTGCTGGGGATTGTTTTACTGTATCGCAAGGAGCAAATTTCAGATTGTCTCTGCTTGAAAATCTTTTATGCAAAGAAGACCTTTGGCAACTCGTATTTGGATCTGGCATTACAAAGCAACTTTAATCCTCGGTGGCTGCAAAGCACTGCTTAGGCTTACCTTCTGCTGCCAGGCAGAAACAGGCGGGAGGAGGGGACAGGCTTTTGGAAAGTGCCTCAAAGTCCTGTATTATAATGGAAACATTGATGCTGCAATTGGAGAGTGGCTGCAGACCATGTAGGTATGCGTGTAAGAGCTCTAAAAGCTATCCTGGGGACAGAGAATAGGGCAGCATCCACAGTGTGAGTGCTGCAGTGCCAGCTGCAAACCCTGCCTGAGACACAGCAGAAATTGCAGTGGTTAGCACGTGCAGAACCCCTGCAATTAGTGCTACCAGTGATTGGCATTACGGTAGCTGGGGAGCTTCTTGGTTTATTTTATTTTATTTTACTTATTTATTTTATTTTATTTTATTTATTTATTTTCAATTCTTGACTCACATGACCCCAAAAATCAGCTGGCATAAAGCAGTGGGATCCTTAACTGGAGGCTTTTGTGTGTGGAGGACAGACGGGTCCACATGGGGCTCTGGAGCTGCAGCAAGATCCAGCAGCATGGAAACCTTTGGAGAAGAGATGTGTCCGCAAGAAAGAGTCTGGATCAGGAAGGCAGGATAATTGCTTGGCTGATTTTACAAGGAAGAAGGAGGACTGCAGTTGAGAGGAAGACCTAAGCTGGATCCTGGAGGTTGTTCATGGGTCACTGTTACGGTGCTGAGGGAAGGAGCTGGCAGCCCTCCAGAAAACTTCATCCTTTGCTTTTTTAGGTGTTTGGCTCAGTTTTCCTCCCAACAACCGGCCAATTATCAATGGGGCTGGGAAAGGGGCTCCGTGGGGCAGGTGGCCACATTGCAGTGTTTGTTTTTTTAAGATAGATTGAGTCACTTAGGAGCATCCCTGGTGCTGGTGGAGCGGCCATGGTCCTCTACCACCTTCATCCCACCCCTTTCCAGGCCATTCAAAAAACTTCTGTTTTTTTTTCAGTAGATCAGCATTGGGCACTGAAACAGGAGACCAAAGGCTGATAAAGTTTTGCAGCATTTTGCCCAACTATTTGCAGCACGCAATTCCCAAAATGAAGGGTATCCAGAAGAAATCATTTAAGATTATAAAGAAATACCAGATTCCGAGTCCTACGAGGTTGGGAACAACTCTACCAGCCACAAATCCTACTCACTGGCCCATTTCGTCTTCTGCTGGAGAAGTATTTTCCTGCGGAGAATAATGAATGGCCAGAGCTCAGTCATGACCAGATGGTCCCAATCAGCTGTTGTTTATACCAAGACCTGGGAGGCAGGTCAGTCAAGCTCCCTGACCCTAATATTGTCTGTTGAAAAATAATCAATTTACAAGGCCGGGAAGACTGACCTGTTAGCCCTGTTTGTTGATCCAAGACATAATGGCTCAATAGCTTTAATTATTAAAGCCAGTGCAGACAACCATTGATCCTCCCACTTAGTGCCATCCCTGTAGCCTAGATCTCAGGGGTTTAGAGCAAGGGCATTTGCAGGGAAGAGAGAACAAACCACCTTGCATGGCTGACCCACTGGTATCATCACAGTTTTGGACCCCGGACTGGACATCCAGCTCCCTCCATCTATCCATTACACCTTAGAGCAATCAAGTGATGACTTTTCCCTAAAAACACAAGTCCTTACTTCTCAGCTAACAAGACGTTGGAAAGACCATTTATAGAATTGACCCAGATCATCTTTTCTCTCCAACAGTTCAAAAAGCAATCGGCATAAAGGACATTAATCGAGTTGGCGCCGAAAGGTAATTGAAGACAGTAATTACTCAGTTTTTATAGAGCTGGAAATGTAATAAGGATTTTAAGAAAGTAATAACTGAGGCTTTCTGCAGAGAGATCCCCTGGTGCATACAGTTTAGCTAAGGGCCTATCTTTTTGAAAATACATTTTCTTGTAGTTATTACATCACTAGCTTGCTGGGACATCTCTCCTGAGCCTTCGTAGCTGTAATGAGCTTTGCTAAATCTGAATGTACTGTCTCTCTGCTTTCTGAATTCCTGTGTTGGATTGACACATCTAATGCAGCAATGATACAGGAAACAGAAAACACCCCCGTTTATGTACTTTGCCTTCTCTCAGCTCGTGGCTCCCTGATCAAACCTGGCAGATTTCTGTCAGTCGGCCAATTTTTCTTTCTGCTTTGGAAGCCGTGGCAAAAAGGATGTGGTTAAATCTCCCAGGGGCATACTCACCTCACATGGCAGCTCTGAAATTTTGTGGTCAAAAGTTGATAGAGATTTTCCCAGCAGATTTGGAGGACATTTCACCTTGCGGTGTGTTGGGTTGATTAAAACACAGGACCACACATCTGAATGAAACAGTGATGAAATGGTAAATTTAGCTCCACTTCAACCTGATGAAATTTGGCAGAAGCTCTGAATTTACAGAGAATACTCTGAGTTCAGCTGTGAGGGACATCTTCAGGATCTACCCCACATTTCTTGAGTGCTGATGCCTTATGGGCTCTGAAGCAGGAACCTATACTGCCCAAGCATTACTCCTATTCTTGTGCGATTCACACATGAAAGCTATGCAGAGTTTGCTGAGTTCTGTCACTATTTCCTTGTAGACCTCACCAGCTGTAGCAAAATTCAGCCCCATGGTGTCAGGGATGTGTTAGCAAGAGCATTGCCCTTTTCAGTACCTCCTTGTCTAGCACACATCATGCTTTGAATTCCCATAGCCTGCTATACACTGGCCTCATTTATCTTCTGCCCATTATCTGTGTCATAAACTGAATATTTACTCTCTTCTTTCTTTCACTCTGAGTCTTTGCGGCACCACGTAGTTGATTCTCACACATAAAGACCTTCAGAAAGTCCAGAGTTGTCTCTTCAGCTACCAAGGAGACTGTGAGGTCTTCAAGGCAAGCAGAAAACGTGTTCAGAGTTTGTCCAGCGCTGTGTTCTGCGGTGCTGACACAGCTGGGTATTGCTGTACCAAGAAGGAACTTTGGCCTTGGCTGAATTGGGTGCACTCATGGGTGTAGGTTGTGGGAGGTGGTGAAAAGCTGTTGAAAACCCTAGGCCCACGCTCTCAAGCTCATTTTTTATGTCCCTGTCTTATACTATGAGTGTTTTGTGGAAGAGCTTCTGTCCTGCAGGGTTTAGTGGCTTTCTGGATAAAGTCTTTGATGGAACTTCATTTCATGACAAGTCTACCTCAGGTACCTTCTTCTTTGATAGGACCATACCCTCCCAAGAAAAAAAATCTTTCATTTCCTTTGCTGGGACGGGGTCCACTTGGACGACTTCTTGGCTCTGCTCAGATGTCTCTGTTCAGCCTATTCTCTGTCACACAACCAAGCAAAGTTTTCTGGAGCTGCAGCAAGAGAAAACCACGTTTGAATTAATTGCCTGTGGTTCTAGATGCAAAGCTTCCCTGCATTGTCTGCGTCGCGTAACTCATCTCTGCATTCACTCGTTCATCTCATTAGTTTTGATTAGAATTGGGGGGAGGGGGGGATTCTAAGACCTTCTATTGACCCATTCTGGTATATGCTGGAAATTTATTCAGGTCAATTAGACATCTGCCGGTTTCATATTCAAAGGCCATGACATATGTTTGCTCAACAGGGTACGGCAACAAGGAGAAACTGAATTTGCATCCTGAGCAAGGTGGCACAACGGTGTATCAATATCGTTTTTTAATGAGATTTGCTGCCTTTCACAGACTTGAGAAAGTGTAAATTTATGCTAAAATGTCAACAAATGCCAGTCAAACGAAGTTCTGTATCATCCCTGAATGCAAAAGACACAGAGGGATACAGTGAGTCATTACAGCATGTTAACTCCAGGAATTACATTGACTTGCATTTGGCTATGCTTGCCTAAGCTAAATGCCCCATTCTGCTACTCTGTGAGCACTTTTTGCCCTCTTCAGAAGCAGTTGTTTTAGTGTTAGGAGACCTATTTTTCCATCATATTCATGCCAGTCCACAGTTTTTGAAGTCATGAGCTTCAAGTGAGCCACTCAAAATCTGCAAGAAATGAGATTTATGAGTGCCCAGCATACACTAGTGTTTGTATAATAGCCCAGCACTTGGGTAAGATGCAGATTTCCATGCTGTCGAGTAAGATACAGGTATCTAAATGCTACAGTGAAAGCAGGTAAATACCTTGGCTCTAAATGACCTTTCAACGCAGAGCTAGTTAAGCTAACCAGTTGTCCCTGATCAACTGGTGCTCTTCTTGTGCTGGTTTCTAGCTTCGCAAGGGCTCATTTCAGCATCTTTGTATCATCATACCATGCTGTGCTGATGTCTACTAAACAGAATTGAATACCCAGCCCTGAGCAACCTGCTGTCTAAAGAGAAAACACCAAAACCAGGGGCAGCAGAAACATAAAAACACCACGAGGACTTTCCCAGGTTTGGGCCCCTGAGTGGTGGCAGAATCAGGAGAGTCCAAATGTCCCACGTGCCCCGTGGTGCTGGACTAACAGGGACTCTGCCATTTACTTATGTGTACAAAGTAGATGCAGACATATACATGACCTGTAGCCAAGTGCATTAAAAATATAGAACTATACGACATATGAATCCAGCTCCCTTAAAACCATGCAGCATTGGCCTTTGCATTCATCAGGATGCTAGACAGAGGACACTGATTGATCTGAACATTTCCAGTATTTCTAACCTATTTGGTCCAAAAAGTAGTTCTTCACCAGTTCAGCTGAGTAGCCCTTCTTTGCCAATTGTCCCAAATGGAGAGTATTGTACACATTTCACATAATTAGCTAATTTTGCCAGCTAATTCAACATTAATAGCAAATCTGTGAGTTGAACGCCAGCAAATGAACTCATTAAAGAGAAAAAAAAAAGTGCATCCTCTTTTTTTTTTTTTTTTTTCTTCTAGTTTTGCACTCTTAGCAAGATGCTCTGGGGAAATCAGGATTTCAGGGAAATTCAGATGATCAAATAAATAGGGTTTTATTGATAAATTAAAAAGGAAGCATCAGAATGTCAAAAAGCTTTGACTGAGAGATGCCAGCCTCATCTGTCCTGTTTAGGAAGGACCCCAGGGTAGAGGACCCCACACGGCCTTTTTTAATTTATTATTCGCATTTGTGCTATGAGATTCTCATGGTCTCCTCAAGTGCTATGTACTCAAAGTGCCTTCATGAGGCCTAAGCATGCTGTGAACATCATTGATTATTTGAGAGATGTATTTGGGGACATGAATGAATGTTTCATCTCTGTTAGCCAAACGACTCCCATGGCTCAGAAGGAAAATGGTTCTTGCGAGGAGGGAGCTCTGCTCCATCACCCTTCTCCTTCATCTCCGCAGCTCCAAGAAAAGTCCCTTTCAGCTAGTTCTACAAGTGTCCCTCTCTCACACAACCTTATTTTCTTGTGTCCCAGCTCACTTTTTTCAGCCCTTTATGTGCCACACCTCCCACCACTCAAATAGGGTAAGACAGCAAGGGGCATATGGGAAGCTGTGTGATGGAGCAGGGTAAATAAGGGTTCTGCAAAATGAAAAAAGATGGAGAGCTAGAGTTTTGGGGCAGGGACAAAGAAAGCAGGGACATCCCTTAGGGAGACAAAGGACAGGATGAAGGAGAATGACCTCTGGTCTCACAATTCTTTGTGAAGGACTCACTTATAAAATGAAGTGTTGTGCAACTCTGTAGAGGCCCTCATGTCAATGTAACCAGATGTAGGTATCTGCTCAGCCAAAGACTTCCAATGACACCTCTTTACTTCAGACATTGGGGTTGGGTCTGATGACCTCCCAAGGTCCCTTTCAACCTCAGCCATTCTGTGACTCTTTCATTTCTTCTGTTTCACTGGTGTCTGTTTGTAAAATTGAGGTAATAATGGAAGGAACCAATATGAAAAGATGTGTTAAACATTGATATACTCATGTAGACCGGTCATGGAGCGTGCAAAATTGTAGATACAAGCCCTGCACCCAAACCTGCATCCTGATAGACAGCACTGCAGTTGTGTTGGTGTGAAGATGAGTTTCTAAGGGACTAAGGCACTCCTGAAGGTGCCTTGGGTGAGAAAACATGCAAAAGGCTTGGGGATCTCAAGAGGAGATGTATACAGAGAGGGTTGGAAGGAGGGAGCATCTCCAGTAACGAAGGGCAGTGGGTACGCTTGCATCAACAGCTTTCTGGGAAGACGTCAATCCACTGGGAAGCAGCACAGCACTAGCAGACAGCAAGCTTTGCCTCTTTAAAAGATGCCCCTGCCCATTCCCTCTTCTTTCAGCTGGTGATTCCTTCATTGTTTAGAATAGTGCTGGAATATCCTTGCACAACTTTGAAGCTAAATTAATCCTTGGTTCAGTGTGCGTGTGGGGATGAATAATAGATTTTCTGTGCTAAAACTATCAAAGGCTCTGGCAGGCAGCTGCTGAGCTCCCTTGGGCAAATATCCTAGAAAGGAGCTGCAGCAACAGAGCAGATTTGCATGTTTGATGCATTGCTGTGTCTCAGTTTAAAAGGAGGCAATCTGTTGGGTTTTAGTTCATTGCATGCCTGTCGAAGCCTAGGCACTGGGCTGCAGCACACTGGCGAGGGTGGGGTTTTTTCCAAGACATGGAGATTTTTCTCTCTCAGAAGTGTAATTTATATCTTGATTAATCTAAAAGTTAGGGGATTGTATGCTAGGGGATGCAGGGGGGATTTTTTTTGAGAAGCACAGGTAGCAGTAAAGAGGAAAGGAAGGCATCTGCTGGAATTGCTTTCACACCAGAAAATCAGCTATGCTGTAGGCAAATGCTGTGCCTCAGTGGAGCAGAGACAATTTCAGGTAATTAATGTTCTTCCTTTACCAGCACTGGGAAAATCACGGACTTTAGCAGGAGATTTATACAACTTCATGTCAAAGCTTAAAGCAACAGTGGAAAGGGGGTGATTCATAAGGGAAAGTTCAGAATCTGCATGCAGGAGCTGAGTCCTGAGTCAAGGATGCTGCCTTGTAGCTGATGAAGTTTAAGCCATTTTCTTCCACAGGTAGCATGTTGTTCCAGCCATTTTTCTTATTCTGAGTCAGACATCCTCCTAACAACCCCATGTTTGGCAAATAGATGCAGTAAATCCCTCGCATACCCAAGCAGCAAGGAAGCAAACACTGCTTTTCAGCTCCAAAAGGCAAGCCTGCCCTGGTTGACAGCAGAGGAAGTAATAGATTTTTTTTTTGTCACCTCTGTGGGTAGCTTGATCTGCCAAGAAAGCTTCATCTTGGGGGTCAGAAAGTAAAAACTGCCAAAAGTCAAGCTGAGATAGATCCACTCATAAAAACAAGACCAAATATTAAAAAGTCCACATGAAGCAGAATTGCGGTGGCGTAAGGATGAGGGTTCAGATGGAAGACAACAACATTTCCCCTTCTGTTTCAAACCTGCCCCCAGCACACACAGGCTTAAGGAAATACTTTGTCAAAGTAAAATGATTTGCCTAAGAAAAACAATTCTGATCACAGTGATGAAAGAAGAAAGGTAAGTGGGAAAAGGTGTTGGGAATTCCCACACCTGCAGTGCCCACTGATAGACATCTCTGCTCACAGCACTCCAGGGGTGTAGACAGGTTGGTAAAAAGGTAAGAATGATGAAGATGAGGATCATATAAAAGGCTAGGACTGGATATCTTTTAAGGACTCTAGATTTTAGGAGAAACATCCACAAAAGTTGCATGAGCAAAGCCAGGAGGAAAAACGTGCACCTGCAAGAGTGGGGATAGAAAACTGAATTGTGTTTTCATGGCTCTTTCTATGAACTCATTGCTCTTGACAAGAACAGATGCTTGATCAGAGCTTCTGGAATTTGATTTGAAAACAGAAATAATCCTTTTACAGATTTTTAACCTGGATGAGAGACCTGGCTGAGGAAGAGGTAGATAGATCCTGTACCTGCTCTACGACTAACCTGGTAGTGGTGGTTAAAACTGGTGCTCCTTCCATTTTTAAAGACATAAAGTTTACAACCTACTTTTCAACAACACATCGGTATTTATCCTTAAAGGATATATACAGGATAATGTAAAGGATATATATTATAAAGGAAAATACTTACTTTTGGAGCTTGTAGGACATCATTAGCTGACAGAACTGTGAAGGTGCACATTGATAGCCAGGGGTTATTTCCCCTACTGTGAAAAGCATCTCTATTCTGTATGGGAGAAACCTCTTCCTCTAGACTACAGCTCCACTTCCAGTTTGCCTGACCTTTATTATCTACAGCTGGACGAGCTAAATCAGTGTCACAGCCCATGGAGTGGTGAGGGGACTTTGACAGAAGCACAGAGCCACTGTCAGTTCTGGTTTTCGTGCTCGATGGTCTTACTGCTCCTGCAAGATGCAGTTTGCTCTCCTTTCACTTGCGGCACCTCAGTGCAGAGTGGAGAGCACATGGGAAGAGTTTGGGTCCTTGGGGTGCCCAAGGACTCTTTTGTGTGAGGTGCAATCCTACAGGGGGCAGAGGGATGAGCCAGAAGACCAGGGGGGTGGGTTTATTTTCACCTCTGCCACCCGCAACTTATAAAGCCATTGCTAGGGGCAGCTATCAAAACCCAAATAAATCCCAAGTGCCCTCCAAAAAAAAGGCTAATTTAATTTAAAATTGATTTGCACTCTTGGTACAAGACACTTGATTTTGTAACATTCAGCAGCAGCATAAAAATAAAAAGAGCATCTAGCAGTGATTAACATCTGAGTCATGGATTGCTGGGGTGCATTACACCAGCTGAATTCAGCTATTCAACTGGCATGGTAACTCCTCTACAATATTAAACTTTCCTGGTGTAATTTACCATCCTTCATTCATTTGTGCATATGCTCAGCACATGGTCCCAGAGCTTGCATGATGATTTTGCCATATATAAAAGACACACTGACTTTTCATCAATAAGATTTGTATTGTTATTTGACAAGAACAATGTGCTCAAAGAACAGGCTCACAATAGCTTCTATCAATCAGGCACTCTGTGGAAAATCAAAAATGACAATGAAACCTACAGCATTAAATAACCCACGGTGCTGGAAATTAATCAGGAATCTGGTGTGCTTGAAAAACTAATGTGTTTTTAATAAATTGGATTTGAGTATCACTTACAAGCCACGGATTACCAGCCGAGTGGAGACTGTTTTGATTTGCACTGATAAACTCCAGGGGAGCTTGCCCGTGTGTATATTCAAACCTTTGATGTCACTATAAACCTGCTGCGCTTGGTGACATTTAAGCTTTGTGGACACTATTCTTTTTAATAGAAAGAGAATCCATGCCTATAAAAAAAGGCAAGTCTCCGGTCCTGCTCCCGACTATCCTCAAAGAATCCAAGGGTTAATAAAAACGTCTGAAAACCAAATACTTCCCGACATATAACAGCTCCCCCCTTGAGGAAAAGATGAAAGAGAATGAAGAGCGTATGACATAAATTAGCCGTGTCACTGGTTGTCTGAGCAGAAGAAACTTGGGTGCGACATGAAAAGGGAGGGATAAGACCTCGCCAGAAATAGCACAGAAGGTAAATGACTCCAGAATTTGTAAGTGCTTGCTACAATGCTAATATTAACTCATCCCTTGAGCAAGTGGAGAATGAGTGGCCGCTCGTCCAGCAGCTCTTCCTTCTTGCTTCTCAATTTCCAAAGCCCCAAACGAGAACAAATTGTTCTCTTTCCATTAATTTGCAGTAAGTCTGCTATCTACCTGCAGCCATCCCAGGGAGAGGGTCTGCTTTCCTCCATCCTTTCGTTCCAATAAAAGTGGAATATTTCAGAGAACCCCTTGCTTGCAGAATAAAGCCTGAATGACCTCTCGCCAACCTGTTGCTTTAATGAGACACTCACCGAGGTCAGGAAAAAACGGAACACCGTTCCTGGGATTTGGCTTTCAAAACTAGAGCCTGTGAGAGGAATTTCAGCTAGTGAGGACTGCAGTTTGAGCAGCACAAAACACAGGCACTTAACTTGGAGTTTGGGGGAAGTCCTGAGGTTTTATCTATTCAGCTAGAGTGGTGTCACTTCTGAAGTGACTGGAAAAGCAGAATTATTATATAGTAAATCTCTACTATTCTGAGTACCTCAGAATTATATAATAAATCTATTTAACAGAGAAATCTGCAGAAAACCAAATAGTCTATGGAAAGCAGAGTGACACTTCCCATCCTTACCCACCACATGAGAGCAGAGACAAAACTGAGAAGCAACAAATTCAACGTAGAGGAAAATAAGTACATTATCGAAGATTTCATAATTAATCCACACTTCAAGACTTCTTATTTGACACACTTGTGCTAATTTAAAATATGCAGTGGAAATAAATGCACATTTCCAAAAGGGATCAGAAAATAATATATATATTTAAGCTTCGAGGTACAAACTCTCCTGGCTCTGAGAGGCTGGGAGCAAACTCTTCCCAGGAGATGCACTGGGGCACAGCCAAGCCTCCTGGGAGCCAACTGCTGCTGGCTGCCCTTGAAGACACCATCAGGGATTACACATCCCACTGCTCTGGTCATCTACCAATTCCCCATGTGCCTATCAAAGACTTTCAAAGACTTCTGAATTGAATTGGAAGTTAATGCTTTTTCAGGATGATCGCCTCCACCATCGTTAGGAGCAGAACTGGGTATGTTACGTACGTTGTTCCCATCTTTAACCAAACTCCCATTGACTTTGGTGGGAAATAGCACTCTAGCTCACAGAAGATTAGTAAACTTCTAAAAAAAAAAAAAAAAAAAAAAAAAAAAAAAGCCCAAGCCTGAGAGCCTGAGTGTTTAATTCCCATTGATCTTGGCCAGAGCTGTGAGCATATCAAAAGGGAATGAGCCGGACCCCCAGCTTCTGGGGTTTCTTGTCCAGCCCAGCCAACCTCACACATCCTGGACTCTCCTCTCCTCTTTGAGTAGACTGATAATTAAGAAATAACAGCATAATATAAATGGATAGTTGATAGCTAGCACCGTTAACATCAGGGATAAATTGAGCAGTAATCTGCAAAGGATGTTATTGCTATTATAAAAATAAAGATCTGTCTCCCCAGCCAATCAATTCAGCAGATATATACCAACAATCAAATTGTTAAAAATGACTTCTATAAATTACCCAGTCTTCCATCTAATGGAGCTAGAAACAGCTGTGAGACAATTTAGAGCTGATATAACCATACGTCGGGAGCGCTTTTTCATCCTGATGCCTTTCCATTCTCTTCAAAGCTGTTGTACTGTAGCAGGCATCTTTGTTTAATGCACCCATGTGAAAACAGACTGTATTTCACACCACGGGTTAGCAAAGTAATTTTGGCAGAAATGCTCACGAATATATGCATTTAATATGGGTGGAATAATTCAATTTCCTCCCTATTATTTCAGCTATGCAGTTACAATCTCCTTAATTCTTCATTAAACCCTCTGGGCTTGGGGGATGTTGCTGTGTTTTATGATCTGCCATACTTCTTTCAAATGAACATGGAAAGACACACAAAGGAGCAGTTATAATCATGTATTTTTTAGTCAGATATACTAGCGATTTCAGCTAAATCAGAGCAATTTAGCACCTTGCTTTGGTCATGGCAGCACGAGTTGCATGGCACGATGTTGGCACTTGGGGCTAATCGCAGAGCGTGTAATGGGATTTACGGGTGGCACGCTCTTCCCATAGCATCTTCATCCTGGCCATGCCCCAGAGCTGGAAGCCACCAAGGGGCACTTCTCTGCCTTTAAGTTACTGGCAGAGTGTTAGCTTTTGGTAAGGGGCAGGGTGAAATGAATATTGTCTGTGCTGGCTGCTGTATGGAGTCCTCGCTGGGACAGATCTGGGAAATCCTGGCTGGGGACAGTGGAGACCTCACTGTTGTCCACGTGGAAAAGTTGCAGTCAGGGCTCACATCTCCAGCCATCCGATCCTGTGAGCTGCAGGGGAATGAATGAGCTGGTGGCCACTCGGTTGGCTCTTCCCCTCCCTGGAAAGCTCCATGCCTGCTGGCTTCGAGGAAGCCCTCGACGAACTCTACTCTCTGTCCTACAGTAAGTCCTTCCCTCTCTTCTCAAGGCCCTGGGGAGATTGCTTCTCCTCGGCCACCACGCTACTGAATGCTGTCCATTTTTCTGCTGCACACAAAAGAGGAGAGCTAATTTTCCCATCTGGGCACAACATATGATAATTCAGGCTCGCTAAACAAAGTTTGGACTGCAATTTGGGCACTGGGGAAGCCCCACAGCTGCCAGCAAGAAGACTGTCACAGTCAGCTTATGGCAGAATGGACTTCAGATGAGAATAAAACAGAAGAGTTTGGTTGAAAAATTAATCTGTGCACAAATGTGGCTCTCCCTAAAACTTTGGTGAGGATGTGCACAAATGCAGCATGCTTTTTCTGAAGCTGTGCAGCTCTCATGTTGGTCTGAACTTAATTAACTTTTCACACTTCCTCACTTTCAGGTCTCAAGATCAGCTCCAACTTCCCTGGCTCTCTCTTGTCTGCTCTACAAACATTTCCTTCTGCCTCACATACTTTAGTTCCACTTTCAGAAACACCCTGGCCTCCATGAAGGTCGCTCTCCTAGATTCATTTGCCACATTTCCAGCTGTGGTTCCATCCTTCCTCACTTCCTTCTGTCCTCTCCTGCACTCATTTTTCCCTCCCCATTTACCCACTCCCATCCAACATCCTCTGCCTTCATGGAAACTGCTTTGGAATGATTTCCACCTGAACGAGTGTCCAAAATTTTGCTTTATTTTCATCTCCTATCACGAACCCTTTGAGTTCCTGCTTTCTTTTGACTCCTGTGATTTGGTGGCACCTCCGTGGGTGCTGAGTACTTCTCTATGAAGTACTTCTCTTCTGTGTTCAGTTTTGGGCCCCTCGCTACAAGAAGGACATCGAGGTGCTTGAGCGAGTTCAGAGAAGAGCGACGAAGCTGGTGAGGGGCCTGGAGAACAAGCCCTACGAGGAGCGGCTGAGGGAGCTGGGATTGTTCAGCCTGGAGAAAAGGAGGCTCAGGGGTGACCTTATCGCTCTCTACAGGTACCTGAAAGGAGGCTGTAGCGAGGTGGGGGTTGGTCTGTTCTCCCACGTGCCTGGTGACAGGACGAGGGGGAATGGGCTTAAGTTGCGCCAGGGGAATTTTAGGTTGGATCTTAGGAAGAACTTCTTTACCGAAAGGGTTGTTAGACATTGGAACGCGCTGCCCAGGGAAGTGGTGGAGTCCCCATCCCTGGAGGTCTTTAAAAGACGTTTAGATGTAGAGCTTAGGGATATGGTTTAGTGGGGACTGTTAGTGTTAGGTCAGAGGTTGGACTCGATGATCTTGAGGTCTCTTCCAACCTAGAAATTCTGTGATTCTGTGTGATTCTATCTGAAGCTATTCCCTTCCCCATTGTTCTTGTATTTTGGACTCTTTATCCAGATATTATTTATTTATTTATTTATTTATTTATTTTCCTATCAACTGGCAGTTTTGGTCTTGGGCAGGATTGAAACTGTTCTGTGCCTCAGTGGCTTGCTGGCATCTCTCTTCTGTTCCCCTGTCCAAAGCTTCTGGCTTGCACCTTCTCCTTTCTGAGGTCCCAGGCTGAGCATTATTTCAGATGGGGAGCATCAACTACTTGCATTATTTATCTGCTTTGGCAGACCTCAGCTCATAGTCAGGACTGTGTTTATTCCACCATTCATTTTTGTCTTCCACTCATTTGCTGTTGTTTACAACTTTATCTGAATTTCCACTGGGGCACTTCAGAAACTGTACATTTCAAATTGAAATGACTCCTAGAGGAGTCACTTTTCTCTAAACCCTTTCCATTACCTCTGTTAACTAATACACTTAACAATACCATTCTTTTTCTTGCATTCCAGCTGGTTAAGCTGATGATCATGTTTGACTTCCCTTTTCTCCCCTATCCCACTTAATGACACAAAATCCCACCCTCCCTCATTTGGCCTGACAGCTAAATTACCTTCCCACCTTTCCTAAATCAATATGCCACTGCCTATCTTTGCTTCATCAATCCATAAAAATTTGCTATCGCAGCAGTGGCGACAAGGCACTTGGAGCAAAGTAGGCTGAAACACGCAACAGATGCAGAGCGACGGAGCAGTCAGGAGCTTCCTGAGCTGTGTCCTCTTCTTCCCATGCTGAAACGCTTGACTTGCTTTTCATGACTTCTGGGGAGGTCAGATGCTACAGAGCAGGTTACGACATGCTTAATTTTACAGCATGGGTTCTGCTTGGTAGTCTCAGGCAGGGAAAAGCGATCGTGTAATGGATTGCTGATTTCATTGCAAGTGTCCCGAGTGCATCTATTTCGGGCAAGGTACATCTCTTTTCTGCAAAACGCTCAGTAACTTGTTTTATGACTAAAAGAGTGACAAATAGTAGTGATAATTTCAAATGTCAACTAGCAGAAAGCAATAGCTCCCACTCGCACTCCATCCAGCTGGAGTCAGGTAGCTCACAGTGTAGGAGGTGTTTCAGACTTAATTCCCCCTCGGCCACGTTGCTCCCAGCGCTGTTTGCTGTTTCCATGAGTGGGTAATTTAGGTAATAATGGTATAACCCAGACAATCTGCCTTGCAACCATCTCAGTCTGCAATTCTGAAGTGTCTGTCGGAATAAGAACATCATGTTTCAATGATGAGGTGCCAGTGCCTTTTTTTGCCCAATTTTCCTTGGATTAGGATTTGGCCTACCTCTTTTTGGTGGTCTATGAGGACAGGACAAAGGGCAATGGCCACAAAATGGAGGACAGGAAGTTCTGCCCCAACATGGGAAGGAACTTCACAGTGAGAGTGACAGAGCACTGGGACAGACTGCCCAGGGAGGTTGTGGAGTCTCCTTCTGTGGAGATATTCAAGGCCCGTCTGGACGCCTACCTGGGCAGCCTGCTCTAGGGAACCTGCTTTGGCAGGGGGGTTGGACCCAATGATCTTCCGAGGTCCCTTCCAACCCCTACAATTCTGTGATTCTGTGATCCAAATACCAAAGAGTTCATGGAGATGGGCATTTACTCACATTTTCTACCTTGTCTACCTATCCCTACAGGCAGTGGAGAAACACTGGCTTCCCCAAAGGCAGTGCTGACTGGGAGCTACTTGGGTGCTTTGAGCCATGTGCTAGAGAAACTTCTCCTCCTGGCAGAAAAAAAAAAAAAATAAAAAAAAAAATATATAGAAATTAGCTTCCCAGCTTGCCTGGTTTACTGTGGAGATGTGGATAAGGAGTGCCTGTTGATAGTACAACCACTGTAAGAGTGCTCTGGTCTTAATAGAGATGTGTCTGTGTGCAAAGTTAAACACTCTAGCGCGTAATGAAGTGCTCCGTGTCATAACATGTCATGTTGGGTACCATCATGGCCTGAGCTGATGTGATCCAGCCTACCCTAATGTTACATGCTGGGAACATGCGGCAATATGTAAGTGCACTTAGTCCGGCAAGGAAGTAAAATAAATAAAATAAAATGGAGCTTTTCCCTTAGCAGCTATTTATATATATATATAAAATTATTTTTCCATTTGCAGTTGCAAGTGGAGAATGATTAATTTAGGCAAAGTGGACACCCCTAGAATGTATGCACAGCTGCTAAATTTAATGTCATGCTACCACCATTGGCTCTCAGAAAAACCCAGAATGAAAACACCAAGTAAAATCACCTTTGGGAGGAAAAGAAAATGGAGCGTTTCCTTGATGGAGCAGCACAGTGCGTCAAGAACCTGAGGTCTGCATCAAATGTGCTGTGACAATCCCCATCCGGAAGGCATCCCAGTGGTTCTGTTACTCCAATTCACATTGTCAGCTGTGACTCTGGCTTTAATATGAAATATATTTCAGTCGCAAGATCTCTGTTGGAAAGAGACACAGAAAAAATGGGGAAAATTGAGTTGTTTCACTGAAAAAAAATAAAAAAATAAAAAATGATGGGGTTTGATCTCTTCCTACTTGTGAAAGGACCTGCATTTTGCAACTGCATAGAAAGGATCTTAAATGTGTAAGAAAAAATATCCCAGCTCAGACTAAAAGTGCTTCTGCTTCAATATCCTGCTTCTCTGAGTGAGCACCAGAGCAGACTTCCTTGGCAGTTAATGAATCCTCCTTGCAGATAATGAAATCTGTTAGTTTGTAATTGGCATTTTGGTGTTCAACAACTTTTAATGGGTTTTGTCTACTCACACCTTCTTGAGCTCCTGAAAAATTGCAGCACCCAGCCCTGCAGTCTGTGCCCAGTGTGATGCATTCCCTTCTGCCCTCCACGAGCCACCTCCTCATTTCACTGAGGTCTTGGCTTAAAAGAGTCAGTGAACAGAAGCCTCCTGTTCATATTCTCCACGCCCTCCATCTTTTTACAGATCTCTGATATATCTCTCCCTTCCCCTTATTTTTTCCCCATCCACAGAGACCATGTAGCCCATGTAATCATTCCTGCCATGGAAGCCAAGGCATTGCTTTTCACCTTTCCCCAAACCTTTCCTAGCTCCACCTTATCCTTTCCGATAACGGGAAAGGCTGAAGTTCATGGCGCACTGGGGAAACCTTCAGCAACGCTGTGATGCTCTGCTGTGTTTTCACACATGCCGTGGGGAGAGCATACACTGGCACTATGCAAGTAGAAAAACAGGACAAAGAGCAAGGAACTACACAAAGTCCTGCATGCTAAATTGCAGCAGAGCCTTGTTTATATTGGGATTTGGGGAAATAGCACAATCGGAGAGTTTAAGTTAATGGCTGATAGCATGTATTACCAGCTAGGAGGTATTGGCAACTGGAAAGAGAATTCGAGGATATCAACAATAAATCTATGGCTTGGGAAAGTAAGGACAAAAAGATGTCTTAATAACAATGCTAATGTAAAGATATAAGAAACAAATGAAACGGAACCTTTAGGATATGTGCGACACCAAATAAGGCTAATAAAATTGGTGATTGTGATTCAGAAAAAATGAAAAGTTTCATAAATATTCATTTTTAATAGAGAGAAGTCAGATTTTATATCCATATCCTAGTGTAATGAGGAAATACTTTTGATTTTAAGAGTAACTAGGAGGCATATTAAACAGCAACTATAAAAGTTAGACATACTTACATTGAGAGGCCATGTACCTAGCTCCTAGGATTATTAAAAAATAGCTGAAAAGCTCTCTAAACCATTAAATGTTGATTTTTCATAGATCTCATAGCATTAGGAAAGTTCTAGAGGACTGTTAAAAGTTCATGTTGCACCAATATACTGGAGGTGGCCTTGAAAGCTCGTGCCTAGCCTGATTTTAGCCTGGGATAAAATTATAGAAAGGCTGAGATGGATTGTGATCAATATTTTGAGGTGGGCACCAAGGCTCTGCTGGGGAAGGCATTCCAGTGGCTGTCCTCTGGTAGAGGACACTGCTGGCGGCAGAACTTCTGGCACTTCTGCAGCAAGATTTCCCATTCATTTGTCAAATTTTAACATGCATTTCAGAGTGTGTAGTTCTGATTGGAAAAGGGCAGAATGCAAAAACCCAGCAGGATCAAAACACGGTTATCTGGCAGAGCAAAAGAAGTGCTTGTACCTGGGTGTCTGCTCCAGGGAGATGTTTTCAGTGGCAACAGAGCCAACTTTCTGGACCTCTCACTGATCACTATCAGAAGTCCAGTGGAAAAAGCAAACCCAGGTTTGAATGTTGGCTTCAATTTACTTGCAAGACTTTAAATTATTTTAGGAGCCTGATGCTTTAAAATTTGGAGTATGTCTCCATGGCTCAGAGAAGAGTTCACAAGGGAGAGCCAACACCTACCTGTCAGTGCAGCCCTAAAAGCTAGAGTGCTTCTGGTGCTTGATCTGCAACATGGATAGCGAGCTTGCACATACATCCAAGATGCTATATTTTACTCTATTATCTACATCTGGAAAGTAGTGACAACAAATTATTCCCCTGCTTGGCTATGCTTCAGTACAACAAATGGATTCCTATCAAAGAGGCTATTGATTTTGAATGGCTTCTTGTTCAGGGGACCCCAAAGCAGGGGCTAGGGAAATGTCAGAAGGCATTTTAAAATGGGAGTGCTTCAAGAAGGCTGGTTCCCTCTGCAGACAAATCAGATTTCATCAGGATTTCATCTTAGATCAAGACTGCGGCCAAGCCCATGAGATGGCATCGACACTGAGTCAGTGCATGACAGCTCGTCTCTGTAGGGCTTTTGTGCTTTGCAGTATGCCTGAGTATGTCTGAGTATGTGTGTCTGGGGGTGTTTGGATTATGTCTGAGTAAGGAACTCCTGATGTATGGTTTTCCTTTCGTTACTCACCTGTTGCTCATGAAAGGTGAAAACCAGAAAACCAGAGCTGTTTCGGGTGGGTGCGAAGGTGAGAATTTGGACAAAACAACCAGACAGCCCTGGCCAAGAAAGGCATTGGAGAGAAGTCCAGCACCAGGGCTCTGTGTGCCAACACAACCAAGACCAGTGCCAAGGCTCAACAGAGAGACAGAAGAGATCAGAGTATACCACAAACACACCAGGCTCAACAGCTTCATCCAAAAAGTGAGGTGAGCCAGACAGTCCCAAGGTGAAAAGGACATGATCACGGTTTGCAGGTGGCTTGCCTGTTTTCCAGCAGGCAAAGCGTGAAAACCAGGAGCTGGAAGGAAGCTGGGACCTCGTTCACAGACATGTTTAATGCTGCACAGTGATGGGTTATTGTCCTTTTCCTCTCTATTTTTTTTTCCAGGCATGGAGGTGGTGTTACTTTCTCTTAGGCAGCAAATGTAATTGGAGACTGCCAGCCCAGAGCAGTCAGTGGTCTTCCCAAAGCTGTCCCAACCTCTGTCATATAGGGTTAGAGTTGTTTTCACATCAATACCAGAAAAAGGATTCTGATGTTTTATGAATTACATGGTCTGGAGACAGCAAAAATCAACTGTATATTTATATCCAAAATATTAATATTAAATATTCCCATGCTCTGGGAATATTTACCTGTTTGTTTGAACCTGTCACCATACATGAAGAAACACTTTGATCCCAGACCAGCTTCCATCCCTAGAGCACAAACCTCCTGCAGGCAGAAACTTCAGAGATATTTATCTTAGGTGCATTGAGCTCCTGTGACTAAGGGTACGAGGAAGGTGAGGGGAGACGAAATAGTCATGAATTTATTCAGCAATCTGAGAGAGTTGGAAGAAACAAGATCTGGGGTCCATGGCTCTCTTGGAGATCATACAAAGTCATAAAGAAGGAGCTATGTGGCCCAAACTTTGTTTCCTCCAGCTGAATCACTTATTCTGACTGAGGCTGTCACCTCGTTTTGCCACATACCTTGCCTCATCAGTCACTTAGTGTGAATTAGGATGGCTCCGGTGATATCAGTAAAGGTCTGAAAACTTTTAGCAGCTGAGCATCTGGCTCATTCATTTGCAAGATATTCAGAGATTATTAGAGGTTAAACGTCCTCCATAAATGTCAGATGTCAACAGCATTACATTTGGCGATAATAAACTTTAAACAGAAGAAAGTTCCCTTAAAATATCAACCTTTCACCCAGCAGCGCTCATTTAAGAGTTGAAAAGATGCTGCACATTACTGGCCCATAAATAATGGTAATGAAAAGGTCAAGCAACCTGTTAGGGAAATCTTCCTGCTCAGTGAATGAGCTTGCTGAATCAGAACCAGTGTGGAAACCCAGTGTTAGAGCTCTGTGCTTCGTTTGTGTCCAGCCTGCCCCAATCCATGCTGCTGCATGCTGTCCTTCCTGAGATCAGAAATAATCCTGAATTAAATTTCCCGAATCCAGAAACAACCCTGACTGCACATCGTGTCGGAGTTGGGTTAGGTAAATCTTCTAAACCATTTTTGTTGGTAAGATAACTTCTTCAACAAGAAGGCTTTGATCTGTATAAAAGCTCCACACCTTTTCCTCTTATGGACAACTTCAAAAGCTTTAGAAACAAATGTTTTACTGGGGGAAAAAAACAGGAAAGAACAGAAAAAAAAAAGCTACAGCAGAGGTGAGAATACAGAACTGGTCCCCAAAATATAATGAAAACCTTTGGGAAAATGCTGGTTAAAAATTATATAGGAAAGATTAGATACTGTTGATTTCTTCATTTCTCCATCAAAGGCAGCATTTTAAGAGTTGGTTTAACAAAAGACAATTTGAAAGAGACAGAACTGGAAACCAAGCTTGTAGGAGCCAGGTGAGGTCCCCAGCGGTGGGAGATTTTTCCAGGATTTGTGTGGTTGGCTGTTTGCTCCTTCCCAACAATAGGCAGCACCAGCTCATTCCCATGTTCAAACCCACCTCTTCTGATCATTTCTCTCTTCATTTGCATCTTATATCAGATCTTGCCCTTTGCTGTAGCTCTTTTGGCAATTACATCCCCACACCTTTCCCTACAGAGCAGTTCACTGTTGGACTAGGCTCTCTGATAGGTGATATTTATTAGATCTTGCAGAAACCTTTCAAGTGATTTGTCTTTGACATAAGAAGCTTCAAAATCTTCCACTGTGTCTTTAAAAGTAGAACTAAAAGAGTCAAAAGATGCTGCCACACTAGAACTGGGAAACTGTATGTCTTGGTTCATTGGTAAGGTTGATTGCACCAAGACTTTTTTATCTATTATTTTATTTTATTTTATATTTCATTTCATTTCATTGTTTCATATTTTCAGAAAAACACCATTTTGAGAAAAAAAAACACCCATGTTTTATGAAATTTTCTGACAGAATCAAGCTGTTCTAAACGTTGTTGAATGCGCAGCAGGACCTTTGTTTGGGCAGTTTCATTGGAGCTAGGACCGTAAGATCTGGGCCAGATCCACAAACCCATGAAGCACCCAGCCCTAGAGCTATGCAACCCCACTGGTTTTGAGCATATGAAGTGAAGGTTGAGCAAGGGACGGAGGTGCAGCCTGCACCCCACCTTTTTCTCCTCCCTCCACAAGGTTCCAGCCGTGAATCCTGTATTTCCTATGGCTGGGAAAGCAACTTATATTTCCTAACCCTCCTCTAAGCACCAGATCACTTTAATAGATTTAGGTTGGAAAAGACCTCTAAGATCATCAAGTCCAACTAATAAAAATATATTAGTCCATACAGATGGTCCAGTATATTTTTCTTCCTAGACTGCCAAAAAAGCAGTGTCCACTTTTTTTTTTTTTTTTTCTGTTGTTTTGAGAAATAAAAAGTGTGTAAGAATGTACAGCAGGTTTTTTTTATTTTCCCTATTAGATTGCAATACAGATTAGGCAGGTCAGTGCTGTGCTGTTCAAAAGTTTATTTACTTCACACTGTGATTTCTCCTTGAAAGAGTAAGGGCAAAGTAACCTCTGCATCTTCAAAAGCTCTGGCGCTGCTGTGATGTCTCCGAGAGAAATTTGTATATTGTTAGGCTGGCAGCGAGCCGTTCAGTCCCGCAAGAGATTCAGCTAATAGCTCAGGTGAGCTGAGAAGAGCTATGGTTACTTGGATGTTTCTATACTGCATATCATTAATTAATCTACTACGGCAAGCTCTTTTTGAACCATTGTATATTCCCTGCTTATACAGTCTTATCGACCCGACCCTGGGGAAAATCTATTCTTGTAATCTATCTTATTACATTTAAATATATGTACAGAACCTGATATAGTACAACAGCAGTGGGGCTTGGAAGATGCAAGGAAAAATGTGCAGGAAGGAGGAGAAAAAGAAAGGAAAAGCACATAATGCTTCGATACATTAAGGTAAGCCTTGTGGATCTGCCCTAATTCTTTTTTTTTTT